>OY979697.1:55889299-56489299 GCA_963855945.1 Thereva nobilitata
ATATATATATATATATATATATATATATATATATATATATATATATATATATATATATATATATATATATATATATATATATATATATATATATATATATATATATATATATATATATATATATATATATATATATATATATATATATATATATATATATATATATATATATATATATATATATATATATATATATATATATATATATATATATATATATATATATATATATATATATATATATATATATATATATATATATATATATATATATATATATATATATATATATATATATATATATATATATATATATATATATATATATAATATATATATATATATATATATATATATATATATATATATATTATATATATATATATATATATATATATATATATATATATATATATATATATATATATATATATATATATATATATATATATATATATATATATATATATATATATATATATATATATATATATATATATATATATATATATATATATATATATATATATATATATATATATATATATATATATATATATATATATATATATATATATATATATATATATATATATATATATATATATATATATATATATATATATATATATATATATATATATATATATATATATATATATATATATATATATATATATATATATATATATATATATATATATATATATATATATATATATATATATATATATATATATATATATATATATATATATATATATATATATATATATATATATATATATATATATATATATATATATATATATATATATATATATATATATATATATATATATATATATATATATATATATATATATAATATATATATATATATATATATATATATATATATATATATATATATATATATATATATATATATATATATATATATATATATATATATATATATATATATATATATATATATATATATATACATATATATATATATATATATATAAGTGGCGTAGCGTGGGTGTTAGCCGCCCGCGGCGGAAGAAAATTTTGCCGCCATTTTAATAACTTCCCAGTTTATAGGGAAGTTATTGTAATCGGTCCGAAAATCGAAATCGTAATTTTCAACGTATTTTCATTTTTCATGGTCTCAATTAGTGGAGTCGGACAAGAAAAACATAAGGAATTGTTTCCAGTCTCAATTTTTCTTTTCTTAATTTGTTAGTTACGTCGAATACTATACCAAATGGACATTTTCTACCTCTGGAAACCGCCGCTACGTAAGTTATGGGCCATTTTGTGAAAAATCTACCATTTTGTGAAAAATCTACCATTTTGGTCATTCTTTCTAAATATAGATGAGAATTTCTCGGTATGCGTAGGTCCAAAGAAAACGAAAAAAATTGAGGCTGTTCATTATGCTATTACCTCTCAGCGGTTACAAAATGAAATTTTAATCTGCACACATAACCTCAAAAAAAATTAAAAACTGAAGAAACTGTAAATTTTGTTTTTTGGTTATAACTTCGGATGTTTTAAGTAAATTTTTGATGAAATTTTCCGAAATTGTACTTTATAATATGAGCAATAAACTGGTTAAAATTTAAGGTCGAAATTGTTAATACAAGTCTCAAAAATTAACCTCAAAATTAGAAAATTGATGGGGCAATAACTTTTGTGCATCGCAACGTATGAAGTTCGTTTTTATTTTAAGTGTAGGTTTTTTATGCACTGTATGATGGTGAAAGAAAAAAAATTTTAATCTTGAAAAAAGTGAAAAATATCGAATAGAAAATCGTGAATTTTTGTATTTTTCGTCAATTTTCTCGAAAAATTCCACTTTTTTTGGTAAAACTCTTTTTTTGTATTAATAACTCATTTTTGACATATGCCGAAAAATAATTTAGTTTTATCAAAAAAGAGTTGAATTTTTCGAGAAAATTGACGAAAAATACAAAAATTCACGATTTTCTATTCGATTTTTTTTCACTTTTTTCAAACTTACGTAGCGGCGGTTGCCAGTGGTAGAAAATGTCCATTTCGTATAGTATTCGATGTAACTAACATATTAAAAAAAATTTTGAGACTGGAAACAATTCCTTTTTCACTCAAATTTCATGCTTATCCAACTCCACTAAATAGCATTTTAAGCAAAAATTTGAGAAGTATGCGTGTGTGTGTGCGTACGTACATATGTATGTACGCTCTCGTGCTAACCAAAAAAGATATCGACTGGTCCTGGTCGTAGCGTATTACCGAAGTTATAATTTGAAAATATTTTCATAAAAATGGGTCGAGCCGTTTTTTTGTTTAAACAAAGTTCGGGATTTTTGTACCTGCCCAATATCGCGCCTACCAAATAATATACCGACTTCGTTGAGGTGCCGATCCGCGCGTATTAACGAAAACATGCTCCGAAAAAAAATTCATAACATTCGGTTAAGCCTTGCTTTTGTTTAAATGAAAAGACTTGGGCTAAGGGTCACAAGCACCTTAAATTGATTAGTTTTTCTAATATCTAATAAACTCGTTGGAATGAAAGTCGCTCCAAAAGAAGTTTTTTTTTCTGGATTCAGTAGAGCGATAGGACGGTTTTTTGTCAACTTCCTCTCCCTTTGTTTTGGATAGAATTTCTGAGTTGTTGCAACAGCCCACAAAAGCGTGCAGCTGTGATCGTGGTCCCACGGGGCAGGTACTTGATCAACAACAACCCTTTGGAATCCCAAAAGAACGTTTGCCATTTTCCCGGGGATTCCACAACTTTCGCTTTATTTGGTGTTTTGGCAGTAGGAGCGAGTAGAGGCTCCATAGTGGTTGAAGCCTGACTGTCGGATCGCTCGACGCACGGGCATAGAAATTTTACAGTGCTGCCACTACAGGCGAATTCCTTGAAACTCCCAGATTTTTCCCGCCAACGACACAGATTTAAAATAATAGTGGAACTTCCTTTTGAGACGACCCTCGTACAATATTGAACACTATTCTTTATATGTTAAAAGTCATTCTTGTTGAATATTAGTCATAAACAATCCAAGCACAAATTAAAATATACGGGGAATCCCTGCAAGTTAGTACAGACGGTGTTGCCAGTCGCTACAATGAGCAAGACGTCATTATTATACATTCATTTAAAGAAAGGAGATTCCCCGATTTCGTCACAGTATAAGTAATGCAAAAATTCCGTGCTCATTTAGATCGGTCCGAATCGTAGGTGCGACGAAAATAATATTTACAAGATATTATTATCATTTATTGTGAAATTTTGCCGCCCCTTAAAGGTGCCGGCAGGGGCGGGCCGCCCCTGCCGCCCCTACTACGCTACGCCACTGAGTACACGCACCATTTTCTCTTCTAATTCGGGATTTATTCTGCTGAGAGCATCGGCGTTGGTGTTCAGTTTACCTGCCTTGTACTTGATTTTATAATCATACTCCTCGAGTCTTATCCGCCACCTCGCGAGTCTATAGTCTAAGCTCCCATGACAAAAAAGGTAGACCATCGAACACCTCAAGATTATAAAGTGAGAATGGCTGAAAAACATGTAAAAAACATGTTACGCCCGCCAGACTAGTAAAAATTTGTTAATTGTTATTTTTTATAAATTTTTGAATTTAGCTAAAAAAATGATTTTTTTTTCCAAAACACCTCCTTGAAATTTATACAATTTGTAGTAAATAATGAACCATTTTTGAAAAAATTTGTCTGGCTGACAATTTTTGTTAATTAACTTCTGACAGACCTTTTGTTATAAATTATTTTTTGATGTGAAACATCTTTGCGCGCGTTGAGAGTAATTCTTCAAGGTCGGGAATATTTTGTGGGAACGCTTTATAGGGAACGCTTTATAGGGAACGCTTCGTCCAATCCAATTTTCATTCCGGGAAACGGAAGATCTGTATTGAGGAAGACAGAATAAGACGGAGATTTAAAAAAAATAGTTGCACCAAAGAAAAGTGTTTATATGCCGCGAGCCAGACATGACGAGCCAGACATAGGCAGAATGGAACAAATGGTTGAGTGGTTGCCTTACGACGTTGATATTCCAAGAAGTCGCGGGTTCAATTCTTGATCTCGGCATTTGAATTTTATTATTTATATTTAATGGTTTTATTTAGCAACCTTGAATATTTGTTTGTTTGCTTGTTTGGTTAAATCTTGCGACAGCTTTTTCAACTACTTCTACTTAACCGATTCTTATGAAACTTCGCACACACATTGAGTTCCCGTGACAATGCAATCTGACATTTTTGTAATAAAAATCAAGATGGCGGTTCCAAGATGGCGGAAAAAAATTTCCAATTGTGTTCCGATTCCATTGAAAATCAGTATCGGGGGTTTTTAGGGCCAAAAATGACGATTCGTGGTCAAAAATTAAAAATTCAAAATGGCGGCGCCAATATGGCGGATGAATTTTGCGAATGTGTTCTGAATACATTGAAAATCGATATTGGAGGGTTTTTAGGGCCACAAATGACGATTCTGTTGTCAAAATTTGAAAATTCAAAATGGCGGATGAATTTTGCAAATGTGTTCTGAATATGTTGAAAATCGGTATATGAGGGTTTTTAAGGTGACAGATGACGAATGGCGGTTCGATTTTGGTAATAACATTTCGATTTCACTGAAAATCGCTATTTAGGTGTGTTTAAGGTCGGAAATATTGAATTTGTTGTTAAAATTAGAAAATTCAAAATGGCGCTGGCAATAGGGTATGTAGCATTGAGTCGCGTAAGAACTTTGGAAGGGCTATGTATTGAGGAGTTTGATTGTGAGAAATTAACAGGTAAGAAACCGTGCAACAAAGATGCAATGAAAGAGTTGGAAAGGATGAGAAGTTTGCATGATGATACGAGCCAAAAACCAAACTAAAAACTAGAAAATAAAAACAGGTAAAAAAACTTGGGGGGTAAAATCGTACCGTCACCTCCACCCTGGTGCCTCCTGGATAACCAACCGACGACGGACGTACCCAGTGCCCGGGGGTATAGCTGGGCCACCCTGTCCGATGGGGTATAATTCACGGATCCGGTCCCCCAGGTTCGGGGGTTGGGCGAAAGGTTGACAACCTCTCCTCGGAAAACAATTCTTGTTATGGAATCGAGAAATCAGCCTCGGAACAGTCAGGATTTACGGCAAAGACCCCAGCAACGTCCCAGGACTAATGATTTAAGGACTAACGATATAAAATTTGCAACATGGAATGTGAGAACATTATATAGACCTGGAGCAATGGCAGAAATGATAGATGAGCTTAGACGATATAGAATACTCATTGCAGGATTACAGGAGCTAAGATGGACTGGTAAAGGAGTCCTAGAACGAAGAGACGCTACGATATTCTACAGTGGCAATAATGACTCCAGAAGAAACTTTGGGGTAGGTTTCTGTGTACTTAAACCTCTACTCAACAATGTAATAGACTTCACCCCGCTTAACGATCGGATCGCGACCCTAAGAATCAAATCCAGATTTCATAATATAACATTCATCACGGTGCACGCGCCTACAGAAGAAAAACCAGAACAAGAAAAGGATGACTTCTATGAAACTCTTAGAGTGACTTATGACCAAGTCCCTTCTTACGACATGAAAATCGTATTAGGCGACTTTAACGCTAAAGTGGGTAAAGAACCACATTATTACCCCTACGCTGGCAAATTCTCGTTGCACGAAGAATCAAACGATAACGGGAACAGAATGGCCGAATTCGCTATAGCAAGAAGTTTGACAATAGCTAGCACCTGGTTTAACCATAAAAATATACACAAAAGGACATGGACATCACCAGATGGCAGGCACCATAACCAAATCGACCATGTTCTAGTTAACACTAGGCATGGAAGTAGCATACTGGATGTAAGGAGTTTCCGAGGAGCGAATGTAGACACCGATCATTACCTAGTTGTTGGGAAAATGAGGGCGAAAAAACTAGCGACAAGACATAGAACAAACAATGATAGACAAACAAAGTGGAACGTAGAAAAATTAAAAAATGAAGAAACAAAACAACAGTATGAAAGAATGTTAACAGGAAAGCTAGAGGAAATAGCAAGGAGTCTGGAAATGGAAAATGATCTGAACGTGATGTGGAACTCCATAAAAGAAAAAATCACAGAGACAAACAACAGTGTATTAGGCACACAAAACCAAGAGAGAAGGAGGCACTGGTTTGATGATCAATGCAAGAGAAGCATTGAAATAAAAAACCAAGCAAGACAGGTGTACCTAGAAAGAATGACCAGAGGAAACCACGAGAAATATGTAGCAGCACGAAGAGACACGAAAAAGTTATTAAGGAAGAAAAAACGTGACTACTTTAGAAATAGAATAAGTGCGATTAAGCAAAGCTACACTAATAAAGACGCTAGGAGTTTCTACAAAGAAGTCAACATGATTAAGAAAGGATACAAACCTACCTGCACCATGGTAAGAAGACAAGATGGTACTATAGCTAGTAGTATCGAAGACATACTCGAGGTGTGGGAGAAATACTTTAGAGACTTCTTCAAAGAGAACATAAACCTAACACAGGGAGAAGTAGACAACCGGAGTACAGATGACCCAGAAAACGATACGCCAGATCCTACAATAGAAGAAGTTGCAAATGCCATAGCGAAACTAAAAAATCATAAGGCTCCAGGTCCAGATGGCATACCCCCGGAAATCTTAAAAAATGGTGGGGAGAAGTTATGCCATGTCTTACATAGCCTCATCGTAAAACTATGGAGAAGTAGCAAGTTGCCAGAAGAATGGCTTTTAGGTACAATAGTCCCAGTCCATAAAAAAGGTGAATTGATGAACTGCAAAAACTACAGACCAATATCTTTGTTGAACACAGCTTACAAAGTGCTTTCACATATTTTATTTAATAGACTGAAACCACATTTGGAGGATAAAGTAGGCGATTACCAAGCAGGATTTAGAACAAATAGATCGACAACAGACCAGATTTTCATAATGAGACAAATACTTGAAAAATGCTGGGAAGAAAGCATTGATATTCATCTTCTTTTTGTTGACTATAGAAATGCTTACGACCTGCTTAATAAAATAGAGTTGTGGAAGAAGATGAGTGAAATGGGTTTCCCGAAGAAATTAATAGGCCTATGCAGAATGACGACCAAAAATTGTAAAACACAAGTGAGAATACGAGGATGCAACTCGATCAACTTCCCTCAAGAATCAGGCCTGCGACAAGGAGATGCGATCTCACCAATACTTTTTAACATTGCTCTGGAAGCAATAATGAGGGAAACACAGCTTAATGGAGCAAATACCATCTTCACAAGGAACATTCAGGTACTAGCCTTCGCAGATGACATAGTCATAATTGGACGCAAGGCGCAAGATGTAAAAGAAACCTTTTCCAAAATTGTCCAAAGTTCAGCAAAGTTCAATCTACGAGTAAATGACACAAAAACAAAGTATATGATCGTATCAAAACGAGGACAACGATTAGGGCGTAGTATCAGCCTTGATGATCATAGTGTGGAAATTGTAGAAAACTTTATCTATTTAGGGACAATGCTTACTGCAGAAAATAAGATAAAGGACGACATCCATAGACGCATCGTAGCCGCAAATAAAACCTATTTCGCACTAGTCCCGGTCCTAAAAAACAAAGAAATTTCAAGACAGTGCAAGGTCAGACTATATAAAACATTAATCCGCCCAGTTCTATGCTATGGGTCTGAGGCTTGGACATTGACCCAACAAACAGAAAATCAACTTAAAATCTTCGAAAGGAAGATCTTAAGAAGAATATTTGGTCCTGTAAGGGTTAACCAGAACGAATGGCGCATTAGGACAAACGAAGAACTTCAAGCAATGTATGACGAAATAAATATAGCTACATACATAAGACTGAATAGACTGCGATGGCTCGGACACGTTGTACGAGCTTCAGAAGATAGAATGCTAGCCAGGATTTTTAATGGTAGACCATCAGGAAGAAGAAGAGTAGGACGACCAAGAAATAGGTGGATAGATGACGTGCTAGCAGATATACGGAAATTTCGTATAACAAATTGGAGAGAGCTAGCAAGACGTAGAGATGACTGGAAGAGGAGACTTCGAGAGGCCCGAGTCCTGCAAGGACTGTAGCGCCATCCAAGAAGAAGAAAAAAACTTTTAAGTTAAATGGTTTTATTTGAAATCATAAGCTGTACCAAAACCTAGAAAATAATTAGAACACAAACATGGGCCTTCTTGAGATTCTGACGTCTGGTAAGAAATCGTGTAATAGTAGCCGTGCTGTTTTCTCATGCCGTATGCCAAGGGGCACTTTATGTCGCTGCGTCGCGTCGGCGGATTAAGTAATAGTCTGAGACTTTTAACAGGCTAAAATAAAAACAAGGGGAGCATAAAAATCTATATAAACTGTATAATTAAATAAAATCGACTTGTCTAGAAAAATGTGTTTCCAAGCCCACCAAAAATATATTTCAAATGCGATCAGACATCATGGTCGAAGGTCATCAACGGCAATGGTACATTTTCAACACAAATCGGTGTGTATAAAACTTAGGGCTATTTTACATCCCAAACGCAAAATTGCTGTGCTCCAGAGCTGCGTTTCCCCTTTGCGTTTGGGATGTAAAATGGCCTTTATTCTTTCTAATTATTCAATTTAAAAAAAGATAAAGATCGCCAAAGATGTTTCACATCTTTCACGTGCACTGGTTACACGGGCTATATTTTTTTTATAAAAAAGCCCCACATAACACCTCCTTGATTTTTTTTAAAATAAAGTTTAAGATCTCTTCTATCTACTGCATCTTATCTGGCTGACAATTTTAATTAATAAACTTGTCAGACTGAATTTTGAATGCGCAGCATCAATACATAGTAAAAAACAATTTTTTGATGAAAAACGTATTTGAGTATATAAACGGGATCTACAATATTAATTTAGAATTGTAAAAAAAATTTTTTTAGTTAGCAACGATCATACCACATTTATTCATTAAAAAATGTCGTCTTAGTATTTAAAAAATTAAGTCTGGCATAGTAAAAACTTTTTTTTATTGACAGACCAATTTTTATTCATAAAATAGATGACAAACTTTCTTCCAGAAAAAAATTAAGGTGATGTTTTGCCGCGGCCGTTGTAAAAAGTTTAGCTTTTTAAAAAAAAAGTTGTCGCGGCGCTTAAAAATGAAGTGTGAAGTATTTTTTCAATGACGGCCATATTTTATGCATAGAGGACATCTTAAACTTCAGTTGTTTTTTTTTTTGAACGGGTTCTTCTGAAATGCCAGTGATTGATCTTTGATGCATTGATGCTGCGCATTCAAAACTCAGCCTGACAAGTTTATTAACGAAAATTGTCAGCCAGACAAGTTGCAATAGATAGAAGAGATCTTAAACTTTATATTAAAAAAAACCAAAGAGGTGCTATGTAGGGCATTTTTATAAAAAAAATAATTTATAACAAAAGGTCTGTCAGAAGTTAATTAACAAAAATTGTCAGCCAGACAAATTTTTTCAAAAATGGTTCATTATTTACTACAAATTGTATAAATTTCAAGGAGGTGTTTTGGACAAAAAAAATCATTTTTTTAGCTAAATTCAAAAATTCATAAAAAATAACAATTTACAAATTTTTACTAGTCTGGCGGGCGTAACATGTTTTTCAGCCATTCTCGCATTATAATTTTGAGGTGTTCTATGGGGTAGCTTTTTTGTCATGGGAGCCTACACTACTACTAGTACAATCTTTTAGATTCATAAGCCACACCAAAGTCAGGTCAGGTCAGTGACTACGGTGAAACTTCTTCCGTACATATACGGGCGAAATTGCTCAACCGCGTATACGATGGCTAGAAGTTCCTTTTCTATTGTAGAGTACTTAGTCTCGGCGGGGTTTAAGGTTCGGCTCGAATAGCAGATTGGCTGGTCTAACTCTCCTTTAACTTGCGATAGTACGGCTCCTAGTGCTACATCGCTGGCGTCGGTGGTCACGATAAATTCCTTGTCGAATTCTGGATAAGCCAGAATGGGTGCGGTAATTAGTCGCTCCTTCAAAATCCGAAATGCTTCGTCACAATGTGCATTCCATTCAAACGGAACATCCTTCTTCAGTAGGCTGGTTAATGGCTTTGCTATTTTCGCGAAGTTTGGTATAAATCTCCTATAATATCCTACGAAGCCCAAAATCGCTTTGACGTCCTTTGGTTTCTTGGGGCTTGGATATGTTTTTACCGCAGATATTTTAGATGGGTCAGGGTGTACTCCTTCAGAACTTACCACATGACCTAGGTAGGTTAGTTCTCTAGCAAGAAAATGACATTTTTCTGGCTGAAGTTTTAAATTATTTTCTAATATCTCCCTGAGCTTCACGTTGTGATCACGAAGGTTGTATCAATATACAACAATGTCATCCAAATACAGAAAACATCTTAGGGGCCATTCAAGTATTACGTAAGCAGAATTTTAGTGATTTTAAAGCCGCCCTCCCCCTTGTCAGCAAAAGTAAGCAAAGCTCTTACTCCCCCCCCTATGCTTACGTAAGCATTGGTATATATTTTTTTAAAATCTGTTCAGGTTTATTTATTGTTTTTCATGAGTCTAGAAATAAGTAATTTATCGACTATAAAGAAAGGAGAATGCAAATTTTGGTACCCACTTCCAATAGCTATGTGTAATACGTCGTTGGATAGGTTTTTTTGAGTTGAAGTTACTATGGCGCCTAGTTCGAAATCTTTGCGTTCTGAGTAATACGGTCAAAACTGTACAAAGATAGAGTTTTACATATCATCCTGTATTTTTGTAACAGTATAACCTATTTCCATAAATAAGGTACCAATGAACGCAAAATTCCTCCACCTATCTATGATGGTAAAAACGATGGTTCTATCTTACCAACTTTTGGAGTTATGAGTCACATCATATGCATACACGTCATATCCAATGATACCTAACGAACCGAACCAAAATGAGACCGAACAAATTTAGACAAGTGAACAGCGCGCGCGGTAATTTCCCTACTTCGGTTCTTTCTAACTTAACAATAAAACACCGCACTAAGCAATATCAATAATTTCGAGGAATGCCTGAACATACTTTTTGCGTTCGAGGATAGACAAGTAAGGTTGCCAAATTTGTTCAAATCAAAATCCAATAAATTTTTGCAAAAAAATCAGAAAAAGTAAATAAATATTGCTGACCTAATCACCATCCAGACCCCCCGTCCCCCCTGTCATCAAAAATAAGCAAAGCAAAGACCCCCCACCCCCTTTGGTGCTTACGTAATACTTGAATGGCCCCTTTTATCCCTTGCAATCCTGTTAAGACGGTATTCATTAACCTCTGGAAAGTGGCAGGAGCTCGCTTCAGTCCGAACGGCATTCTGTTATAATGGTAATGTCCGAAAGGTGTGCTGAAGGCGGTCTTTTCCTTATCTCGCTGATCCATAGGAATTTGGTGGAACCCGTTGGCCAAATCCAAAGTTGTAAGATACTTGTACTTACCCAACTGGTCCAAAATATCCGTGATATTCGGTAGAGGATATGCGTCTCCTATGGTAATGTCATTGAGGCGTCGGAAATCCACCACCACTCTCCATTTTTTGTTTCCGTTTGCGTCCGGTTTCTTGGGTACAAGGAGCAAAGGGGAATTCCAAGGGCTGCTGCTAGGGCTTATTATTCCATCTTCCAGCATCTGATCGATTTGTCTATTAATCTCGGCTCGCTGAGATTCAGGGAGTCGATATGATTTTGTGTAGATTGGTGGCCTGTCTGCTAAAGTAGGAATCGTGTGTGTGATGGCGTCAGTGCAAGTAAGATGATCGCCTTCCAGGAAGAATAAATCATTATATTCTCTACATATTTCCTTGATGTATTCGTGCTCTTCATGGTTACAGTGTTTTAAATCCAATACGTCTTCCATGCGTTGTAGTCTTTTGGTGATCGGGTCTTCTTCGTATTTTAATCGGAGTACCTGGTAGCTTGATAGTTCCGTCCAACTGGGTATTATGTCCTTTGGTGAGATGTATACGTCCTCATCATTTATATTAATAACGGGGAGCCGTTATGTGGTTGGGTTATACATGCATGCTATGTATATGCCTGGCACCATTTCCTTATTCGTACTTACTATTGGTTTGTTATTTTCGGTTGATAGGGTTATTAATGTCTCCGTTCTACTGGGGATGATTTTTTCTCCTTCCATCTTGCTGATTTTGTGGTGATTTTCCACCATGGTTGCCTCATCATTTACCTCGTCCATTAGGTCTATTTTGTCTAAAGCTCCGTAGACTGTGTTCCATATTTGTTTATTTTTATTAATTGGTTCCTTCTATCTTTCTCTCCTTTTTCCATTGTTTCCTTTATTATTTTATTTGCATTTCTATTAATTTGATGGTCCACGCAGGTCTTTTGCCTGGTGGGAATTTTATTTATATTTTTATTTAATAGATCGTCCACGCAGGTCTCTTGGCTGGTGGGAATTTGAATTAACTTTTCTTCTGCGCAGGTCGTTTGCCTGGGTAAATCGCGTGATATATCGTCTTCGCCTGTCTTTATATAATTAGTCATACTTTGACTGTTAGACAGAGGTTCGGGGAGTGTTTCCTCATAGGGAGAAGATCACCCGGCCTTTCGACTATTGGTTTATCATTAATTGGAGAGCTTGTTGTTTTGGTGGTTTCTGGAGAGGAATATTTATTTTTTGTGAGGGCAGAGATAGTTTTTTGTTCAGGGGTATGAGTTATTAATTTTACTTTTCCATCATCAAGAGTTAAGTTAAGTACCAGTTTATCTTCCGAATACATGACGTCGCCGACAAATCTGCTTAGGAAATCGTGTCCCAATAATCCATCACAGTGCAGGACGCTGTCAATTTCACTCGTTACCAGATGAAACGAGTGCGACACCTCTACACCGGTATGTCCATTGCTAAGCATAACCTCGCCTTCTGCTAGGCCTTCTGATGCGACGAATTCGTCGAAAAGGGTTGTGATTATACACCTTTTACTTACATCCGCCCAGCAGTCTTCGGCAGTGGCATCCAGCTTATGCAGGCTTATCTGGGATCCCGAGTCGATTAGAAAGGTTGATATTCCGCCTTTTGCTAAGGAAAAGGGCAATTTGACGATGACTCCGCGTTCGTGCATAGTGACTGGTACCTTAACGGTAGCTCTTAATGGTGGATCTGTACTTCGGCCATTGGTTCCTGTTGGCGGGTTGGACTGCCGGGAGCACCTTCCCGCAGTTCCCAGTTTCCCTGTTCATGTTCGTCGTTGTATTCAGGCTCTTGATTGAGTATCCTTACCTGCCTGACGGTATTACTTCCCTGGTTTCTGGACCAGTTTCCCAATTCGTATTCGTTGTATTCAGGCTCTTGTTTGAGTATTCTTACTTGCCTGAAATTATTATTTCCTTGGTTTCTTCCAAGCGGTGTTGGTCGTTTCTGTTCGTAGTTATTGCGGTTCTGGGTTGGCTGAGGGGGACGTTGATTATTACCCTGAGACCATTGCCCTTGCCGTCTATTATTGGACTGTCTGGGGTATTCGGAAACCCTGTTTGTCCTTCTTTCATAGTCGAAGCGCCTTGTTCGATAATCCTGGATTTCGTGGTTAGACCTATTGCAGTAGGAGCAATATAATCGCCTTACTTCCTTTTTTATAATAGGAGAATTAAAAGTGGGAATAATCCTGTTCCTGTAACAGGTATCTTTGGTGTGTCCTCTTTTGTTACACACTTCGCAAGTAGGACTTTGCCTATGTGATCCCTCATTGCTTTCAGATCGTGTTCTTTCATTCATGTTGGAAGCACGCTCTAAAAGATAATCTATCAGGCTAGCGAGTTCTCCTTCGTCGCGAGCGTGAGCCAATGTCTGCAATCTCTCATTTCGCAGACCATTCTCAAAATCAATTAGAGCTTCTTTTTCGTTTTCCCTGATAAGGGCTGCTCTGGCTTCGGCGTCGCTGATAGTCACTTGCGTGGCTTTATTAAGTTCGCCCAATAGGCGAATAACGCGCTGTGAATACTCCTCAAGGGTTTCACGTTGTCCCTGTCGAACTTTTCCAAGTTCCTCTCAAGTAGTTGTACGCGAGAGCTTATATCGCGTTAGCAATTGGGTTCTTAATTCGCCCCAATTGTCAGTGCCACCGTAGTCTATGATGTCATAGACCGGTCCAGAGACTCGTGTTTTTAAAATGTTAAAAAAGAACTGTTTGTCCCTTGCGCTTTTAGCGGTCGCAAACAAACCATCGCAACAAGAAATGAATTTATTAAGTTCGTTCTTATTCCCAGAATATAAGGGAATCAATTCACGAACGTCTGCTGCTGATAGGACTAACTCGTTATTCTTTGCAGATGGGGGTTGGTTAGAAGATTTGTTACTAGGACCATGCTGTGGGTCACCTTGGGTAGCCATGTTTTTTGCGTTTTTACCTTTCGCTCCAGATTTCGTATTAAGGGTATTTCGTGTTGGAGGGCGGTTTTATGCGTGAGGAGATCGCCCTTTAGATGGAAAATATCGTGGTATTCATAGCAGAGGTCGGTGATCGACTGTCTTTCTTCCGCGCTTAGGTTTTCATCCAGATTCAATTCTTTGTTGATCTGTTCTAAGCGGGCTTCGAGGTCTTGAGGAGCCGGATATTCGTGGTTTGGAGACGAATACCGGATATGTTTAATTCTTGCCTCGGTCTTGCTCTTTGTACCTAATCTTTTGCTTTTTTGGAAAAGGCAGGGGTATATGGTGCCTTTGCTTGGGAAGTTGTTCCCTTCTTCTTATATGGGGGGAGGATTGATGGAGTTTGGTGGCCAACGTTGGGGCTCTTGTACTCAAGGGCACCGTTAGTTTGGAATGAGCCTTGGGGGCTAGTTTGGTCGGCGCACTTAGAGTTACAAGCGGACCATATTGTTAGTAAATGATTGATTAGGAATAGAGCGACTGTGTTTAAGAATATACGAATGGCATTTTGGCTAGGGATCTCAGAGGCATACGTTTCAGGGGCCTTGGGGGCCGAATCTTGGGTGGATTGCTACTGACTATTACATAAGTACTGGTTGGGACCAGTGTTAGGTTAAGTGCGGCTATGGGCACTGGGGTGTTGGTACTGTTGAGAATGCTTACCGGAACTGTGTCGTTCCCCTTGGGTAGCAGGCTGTTTGAGAGGAATACACCGGGTTCTATTTCTTGCGACAGGCTTAGCGGCACTGTGATTATTTGTTGGGTACGGCCCGGCAATCGTGTCGGCCGTCCCAGTCCAATCTTAGTCCGTGTAGGTTCCATTTGAGTTTCGATTATGTCAGTCGACCTTTGGGTTTTGCAGTCAGCCTCCTTGTTAGGGGCCTTAGAGACAGTGTGGGTTTTGCCCGTACTGTGCCTCACTTCGACTGGCCGTTCTTTGGGCGAATGCTGTTCGAATGTCAATGGAACGCTAAACTCTTGAGGGTTAGTTGCTGTACGGGGGAACTTCAACTGGCGATTGGGGCCTTCTACATTGCAGTTCCCCAAGGTTAAGTCGAATCCTAGCAGTCCATCGTTCAGATGTTCTGGTGTATCCTTACTACCTGAAAAGAGCCGGGGATTTTAGGGGGAGGTCGAAATTTCCGTGACAACCTGTTACGGCGCAGCAGCGCGTAACAGAGGTCGTCAACCCCAACAATAAGACATGGGCATAAATGCCCCCTAAATACACAACACAAACAATAACAAACATAAAGAAAAAAAAAACAACACCATTATTATAAAAAAAACCATATAATCTATAAATAAAACTAAAACTGAATATAAACTTAACTAATAACTAATTTAAATGATAACTAAAACTAACTTATGAACTAAAAAATGAACAGATTACCTGAAAAGAAAAAAAGGGTTAAGGTCATATCTAAATAAATATAATAAGTTTATACCTTTAAGGCACCTGGCTGGGCAAGGTGCCGACATCCACGAGAAGTCATGAATCCAGGGCTTTATACCTTAAATAAATTAGATAAACAAGTAATTAAAAATAATGAACAAATATTAAAAAAATATATTAAAGAAACTAAAATAAACAAAATTTACTTACCATTTTTTGACATGTAGAAATGTCACTTCGTCGAAAGCTCAAAGCTGGGGCACGATCGGAGAAAGCTGTTTTGTTCTAAAAACCAAAAATATAACACTTCAAACAAGTATAACAGCTTTCTCCCCCCCAAGCTTTGAACTTTCGATCGATGCGCCTGGACTATAAAGTCCAGTGCATCAGCACGAAGCTTTTGCTTTTTGTCAACTTCAACATTCCGTCAAGAGTTCGTTTTTATTACCGCGTTAAATTTTGAGACTGGCATTGACCGTCGTTGAGAACAGGCGAAGTCCGTTCATTTAAAATAAATAATAATAGACAGGCAAAGACAGTCTTTTAATAAAATTTCCTTCTTTTCAGATATATAGACAGGTATTTGCCGTTTTTTATTACGGTTATCGGTTGGGGGGTTAGTGTAGAATAAATGTTGGTTTGGGCATTTTGTCTTGGGGATCATACTCCACCACGGGAAAGACTTTGTATATTCCTACGTAATAGGAAAGAATTTCAACGGTTGCAATTACCTTGAAATTCCTGGCACATAATTAAATTATATATATACAAAATAATAAAAACCTTGCAATAGGGATTTTTGAAGGTGAAATTATACCTCAAACATTCCTAAACAAGATACGAAAATTATTATTAAAGAGTCCAAACACAGGTGAACAGAAAGTCACCTTTGAGTGGAATCATAAATAAAAGCTCGCAGAAGGTTCTTCTGGGCATTTAGGTGGCTAATAAGGCCAATATCAATTATTTCCAATTTCACCAAGCGATATTGACCGAATTTAAGCTCGAAGAGCTAACATTTCCTTGCAAGAAGCAAGTATTATACGGCATTAATTGCGGTGATTGGGCGCCGAGTGTTGGCAGACACGTCAGGATTTAACCGGCGTAATTTAAAAGGAAATCATTCCACAGCCAGAAAGAACCTCCGAGCTTTTACAGGTTAAAAAATCTTTGGACAGTTAATTGATGTTTTTATTCCAGAACCATCCGGATTAATATAAGATAATTTTAAGAAATTTGACCTTCAGTCAATTTTAATTTTACCTTTTTTCGTTGTTTAATTTGAAGCTTTAACGTAGATTTAACATTAAGATAGATTTAATTAGCGATTATAACATTTAGGAGAAATTATATTTGAATTTTAAACCACTCCTGTGTTTGAATTAGCGACCTATCCGATTTTTTACAGTTTTCTAACAGCTAAAGATTAAATTTTTATTTACGGCGTCTCGCGCCGTAAGATGGCCCTTCAAGCCGAATAGGTCGTGGTCAAATCAAATATAATTTCCGATAAATTACTTCTATTGCTTCAATTATTTTTTTATATATTGTCCAAAGATTTTATTATTTGTTTTTTGTCTAACCCCGTAGTATTATTAATCTAAAACCCAAAATGAAAAGTATTCTGCAGAAACAAATCGCCATAAAAGGGAAACTAGATCAAATGATATCTAAGCACAAGAAAACCCCGGTGATTTGGAGAACCTGTGGCGACGTACCAAAAACACAATAATATACAAACACTATACGTACACTATGGAAACTACTGTACAGAACTACTGTACAGTATCACTGTAGACACTGTAGATTGTTTGTTGTAAATAGGTCATAGCTAGTTTGTTTGAATATAGAGCTTTGTAGCACGTTATGATTCACATGTAGATTTGTGTAGAATTGTATATAGTAATTTGTAAACAAATTAATAAATAGTGAGAATTCGAGAGTACAGCTGGTATTATTAATTAAAGCGACAGCCCATCTTGGGATTACAGGTCCGGATTTCCCCGAAGGACGACACGGCATTCCCCAGGTGACAGAAGGACGACGCGGCAATCCCCACGGCAGTTTTGAGGTCCGGCCTCCAATAGAACAGCGTAGCAGCTCTCAGGTGCCAGAAGGACGGCACCCCCCATTCTCCAAAGTGGTGACCCCGAGTGCGGAGGCGGATAGTTGCAGGGCGCTTAGCTGGCTCACGTCTCCTGACGAAAGGAGTCCGAGGCGAGAGGGCGCCTGTAGCGAGGGACCAACCAAGCCCCAGACTCTTCGCCAAGTGGACAGGCGAATCGAGAGGAAGACTCCATTGGGCTTTGAACTAACCAAAGTTCCCAGCGGTTGTTAGGTTAAAGTTTAAATTAAATACACATGTTTTTTTTGTTTTTGTTGAGTTACAAGTATTTAGTCACATTTTTTTCATACAAACACACCACAAACACTAACACGAAGTCGCCGCAGTAAGTACGTTCGTTCACGAGTCGCGAAGTAATAGGTTACGATGGAACAGAGGTTGGAACGTGAAGTACCTGTAGCAGTCCCAGGAGATGTAGTTAATAGAGTAGCCATACGGGTGCCGCCTTTTTGGAAAAGAAGCCCCGACTTATGGTTTATTCAATTAGAGGCACAGTTCCACACAAGTGGAATAACACAGGACAGTACGCAGTATTATACTCTGGTGGGCAATTTGGACGCAGATGTCCTCACTGAGGTGCGAGGCGTCATTCGTAACCCCCCGGAAGTAGGAAAGTATGCGGAGCTGAAGAAGCACATTCTTGCAGCGTATCAGGACTCGGAGCAAAGGCGTTTGCAGAAGCTGCTGGGCGACATCTGCTTAGAAGGAAGGAAGCCAACGCAGCTGTTAAACCAAATGAAGGAGTTGGCAGCTGACGGTATCTCTGCGGAGGTTTTGAGGATCCTCTGGTTGCAGCGTCTTCCACCCCAAACACAGGCGATTTTGGCAACCAGCGTGGATCAAGACATTGGTAGGCTTGCAGAGATGGCGGACAAGATAGCGGAGGTGGCTGTGGCATCTGGCGTTGCAGCCAGTTCCTCGCTCGAAGGGCCTTGCACCCAACTGCGGGAAGAATTAGCGACGTTGAGGAAGCAGATGGAGCAGTTGAAGTTCGATCGTGGGCAAAGTTCTCCAAGGCGTCGTGATCCCAGTCGGAGGCCTTACCAAGAGACACAGCAGGCGATACATCGTTTTGCTTTTACCATAGAAGGTTTGGTGGTAAGGCTAGGCGATGCCGGCAGCCATGCTCATTTCAAGCAAAAAACTAAGTGGTGGGCAGCAAGAGGCGACTGGCCAGCCCGCCTTATTTATTAGTCGCCTTTACCTCACGGAGAAGACAACCAGCAAGCGATTCCTTATTGACACTGGAGCCGAAGTTTCGGTGGTTCCCCCAACAGCAGAGGAAAACAGGAGTCAACCCTCGACACGACTATTGTATGCAGCCAACGAGACGGAGATTCCCACATATGGACAGCGTTTGATTCAACTCGACTTGGGACTCCGTAGGACTTTCACTTGGCCTTTTATTGTTGCTCGTGTAACGGAGCCCATAATTGGATCAGATTTCCTCGTGAATTTTGACCTGCTGGTTGACGTAAAACAAGGTAAAAGTACAAAACATTATACAGTGGGTGCAGTTACGGCTCGTAGCAGTATGCAGCTGAGTACACTTAGTGCAGACTTACATCGTGCGCTAAGGGGATTCGAAGACATCACAAAGCCCAACCCAGTCACAGAGGTTAAGCATCGGGTGGTTCACTTCATCCGGACGAATGGCCCGCCAGTTCATTCAAGGCCCAGACGACTTTCACCGGAGCAGCTGAAGATTGCAAAGCAGGAATTTCAACACATGCTCAGTTTAGGTATCTGCCGCCCATCAAAGAGTAATTGGTCCAGCCCGCTGCACATGGTAAGGAAGAGCAACGGTGACTGGAGACCATGCGGAGACTATAGGAGGTTGAATGCGATCACGGTACCAGACCGCTACCCAATCCCGCATATCCAAGATTTCGCTTACCAGCTAAGTGGAAGAAAGGTGTTTAGCACTGTGGATTTAACACGAGCGTACCACCAAATCCCGGTCAATCAGGACGATATCCAGAAGACGGCCATCACAACACCTTTTGGGTTGTTCGAGTTCCCGGCGATGACCTTTGGTTTGTGCAACGCCGCGCAGACTTTTCAGCGGTTTGTGCACGAGGTAACAAGAGGACTAGATTTCTGTTGGCCGTATATCGATGACTTCCTCATTGCCTCTAGCACAGCGGAGGAGCACAAGGGGCATCTAAAGCAGTTGTTTGAGCGTTTCCGGGAGTATGGCATTGCGATAAATCCAGCCAAATGCGTGTTCGAGGCATCGAAGGTCAAATTCCTGGGCTACGAGATTTCAGAAGAAGGAACAAAGCCACTGCCGGAAAAAGTAGAGGTCATTAAGAAGTACAAGAAGCCTGAGAGTGTGCAGGAGTTACGTAGGTTTTTAGGAATGATTAATTTTTACAGGCGTTTCATCCCGAAGGCAGCAGAAATCCAAGCACCACTTCATGGGTGTTATGCGGGAAACAGGAAGAAGGACAAGACCGCTATCCTTTGGACAACAGAGCTCAGCAATGCTTTTGAAAAATGTAAGCAGGCATTGGCTGACGCGGCTCTTCTCGCTCACCCAGAGACAGGTGTGCCATTAGCCCTGGTAGTAGATGCGTCAGATACGGCTATAGGTGCGGTTGTTCAGCAGAGGATTGCGAAAGGATGGCAGCCATTGGGTTTCTTTTCAAGAAAGTTGTCGTCGACGGAAGGAAGATATAGTGCTTACGACAGGGAGCTCCTAAGCGCACACGCTGCAGTAATGCATTTCCAATACTTGTTGGAAGGCAGACGTTTTGCATTATATACAGACCATAAACCACTTGTATTTGCATTCCAGCAGAAATCGGAGAGCACATCACCCAGGCAGGTCAGGCACTTAAGCTACATTGGCCAGTTTACCACGGACATTCAGCACATCTCTGGAAAGGATAATGTGGTCGCAGATGCATTATCGAGGGTCGAGGCCATATTTCCACCGGTTCCGGTAGATTATGGTGAATTGGCAAAGGAGCAGGAAACGGATGAAGAGCTCCAACACCTGCGCGGGTCAGCAACAGGCTTGAGGCTTTCCAGGTATGAACTGGCAGGCGGACAAGGTTTATACTGTGACACGTCGACTAACAAGATACGCCCCTACATACCAAGAGGGCGCCGACGAGAGGTGTTTGACGCTATGCACAATTTGTCGCATCCGGGCGTAAGGAGGACAACTAACTTGGTCGTGGAAAGGTTCGTGTGGCCAAGCATGAAGAAGGACTGTCGGATCTGGTCGCAATCATGCCTGGACTGTCAAAAGAGCAAGGTACAGCGACACGTGAGAAGCCCGATTTCAGACTTTCCGCAAGTGGAGGGACGGTTCCAACACGTCCACCTGGACTTAGTGGGGCCCTTGCCTTGCAGCGAAGGTTACACGTACGCGCTGACGTGTATAGACCGATTTACAAGATGGCCAGAGGTGATTCCAGTGCAGGACATCGCGGCGGAAACGATAGCAAAAGCATTTGTATCGGGGTGGATCGCAAGGTTTGGCACGCCGAAGGAGATAATAACGGACCAAGGGCGACAATTCGAGTCCACGCTTTTCAAGGAATTAGGAAAGGTATTAGGCATAAAGAGAAGCAGAGCATCCCCGTATCATCCACAGGCGAATGGGATGATAGAGCGCTTTCACAGGACTTTGAAAGCGGCGATAAAGTGTCATACATCAAGCCAGTGGGCAAGCAAACTCCCTATAGTGCTGCTTGGGTTGAGAGCATCACTTCACGATGATATCAAGGTATCACCAGCGGAGTTGGTTTATGGAGCAAAGCTCAAACTTCCGGGAGAATTTTTCGTAGTAGAGGAAGATTCAAGAAATACAGCTACTTTCATCAAGCAACTTGAGGACTACATGAGGGACATCAAGCCAACTCAGCCAATTCGTCATGGTATGCAAAAGGTATTTATACATAAAGGTTTAGAAATGTGTACCCATGTATTTGTGCGAACGGACGCAGTTAAACGTCCTTTGCAGCAACCTTACGAAGGACCCTATCAGGTGGTGATGAAGGCAGCGAAGCATTTCACCTTACTTATAAACGGCCGGCACAAGGTGATATCAATAGATAGACTGAAGCCAGCCTTGCTGATGAGTAACGAAGAGGACCGGACGGAGCCAGAGAAGAGACGAAAAAATGAAGAAAAAACAGCAACAGCAAGCCCAAGGACAACTAGGTCTGGAAGAAGCGTACGAGTCCCGGACAGATATCGTTGTCACTGAAGGGGGAGTAATGTGGCGACGTACCAAAAACACAATAATATACAAACACTATACGTACACTATGGAAACTACTGTACAGAACTACTGTACAGTATCACTGTAGACACTGTAGATTGTTTGTTGTAAATAGGTCATAGTTAGTTTGTTTGAATATAGAGCTTTGTAGCACGTTATGATTCACATGTAGATTTGTGTAGAATTGTATATAGTAATTTGTAAACAAATTAATAAATAGTGAGAATTCGAGAGTACAGCTGGTATTATTAATTAAAGCGACAGCCCATCTTGGGATTACAGGTCCGGATTTCCCCAAAGGACGACACGGCATTCCCCAGGTGACAGAAGGACGACGCGGCAATCCCCACGGCAGTTTTGAGGTCCGGCCTCCAATAGAACAGCGTAGCAGCTCTCAGGTGCCAGAAGGACGGCACCCCCCATTCTCCAAAAACCCAAGACTATCTATCGCGAAAGTTAGATAGGATCAAGCCCTTATGGAAACGCTTTTTCGAGAATCATTTAGAACTAGTTTCTGCAGATGTTAGCGATATTATGGATGAGAAAATCCAAGCCGCAGTGACGGCATACGCTAACAGCAAACAGTTCTCAGAATTCGAAGACCTTTACTGCGAATTCTATGGAGAACTATATGACGGTCAAATTTCCAACCCAGAAACTGATAGGGAACAAATTGCTATATCCAAGCTGAGTTTAGAAGTACCGACCTTGGATATCCCTAAGGTTGATGGGCAATATGCGTCGTGGAGAACGTTCCACGAACGGATTGTATCGCAATTACATAATGAAGAACGATTATCAGCGGTAGATAAGTTCTATTACTTGAAGAGTCGTCTGACGGGAGATGCCCGCACAGATTTAGACTCCCTCGACTTCACTGCAGAAAATTATGACGCAGCATGGAAGGTTTTGTGCAACCGGTACAACAAGAAAATGCCATAAATTAGGACGGAATCGTACCGGGAAATACAAGCAACATTGGATGAGTTGCAGCATACACAGCACAATTCAAGGACCTTCAAAGTAGGCACAGCCAATTCGGAACCCAATTTCGTGAATACAGTAGCTGAAAAATTGCCAGACAAGTCACGGAATTTAGGGGAGCAATTGATAGGAAGGTCAGATGAGCTGCCTTCATCAAAAAATTTGAGTACGTTCATAGATTAACGTTCTCCAAGCCTAGGGGCAACATTGGACATCCATTTGCATAAAGCAGGGAGAGATCCGCATGAAGCTGGGAAGGATTGTAGTAGCCTTACAACCTGCTACACCAGTCAGCAAAGCCTAGTGGCAAGTAAGGACATCCATCTGCATAAAGCAGGGATAGATCCGTATAAAGCTGGCAAGAATTGTAGTAGCCTTACAACCTACTACATGAGCCAGCATGATAATTATCCAAACGGTCAGGGCAATTCCCAACCGAAAATCAAATCCGCCAACAAGTTCATTTGTCTGGGATGTAGTAAAAGCCAGTACTGCTTGCTACATGACCAAGACGAACTAGGCGACCATAAAGCTGGGAAAAATCATAGTAAATTTACGACCTACTATAGAGACCAGCATGATCATTACCTCAATAGTAAAGGTAAGTCCCAACCGGCTTTTAAGCATAATAAAGCCGCAGGACAAAACAGGAAAGGCTATGAACCACGGTCAAGCCACCTTGAGAAAAAGAATCTCATAAATCACTGTCGTATGGGCAGATCAAATCATTTTTTAATGAAAGGCTATGGACAACGGTCCAGCCACCTTGAGAAAAGGAATCTCATAAATCACTGTCGTATGGGCAGATCAATTCATAATCACTGTCGTATGGGCAGATCAAACCATAATCACTGTCGTATGGGCAGATCAAATCATAACCACTGTCGTATTGGCAGATCAAACCATTTTTTGACACGATGTCAACAGTTCAAAGAACTATCGGTTGCATCGGTTGCAGCCAAAAGGAATTGGCTGACCGAACATAAGCAATGCGAAAGATGTTTGCGAAACCATAAAACAGCTGAATGCACCGCCAAATACACGAGCATGACGTGTGGCAACAATCACCATAGTTTGGTGCACGATCGAACTGATCAGGGCAATTCAGCGAATTCACCAAAGGTGAAAGACCGCATAGGCGGTAAGCACAATCACTGTAAGTACACTAATGAAGGTACACAGTTGATGTTGCCAACATACCTATTAAAGGTAAAGGGTCGCACAGGCCGCGAGCTGACTCCACGGGCATTGATAGATCCCGGGTCACCGAGCTCAAATATTACGGAAGCAGCGTCTCAATTAATAAGAGCGCATACTTCCCTTATTAATTTAAGTGTTATAGGATTGGAGCCAGCATAAGTAGCCACTGCAAATAAGTTGGCAAGATACATAGTGCTGTCAATCTCAAGGGAACACAAAAGTACTATTGATGCGTACATTAACAGGAATACTACCTATATATGTCTACCAGAACGCACATTAAAGTGGCATTGGCCACATATAGATGGAAGAGAATTAGCCGACCCGCAATGTATAGAAACAGGACGGATCGAAATCCTCCTTGGAATAATATATGCAGCTATCATAAAGAATGATCTGCGAATGGGAGACAAAGGGGCACCTATGGCACAAAGGACTGCTCTAAGTTGGATCCTGGTTGGTAAGATACATCCAGTGAATCCACATCCTAAAAATGTAAGTCTGTCTGCATTTATAACGCAGCATGACGACACATTAAAGGAGCTAGGCTGCCAAACTAATGGGTTACTGGGAACGCGGAAAAATTCCTCATAAAGGGCGGTTCTCTAGAGAAAATTCTATAATGTATTTACACTACGTATGTCTAACCAGCGACACGAAGGATGGATACCAGTTAAGGAAAGGTATCCGATCCAAATTAATGAAAATAGGAGTAGTGCATCATCATTATACGCTCCTAAAATCAATCCCAACTTCGTATCCAGTGGGAAATTATTTTACTATGCAATAAGTTGCATAGAGTTAAATCCGACGTCCACCAAAAGAAACATCCTGTCGGAAGAATCCTGTCGGAAGAAAATCAACGAGAATATTTAATTAATTAATCAATTATGATATCATTAATATCCGCATGGACTATACAGTCAGAAGACATCAAGTGATGGTTGAAGTGTCCATCACCTCCAACAACAGTACGGATGGTGACGTACTGACACATTGTCGTCTACAATATAAGACGAACAAAACTCAGCATATCTTGTAGCTAACAATTAAAGAAAAGAAAAAAATTATTAATAGGTCAAAAGCAAGCCAGTGCCAATAATTATAAAGAGCTTCAAGACACAAAAAACCTAAAAACCAAATATTAACAAATTATCACCATGGAGCAAAATTATATTAAAATTATCATGGGATAAATATTTAGTCTTAAACGGCAAGACGGCCGTAACAAAAAATCAAACATCACCAAAGTGTGTCCTTGAATAGCATGACACGTATAAACGTTTGTATGTTTTTGTAACGTCCGTACATAATCACTAACAACAAAGTCGTGCGTCCCTAGTTCACGTCATGTCACACTAACACATAATAACAAAATCATAATCATTCCTCATTCATTACAGATACCTTTAAACATAAATTTAAGCCACTAACATGAATGCGTCGACTGTCCAACAAGACGAAGATTCTTTACTAGAATTTCTGTGTAGTTGGCCTCTCGAGGAAGAAGACATGGAGCAATTAGCCATGGATGCTGATCTGGAAGATTGGTATCTCAGGACACCTGCAGCATCGCCAATACCAGTGGACGAGGTACCAATCACTCCTGGGAAAAATCTCCCGGAAGCCGACGAAATCGTCAAAACTCCGGAACGACCAAAGACACCGGTCGTAGAAGAAACAGAGCAGCAGCAGGAACTGCCACCCACTCCAGAGAAAAATCTGCCGGATACCCTTACGTCGTCAATCGATACCACACTAGATGTACCTCCCGTAATTAGCATAAAACCGTCATTAAATGATAAAATGTATGACAAATGGACGGTTGACGGGAAACACTTTCAGATCACATATAAACAATTACAATCCATACCATTTGCCGTCATAAGAGGAAGGAGCAGGAAACGTCACACTGTCTTCCTGTCTGAAAATTCCAGGGTAAAGTTAAAAATCCTGGACGACCATACCCAAATATGGTATAGATTACAGGAACGATGAATATAGGTTATTCATAAGCACAAATTATCTGTGTCTGTACAAATGACAGACAAATTTAGATGTAGGTGAACCAAATTCACGAATTATATATATGTACATATAAAACTGAATTAATTAAAATCATTTTGAAACTAAACCTAATCCCTATTTATTTCGATGCGACGCATAAACGCGGGGGAGTATGTTACGGCGCAGCCGCGCGTAACAGAGGTCGTCAACCCCGACAATAAGACATGGGCATAAATGCCCCCTAAATACACAACACAAACCATAACAAACATAAACACATAAGAAAAAAAAACAACAACATTATTATAAAAAAAACCATATAATCTATAAATAAAACTAAAACTGAATATAAACTTAACTAAAAACTAATAACTAATTTAAATGATAACTAAAACTAACTTATGAACTAAAAAATGAACAGATTACCTGAAAAGAAAAAAAAGGGTTAAGGTCATATCTAAATAAATATAATAAGTTTATACCTTTAAGGTACTACTACCGGGAAAATTTTTCAAAAAATCGATTTTTTCATTTCATTTCATGTTACGATTCCTTGCTTATACTATAAAGAATAACCTACTTAATTTTTATAAAGAAATTCGTAATAGAAAAAAAGTTACAGCACTGTGGGGTACTACTCCCGGGAAAATTTTTCAAAAAATCGATTTTTTTTTTATTTTACGATTCCTTATACTATGAAGAATAACCTACTTAATTTTTATAAAGAAATTCGTAATAGAAAAAAAGTTACAGCACTGTAGGGTACTACTACCGGGAAAAATTTCAAAAAACTTTTTTTTTCCATATTTCGCTTCCTTACACTATGAAGACATCATTTTTATAAGGAAATTCGTAATAGAAAAAAAGTTACACCACTGTAGGGTACTACTACCGGGAAAAATTTCAAAAAACCGATTTTTTTTTCATTTTTCGATTCCTTATACTATGAAGAATAGCTTAGTTCATTTTTATAAAGAAATTCGTAATAGCATAAAAGTTATAGCATTTTATAGTCGACCGCCTTCGTAGTGTAAAAACCATAAAAGAAGACAACGTGTGTCCCATTCTCTCTAGTTGTTTGAAAGCCCAGCGTTTTCACTCAAACAACCAGAGCAAACGGAAAACTCATTGCCTTCCATTTGGAGCTAAGATGTTCTTCCATTTGGAGCTAAGATGTGAAGATTTTCAGATTTCCCAACTCTTGAACAACCCACATACAGCTGACCGGAAATCTGGAATTTCGGTCATTTTCGGCGGCCATTTTGAATTTTGAAAATCGGGCTTCGAGGTGCATCATGGAAGACCCCCACGGACATACGTGCAAAATTTCGAAGCTCTGCCATGACTGGTGCGCCAGCTATAGCGCACACATACAGAACTTTCTTTTATTAATATAAGATATATCTCCCGCCATTTTGTGGTGTCCGCAATATTAGATTTAAAATGACGTTATATAGATTACTGAATTATATTCGTCACACACTTTCATTTGATACCCATACTGAGAGGGTTGTGAAGGAAAAGGTAATCCGCCATTTTGAATTTGGAATGACGCCACACAACTAATTGTATTCTACCTGTCATGCACTTCCATTTTATACCCATCTGGGTGGGTCGGTGAACACAATTGCAAAAATCGGCCTCCATTTTGTAACCGCCATCTTGATTTTTTACTAAACGGTCAGATTGCACTGTCAGGCGAACTATGGGTATGTGCAAAATTCGATCGGTTAGATTTTGTATTTTTTAGTCTATTTTATGTATTCCGCCATTTTGTGTTGGCCGCCATTTTGAATTTGGAATGAAGCTACACCGCTAATTGTATTCTACCTGTCATACCCTTTCATTTGATACCCATGTCGGTGGTCGAGGAAGACAAATGCAAAAATCGGCACCCATCTTGAAACCGCCATCTTTATTTTTGTACAAAATGGTCACAATGCATTGTCAAGAAAACTACGCATGTGTGCAAAATTTGAAGTTAATCGATTTCAAATGGTGGGTGGCATTAATAATTTTCTACTCAATAATGACGGACTCCCATACAAACTTTCATACCGTAGTTCAACCCCTTAAAGCCTTTGTTTCGGGATAAAAAGTAGCCTATGTCCTTCTCCAAGGTCTAATCTATCTCTGTACCAAGTTTAATCAAAATCGGTTAAGCGGTTTAGGCGCGAAAGCGTAACAGACAAACAGACAGAGTTTATAATATTAGTAGGGATAAAGCGAACCAAAACATTAAACACGTTTTTCTTGAAATTGCATTTTTTCAGCTGAGTGAGAATTAATCTCAGGATCTACTGAACCAATTTAAAACGCGTTTTTCTTGAAATAACATTTTTTCAACTAAGTGAGAGTTAATCTCAGGATCTACTGAACCGATTTTAATAAACTTGGGTGCGTTTTGTTTGTTAAGGTATATCCTTTTGTAATTTACCACATTTTAGAAAAAAAATTAAGAAAAAAAAATTTGGAAGTGAAAAAGGGTGAAAAAAATGCAATTTTGTCAAACTTTTTTTCAAACTTTCACCATTTTTTTTTGTTTTTAATTTTTAACTAAGGCCACGTTCACATGGGCTGCATGCCGCACGGCAAAAGCTCTTAATGTTCTCTGATTGGCCAGGAAAAAATATCTGTCTCGGCACATGTTCTCTCTCTTGCACAGCATTGCTGCAAAAATCATGCAAAGAGGAAATCGCTTGTCCATGCGGCAAAATCACGGAACTGTCAAGTTCGAGCTTTTGCCTTGCTGCATGCAGTCCATGTGAACGTGCTGCAAAATCACGGAACTGTCAAGTTGAAAATTCCAAAACCGTCTTTTTCTTAATTTTCTTTTTTTGTCACTTTGTCTTTCTTTATATTTAGTTATTAGTACTATTGCACTCCTTAACATAATTTTTTTTTTATTTTTAAAGTAATCCATTTCACTTTTTCACTTTTTCAAAATCACAAAACAACTGATTTTTGACAACCAGCAAATGCACACATGTGAACGAGGAGATGCAGGCATGCGGCAAGCTTTTTGCAGTCTCTCACAAAAATTTCCGAATACTACACGAAGGCAACCCGAAGACGAGCTTTTCCCGTGCGGCATGCAGCCCATGGGAACGCGGCCTAATTGTGGTAAATTACAAGGTAAGAAACTTTCCTTTATAAAATCCCGTGCGAATTTTTTGTTGCAAACTTCTCAATTCTGAGATTATCTCTCACTAATCGGACTATCTCTTTTTTGAGCTCTTGACTTCAGCGCCCCCTACCTTATTGGCAAAAAATAGAAATAAACTAAAACATTTTTTTTTATAACTTTAAGGACTAATAATGTTATAAAAAAAATTTTCTTGATAATATCTAACATAGCGGCTGAGAAAAAAATTATTAAAAAAGTGCTTATTTTTGGTCGTTTTTCCGGTAGTAGTACCTTAAGGCACCTGGCTGGACAAGGTGCCGACATCCACGAGAAGTCCTGAATCCAGGGCTTTATACCTTAAATAAATTAGATAAACAAGTAATTAAAAATAATGAACAAATATTAAAAAAATTTATTAAAGAAACTAAAATAAACAAAATTTACTTACCATTTTTTGACATGTAGAAATGTCACTTCGTCGAAAGCTCAAAGCTGGGGCACGCTCGGAGAGAGCTGTTTTGTTCTAAAAACCAAAAATATAACACTTCAAACAAGTATAACAGCTTTCTCCCCCCCAAGCTTTGAACTTTCGATCGATACGCCTGGACTATAAAGTCCAGTGCATCAGCACGAAGCTTTTGCTTTTTGTCAACTTCAACATTCCGTCAAGAGTTCGTTTTTATTACCGCGTTAAATTTTGAGACTGGCATTGACCGTCGTTGAGAACAGGCGAAGTCCGTTCATTTAAAATAAATAATAATAGACAGGCAAAGACCGTCTTTTAATAAAATTTCCTTCTTTTCAGATATATAGACAGGTATTTGCCGTTTTTTTATTACTTTGGCTGGCATTAGTCGCCAAAGATAGGGTTTAGATAACCGATCGGTTCCACCATCGGTTCGGCGGTTAGTGTAGAATAAATGTTGGTTTGGGCATTTTGTCTTGGGGATCATATTCCACCACGGGAAAGAATTTGTATATTCCTACGTAATAGGAAAGAATTTCAACGGTTGCAATTACCTTGAAATGCCTGGTACATAATTAAATTATATATATACAAAATAATAAAAACCTTGCAATAGGAATTTTTGAAGGTGAAATTATACCTCAAACATCCCTAAACAAGATACGAAAATTATTATTAAAGAGTCCAAACACAGGTGAACAGAAAGTCACCTTTGAGTGGAATCATAAATAAAAGCTCGCAGAAGGTTCTTCTGGGCATTTAGGTGGCTATTAAGGCCAATATCAATTATTTCCAATTTCACCAAGCGATATTGACCGAATTTAAGCTCGAAGAGCTAACATTTCCTTGCAAGAAGCAAGTATTATACGGCATTAATTGCGGTGATTGGGCGCCGAGTGTTGACAGACACGTCAGGATTTAACCGGCGTAATTTAAAAGGAAATTATTCCACAGCCAGAAAGAACCTCCGAGCTTTTACAGGTTAAAAAATCTTTGGACAGTTAATTGATGTTTTTATTCCAGAATCATCCGCATTAATATAAGATAATTTTAAGAAATTTGACCTTCAGTCAATTTTAATTTTACCTTTTTTCGTTGTTTAATTTGAAGCTTTAACGTAGATTTAACATTTAGATAGATTTAATTAGCGATTATAAAATTTAGGAGAAATTATATTTGAATTTTAAACCACTCCTGTGTTTGAATTAGGCCGCGTTCCCATGGGCTGCATGCCGCACGGGAAAAGCTCGTCTTCGGGTTGCCTTCGTGTAGTATTCGGAAATTTTTGTGAGAGACTGCAAAAAGCTTGCCGCATGCCTGCATCTCCTCGTTCACATGTGTGCATTTGCTGGTTGTCAAAAATCAGCTGTTTTGTGATTTTGAAAAAGTGCAAAAGTGAAATGGATTACTTTAAAAATAAAAAAAAAATTATGTTAAGGAGTGCAATAGTACTAATAACTAAATATAAAGAAAGACAAAGTGACAAAAAAAGAAAATTAAGAAAAAGACGGTTTTGGAATTTTCAACTTGACAGTTCCGTGATTTTGCAGCACGTTCACATGTACTGCATGCAGCAAGGCAAAAGCTCGAACTTGACAGTTCCGTGATTTTGCCGCATGGACAAGAGATTTCCTCTTTGCATGATTTTTGCAGCAATGCTGTGCAAGAGAGAGAACATGTGCCGAGATAGATATTTTTTCCTGGCCAATCAGAGAACATTAAGAGCTTTTGCCGTGCGGCATGCAGCCCATGTGAACGTGGCCTTAGCGACCTATCCGATTTTTTACAGTTTTCTAACAGCTAAAGATTAAATTTTTATTTACGGCGTCTCGCGCCGTAACACAACCTATGGTTTCTGTAGTTCCGGCTGGGGTTACAAGAGTGCATTTCTTATCGGGGTTTATGTCTACGTCGGGGTTTAATTTATTTTGTTTAATTATGCTGACCTCAGCGCCAGAGTCCACTACCAATTTGACTTTGCCATTACGGCTGATATCTAAAGGTAAGGTAACTGGTGGAATTTTGAGTCGGGGCTGCTGAGGTGTACCCTTGTGTGTGAGCGGACTTATTGTTGTCGAGCTAGAGGATTTTGGCTCGAAGGCTCGGCGTTTTCCTGCTGCCTTTCTTCCCACATTCTCTTCTGAGCGCACTCGCTCACTACGTGGCTACGGCGGCCACAGAAGTCGCACTTCCTGCTTACCTGGTAAACGCGTGGGGTTCCGTTGGGTTGGCCTGGATTTTGGCCGGAATTAGCGTGGCCCGGATTGGGTTGGCCCTGGGATGGCTTAGGGGTGGAGGAACTCGGTGCGGGTACTCTTTCCTGTGCGAGCGGCAGGGTTTCATTTATGAAGTGTTGTGTTGGTGGTTGGGCGGGCGGTGTTGACTGGTGGGTGGAGTGTTGTTGTGGCTGTATTATTGGTACTGGCGTGATGGTGTTTGTAGTGTGAATGTTTTGAATGGAGGTTTCGGGGGCCATTGGGTAGCTATTATTGGACTGAGTTGTTGGGACTGTCTGTCCGTAAGGGGTGAAGGTGGGAAGCGGTACTGAAATTTGGTAAGGAGCATACATGGAATTCTGTTGAAGCTTCTCCATGTCCAGTGCCTTTTGTGTCAGCCTCTCAAGAGTGTCCTCTCCCAGGGTTAAAAGGTATTGGCAGAGGTGGGTTGGTAACAGCACTCCGCAGGACATTTTTAGCGAAGTCCTGTAATTGGATCTTAACGGCCGGAGCTGCTAGGGCACCATATTTGGTAGTGGCCGCCTCTTCACACAGGGACAACTGTTGCTTAATTCGCGTTGTATAAGTGGTGAGGGGCTCTAGTGGGAGCTGTCGTAATTGGATTAGTTTATTTACCAATTACTGGTACGTTTCTCTGGGGAGATATGTCCTGTTTAGGAGGTTTTCTGCCTCCTCGAAAATAGCGGGTTGGGAGGATGCAATTAGTTGATAGGCCTCTCCTCGAAGCCTAGTGCGAAATATTTGTAATGTCGCCTTTTCCTGTTCCGTCAGGCACTGTAGTGCCCGGCGGCAACAGCCTAGAAACATTTGCAGTTCCGTTCCCATTGTCGGGCTTTGCCCGCCACCGAACAAGGGCACTAATTGGGCCGTTAGCTTGGCCACCTTTATGTAGTCGTCGGCCATGGTTGTATTGTTTATTTTTTCGGCTAAAGATTTAATTAGCGGAATGTCTTTGAGGATAGATTCCTCTTCTAGTATCGATAGGGAACGGGTTGACAATTCCACCCAATCCACCAGGAGGTATATTGGGGCGGCATCAGGTTCGGGTGGTTCGTCGGCTAAATCGGGGCTAGTCCCTCAATTGTCCCTATCCTCTAATGTACTTATTTCCTCAAGGGAGCGAGGGAGATTGTTCTTAAAATTGAGAAGGTCCTGTTTGAATTTCGGGCCCCCTCGTTAAAGGCTTTTACTTTAATTGACCATTCTTTACTGGCCTTTTTGATCTTTCTTTCTACAGCCTCTAAGTGGGCTAGGTTAAACTCGCCAGTCTCCTGCACTCGCTTGAGGATATCACTTAATTGTAAATTTAAACCAACTTGTTTTTCTTCTCTCCTAGTACGGTCCCGCGCTTCGTAAACGTCTAGGGGAGGCTTGGGGTGCTCCCGATGATGTGGTGGCGGTGGGTGTTTGGTAGTCCGCTGGAGTTTCGTTGGGCCCACGCAAGGTTGAGGGGTCTGGTGTGGCTAGGTCACCTGCGGGGGCTGATGGTCCCTCGGTGGGGGAGTCTCGGAATAGCTGCTGTCCCCTGGTTGGCCCTCGGACATAGGGCGTCTCCTGGGCAGGGATGAAGCCCACTAAAAGTCCCGCGACGAGATTAAAGAGGGGGGTGGGCGCGTGCCCGCCTGGAATCAATTTGAAACCAAACAAATAGATTTGGATTGGTGATGTGGAGATCCGTTGAAGCTTTGGACGTCGGAGCCCTTGATGAGGTAGCAATGGATTAGTGAAGGGCCGAAAATATCTTCAATTCCCACGTCGGGGGAGGGTCTGTGGATAGTTCGTCCCCTTGTTGGTCCTTAACAGACTTTATCCTGGGCAGGGATGAAGCCCGCGATAGTCCACCGCTGGCACCTTTGGGTGCGTTGCAGAGTAGGTTGGTTTCTACCATCTATAGTTGTTACTACGTTGTTCGAATAGGATCTGGGGTCAACGATTCTATTGATCTTGTGCCCTCAGAACTAGGCTCACACTAAGTTTAAGGGTAAGGGTGGCTATACCCATCACTCGATCAATTTGTTAGGCTCACTCGGATCCTACCGGCTGCGCCAAAAATGTTATGTATCCTTTGCTTAAGGGTTTTGCCACTAATGTTATGTATATATATATTTTCTTTTACTTACTTTGCTTAAGAACCGTTCGGTCCCACCACTTTATTTTCCCAACTGCGATTAATTAAAAACATGCACCTTGGGGGGAATATGGTTTATTTCCTCTAAAATCGATTAAACATGTGCCCTATTGTGGCGCGCACTTATTTTTCTATTTGACTGTTTTTACAACGATTAATTTAAGTAAATTAAGTTAAAGTACATGTAAACACGCCCTTTTTGGGCTACGCAAAATAATTTAAGAATATAAAACTTAAAACACGTGTTATGCCGCGCGATTTTAGTAGTAGCGCGACGGGACTAGGGAGTGCTTTAGTAAAGAAGATCACCTGCCCCTACATAAAAAACGCACTTGGTTTCTATTTATGTGCAATGTTCCCTCTAAGCTGCGCAGATGCGCGGCCGCGCACTAAGTTTTCGAGAGTTGCGCAGCCGTTTTTGAATTCTGCGCACAATGGGCTTGTTCACCATTTTTTTATTTCATTTTATAAAAGATTTGCATCTAAAAATGACAAAAATCCAATTTTCACAAAAAAAAGTAAAATTTGCTTGGTTTGCTTTATATTAAGAGAGGGTAGTTCGTTATTGTGTAAGTTTTGTATGCAGCATAGGGTGCATGCCTGCAGTCCAGCGTCACAATCTTAGTGGTTTTATCACTAGAACTGGTGGCTTAGACTTGCCTTTAGTGGGAATAAGTCGGGTAGTGGGTTTTTTTTGTGGTAAGAGGAAACTATACAAGTATTCAAAATTAGTGTTGGCGATGCACTAAACTAAACCATAAAAATACATCAATTGCTACTGACCTAATGATTCACTTAAATTAAAATCGATAGTTTATTGCGAAAGTTGATGAACAATGGTATCAAATCCATCTTCTGAAGTGGAATGAAATCAAAAATGCCAACCAACTTTCGTCTGAAGTTCAGCAGTTTAAAGACGCATGATAGTTCAAAGAATAGAAAAAAAAATTGGATAGGTTAAAGGAAGTCTAGGGTTACACGACGAGGTGGCGGTAAACTTGGCGTTTGAATTCTTGGATGTTGTATAAGTTTAAAGGCAAGGCAAGTTTGAAGAACTTTACATTTAGTGGAGTATCTAGTTACTTTTGGTGAGGAGGAAAATATTTTAGTGGTTCTCTGGTGGTTTTAAAAGTCGAATGTAGTGGTCTCTCGGCGAAAGCTGTTGTAGTCACGTAGTTGATAAAGTCATCGAGCGTAACATATGACTAGTCCCTGTTTTTATACTTTCCTTGTTTTTATACTTCTCTTAGTTTGTCGTTCAATCATAGTAGATCTTGCCCTAATAAAGAAAGAATACATATAAACAAAGATATGAACAGTAAAATAAAAATCCTTTTTTGTTTGTGTGTTATTAAAATTCTTTAAAATGTAATTTTCAAGGGTGTTATTAAAAAAATCACTTCAAACATACAGGACCTTCCCCCCCCCCCCCCTGCACTCTTTTACATACGTTTTGAATATTTTTGCTCGCATAAATTTTGTACCGCGCAGTAAGTGAAAAAATTAGAGGGAACATTGTTTATGTGTTTATATTTTTAGTTATTTGAATGGTTATTAAAATTAACACATCAATATAGTTTTATTACAATTTCGTTTATGATTTTCATCTTTAGATTTAACACTTCAATAAAATCTTGTGTTTTGTTTATAATTTTCACCATTAACTACTCAAATAAAAAAAACTCACACTTTAACCGAACTCCGCTGTCTTGGCCGATCACTTCACTCACTGATCTTTATCTCCTTACTGATTACTGCTGATTACTACTTATTACTGATTACTTATTATTTCTGATTACTGATTGATCCTCCAACTCCCACTTATATAGCATGACTTTCCACAGTTCATCGAAAGTCATGCACCTCCTTCGAATTCTCGCGACGTTTTCTGGTTGGTTGCGCAACCTCACGCTCGCGTTTATTCTGAAAATGGCCAATTAGGGCACAAGACAGAACAAATAATTGAGCAATTTCCCTTGTTGGGAAACTCTCAACGAACAAATGCGCTTACCCGGCGCTCTTGCGGTTGTTCTCATTCGGCGGATGTTTGCAGCCGCGAAGCTTTTGTATATTCCTGGGTCATATGCGCACAGCAGTCGGTTTAATGCCTGAGCATTGAAATGGGGCGGTCGTTGTCGTTGCTTTGTTTATGGTTACTTTCATAAGTTGAAGTATGACTTCGCGTAAATTCGCTTGGGTCAGGAAGAAAGGGTTGCGACACATTTGGAGCGGCTGTTGGCTTATGCTCGAAATGTTATTTCACGCGTAAAGCCCGGTATGCAAGGCAAATGACAACAGTTTAGAAATTTTGACAGTTAATTTTTTTCATTGCATACATTATAAAAATTGTTTTAAGATTGTTTGGAATTAATAAAATTGTTTTAATTAATAACGAATTCAAAAAGAATTAAAAAAATAATAATAGAAATTAATAAAATGTTATTTTTAGTATTGCGGAAAGTTCCTTTCAATTTCAAATAACAGCTGACATGTTATGTACTCATGAACCGTTAAAATTCCTTCAAGAAATAAATGAATCGACACTTATTTCTGGAGGAAAAACTAAAATTTTATCAAAGGCGACATCTGCGTGTCACTAAAAAGCACGATATTTCTGGTGTGGATTTCTTGACTCTAGCATACCGGTCGCAGAAATCGCTCCAGAAAATATTTCTGAACCATTTCTTGACCATTTTTTTACATAGGTTTAAGATAGGCAAAGAAATTTCTTGAGCCTTGCATACCGGGCTTAAGCAATGTTTGGAGTTTTGGGTAAAATGGGATGAATTCCATATGGATGGATTCTGTTGATTTTACCCGAATGAAAATAATATGGACCTCATGTACTCATATGTTTTGTCTTTTAGAATGGATCTTTGGGTAATTATTCGGAAAGAATATTATTATAGATCGTGAGAAAAGATGCAAGTTTTTGAAATATTTTATGAAACGTTAACGTTCGGTTAACGTTGTGCATGCATACTTTCAGGAAGTATGCGAAATAATTTGGTTATTAGATTCCTTGTCTTGGATAGATTGATCTGGAGGGTTTTTGATATGTGGGTGTATGGTGATGAGCCACATTGCACACGGCCCTTTTGGGCTAAGCAAAACAATTTAAGATTATAGAATTTAAAACACTGCCCTTTTGGGCTAAGCAAAACAATTCAAGATTATAGAATTTAAAACACTGCTCTTTTGGGCTAAGCAAAACAATTTAAGATTATAAAATTTAAAACACGGCCCGTTTGGGCTAAGCAAAACAATTTAAGGGTTTAGAACTTAAAACACGGCCCGTTTGGGCTAAGCAAAACAATTTAAGATTATAGAATTTAAAACACCGCCCTTTTGGGCTGCGCGCACTAATTTAAAACTGATTGAGCTAGATACATCTTTAAATAGCGCCCTTTTTGTGGCGGGCACTTATTTTTCTATTTTAAAACTGCGTTAAACTTAAATAGCAATTTTGATGAAAAGCCCCGCACCAAAGAAAGAAACCCGCCCGTCGCTTTCGCAGTTAAAACAACACACAGATTCACGAAAAAGTCCGCCCTCCGCGGATAAAGGTTAAATTAACACTCTCAGATTCAAACTTTTCCACCGCCACCGGCCGCTTTTTCACGAAAAATGGAAAAACTTTTTCTCACGGAACAATTGCCGATCTCATCAAAACTTTTTCACTGCCAAGGTGTGCAGCCTTGAGAAGACAAGATACGAGCAAAAACCCCATACGAAACCTGACACCCGAGTCTGATAAGATTCGAGTGTGGATCGTTGGTTGTTTTGCTCGTTAATTGTATGTTGATCCACGGTGTTTATCACCGTGGATTTCCAAGAAAATATTTCAACGGCCAATTCGTCGTTCTCGTGTAGGGAAAAATGTGCCAAGATTTATTAAAACTTTTAGAAATGGGAGATCTTTTTTTTAAATATTTGTAATACGAATGTTTTGGAATTTTTTCATTGTTTTGTTTTTACAATATTTGGATCTGGAAATATCGAAGATATTGATTATTTTGAAATCGGATTTTTATTCATAACACTGTCATTTTCGCCATAAGCCCCGGAATCACTGACATATAGATGAAACGGGGGTAGAGAACCTCACATGGTTTAACATAAATATTTGTAATTAATGAAAAAAGGCATTTTAAAAGGGAAATAACTTCAAAATTGCATGTTTTTTTTAACAAAAATGTATGTTTGAAGAATATTGGTATCGTCACTGCTGAAATTTTAATATTGGTTTGATTTCCTAAAAGGGTGCAAGATAGAATTTAATCCACTAAAATCTGCAATAAATTTTCTTGTCTTTAAAATAAAACGCCACACTCATCCTTCATATTTTCTTGTATATAATTCACCAGTATCAACATTTCAACACAAATAGTTCATGGTATTAACTTATTTACTTCAAAAAAAACTGATCATTTAAACATCATAATTAAATAAGATTGCTGACTTCAAGAAAGAAAAACTGATTATTTACACGTCATCTAATTAAATGAGATTTTTGACTTCAAAGGAAAAAATGACTTACACACCATGCTGGAATCTAATAGGAATTGTACGCTCACCCCGATGTGTCCTCTGTGTCGCTCGTCAAGTGAAAAAGTGAAACTTGTCTCTTGTCCAGAACTCAGAAGCACCTCCATGACCTCCTTGACCTTGTCTTTCCAAAAGGACCTAGTGGGGAGATTCTCTTGCGCTACCGGTCTTCGGACCCTCTCTTCTAATTAGAATATTTAAGTTTTTGGTTTGAGGATCCCTGGGTTCTGATCCCGGCGTAAATTTGAGATGTCTCCAATATTGTTGAAATCGATATTGATATGGCAGGTTCTTTGGGTTTTGAAATGTCAACTTAGCTCTGACAAGAGTTCTAGTTTGGTTGTTTTGTGTGTTTTGTCAGTTTGTTTGTTTTGTTTATTTTGTGGTCACATCGAGGTAAGTGTGCATTTAATTTCTTTATTCTATTTTAGTTACTCTGATTTGGTGTCTTTTAAAAGGGTGGTAAGTAACATTTTCTCAATAACATTGTATTTATGTACTTAAAACTAATACATTGAAATTCATTTTAGGGCGTCTTCGTCGGTGCTGTCTGGATGTCGCATTCCCAAACATATTCCCCCCCCCCCCTTGGCATCTGTGAACTTAAGATGCCAAAAATATCGTTCACCTGTATGCGCATCTATTCGTCCTTGCCTACTGAACGTCTTCCTTCAGTGAGTGGCGGGATCCCCTTGTTGGCGAAACAACTGGAAATAAAGAACAAAAAAGGTGCGGGAAGGAAAGGGTTATAGCGCCCTGCCTCGCTTTTAGGAACAAGAAGTAGGAATAATATTGGTTTCTGAATCATGGTTCTCAGGTGAGTGGATAGTATATTTGCGTTAATAGATTTCTAAGACATAGTAGTTATCTCAATGAACTTAGTTTAATATCAGATTGTCTTCATTATATTTAAATGGTAATTTGCGTTTCAATATTTTATTCCGGGTTTTTATAGAGACGACTCGGACTAGGTTGTCCTGCCCTTGATGTACTTCCACAATGCGTCCCAATGCCCAATGGCATGGTGCTAAGTTATCTTCCTTAATGAGTACTAGTTCGCCTGGTTTCGTATTATCTTTTACGTTGTGCCATTTTGGCCGTTGCTGAATACGACTCAGATATTCGTTTCCAGAAGGTTTGCATTATTCTTTGCGCTAATATTCTATTCAATCGGTTCTCTGGTAGATTCGAAAGTGATGGTTCAGGAATGGCTAATAGGGACCCGCCAATTAAGAAGTGCGCGGGTGTTAAGGGAGTAAGATCGCGGGGATCGCTGCTCATTTCACTGAGTGGCCGCGAATTTAAGCAGGCTTCGATTTGCGTTAATGTTGTTGTGAATTCCTCATAAGTGAGTATGACCTTTCCAATCACTCGTTTAATATGATATTTGGTTGATTTAACCCCCGCCTCCCACAACCCTCCGAAATGGGGTGATGATGGCGGTATGAAGTGAAAATGAACTCCCTCATTTTCCAGCGTCTGTCCAATTTCATCGTTAAACTGATTTAGCAATTGTTGTTGTTGGGTTTTGAGGACTCGATTGGCTCCCACGAAGTTCGTCCCGTAGTCACAGTATAGGTCGGAACACAAGCCTCTTCGGGAAGTAAATCTCCTAAATGCTGCAATGAACCCTTCCGTACTTAAGTCCGTGACCAGTTCCATATGCAAAGCCCTAGTTGCCATGCACACAAAGATTGATATGTACGCCTTATATGTCTTAGTCTTTCCACCCTTATGAGTTTTCAGTTCAAAGGGCTCACAATAGTCCACTCCGGAATGAGAAAATGGGCGGGAGATCCTTAGTCTTGGTGCAGGGAGATCACCCATCAATTGCTTCTGTGTAGCCATCCTCTGTTTGAAACAACTTAGACATTTGTGGATTTGAAGTCTGATGGTATTTCGCGCATTCAGCAACCAGTAGGTTTTGGGCCAAAGTTTGCATCATCAACTGTTGTCCCCCGTGCATGGTATCTCGATGAATTTTGTTCATTAAAAGCGTTGTTAGGTGACATTTATCCGGTAATATGATTGGAAACTTTTCATGGAAGGGCAATTCGGAATGTCGCAATCTCCCTCCGACTCGCAGGATGCCAGCTTCGTCCATGAATGGATATAACTTCAATAAGCGACTTTGACGAGACAATGGTCTTTGCTGTTTGATGGTTTTGAATTCGTTACTAAAGTGGATTTCTTGAGTTCTTTTCAACCAGTATTGCAATGCGGCGTCCAGTTCGTCCTTTTTTAGATATGTAACATTGCGTTGAGAAGCGGGTCGTCGAGCATTGAATATAAATCTCATGCAATACGCCGTCACCCGAAGAAGTTTTGTGAGGGAGGAACATCTTGCGTCGAGCGTGTCGTTATCAGTGTTGATTTGCAGATTGGCTGTTCTCCTTTGTTCGATTTCGGTGGATATGATTTCCTTTGATTTTGGCCATTGTGTTTCCGAACGGTGTAGCCAATCTGGCCCATGCCACCACATATTATGTTCATTGAGTTCGCTTGGATTTATGCCTCTGGATGCGCAGTCTGCCGGGTTCTGCTTCGAGGGGACGTGTCTCCATACATTTTCTCCTAAAGCCTCATGAATGTATGAGACTCTATTGGCGATAAAGGTTTTCCAATTAGTGGGATGCCCGCCTAACCAGGCAATCACGATTTCCCAATCGGTCCATGCATGCGTTATAAGAGGACCTTCTAACTTAAGTGCTGTCTTTACATACCGCATTAATTTGGCCAAAAGGGTTGCTGCGCATAGCTCTAATCGATGCAACGTTACCGTTTTTAGTGGTGCGACCTTTGTTTTGGCAGCTAATAAAGTTGTATGCCTATTACCTTGCTCGTCGGTGACACAGAGATACACCGCAGCTGCATAAGCCTTCATGGACGCATCCGAAAAGCCGTGCAATTCCGTTCTCACGTTTGTGTTTGTGTAATGTGCCCATCTTTTTATATTAATTTTTGCTAGATCTGACTGAGATGAGATTATTCCTATATTTTAGCCATCCACTGTTGATGTCGTGTGGGATTTCTTCATCCCATTCCACCCCCTTGAGCCACAGGCGTTAGATGAGAAGTTTGGCCTGGAGTATGATGGGTGCCATCAACCAAAGCGGATCAAAAAGTGTTGAGACCTCTGAAAGGACCGAACGCTTTGTCCATCTTGTTGGTGCAGGGGACTGCACATACGTGTACGATAGCGTATCCATCGCTGGTCTCCAAATAGTGCCCAAAGCGCTAATTTGATCATCGCGGGACAGGTCGCATGGTAAGTCTAATTCACAATAGTCTGATGGTAACGCTTCTAAAAGTTCTTTACAGTTCGACGACCACTTGCGCAATGAAAAATCGCCAGCATTCATTAAATTCAATAGCTGTTGTTGCAACTGCAAGGCTTCATCGATGGATGGCGATCCTGACAGGAGATCGTCAACATAAAAGTCGGATAAATCAACATCAGATCCCTTGGGATAGTGTTCTCGTTCGTCGAGGGCCAACTGCTTCAATACTCTGGTAGCGAGGTACGGCGCACTTTTCGTGCCAAAAGTTACTGTTTGCAATTTATAGTCCTCAATCGGGTCATGTGGTGAATATTTAAATAATCGAGCGTTTAATTTGGCAAAAAAAAATAAACATCAAATAAAAAATCAACTTTTTCTCAATCACTTTATTATATAGTAGATCAACTTAGTTTTAACTTTATTAATTTAAATCAACTTAATATTACTTTAATAATTGTTTAAGAATCGGACCGCGCCGTTTGGAATAAAACTCTGAACTGACTTTATGTGAAAAGGTAAAGTTTTCTGTTGGGATGTGTTTGCTATCTATTCTCACGGTGAGGACAGAAAATTCTTAGGAATTGTATGTTCCACCGGATGCTCGTGCAAAATATGCTTACTGCATGTCTAGCGCGGCATGGGAAATTGGGAAATCGCTCTAAATAACATTAAGTGAATATGAGGATTGAAAAATGAACTTTAAATGGAATTTTAGGTACAAATAAGAATATTAATTTTGGATAAAAAAATGGATGGGATGTTGGGAGATTTTAAATGGGAAATCATATGATAGGCCTTACTGTAACACCCCCACCGTTTGATTGAGGCTCCGCCGAAATTACTTTAACTACAGTCCGGTTTTTTACTTTTCTTATAATTTTTGCAAAAAATAATATAGCTATAATCATTATTATTATCATATTTATTCCTAATGATGCGGTTCCGATTGTTTTATTTTTGAAAGATACTTCTTCTATTAATTCTCTATTGGTAATATGTTTTAAGTATAATTCTTCTAATTTTATGTTTGCCGTTAGGTTTTCTTCTTTAATTTTTGTAACAAAATTTGGCAATATAATTTTATCATAAATTTTAGTTTCTTTATTTTCATACGTTGTATTTCTTAACTCTATTTTACAGTTGCTAAATTTAATCAGATAGTTCCCACTAATACTAAGGTTCAAACTGTTGCAATTTTGTTTCAAGATTGTGTTATTTAAATTCTTGGTTATAATGATACCTTCTGTTACTGATTTGATTTCTTCTAAATTTAGTATTTGTTTCTTACAATATGTTTCTTTAGAGTTTATTATGTCTGCTATGCAGGAACTTTTTATTGGTATAAGGTTTTTCTTAATATTATCTTTAACTGGGAACTCGAAAGCCGTATTGTGTTGGTCTACGAGGATCTCGCTATAATTTACATGCAACGATTTTCTATTTATATCAGGCATTGGTTCGACAAGTGTCCTGGAGAAGGTGAGATCGGAGAGTTGAGGAATTAAAGAATGATTGTAATTTGATCTTTATAGTAAGCTACGGTAACCTTTATGTTCTGGTAACTGTCTAAATCTTGAATTAGTGATAGTTCTTTCTCAGTTAAGATGTTTCTTGAAAGTAGCCCTAATTTACTAGAGAATAGGACTTGCTCTATGTCATCTACATGGTTTCTTAAGAGGAGAATATCATGGTTGACGTGGTATGCATATTGCATCAACCTCATTTCATCTTCTAGTGTAGTTAATCTTCCTACTATTACATTGTTATGGTTGTTTAAGAACTGCTCTATTGTTCGTTGTTGGTTTTTAATATGGGAGGTTATGTTTAGAATTTGATCGGAAATTTGCTTATTGATGAGCACTTGTTTATTATTTTCTTTTACGAGTTTATTATTGCCTTCAAGGAGTGCATCTAATTTTCCCTTGATCTCGATTTCGTCAGAATGGTCCATAGTACCTGCTAAGTATTTCAGTCCTGTACCTAAGACGTCAATAAAGGCAGGAACACACCGAGCGCGGTGGCGGTGGCACTGCGGTGGCGATGCGATGGCGGTCAGTTGTAACATATAGAAAAACAATTGCGCTATTCATACCAACTGCGGTCAGATACGATAGCTTTCAACAAATGCAGCGTTCAATTCGCGTGGTGGCGGTCAGATTCCGCATGCTGCATTTGACCGCCACCGCGTGACCACTTTTTCAAAAATGGAAAGTAAAAAAATTTAAATTTTTATTGAGAATATGAAACTACATCATATTTTATATGATTTAAGTCATCCAGAATACAAAAATATAAGAAAAAAAATGAGAAGTGGAAGGAATTGCCACAATTATGCAGGAAAATGGTAGTACTAATATATGACTTAGTTAATTTAATGGTATCGGTAAGAAAAATTATAGTAAATTAGGAAATAATTATAGATAAATTAGAAATATACATTTACAAAGAAGCATTCGTTTAATTATTATTGATTAAAATATTGAACAAATCTTTCACGCAAGTTAAATGCAAAATTTACTGCTCTACGACTATTTGGATGCAAAATTATCAAAAACGTTTGTACCGGGCTCCACATTATCTAATAAGTGTACGTACCACTGTCCAACTACTACTGACCGCCAGTACCACCGCTAACCTAGTGTGTGTTGGTCAGATCGCCACCGCATTACCACCGCACCGCCACCGGCGCCGCCACCGCGCTCGGTGTGTTCCTACCTTAAGTCCTCGTTTTGTTCTATAATGAGGTTTCATGTTTTCTATTTTTGCTTCTAAAAGAATGAGGCTGTGATTTAACGTACTATACATGGGTCCTATTAATTCGGATTTAGGTTTAAGATTTAAAACATTATCTTTTATGTGATCCTTTGTCAGGGAAATTTCCGTCATGTTTATTATATGTAGGACTTTGTTGTAATTTTTAATTATTCTTTCGTTCCCTATGTGGAGTGTTATATAACCGTTGTTGTTATTTAAGTCTTGTAGGTGTATTTCCTGCGTTCTGTATGGTGTTATTGTCATGGTAGTCAAAATCAGTCGGATAATCAGTTGCCAGTTTTCCATCGTAGTCCTGAAACTAAATTTCCTACGTTATTATAATATCTAATATGCCTATACTTATTGTGAGAATTATTATGTTAATGGAATTGAGTTATCGACGTCTAACCTTTCTCTTGATTACTGGATTGTTTTTATCTTGAAGGTTTTTAGATTTCCTCACATGCATTTTATAATATTTTAGATTATTGTTTACATCTACTATATGATTATCATCTAATTTTTCGGCACGGATTTTTCTATATTTTGCGTGGTTTTTGCCACCTCTAATTTCTTTAATAAAATTTGGGCCTTCTTCTAAATCTACATCTACCCTATTTTGGTTAATCTTATTAATAATCTTCTCTTTTTTCTTAAGAATCTTATCGTGTATCGCACCATACTCTTCCTGTATTACTCTACCTGTTACAAAGTCAATTGGCTTTTTGTCAGTTGTACTGTGTATGGTGTTATTATAAAACCCTATTATTTTAAGAATCTTTTCTTCTACTGTTTCTAATTCGTTACTGTTGCTATGTCTGAGGAGACGAAGATGTTCGTTAATCGTATTATGCAAGCGTTCAATATCTGCGTTAGATGTGTGATTACTATTTGAGGCGTAATGAATTTCTATGTTTCGGGTATTGAGGAATTCTATTATGGGTAAAGCTTTAAATCCTAGTTCGTTGTCGACTATTATTTTCTTTACGTCACCCTGGGCACTGAAATATTGGAGAAGTGCGCGTCTGAATTCGGTCCAAGTGCGACCGTTAATTTTTATGGCTTGCGCAAACTTGCTGAATTTATCAATTATAGTCAGAAAGAGTTCGCCCTTTAAGCTATAAAATACGTCTACATGAATAATTTCGTTAGGTTTCAGTGGCGTTTCCGTGATCTGGTACTTGATCTTCGGTGGGTTCCTTTCATATTTCTCTATGGAGCATACTTCGCAATTATTTATTAATTGAGTGACTCTAAGTTTTAATTTTGGACTATATATTTGCAATTTTAATTCTTTAAATACTTCGTCAATTCCGCGATGGTTATTTCTCAAGTGTTCGCTTTTAATCACCTCGAACAACTTTCCTTCGTCCAGTATGTCTTCTAGTAGCTTGTTACAGCGTATGATTCTAAAGTTTTTATTGTTTGAAAAGTGCGTTTGGTACGTAGTCTCTAGAGTTTTAAAGAAATTTTCATCTTCAATTAAGACAGCATTAAGGGATTTGGGGTTGAAACGTGTCTTCAGTAGCGTGATTGCAAATTGTTCATCAAACGATTTTGTGTGGATTGTTGTGCGATTATTGTTAAATATTTGCTTCCTGATAATTCTCAAAGATCCTGTAGTAGACTTGTTGATTACAATTTGGTTTTTAAAGACATTTAAGACGGAATTACTAGTAGGTATCGAGAGGTTTTCGGCTAAAACGTTTAATGCTTCCGGTGGTATTCTAGATAGTGCATCGGCATTACTGTTCTTTGTCCCTTTTTTATATTTGATCTCATAATCAAATTCAGATAATTTCAATCTCCACCGTATCAATTTAGAGTTTGGTTCTTTGATAGAAAAAAGCCATGTTAGTGGTTTATGATCGGTTTCGATGATAAATTTTCGTCCAAAAATGTATGGCCGGAAATACTTTGTGGCCCATACTATTGCCAGCAATTCCTTTTCTATTGTGCTGTAATTCTCCTCGTGTTCATTGAGCGTGCGGCTCGCATAGCAAATAGGATGATTGTCTTGAGACAAAACCGCTCCTACTGCAAACTGGCTTGCATCGGTTGTAACCGTAAAGGTTTTAGTGAAGTCAGGGTACCTTAAAATTGGATCACTGACCAGGAGTTTCTTCAGGGTTTCGAAACTTTCTATATACTCGGAGTCTTTCATATTCATCTTTACATCCTTTTTCAGGTATCTAGTCATAGGCTTTGCTATTTTAGAATAATCCCTGATGAATTTACGATAATAGCCCGTAAGACCTAGGAATTGTTTGATTTCCTTTGGCGTTTTGGGTAAAGGGAATTTTAGTACACACTCGATCTTTCGAGGATTAGGCTTAATACCATCTTGTGTAACTATATGTCCGAGGAATTCGGCTTCGCGTTTTAGGAATTCCGACTTGTCTAGTTGGACTTTTAGATTGACTTCTCTCAATCTATCGAAAATTTTCCTCAACGACTCTAAATGCTCTTGCAAAGAGGTTGAAAATATAATTATGTCGTCCAAATAGACGAAGCAGATTTTATTGATATAGTCGGACAGGACGTTGTTCATAAGGCGTTGGAAGGTTGCCGGGGCTGTCTTCAGTCCAAATGGCATACGAAGGAACTCGTAATGTCCTCCTTCAACGCTGAACGCTGTCTTGTGTATATCTGCCTCTGCTACCTCTATTTGGTAGAAGCCCTTAGCTAAGTCTAAGGTGGAAAAGTATTGACATCTGCCAAGTTTTTCTAATATCTCATCTATGTTTGGCAGAGGATATTTGTCGTCGGTGGTGGCTTCATTCAACTTCCTATAGTCGATGACCAACCTCCATTTGCGTTTTCCACTGGCGTCCAGTTTTTTTGGAACTATCCAAACTGGTGCCGAATAGGGAGAGTTGCTAGGCCTGATTATATTTTTTTCTAGCATCTCTTTTATTTGCACTCTTGTGAATGTACGGGTATCTGTAGGTTTTGGCGAAAATTGGTGTTGAATTTGGGGTTCGAATTTCATGTTTTATCGCGTTAGTGAAGGTTAGGTCGGAATCTTCCCTGTAAAATATATTGGAATACCTTTTTACCAATCGTAAGAGCATTTCTTTCTCTTCGTGATTTAGGTGGTTGACCCGTAATTGGTCAGACAGGGGTTTGCTTTCTTTATCTTCAATAATGTTAAAATTTTCCTCGTCTATTCTTTCTACTTCGATTGATTCAGGAATTTTTATCTCGGAGCTTTTATCTAATACTTTAATTTGCGCACAAATTTTGTGGTTTTCTATATTGTAAATACCTTCCCTGATAATAACTGAGTTATCGTTAGCCATATGTTCCTTAATATATCCTAACCCTTCCTTCTGTGGTACGGGTATGGACATTTCGATAGTATCTTCACTATCTTTTATATATTCGTCTAATTCGAAGTATAATTTTAATTTATTTTTGCCGGAAATTAATAGATCATACTCATAATCTATTTTAGTTTGTAGTGGTTTAAGGATATTATTTCCGATTAGCCCGTGATAATCGGTGTGGAAAGGAGACACGAACATCTCGACTATATTCGAGGGATCACCTAACTCTTTAAATAATGGAATTTTGACCATTTCTCTTATTTCAACGATACCGTTAATTGTCCTAACTTTAAAAGGTTCGGCGAGTTTTCTCATCCATTTCGGTTGACAGAGATTTGGGTTTATGATTGAATGTGTAGCTCCTGAATCGATAATAAATTTTAGAGGAATTGTCTTAGATTCTACTACTACCTATATAGGGAAGCACGGGTTTGAGGCATGAGATTGAAAATTTGGATAAACGTCTTGTGGATTTAACTCTACAGCAGGTGCAACTGCTAGATCTACTTCCATAGGTTCAGGTCTATTCCTGTCATCTTGGTTAGATCGGAAGTTATTATTATTGTGATTTTGGTTGTAGCGGTAGTTATTATTGTTACTATTTTGGTTGTAACGGGAATTATTGTTACTATTTTGGTTGTAACGAGAATTATTGTTTTGGTTAAAATTATTGGTACGACTATATTGGGGATTATAATTGTTTTGGTTGGAAACTTGACTCTCTTGAGGAAGGTTTCGAGAATTAAATGAATTTTGCCTAAATCTAACGTCTGGTGGTCTTATGTTACGATCTTGAAAAGTTGGCTGACTTCGCCGGTTATTATTTTCTGGTCTTATTTTTATGTCCGTTGTTCTGACCAAAGGGATTATAAAATGCATGCTTTGACTCATATAAAATATTCATTGCGCTCTCTAGATCGCTTGGTGCTCTACAATAGAGTATGGATTTCATAGGCTCTGGGATTTTGCTTTTAAATATATTTAAGGCTGAGTTTATGTTGGCTCTCAAAGCTAGTCCTAAAGTATCGTTATCGAAGTTATTTTCTTGGGCTGTTTTAATATTTAACCGTCTCAATATCGTTCTAATTTCGTTGTAGAAATCCTGGCTATTGGTTTTGAAATTTACGCTTCTAAGATCGTCGAAGAGTTGTTCTGCGGATTTGCGATCTCCAAAATTGTTAACTAATAACGATTTTGTTTCGCCCCATGATTTAATATGATAATTAATTTCAATTACTTCGCGCGCTCTGCCTTTTAATTTTGATTTAATTGTATCGGAAAAAACTAATTGCGAAATTTCATCGTATCTTTGTAATGTTGGGTGAATTCTATCAATAAGATCGATGAAATTTTGTAAATAGAAGGGGTTGCCGTCGAATTCCGGTAATTTTGAAAGATATTTAATAGGGTCTATAGCTATTGAGGGAGTAGGGTTAGGTAAGTGTACGTTTTCGGGGTTAATAGCATTAAGGCGGTTTCTCATGCCCTCTAATGTGGCTCTAAGGTTGTTACCTAATTCGCTGGCATTAGGTTCTTCGTTCGCCATTATGAAATATAGAATTGAAATTTAAAAAGAGATTTGAGACAACTTGCGCACTTTAATTTAATTTTAAAACAGAAGATTCCCGCAGGCTCAACACATATACGTTTACACTCTTAAGCACTTTCCACAACTGGTGTGGGGACAATAATATATTTTCACGATAAAAATAATGGTAAGATAATCGAGAGAAAAAAAAATTGTAAATGTTAATAATAAAAAATAAATGTAATATTGGTGATAAAAAAAAATAAAAAATTCAACTTAAAACTAAAATGATAATTATTTAGATAATATTTTTAACGATATTTTCTCCACTTAATATGAATAATTGGCAAAAAAAAATGTAATAAAATAATCCTACTTGTTCTTAACTAGTGAGTTTCAGAGTTCCACTGATGTCTTCTTTGACGGGATGTGGCGATGATTCCAACGGTGATTCTTTGTTAGGTTGCTAGTTGGCAACTCCGGTGATGTCTTCTTTAACGGGAGGTGATTCCAACGATGATTGGTTTTATTCAATAATCTGCAACGATGTCTTCTTCGTCTATAAGCTGCAATGATGTCTTCTTTGGCTATCAACTGCAATCTTTGGTTACAACTGTAATCTTCTTTGGTTAACAGTTGCGATTTCCTTTGGCTATCAGCTACAATTTGGCTGGCTGATAATTCACGGCTTCTTGTATCTTTTTTGTTAGTCACAAACACTCGAGTTAATTTTTTCCACGAATCTTTTCGTAAGAAAAATAAAATAGTTTATCGCACGTTAAAGTATTAAAATACACGCGTCGTAGGTTCTATCTTAAGGACCGTTTTAAATCGACACTACGCGCGATCCTACCGACTGCGCCATTTAAATAATCGAGCGTTTAATTTGGCAAAAAAAATAAACATCAAATAAAAAATCAACTTTTTCTCAATCACTTTATTATATAGTAGATCAACTTAGTTTTAACTTTATTAATTTAAATCAACTTAATATTACTTTAATAATTGTTTAAGAATCGGACCGCGCCGTTTGGAATAAAACTCTGAACTGACTTTATGTGAAAAGGTAAAGTTTTCTGTTGGGATGTGTTTGCTATCTATTCTCACGGTGAGGACAGAAAATTCTTAGGAATTGTATGTTCCACCGGATGCTCGTGCAAAATATGCTTACTGCATGTCTAGCGCGGCATGGGAAATTGGGAAATCGCTCTAAATAACATTAAGTGAATATGAGGATTGAAAAATGAACTTTAAATGGAATTTTAGGTACAAATAAGAATATTAATTTTGGATAAAAAAATGGATGGGATGTTGGGAGATTTTAAATGGGAAATCATATGATAGGCTTTACTGTAACAGTGAATCTCGCCAAATAATCCGCTGATACTCTGTGTCTGTGTCCCGAACTCGCACTTGACGATACATCTTTTCGAGGTCTGCCGTGAATGCTATACGATGTTTTCGCCAACGAATTAAGAGTGTGGTCAAGTCATCCTGTACTATGGGTCCCTTGAGCATCATGTCGTTCAGTGCTGTTCCACTATCGGTTGGTCGTGATGCGTCAAAAACAACGCGTAGTTTGGTTGTCGTGCTACTTTCTTTCACCACTCCGTGGTGCGGTAAGTAGCAGCAAGCATATGCATCCGCATCATTTAGTCTCCGATGATGACTCTCTTCCTGCGATGTTACCTTTTCCATGTGTCCCAAACTCAAGTACTCGTTGATACACTTATGATAGTCTTCCTTCAATTTAGGGTTCTTAGTGAATCGTCTTTCCATCTGCAGCAATCTGGAGACGGCTATGCTTCTGGATTTTCTCAGGTGAAGTTTTTCGCTTGCTGCCTTTAAAGGTAATTGGATCACGTAGCGCCCATCTGTCCTGCGACTCGTGGTCGTTTGAAACAATGATTCACATTCAGCTTCCTCTTCATTCAACAATGGCTTCTCCTGTAATTCTTCTATCTGCCAGAACCTTTTCAATTGGTTGTCCAGATCCGCACACACATGAAAATTTTGTACATCAATTGTGGTTTGATCCTTTTTGTATGTTTCCCCGGATAGAATCCATCCCATGATAGTATTTTGCGCTACCGAACTCCCTTCTGGTCCCTTTATCAATCCTTCAAGTATTATTCTCCCATGCATATCTGCCCCTAGTAACAAGTCTATTCTCCCTGGACTATAATAATTTGGATCTGCTAATTCAAGATTGTTTAAATGTTCCCATTGCTGTTGATAAACCGTTGGCGTTGCACTTACGTCGCTCAACCTCCGTAGCACTAATCCAGAGACTTCAACGCTGCAATCATCTCGATTTAGAGGCCTAATAATGAATTTCGTTTGGAATCGGGCGTGGGTTCTGCAGTCCTCTACTCCATATATGTTGGCGTTGATCGGTGTTTTGTCCAGATGTAGATCTTGAGTGATGGTTTCCGTGATGAAGGAAACCTGGGAACCTTGGTCGATAAACGCCCGAACGATTTGTTCCCTTCCGTTCTGGGCTACTATTCTGACTAATGCCGTTGCTAGTAGTACATGTTTGGGTTGATCCCTATTTTCGACGAAAGAACCTAAGTTAACTGACACGTTGATTTCACTTGATGGCTTATCATTTGAAGTTGTGGGTTTATACTTATTTGAAGTTGTGGTCTCGACTGGTCCTCTTGGGTGCGATTGCTGCGTTCTTTGACCAGATAGCTGGTGGCCATGGAGTATTGTATGGTGATGTTGATGACATTGTCTGCATCTTCCTTCGCTGGGGCAACTTGCAGCAATATGCCCGTATCCGAGGCAGTTTATACATCGTCCGTTAACTTTGACTATCTCCATTTTCCTTGATATAGTTGAGGCTAAGAATGCCGGACATGCCGGCTGTGTTGTTGCGAGCACAACGGACATGAGGATTTTGTGGTTGTGTGGAAGGATTTGACGTACGCCTTCCGATGGTCAGGCCTGGCCGCTGTCCTCGTGTGACTTGTTCCCTTTGAGGCAATGGCTTCCAGGGTTCTGAATCTTGTTTTCAGAAAATCTTGTAATGCTCTCCAGGTTGGCAACTCGTTCCTCTCGCTTGACGTTTGTTCCCACAATTGGTGGGTCGTTGAGGGAAGACGCTTCACAACGAGATAGTTCACCATGGGGTCCCAGCTTGTTACGTCCACCTTCAGGTTGCTTAATGCCAACACACATTCCGTGGTTGTATCCAGTAGCTGTCGTATACCGCTGGCTGTTTCCGTGGTTAGAACGGGTTGGTTGAACAGAATCTCCAACTGTGAGTTGACCAAAGTCTTCTTGTTGTCATAACGTTCTCGTAGTAAGGCCCATGCTGAATTATAATTTTCGTCCGAAATCTGTAAATGACTGATAAGGCGCTCCGGTTCTCCTTTCAACAGAAGCTTCAAATATTGTAGCTTCTGTACAGGGGCGTAATAGCTGTTCTCGTGGATCATCGTCCGAAATAAATCATGGAAAGTGGTCCATCGTTTATAATCACCGCAGAACTTTGGGATGGCCAGTTTGGGCAGCTTTATTGTTGTAACGTTCTTGGAACCTTCCTGAGGAATGCTGAAGGATGTCATTGGTGTAGCTGGATCAACGTACGACGTCGCTGGTGTTGAATTAACAATGAGCTCTTCAATCATCTCTACATTGGTCATAAAATGTTCTTCTACTTTGTCGTATACTTCTTCCGCAAAGTAACTATGTTTGGTTGGGTCGAAAGCCTTGTCCGCAGATTTCTGCATGCATATTTTCGTGTGCCGCTGGTCGAAATCACTTCATAGATCTTCGAATTTCTTTAATTGTCGCTGATAGTAACTCTTGGTCCGCAGCTCCTTACCCACTTTCCTAACATTTGCTATGCATTTGATGAGTAATTCGCGTTAGACTTCCTGTCTCTGTATTAAGGCATCCATGACTTGACGAGGTAAATTGACTATTGACACAAATATTTGCTTAATATCTTATTCCTAATGTATTAATTGGTGATGGTTCAGACCATACAGAGAAACCTCAACTCCGATTTAAAAAATACGTTCCTCCTTCAACAAATGCGTTGAGTTATTTGTAAGACCGCAAAATACCCGGATTAACTTATTTTCAGGTATTAGGTGATATCTTGAGCAAATAGTGGCTGAAGACAAACCTTGTTATCTTACCTTGATGATGTAATGTTTGCGGTTGCGGAACTTAAAAGTTTGATGGTAATATGTCATTTATGAAACAATGACTCAGATTCTTTAGATTGTTTTCATTTCAGTGTACATCGGTAGAAATCTTCAAATTGTATTAATATATTAAAGATGTGAACTATATTAAGTTAAAGTGTCAAGATCGATTGAAATGTTGTGTAGTCAAGATCGATTGAAATGTTTAAATGTATTTTCTTTCAACTTATATGGCAATAAAAGAATTTAAATTGTACTCACGTTTTACTTCGGTGAGTGTTGATGATGCTCCGTTATGGTGTTGGCTGCTGGGTTATAGTTGGTTGTTTGTTCCAGTATTATTGACGCCAGGTACTCTGGTTATGCTAGGTTGAACTTCGCTTCCCACTCAAGTTACATCTTGTTTAGATTTAAAAATTTATTAATTTTCATTCGGTATAGGATTTCGAATTTTATTTCCGATTCCGGTTTCGCATTTAAAACGGTTATAGTTTACACAATGTTATTGTTTTCATTAATTACAAGATTTCACGGTTGTTCCCGATTTTGATTTCACCTTTAAACGGTTATAGGTTACATTTATTTTAGGTTTCAATGAATTAATTCCGATTTAAAACGGGTATAGGTTTCACAATTTATTATAAGATTTCGATGTTTAATTCCGATTTCACATTTAAAATGGTTCTAGGTTTCGCAATTTGTTATAAGATTTCGATGTTTAATTCCGATTTCGCATTTAAAATGGTTATGGGTTTCACAATTTGTTATAAGATTTCGATGTTTAATTCCGATTTCACATTTAAAATGGTTATAGGTTTCACAATTTGTTATAAGATTTCGATGTTTAATTCCGATTTCGCATTTAAAATGGTTATGGGTTTCACAATTTGTTATAAGATTTCGATGTTTAATTCCGATTTCACAATTAAAATGGTTATAGGTTTCACAATTTGTTATAAGATTTCGATGTTTAATTCCGATTTCGCATTTAAAATGGTTATGGGTTTCACAATTTGTTATAAGACTTCGATGTTTAATTCCGATTTCACATTTAATATGGTTATAGGTGTCACAATTTGTTATAAGATTTCGATGTTTAATTCCGATTTCACATTTAAAATGGTTATAGGTTTCACAATTTATTATAAGATTTCGATGTTTAATTCCGATTTCACATTTAAAATGTTTATAGGTTTCACAATTTGTTATATGATTTCGATGTTTAATTCCGATTTCACATTAAAAATGGTTATGGGTTTCACAATTTGTTATAAGATTTCGATGTTTAATTCCGATTTCACATTTAATATGGTTATAGGTTTCACAATTTATTATAAGATTTCGATGTTTAATTCCGATTTCACATTTAAAATGGTTTTCAATGTTATTAAGTTTTCATTCCACGTAAATTCAAAAAAATTGTAAATTTCCGTCTTCCGATTTAAATTTCAAACATTTGTTAGGTTTACAAGCCTTTGTTCATATTAATTTAAATTTAGGTTGAGATTTCAATATTTGTTCCGATTATCGCTACACCGTTACCCGAGCGTTTTTTGTACACTGTTATTTCCTTTCATCCGTTAGAATTTGTTTTCCGTTTTTCACGCCGCTATGGTCCACCTTGACCTTTTCACTTGACCGCCGATTACCCTTTTATTTCGCAAAACAAAATTTTATTTCTTTAGTAACTTTATCGAATAGCACGAATTTCAATTTTAACAGATTTTATGTATTACAAATTTTATTTTAAAGACCTTTATTATGTAGCACGATTTTTTTTGTTTTTTACTGAATATCCTTGAACACCACGATTTCTGGTTTAATGAGCACGAACCTTTTAAATTTTCAGCACTTTGTTAACCAACACATTTTTACATTTTAAATTATGAATTTTATCACCTTTTATTTTAAATTATTTATTGTTTGAGAATTAGCACATTTTTATTTTGCCGGATCCGGCTCGAAGGACCATGAAGAATATTGGTATCGTCACTGCTGAAATTTTAATATTGGTTTGATTTCCTAACAGGGTGCAAGATAAAATTTAATCCACTAAAATCTGCAATAAATTTTCTTGTCTTTAAAATAAAACGCCACACTCATCCTTTATATTTTCTTGTATATAATTCACCAGTATCAACATTTCAACACAAATAGTTCATGGTATTAACTTATTTACTTCAAAAAAACTGATCATTTAAACATCATAATTAAATAAGATTGCTGACTTCAAGAAAGAAAAACTGATTATTTACACGTCATCTAATTAAATGAGATTTTTGACTTCAAAGGAAAAAATGACTTACACACCATGCTGGAATCTAATAGGAATTGTGCACTCACCCCGATGTGTCCTCTGTGTCGCTCGTCAAGTGAAAAAGTGAAACTTGTCTCTTGTCCAGAACTCAGAAGCACCTCCATGACCTCCTTGACCTTGTCTTTCCAAAAGGACCTAGTGGGGAGATTCTCTTGCGCTACCGGTCTTCGGACCCTCTCTTCTAATTAGAATATTTAAGTTTTTGGTTTGAGGATCCCTGGGTTCTGATCCCGGCTTAAATTTGAGATGTCTCCAATATTGTTGAAATCGATATTGATATGGCAGGTTCTTTGGGTTTTGAAATGTCAACTGAGCTCTGACAAGAGTTCTAGTTTGGTTGTTTTGTGTGTTTTGTCAGTTTGTTTGTTTTGTTTATTTTGTGGTCACATCGAGGTAAGTGTGCATTTAATTTCTTTTTTCTATTTTAGTTACTCTGATTTGGTGTCTTATAAAAGGGTGGTAAGTAACACTTTCTCAATAACATTGTATTTATGTACTTAAAACTAATCCATTGAAATTCATTTTAGGGCGTCTTCGTCAGTGCTGTTGGATGTCGCATTCCCAAACAATGTTGTTCCCATCGTCCAAAAACGAATATAAAAAATTTTATTTTACAAAAGTAACTGACGTGTTTACATGTCAGTGAAAAAAGGTTTGCCACCTATGGAACAAATTGGTGCCATGGAAATTTCCTGATGAGCAGTCCATTCTATATGTCAGTGGCCACAGTCTTCGGGACCACTGACATATTACTTACTTAATTGCTCCTTTAATCCCTCGTGGGACATAGGGCGGAAACAGTTGCCCTCCAGCGGACTCTGTTTTGCGCGACACCTTTCAGCTCTGACCAGGATCTCCCAGTTGTTGCGGCCTCTGCTAATAGGGTTCTCCTCCACGTTGCCGTAGGTCTTTCGACTCGACGGGATTGGCTAGATTCTCGTTTTCGCGTCGCAAGGTTTGGCCAACCCAATTCCATTCCCTTCGCCTGATTTGGTCGTCTATCCTTTCTTGGCCGGCACGGCGCCATAGTTCCTCAGGATACGACGTAGGCATCTGTTGATGAAAACTTGTAGGTGCCCTGTATTGAATTGGGTGACTTTCCATGTTTCACAACCGTACAAAAGAACTGCCTTAACGTTGGAGTTGAACAGCCGCAATTTGGTGTTAATTGAGATCTCCGTTGATCTCCATATGTGAAGCAGGCATGCATATGCGCTTCTCGCTTTATTTATTCTGGAACTGACGTCTTCTTCTGTACCGCCATGTTCGGTAATAATGCTACCGAGGTAACAGAATTTATCTACCAGTTCCACGTCACGGTTATTCAGCGCTGTGCGTTCAATGGTGTTTGCATTTATCCGCATTTCTTTAGTTTTAGTCGAATTTAGCCTTAAGCCTGCTGAACTACTTTCTGTTGCCAAATTGTTTAACATGTTTTTGAAGTCCTGGTGTCTGTGGGCCAGCAAACAGATATCCGCGTAGTCGAGATCCTTAAGGCGGTCTAGCAACCCACATTCTACTATCTAGAGCGCTGACAAGAATGTCGTTTATTACTATAAGAAATAGTAATGGTGAAAGTAGGCATCCTTGTCGTACTCCTGAGCTCACCTCAAAGCTGTCGGATAATTTTCCATTATGAATAACTCTGCATTTGGAATTGTTGTATAGAGCTTTTATCAATTCTATTATTTCGTCCGGCAGTCCACGTTGCCGTAGAGCTCGCCATATAAAGCTCCTATTAACCGGGTCGAACGCTTTCTCATAGTCTACGAAAGCAAGGTAAAGGGGAGATCGGAATTCAGTAGACTGCTCCACTATGATTCTTAAGGTGTTAATATGATCTATGCACGAGCGACCCTTTCTGAATCCAGCCTGCTGTCTTCTAAGCGTTCGATCTACTGCCTCTCTTATCCTTGATAATAATATGTGGGACAAGATTTTGCCCACAGTAGATAATAGACAGATACATCTCCAGTTGTCACATATTGTTAGCTCCCCCTTTTTTGGAATTTTGACAATACCTTCTGTCCAATCCTCCGGAAAGGTACAGGTGTTCCATGGTATTTCCAGGATTGGCTGTAGCGCATCTGCTGAGGCTTGAGTCGGCTTTCAACAATTCTGGCGGGATGCCATCTTTTCCAGCTGTATAAAATTCGGATAACTTATTTCACTTTATTTTGTATTTTCCCGGCACGCAGCCCCACAATCCCAATGCTCAGTGGTCAACAAAAATAAGGATGTAACACAAACCTAAAATCGTTAACTCTTTTTTAAAATTAATTCCATTTATTCATTTCCTTTTAAGTTCACAAATACAATTCACTAAGTTTAAGAGCAATACCGATATAATTCAAAGAGAACACAAAGGGAATTTTAATATCAAATTTTTACTTCAGAAAAAAATATATAATAAGGATAAACTGCAAAGAAAATTATATAATAAGATAAATAAATTGGTTGAAGTAAACTTCAACCATTAAATCCACTCGAACTCAATCACCATACCACAATAGAAAATATTATCATTCAATAAAAAAAATATAAATAAAGACCAAACTTGTACTCACCTGATTTCACCAACAACAGGTTAACGTGAAGGGAACGGGATAATTTTGGAAAGAAGTGAATAATTGGTATTGTTAAGTTAGTAAGTAGTAACACCATTGTAATTATCCTGCATTCAGAATAATTGAAATGCTGCCTTCGGGTTTTCAAATTAAAGATTTTTCTTCTTTATTTTTAATTATTTTATTTTATCTTCACTTTAATAATTATGATATCCACCAAGGCGTTCAAGCAGTATGCTGCAAGCTATGCCTTCTCGGATTATGGTTTTTGGTTACAAGTTTAAGATACAAGTTATGAATTATGAGTGTCTTCTTAACTCTAGTCTTCCCTATTTATATTAAAATTTTTTATTCTAACTTGCCACTTCGCCATGGTGGGGTCAGTGCCTATCTTTCTACTTACTCTCTATTCTACGTTTCCCCAGCACTCATTCCCTGATCTTACACAATGCATTTCTTTTGCCTATCAATGCATTTCATTCATGAAATTATTGAACTCATTTTGCCCATAAAATTTCCGGGCCTTACTCAACTATTATATCATTATTTAACTCGAACTTTTGGGTCACACGTGCATATGCATTGCCATGCATTTGACTTTAATTTCAAGTGCTTTGGTAATTATGCGGTAATATTTTCCACTGCCGCTTGCACTTCGGTTTGTTTACCTTTTCATGCGGCGATCGTGGCTGGTTGCATAATTAACTTCATGAATGGGTTCATTCTTTTACTGTGTCCGCGTTCTTTTTTCATTTTATTGTCTGAGCACTTAAATGCATTTTGGGTCGATGATTTTGTTACAACATTGTGCTACTTTGTTGTATGCATCTAGTGAGATGATGCATTACATCCCCCATCGGGTAAAAAGAAAGATTTTCGGTGCTTCTTTTGGAGCGAAAATCTTTCGTCATTCCTATGTTGTATTCTTTATTCTATTTTTATGTATTTCTTTAATTTTATTTCCTATCTTTATCTTAACATTAACTCCTTGATCTTCTATTATCTCATACGGTCCTTCATATGGTGATTCATGTTTCCTTTTGTTTCCAACTTTCAGCCAAACTTTATCCCCTACATTTGATTTTATCGGTTTTATTTTCTTGTCATACGATATCTTTCTTTTTTCCTTGGCTATTTCTAACAATTTTTGTGCTGTTTGGTGTGCGTTTTGTAGTCTCCATTTTAATTCGCTCGCATAATTTTCGATGTTATAAATTGGTTTTGGTTCTTCTTTTGTTATCTGGTCAGGTAGACTTATGATTTTTCCATACACTAGTTCATGTGGTGAGAATCCTGTATCTGTGAGTGGTGTGATGTTATAGCAAAATGTGTAGTATTGGATCCATTCATCCCAATCTTGTCCTTGGCTAAATGATAATAGATATTCATTTAGTGTTCTATGATTACGTTCTATTGAGCCCAGGGTTTCATGATGATATGGTGTAGAGTTGACATGTTTTAATTCTAGCGTTTCGCAAATTTGTTTGAATGTTTCGTTCATGAATTCTGTGCCCATATCCGTTTTCATGATTTTGAATGTCCCAAATTTTAATATTACATTTTCAATCAAAGCTTTGGCAATTGTGGTTGCTTCCTTGTTCTCCATTGGTATGGCTATTACATACTTGGTTAGGTCACATTGTATCGTCAAGATGTATCTGTAGCGTTTCGCTTGACGTAGTGGTCCTTCCGTGTCCATAGATAGCATCTCAAAACTTGTAGTTGGGGTTTCCGTTATCTGCAGCTTTTCTTTGGTGTGTCTTACTTGCTTGTTTCTTTGGCAATCCATACATCCATTAATATGATTTTTAACCATTCTATTCATATTTTTCCAGCAATATCTGTTTTATTTTGCCTATTGTTCTTTTCACTCCTGAGTGTCCTCCTGTCGTCGGTGCGTTATGAAATTTTTCTATTATTTCCAGTTTTTCACTTTCTTTTGTCACTTTAATCGGTGGTGTATATAGCAGTATTCGTAAATTGCTTTTCATTTTTAGATGCATTTTATTGTATAGCTTTATAAATTCTTCTTTCTCTATGTATTTAAATATTTCATTGTTATTTGCCATGGCTAATTTATTTATCTTATACTTTCGCGCGCATTGCATTAGCTTCTCCAGCAGTAACTCCCAGTTTGCTGTTAGATTATCGCTAAGCTTCTTGTATTCTGTGCTGTTGTACGTCTTCATCAGCTTCTCCGGTAGTAACTCCCAGTTTGCTACTAGATTATCACCAAGATGTATCGTACATTCGTTTCTTTCTTTATTATAATTTATTTTCGCATGCTTTATTTCATCTCTTTCTTGCATCAATTTATTTATTTTCCTCTTATTTTTATTTATTTCATCTTTGTTGCTTTTGTTCTGCCCCCGGGGTATCTCTGTAATTAGTTTCGTAACGTTCCTGGTTTCCGAAATTGATGTACATTCCCATATGTAGAGATGGCCTGTCTCTTCTGGTTGTTGTACACTACTTTCTTTTTCCATAACTTGTTTTTTCATAGCTCTTGTGACTACTTTAATATCTGCATCTACTGGAATCATCGCTTTTAGCATCTCTGAATCTAACTTTACTCTCGACAGTGCGTCTGCATTTGTATTTAGCGATCCTTGCTTATATATTATTTCAAAGTCATATTCACTAAGTTCTAGTCTTACTCTGGTCATTTTTGATGAAGGATTTTTATGCGTAAATAGGCTTATACTGGCGACACACTACAGCAATTTATGATCATATCCTTTATTTTCATTTTTATTTATCTTTATAAATTTTTAAGGTTGACACACTACAAACCTCATATGTGCAAGCTTTTGACATGCGCTAGTTTGAAGAACTCAAATATTTAAAATTCGTAAAAATGCATAGAGAGAGGAATTTGTGCTCAATTTATTTTAAAAAGCGCAAAAAAGCATACATTTATTGAAAATATGAGTAGTGATATACAAGTTACCTCAGAATTTAACCAGAACTGACATTAAAAATGCCAACTGTGCAATATAAAACGGGGAAAAAAAGCTTTTACTTCCAATATTTCCAACTTCATATTTAAATATGAGCTTTGTAGAACTTCATTTATGAAATTAAAATGAAGTTCACAAGCACAATTTATGATCATATTAGGTGACACACTTGAAAGTTATCTTAATAAGTTAGGATATGATCATAAATTCCTGTAGTGTGTCGCCGGTATTACTAATGGTCTATGATCCGTGACTACTATGAATTTTCTACCATACAGATATGGTCTAAAGTATTTTATCGCCCAATGTATCCCAAGTAGTTCTTTTTCAATGATTGGCTTATTCAGCTCATGTTTGTCTAATGTCCGACTTGCATATGAGATGGGTAGGTCTTTACCAATTTCTCCTTGTGAAAGCACTGCACCTAGTGCAAAATTTGAAGCATCTGTTGTGAACACAAATGGTTTGTTGAAATCTGGATACTGTAATATTGGTGGGTTAATTAGTTTATTTTTAACTCTTCAAATGCTTTTTCACATTCTACAGTCCATTCAAAAGTAACGTCCTTTTTTGTTAGCGCATTCAAAGGTTTTGCAATTGTTGCAAAATTCGGTATAAAACGTCTGTAATAATTACAAAATGCTGTAAATCGTTTGACCTCTTTTGCATTTTTTGGTACAGGATATTTTGTTATTATTTCATATTTTTTAGGATCTGTTTTCACGCCTTCATTTGTAATTAAATGTCCTAAATATACTACTTCTGTACGTAGAAAGTTGCATTTTTGTGGATTAAGTTTCAAGTTGTATTCTCTTAATCTGTCGAACGTTCGTCGTAGACTTTTGTTGTGATGTTCAAGGTTTCGTCCGAAAATAATTATATCGTCGACATACAAAAATGTTTCAGCATCTAAACCTGCTAATGCTACTGATAGCATGCGCTGGAAACTATTCGTGGATATTTTTAATCCGAATGGCAGTCTTTCGAATTGGTAATGTCCTTTACCAGTCGAAAAAGCTGTCGCTGGTCTCGACTTTGGATGTAGTTCTATTTGGTGAAATGAACTTGTTAAATCTAGTGTCGAAAAATATTTTGCTTTCCCAAGATTGTCTAGGATATCTTCTAATCTTGTTAAAGGAAATTTGTCATCCATGACTTTTTTATTTAGTTGACAAAAATCTACAACCATTCTCCATTTTTTATCACCATTTTCACTCTTTTTTGGTACTACTAATAAGGGTGAATCGTACGGGCTTACAGATGGTTCTACGATGTCATCTTTAATTAATTTTTCTACCTGGTTATTTATTTCTTCAGCTTGGGATTGCGGTAACCTGTAGTTTTTGATGTACACTGGGTTTTTATCTGTCATTCTTATCTTTTGTCTATAAAAATTGTTCACTGTCAATTGATCATTATCCAAATGAAAAATGTCTGCATATTCCATACAAATCTTTGTTATTGTATCTTTTGCTTTGGTGTCTAAGTTATCAATTTTTAGTTCCTTCAGCAATCTTTTTACTCTATTTGGATTTGTTTTTTCACTGCTTCTATTCATATTTAGAACATAGTAATTTGTTATCGGCTTAATCTCTAGTTCTGGCAGTTTAATCTTCACTTCTTTTTCTTGAGTGTTTAATAGTCTTATGTGCGCTATCCCTTTACATGGTATTAAAGAGTTAGCCACAAAGATCCCATCTTCTAGTTCTTGGCTTAGTACTATGCTGTCTTCTTTGATTTGTACATCTAAAGCATGTATCATTTGCGATCTTGCTGGTATGGTTACGATTTCATATAGTGTGCAAATTGGTAAAATAAGATCGATTTGCTTCAGTACTATTGTTAAAGTGAAAATTTCGTAGTCAAGTTTACATTTGTATTTATATATGAAATCTTTTCCTAGTATCGCTTCTGTTCCAATTGCAAAGTCATCTGGTACTACATGCAATTTATGCTTGATTTTTTCTCCTTCAATCCTTAAGTAAGTATTCGTTGTTCCTATAGTGTATATATCGCTCTCTGTGACGCCTGTTATATTGCAAATTTCTTCCTCATTGATCAGAGTGTTTATATAACTTTTCTTTATCACCGATATGTCAGCAGCCGTATCTATTAAAAATCTTACTGGCTCTTTTGTATCTCCTATATTAATTCTTATGTAGTTGTCTAAATCTTTAACGTTAAATGAATATACTGTTACTGTATTGGATTGCCTTTTTATAATATTATTTATTGTTCGTCCTCCGACTGATGGGCTTCGGGGACGGTCCCCCTGTTTTCCGAATTTATTACGTTTATCCTCCTAGCTTGCGAGTTATATCTGTTGTTTGTTCTGTTTATTTGGGTTCTATATCGAGGATTCTGTTTTCTATACACTGGCCTCCTTTCAAAATTATTATTTCTCGGACTTCTGCTCTGTAGATTAAATTTCTGGCTCTGTTGTTGGAATGTTCTATTGTTGGCATCATTATACTTTCTTTGTCCATTATTTCTAAAATCTCTTCTATAGTGAGGACGTTGATTCCAGTTACTTCTATTATTTGTATTGAAGTGATACACCCTTTTTTGTGTATCGTTGACTGCTTCCATTTCTGAAGCTATCTTTACTGCTGTTTCTAACGTTGCTGGCATTGCTGCAAATACAGCTGTCTTAAATGGCTCGCTTAAACCTGCTTGGAAAGCGTTAAGTCCTGTTTTGTCGTTTAGAGCCGTTATTATTTTCTTGTTTTCTTCCCCTCGTTCAGCTATTTGTACAGCATTTAGTTTAGAAATGATATCTTCAATTTTCGATGAAAATGCTTCTATCGTCTGCTCACCTTGCCTTAACTTTGTAAGATCATTCTGCAACTTTAGTGGATTTAACTTTTTTCTAAAGTGTTTCTCTATTAACGCCCTTAGCTCTGGTATTGATTGCGCATTTACATTTGCCAATTTTGTCCTAACTTTTTCTGTTATCCTAGTTTTCAATACTAGGTTAATCAGCTTTTTAATTTCTTCTGCATCCTTGAGAGTATCTGCTATAATTTCAATTATATTTATGAAATTATTGATTTCTTTTTCTTCTCCCCCAAACGTAGTTACTAGTTTTAATGTTTGAAAAGTGTCCAGGGTTCCCATTTTATCTGTATTTTTTACACAACTCGTTTGTTGAGTATCTACTTTCTCGTTGCTCGTATCTTCTCCTGCGTTTACTATTTCTGTTGATTGATTCCTTAAATATACACTTATTTCTTCTTGTATCGCTTTAAATTCTTTTATTTGCGAAGATATATTATGCTTGAGCGCGATCTCATTTATCTGTTTTCTTAAATCTTCTATTTCCAATTGTTTTTGTAGTAGTGTGCTTGCTTTTAGTGTCCTGTTTGGTGCTTTTCTAAAATTGTTTAGTATCTGCTCTAGTTGCCTTATTATTTCTTGAGCACGTTGCACTGGCATTTTCTTTTTAGTACTCTCTGTTGTACTTTAATAGTCTATTCATGGCACTTATGCAATCCATGATCATTAAGGTTCCGAGTGCTAATATCCCTATAATTCCTATCAGTACTAAAATCTGCCTTACTAAATCTACCATGATCTAAATATTCCGTTTTTATTTAATATTCTCTTTACATATTATTTGGCCATCTTGCTACTATTTCTTTGTTATTCTCTATAATCTTATTTATTTCACTTATTATCTCCATGAATAATAATATACCAAAAATTATTGTTATTATACTCAATATTATAAATGACACTATTTTCGATTTATCTTCCATTATGTTTAAATAAACTTTCTCTATTTATTATTATATATTTCTTTTTTTTTTTTTTAAATATTTCTAAACTGTTTTTAGAATTCTACTGGTTTTCTTAATTTTACCGAGAGCATCTTCTCTACTGTCATAATTTGTTCTCCTAATTTTTCTATTTTTTCCTTTATTTGCTCAATTTCTATTTCAAAGCAAGTTTCATACAATTCATATTTTTGCAATTCTTCTTCTAACTTTATCAAAGTTTTTTCATATTTTTCTTTTAATTCTATCAACGAGAAAAAATCTTTTAGCGTATCACAAGCTTTCTCAAATCCAAAGTCCATATTAAATTGGGCAAATAATAGAAAATAAGAGAAAAATAGTTTTTATTCTATTAACTTTATTTATTCTTAAAAAAAAAATAGCTAAACTACATATATCCCAAAAATATAAGTTAGTCACTATCATAAATACCTATGCTAAATTTACACTAGATGTTACTTGTTTCTTGAATTTTTTTATACAATTATAAATTATAATGACAACTAAAGCTACTACTCCTATGTAAGCTACTTCCTCAATGTTTTCTTGCGTTATACTATTTGTGGCATTGTTGATAACTACGCCATCTTTACTCTGTCCGCCACCCATTTCCTAATTTCGGTTTTTTTTGTGAACAATTCGCTGTTTATTTCCGCTATCTCCTCCAGGAATAATCTTCTTTGTACTGGATCCAGGGTGATTTCCAGAATCCTGCGTAGCTCCTTTCTCCTTTCACCTAGCTTCGCTATCTTTCCTCCTCGCGGTTTCCTGTTTATGCTGGCGATGTTTACTGGCTTCGCAGCGGGTTCCGCCTTCTTGTTGTTCCTCTGCCGATACTCTTCAATGGAGATAGGTCTCGGTCCGGCTGTTGGATCCTCCAAACTTTGTCTAAGAGCTTCCTTCCTGTCTTTTGTAATGATTTGTCGTCCTTCCTTCAGAATGTTCAGGTTGATGGGCAGGATCGCCATGTAATTATCCTGCATTCAGAATAATTGAAATGCTGCCTTCGGGTTTTCAAATTAAAGATTGTTCTTCTTTATTTTTAATTATTTTATTTTATCTTCACTTTAATAATTATGATATCCACCAAGGCGTTCAAGCAGCATGCTGCAAGCTATGCCTTCTCGGATTATGGTTTTTGGTTACAAGTTTAAGATACAAGTTATGAATTATGAGTGTCTTCTTAACTCTAGTCTTCCCTATTTATATTAAAATTTCTTATTCTAACTTGCCACTTCGCCATGGTGGGGTCAGTGCCTATCTTTCTACTTACTCTCTATTCTACGTTTCCCCAGCACTCATTCCCTGATCTTACACAATGCATTTCTTTTGCCTATCAATGCATTTCATTCATGAAATTATTGAACTCATTTTGCCCATAAAATTTCCGGGCCTTACTCAACTATTATATCATTATTTAACTCGAACTTTTGGGTCACACGTGCGTATGCAAGGCATGCATTTGACTTTAATTTCAAGTGCTTTGGTAATTATGCGGTAATATTTTCCACTGCCGCTTGCACTTCGGTTTGTTTACCTTTTCATGCGGCGATCGTGGCTGGTTGCATAATTAACTTCATGAATGGGTTCATTCTTTTACTGTGTCCGCGTTCTTTTTTGATTTTATTGTCTGAGCACTTAAATGCATTTTGGGTCGATGATTTTGTTACAACATTGTGCTACTTTGTTGTATGCATCTAGTGAGATGATGCATTACACCATATGCAGAGCTACTGTGTGTTAGTAAAAAGGCTTTATATCTTGTATCGACGCAACAAGATATAAATGAGGTTAGTAGCAAGTCATATCTTGTATCGACACTACAAGATATAACTAGTGTTTATGTAGCAATACCTTGTACAATGCTACAAGGGATTACTGTAAGTTAGTAAAGTGCTTATATCTTGTATCGACGCAACAAGACATAAACAAGGGTAATGTGTCGTTATATCTTGTATCGGCACTACAAGATATAACTAATATTAAAGTAGCAACACCTTATACAACGCTATAAGGTATTACTGTAAGTTAGTAAATACGGGGTTTGTATCTTGTATCGACGCAACAAGATACAAACAGGGTTAGTATGGCGTTATATCTTGTATCGACACTACAAGATATAACTAGTGATTATGTAGTAACACCTTGTACAATGCTACAAGGTATTACTGTAAGTTAGTAAAGTGTTTATATCTTGTATCGACGCAACAAGATATAAACAAGGTTAATATGGCGTTATATCTTGTATCGACACAACAAGATATAACTAGAGTTAATAAATGCCTTGTATTAAAATATACAAGATATGATTAAGGTTAGTAAAAAGTTATGCCTTGTTTCGACTCCACAAGGCACAACTATAATTAATAGGGAAGAATGAGGAAAGGAGGAAGAAATTACCTGCTCGGATCGCTGCTCAATCACAACAGAGACCAAATCAATCAAGCAAGACACTTTTGTTCACTTGATAGTCAAAATAACGGTATAAACCGGTTTGGTTGATAACAACCGAAGTGGGGACACAATTGTCTGTGTGTATGCGGTATAAGTTAGGTCGATTTTAATAGCAGCGTTCTTTTTACACCGTGATCCAGATCAGATCTGCTGAATATAAAAGAACGGAGTTCGATCATGGAAGAAATTTAGATTTTTAATGTTGTAGTTCTGATTTTTGGTGCATTCTGTCGCAATTTATATCAGTCTCTAAAACTTATTAAAAATATTTCTGCTTGAAAAATAATTTATAAAAATGCTTAATTGACTTCCAAAACTAACAAAAGGCAACTTTCAATAATTTTTCCAAATAAATTTACGAAAGTTTGCAGAACTACCAACACACAACCCTATAAAATCACTGGATTTTCCAACGAAATGTGTCTTGGATATGGTTGTTACAGAAGCTATTTTCGTATCACAGATTTTGATCCAAATCTTTTTTGGATCAAGTTGTTGTTGTTGGTTTACTTGAAAATTAATGATCTGAGTGGGATCACGGTGTAAAAAGAACGCAGCTTTAATGTAACCATATTAAAATTTTATTTGAGTGAATTATTGAGTGGAATTCGAGTGAATTTAAATTTACTTTTTAGATTAAGGCTAATTTTGTTAGTTCAACTTTAAATATTGTTGTAGTAATAAATAATAACTTATTGATGTCAAATTTTACTAATATAATACATCGCCATATGGACGAATCTTAAAGCTGTTTCGTGGTTGCTGCTGGTGTTGTTATTGTTCTTTTTCTGTTGTTGATGTTATCCATTGTCATGTTGGTGATTTTTCCCATCTTCTCATCATCGTTTGTTGTAATGCTGTAATAAACAATAGTTATGGTGCCCTACTGTGGCAAGGTGATGGTTACTTTTTCCAACAAAGATATTGATTATTTTGAAATCGGATTTTTATTCATAACACTGTCATTTTCGCCATAAGCCCCGGAATCACTGACATATAGATGAAACGGGGGTAGAGAACCTCGCATGGTTTAACATAAATATTTGTAATTAATGAAAAAGGCATTTTAAAAGTGAAATAACTTCAAAAATGCATGTTTTTTTTAACAAAAATGTATGTTGTTCCCATCGTCCAAAAACGAATATAAAAAATTTTATTTTACAAAAGTAACTGACGTGTTTACATGTCAGTGAAAAAAGGTTTGCCACCTATGGAACAAATTGGTGCCATCGAAATTTCCTGATGAGCAGTCCATTCTATATGCCAGTGGCCACAGTCTTCGGGACCACTGACATATTACTTACTTAATTGCTCCTTTAATCCCTCGTGGGACATAGGGCGGAAACAGTTGCCCTCCAGCGGACTCTGTTTTGCGCGACAGCTTTCAGCTCTGACCAGGATCTCCCAGTTGTTGCGGCCTCTGCTAATAGGGTTCTCCTCCACGTTGTCTTCCGACTCGACGGGATCCTTGCGGACTCCAATCAAGGGCCTGTTTGGCTAGATTCTCGTTTTCGCGTCGCAAGGTGTGGCCAACCCAATTCCATTCCCTTCGCCTGATTTGGTCGTCTATCCTTTCTTGGCCGGCAAAGGCGCCATAGTTCCTCAGGATACGACGTAGCATCTGTTGATAAAAACTTGTAGGCGCCCTGTGTTGAATTGGGTGACTTTCCATGTTTCGCAACCGTACAAAAGAACTGCCTTAACGTTGGAGTTGAACAGCCGCAATTTGGTGTTAATTGAGATCTCCGTTGATATCCATATGTGAAGCAGGCATGCATATGCACTTCTCGCTTTTATTCTGGAACTGACCTCTTCTTCTGTACCGCCATGTTCGGTAATAATGCTACCGAGGTAACAGAATTTATCTACCAGTTCCACGTCACGGTTATTCAGCGCTGTGCGTACAATGGTGTTTGCATTTATCCGCATTTATTTAGTTTTAGTCGGATTTAGCCTTAAGCCTGCTGAACTACTTTCTGTTGCCAAATTGTTTAACATGTTTTTGAGGTCTGGTGTCTGTGGGCCAGCAAACAGATATCCGCGTAGTCGAGATCCTTAAGGCGGTCTAGCAACCCCCATTCTACTATCTAGAGCGCTGACAAGAATGTCGTTTATTACTATAAGAAATAGTAATGGTGAAAGTAGGCATCCTTGTCGTACTCCTGAGCTCACCTCAAAGATGTCGGATTATTTTCCATTATAGATAACTCTGCATTTGGAATTGTTGTATAGAGCTTTTATCAATTCTATTATTTTGTCCGGCAGTCCACGTTGCCGTAGAGCTCGCCATATAAAGCTCCTATTAACCGTTCGTCTACGAAAGCAAGGTAAAGGGGAGATCGGAATTCAGTAGACTGCTCCACTATGATTCTTAAGGTGTTAATATGATCTATGCACGAGCGACCCTTTCTGAATCCAGCCTGCTGTCTTCTAAGCGTTCGATCTACTGCCTCTCTTATCCTTGATAATAATATGTGGGACAAGATTTTGCCCACAGTAGATAATAGACAGATACATCTCCAGTTGTCACATATTGTTAGCTCCCCCTTTTTTGGAATTTTGACAATACCTTCTGTCCAATCCTCCGGAAAGGTACAGGTGTTCCATGGTATTTCCAGGATTGACTGTAGCGCATCTGCTGAGGCTTGAGTCGGCTTTCAACAATTCTGGCGGGATGCCATCTTTTCCAGCTGCTTTACCATTGGCCATTGCATGAATTGCGGTTACTGTTTCAGTCTTGGATGGGGCACGAGTGGGGATTCTTATTGGCTGTGCATTGTTATTTTCTTCAGGTTCCTGCGAGAAAGAACCATTGAGGGTGGCGAAGAAGTAGTCTCTCCATCTTTGGAGTTGCTCCTCGTCGCTACACAACATCCTTCCATCCGCACTTTATACGGCATGTTTTTTAGTAGAGTGCTTTCCCGAGAGCTGTTTAGTAATTTGGTACAGTACCTTACTGTTCTCTGTGTTTTCCGTGTTTTCCGCTTTCTCTGCGAGCTCATTTATCTGCCGCCTTTTATCACGCGTGATACTTCTCTTTACCTCCCGGTGTAATTGGGAGTATTCCCGTTCAAGTTGTTGGCATTTTTCCGGGTCGCTTGTAGAGTTCCAGCAAATTCTCTCCTTTTAGTGATCTCCCGCAGAAGGTCTACGTTAAACCGTCTACGGTTTACGGCATCTCGTTGGACGTTTCTGATTGCGGCGATTTTTAGGCGAATAGTTGCTACTATCAAATGGTGGTCACTTCCAGTGTCTGCTCCCCTAAAGCTCCTGACATTCTCCAGAATAGTTCTGCATCTGCGGCTGACGGCCACGTGATCTATCTGATTTTTTGTTCTATAATCGGGCGATACCCAGGTCTCCTTTTGTATCGTCTTGTGACAAAAGTAAGTTCCACCTACCATGAGTTGATGGGAACTACAGAATTTAACGAAAAGCTCACCATTGTGTAACGGTCGGTTATCTACAGAAAAAAAAATCTCCTTATGAATTATTCCCCCATCTCGCGGAAATTGCCTAAACGTTTAATTAAGTCACTTAACGAAAATTTTAATTCCAAATTCTCAAATAAAGTAGGCGAGAAAAACAAAATTTTTTCGTGGAATAGGAAAAAATAGATTTTTTTGACAGTCTGGATTTGGAGGCGAACAAAGGCAGTCGGTGGCGAGGTGTTACCGTGGAGCCTAATTGGTTCTGCCCAGCCGGCAGAAAAAAAAGAGCGTGACGAACGTATTTTAAACGGTTGCTTTGACTTTATTAATGGTTCTTATTATGTGGTATAATCAAATGGAGCCCAGGCAGATCCAAGATTAAAATAAAAACTTCAGTTATTCTTGAAAATCTCATTATAGTGTGCAGAAGTTGACTCTCTTCCATAAAGAAATCAACACGGAAGCGCAGAAATCTGAAGATAGCCGCAGTTTGATTTCCTTGTGCTTGTGTTAATAATGCTTACAAATGTTCTAAGAAGTTAATAAGAGCTGCAGCGATTTCATTTGGTCTTGCTGAACTGTGTGGGTTTCAAACAAGCACTAGCGAAATAGCACGTCGAATAATATAAAATTACACATTGAATATAGTCCAACAGCCAGAAGGAAAAATAACTTCATTGAAACATCCAGACTTAAGTATTTAATTCCAGATCAGCCTGATGACGAAACTGTTGGCTCCATGCCATTCATAAGAAATTACAAGGAGCGCTACGGTAAACCACATCCCCTTTTCTTTCAAGGAAGCTTAGAAGATGCATTTACGGAACCTTGTCACAAGCCTGCGAAAGATAGAAAGCTGCTAGCTATTTATTTATACTATGACGATAGTGTTCTAACAAATGTATTTTGTGATTAACTTTTACGAGGTGAAAGTGTTATGCAAACTCTTAGTGAAAACTTTGGAGGGGATTTGACATATGACAGCAATAAAAATCTGTTGTTATCCTCTATATCAGCGTGCGTAGAACTAAATTAAATTATCGCCTGGTCAAAAGAAGTTTAAGTTTTATAGTTTTTTTCGTTCTGGGAAAAAAATAGGAAAAAAGATAGTTTTTTGGATACGTCTGAGGGATGTTTTTTTTCAGAAAACTATAATTAAGGCTCAGGAGTTAAAACCCGATACGGGAACTGTTCAAGGAAGTCTTGAAATCGCTTTAGGAAAACTAAACCGAGTTAATCCTATAGAAGAGGAATTATCCAGCAGAACAGATTCCGGTGTGCACGGAAGACCTAGCGGAACGTGGTATTCATCAACCGGTGTAACCCGAATTGTAAACAGAGAACTTGCTAGACGAGGGCTTGCTATACGAGTTATAAAAACAATTCAACTTCCTGATACGTTTGATTGTCGTTTTAGTGCCAAGGCACGAACATATCTCTATAGATTAGCAGTGTCCAAGGAATCGTTAATAACCAAAGATTTTCCGAATTTTACTTTTTTATTTAGCCAAAGATTTCAGAATTTTATTGCTGTTATTCCGATTGAAGAATCGGAAACGTTGTTTCTTTATTTAAAATAGTAGTTTTGAAATTGTCAAACTCAAAGAAGCCGCAAAACTCTAATCCCAAGGAGTGTTTAAGGATAGGAGATAAGCTGACCTCTGATATTAAGGGGTAAAAGATGCACTTTTAGGAGCAACCATTTTTGGATACCACCTAATCAAGAGAACCTCTCTGGCGATGTATTAGGTTATCTTCCGACCAATAGTAACGATTGCACCACTATTAAGTTGCGTCATCACAGTCAAACAGTGACATCATTTTCAACAGCTAGAAGATCACAACCATATCGTTGTGTTTTCATCGTTATCTTTTCACCCGAGGGCCAACCACCTAACAAGACGCGGAAGGACATTCAACGGGCGTTCCCTCCTTGACGGACCACGGAAGTTTTTGTAAGCTAGACGCAGGTTATCAGTTGTGGAAAATAGGAGTAAGTTCGTTTTTGTTTCAGTATTGTATCCTAGTTTTGGTAATCTCCCAATTTACATTCCAACTGTTAATCATATTAATATTCCACACCAGATATTTACTCAGTACATATTAATTATTTATCACAACAAATTATATTACCCACTTAAAATTGTACTCTTTACACTTTTACGTATGTTACACACCATTATTACTAATAATATTGACTTAATTACTTTGATAGCACGTAAGTATTATCTTGTGAATTTGTGCGTTGTGAGAAAATCAGGAATCATCGACTGGTACCAGAGCGACGATTTGTTTTTTTCCTTTCCGTTATTGTATGGAAGTTGTTGTTTTGTGGTAATAGGTGCTTGCATCCACATTACCTGTATTGTAAGTTTACTTTTGATTTACACTTATATCATAATTAATTCAAGTCTTTATTCTGGTGTTACTTAAATTTTATTATACATATTGTGCTGTAACTTAATAGACAATACATTTGTTATCAATTCTTTAACTCCACGAGTATTACTAGGCATGACAGCCTAAGGGCGTAATTTATCCAGGATGGTTGGGTGGTGTTTTCTCTCTAGGGTTCTCTCGAAGTCGCGTTGAACATTTACAGGTCCACCAGGTCGTTGGGAACTTCCAGCGATGAATACCTTTGGCTAACCTATGACAAGAACGGTATGAAGAAATCTCCCTTTTAACTAATAGGTAAGTGGTGAATCATATATGTAGCGGTCCGGTCACACCCCCACGACCCCTACCGTCGAGCTAGCGTATACCGTGTGACCGGCTTATCACCCCCTATCACTATTTCGGAACTAGGGAGTGTTGCAGCGTCAATGAGCTGCAATATAAAAAAAGGATGGTCGGATTGGTTCACTTCTCAAAAAAAGAGCTTGGGTCAGTTTTAAACAAATTTATTCTCCCTATACTATACAATGCTAACTTAGTATCTAACGATTATGAAATTTAAATTTTCTCTTACAACTAAAATTCCCTAGTTGGAGCTGAAAATATAAGTATTAGAAGAAATACTGTCAAAATATTTAATTTAATTTGGCAAATTCCAAAGGGGTTAGTATGATTGGCAAACTCCAATGGTTGTCATTGGCAAACTCCAATTTGTTAGTATTGGTACTCCAAAAAATTACACCAAGGTACTTCAATACTTGATGCAATTTGTCCACCAACAACTAAAAACTCCCGAGCAACAAATTCTCTGAATCCCTGATTGTTCTCGAGAATTTTGTACACAAAATTTTTTCTAAGTCTTTGAAAAATCGCAAATTTTTCAAAGTCTCAGAAAAATAACATTCAATGTTATTCTTCTAAGTCCCTGACAATCTCAAATTCTTCCAAGTCCCAGAAAAAGGAACATTTACGTATTTTTTTCCAAGTCTTTGAAAAATCACAAATTTTTCAAAGTCCCAGAAAAAAACCAAAAAAAACATGAATATCCACGTATTTTTTCTAAGTCTTTGAAAAATCGCAAATTTTTCAAAGTCTCAAAAAAATACTTGAACAAAAACAGAAAAAATTTTATAAGTCCTGGAGATTTACAAAAAAATCTCCAAGTCCCCAAAAATTCGAAATAGCAAAAAACCCAAAGTGAATAAGTTCTTTGAAAAAAATTCTAAGTCCTAACTAAGCCTCTTGGAGCCAGCGGTGAAAACGCGCCAACTATCTAATTCCCTAGCTAATGGTTGTAAACCCAACCAGTCTACTGACCTGTTAACTCGAACCGGTGTTAACAAGTGCCAGTTCCGTGCTGTGCATCGATTTATATAGCCCTAACTGCTATACAAATGGCGGTTCTGTAGCTTTCTGCTGCTAAAAAGCTTTCTATACTGGAACACACTGTCGATAGTAGCTTTGGATAAAAACTTACTTGCGACTGCGTTCCATATTTTATTTTGCATGCAATCAGCTGTTTGTCGCTGACATTTGCTGATTTTAAGTTTTGTTGTGGTCGAGCGATATTTTGTGTTATCACATTTTCGTTTTAAGTTTTTTAATGGAGTTTGTTTTTGTTTGTATTTATTATTGCCGGGAAGGATCATGGTAATATAATTTATATGTTTATTAGTAATTTTTTTCTCATTTTTGTTTCTTTTTAGGTGTTTATTATGTGCGGGTTATAGTTCTAGGTTAGGTTATTGTTAATTTTACATCTATGTTTTCTATTGGTTTGTTTATGTTTTCTTGTATTACATTATTGTTTAGTTTATTTTATTTTTGAATTAATAGTTTTTTCATATATTTTGAGATGTTTAGTTTTATTTATTCTTATATTAGTTTATTTGTGTTTTAGGTTATTGATTATTATTGTTTCGCGCTGAAACATTTTACCCCCTCCTTGATGCCTTGCATCAAAATAATACTTCTATATTTGGTTATCAATTCGAATTCTTTTTTATTTATTCATTCCGTTTTTTTTAATTCATCTTAAAGCTATCAGTTCATTGTTTTTTTTTATCTCATGCTTAAATTTAAAGTTATCCTATTTGTCCTTTTACTAGTTAGACTTCTTATTCAATATGGCGGTATATCCTTGCCACACTAACCTTTCGTCCTCATACTTGAGTCGTACCTTATGTGTTCCGCCGAGGAATACCGTGTATCGTTTCCTTATACCTTCTCTTATCGATTGGTAAGGAATTGTTCGCAGCTGCAAGTGAGAAATCTTAAAAATTGTCCCTTCCCTTGTCACGATATCGTACATCTTGTCGTCTAGGCCGCTTGTTGCCTTGGCCTCTTCCTTGGGGATGGATGGCCTGATGGTGCGGGTTGGGAATCGTCGCTTGGGTTTCTTGACTCGTTTGTTCCGCCTGGGCTTTGGTTTCGGCCCCTGTGAAGGTCCTTGCATGGTTGAGCCGTGAGGCTCCCTTTCCAGCCTGCTGGTGGTAACTTGTTCACCCTTGGACGTTGATACCGTTGGTGATGGTCTTTGTTTGGTTGAACCGTGAGGCTCCTCTTCCAGCCTGCTGGTGGTAGCTTGTTCACCCTTGTACGTTGATACCGTTGTTCTTTCCGTTCCTCTTGAAGGGGGCGTTGTTTCGAATATGGCCTTCCAATTGATATTTCGACCGGGCGTTGGTGGCGGTCCTTGTGATGGCCCTTGCCTGCTTGGGCTAGTATACTCATTTTCCCGCCTGGTGGTTGCTCTTAGAGGGGGTGTTGTTGGTGTCGCTTCCTCTAAATTTAGATTTCGCCCAGGAGTTGGTGGCGGTCCCTGGACATCAATTGCTGGCCGATGGGGACTTAGTCTGCCCAGGTCTAGGTATTCTTCTTCCGTGATGCATAGGTCCAAACAATCGCTGACTTCACCCATTGGATATCTCGTTTTCGTTGTGTTTCGTTTCTGCAACGATATTACGCGAGTTAAGATTGGCTTATTAGTTATGACACATAGGACTTCACACACAGGACGCACAACATTAGTTATGTCTCATGCGGACAACGGACATAATTTTGTTATCGGCCTCTTGGTAGTTGAGGCCTTCATTCTGAGAGTGACTACTCTCACCCTGCCGTCAGGTCCCGGATGTAGTTCTTCGATTTTTCCTAGTGGCCAGTGTGCCGGTGGTGCCTTGTCATCCTTAACGATCACTACTTGGCCGACTTCGAGATTGGGTTGATTGGATACCCACTTCTTTCGTTGCTGCAATTGGGTTAAGTACTCGTTTACCCATAGTTTCCAGAATCGCTGCAATGCCTGTTGTACGTGTTTCCACCGATCCACATAGTTATGATTCCCTTCCAGTAGGTCTGGTTCAGGTATGGCCGTCATGTTACGTCCTATCAAAAAATGTCCGGGCGTAAGTGCCTCTACGTTCTCTGGATCTGCTGAGAGTGCGCATAGAGGTCGTGAATTTAAGCACGATTCGATTTGTGTTAACAGTGTGTACAATTCTTCGAAAGTATACACTCTCCCATCGGTGGCTCGCCTTAAATGGTGTTTGATGCTTTTCACTCCCGCCTCCCAAATTCCGCCGAAATGTGGCGCTATGGGTGGGCTGAAGTGCCACTGTATTCCATTGTTAGCGAACTCGGCGGCGGCGCATTGTGAAGCGTCGGTTATCACCTGTTCCAGCTGTCTCCTTGGTACCCTGTTGGCTCCTACAAAGTTGGTGCCATTGTCTGAATATACGTTGGTGCATAGGCCTCTACGCCCTATAAATCTTCGGAATGCTGATAAGAATGCTTCGGTGGACATGTCCGAAGCCACTTCAATGTGGATGGCTTTGGTAGCCATACATATGAATACGCAAAAATACCCCTTGTACACCTTTGAACCCTTGTGTTTGGACATCTTCAGCTCGATGGGTCCTGCATAATCTACGCCAACGTTTTGGAATGGATAAGCTTGCGTGACCCTAACTTCTGGTAAGATTCCCATTAATTGCGTTGGTGCTGCTGCTCGATATCGCGTACATCTTGCACATTTGTATATTCTTTCTTTAACGGCGGACATTCCGTTAATTATCCAAAATTGTCCTCTCAGTATGTTTAACACAAGTTGAGCTCCACCATGCAGACTAACCTTATGGTAATGGTCAATGATAATATTTGTAATGTGATGTCCTCGTTGTAGAATCCAAGGATGTTTTTTATTGTACTGAAGTGTAGATGTTTGTAGTCTACCTCCTACTCTCAAGGTTCCATCTTCGGCTAAAAATGGGCTGAGCTTCGCTAGCTGGCTTTGTGGTTTTACTGTCCTTGTATTCTGTAGTTGCTTATATTCCGTGGGAAACATCTGCTCTTGTGTCATCCTGATGATGGTTGTTCTGGCCTTATTTATTTCCGCTGCTGATAGATACTCGGTGGTTGGTTGTCGTTCGCGCTTGCAGTGATGTATAAAGCGATGGCAATAAGCTATTATGTGTAACATTTTTTGGTACGACGAGAATTTGACAAGCCAGTCCAGATTAGTGGCTTGGAATGTCGTCAACGCCTTAGTGGTCGTTTTTTCCTCTAATTGTGTCGTGAACTCCACCTTTGAATGGTTGGGCCAATCCCTTTCGTGTTTCCTGAGCCAATTTAGTCCTTCCCACCATAGTTGAGTGGGTTGAAGTTTTGATGGCATTGTTCCCCTGGACGCGATGTCCGCTGGGTTGTCCTTCGATGCGATGTAATGCCACGCCGCTTCTGCTGTGTTTTCTCTTATCTCGACTGTACGATTTGCTACGAACGTTTTCCATCTGTTCGGTAGCCCCCTTAGCCATGCAAGCACTATCTTGGAGTCGGTCCAGCAGTGTCCCTGAATGTGGTCTAGTTTCATGTCGATTTTTGTTTGTTTAAGCAATCTGCTTAGTAGCACGGCGCCACATAGCTCCAACCGTGGTAGGGACACGGGCTTTATGGGTGCTACTCGTGTTTTGGCTATCACTAGTTTCGAGATGATGCTACCATCTTCTTCTATCGTCCTAACATAAATTGCTGCTGCATACGCTCGGGTGGACGCATCGCAAAATCCGTGCAGCTGGCAGGAGCGCATTGATTGGTGTATATGGATCCAGCGTGGTAGCTTTAATTCCTGGATGTGCGGCAACTCGTTTTTGAAGTTGTCCCATTCTACCTTGACGTCGTCGGTAACTGCCTCATCCCAATCACATCCGGACATCCACAATTTCTGCATTATGAGTTTGGCTGTTAGTACAGCTGGTGCTATCCATCCCAGCGGGTCAAATAGTTTTGCCACTTCTGACAATATTCCTCTCTTTGTGGTCGTTGTTTTGTCGAACTCTGAGACTGTGATCCTAAATGTGAAGCAATCCTTCACTGGATGCCATAGTATTCCCAAGGCCTTGATCTGATTGGCCTCATTCAGATCCAAGGGTAGTTGTAGTTCACGGTCTTCGGCTGGTATTGACCCCAAAAGTGAATGATGATTGGCTGCCCATTTCCTTAGGTGGAATCCTCCACCCTTCAATAAATTAATCAATTCTCCTTGCACCGTTTGCGTCTCCCGTAAACTATCTGCTCCAGTAAGAACGTCGTCAACATAAAACTCGGACCGGGCTACCTCAGATGCTCTGGGATATCGCGACTTGTCGTCCGTTGCCAGTTTATGTAGTTTTGATGGCCAAGTATGGTGCTGACGCAGTACCGAATGTTACCGTGTTGAGCTCGTACTCTTGTATAGGTTCGTTGGGATCGGCTCTCCAGAGTATGGTTTGATATCTTCTATGTACTGGGTCCATCGGGATCATCCTGTACATCTTTTCGATGTCGGCCGTCATTGCATATTTATATTTCCTCCAATTCATCAGAGTGGCGAATAATTTGGGTTGTAATGTAGGGCCTGTGAGAACTGTTCATTCAGGCTCTTTCCATTTGACGACTTTGCAGAGGCATCGAAGACCACTCTCACCTTAGTCGTTGAACTTTCCTTAAACACTGCATGGTGTGGTAAGTAATATCGCTGTATACTGTTCTCTGCTACTGGTGTCATGTGGTTCATATTTGAGTACTCGCGTAGACACTGGGAATATGATTGGTGTAATTCTGGAGTTTGTTCGAACTTTTTCTCCAAATGTGCAAACCTGATCGTTGCCTGTCTCCTAGAATCTCCTAAGCTCGGGTTTTCGCCATCCCTAAACGGCAATCGAACTTGATATTGGCCGCTTGGCAAACGAATTGTTGATTCCTCATAAGATTTTTCGCATTGCTCTTCTTCGCTGGTTAATCGCCTACTGGTCGGTAATTCCTCCCATTCCCAGAACTGCTTTACTTGTTCATTTAATTGCTGCATCATACCCTCTTGTGGTGTGGTTAATCCTGAGAAACTTATATTTTCAGATGGTCGAGATGGGGCTTCGTCTAATTCGCCAAACAATATCCAACCTAAACTTGTTTTCTGCGCGACTGGTGACTGTTCGAGTCCCTTCAGTAACCCATTATCCAAAATATTCGCGTATATGTTGACGCCCAGAAGTAAGTCGATCCGCCCTTGGTTCATAAATTTCGGGTCGGCTAACTCCAGCCCGTCAATATATGACCAATCTTGCCAAGTGGATCGTTTCAGCGGAGATACGGTTGTTATAGCCTTAGCAACATATGCTTGCATGTTTAATTTGTAGGTTGAGTTGGTGTTTGATTCCAATGAGAAACAAGCTATTTTTCTTGAAGATGTTACCGGGGTTTCTCCCAATCCTGTCACTATTAGAGAAGTTGGAATAACGTTGGCTTGCAGCGTTTGATACGCTGATTCTGTCATGAAGGAGCTGTGAGAGCCTGGATCTATTAATGCTCGCAGATTAAGACATTTAACCTTCTGATTTCTTACCTTCACAATAGCCGTTGCTAACATTGACTTTGTGCTGTTGTTGTTGTAATTGCAGTTTGTTACTGCTTGCTCATGGCTAGTGGAAGCTGCATCCCCTTGGACAGGCGCCTTAGTTTCTTCGTCATGCAGCAGTGAGTGATGATGCTTGCCACACTTAAAGCACTTATTGCTGCTGGTGCACATACGACTATGATGTGGTCTCAAACAATTGTAGCATAAATTTTGATTCCCTATGAAATTCCGTCTTGCAGTAGTGGCTAGACCTTTAAACTCACTGCATTGATACAATGGGTGCTTGTCCTTGCACATTGGACAATTCGTTGTTAATTTGCATGGTCCGCCACCATGATTACCCAAGCACTGGTTGCAGTGTCCGTACTTCTTTACAAGGTTGTTCCGTAATGCTGGATCTTTGCGTTGGAGCATGGTGCAGTATTGAAGGGTATGATTTCCCTTACATATTGGGCATCCCTTCTGTTCTTTGATGTGATAGCTACTCGTTTTGTGTCGAGGTTTTTCCGTCCTGTTTCCTTCTGTCAAGGATTTGTTGCTGTGGATGTCCTTGGTGGCCTCCAAGCTTCTATATCTGTTCTCAAGGAAGTTAAGTAGTTCCTGTAATGATGGCAGATTGTCAGATTCTGCTATCTTCTGTTCCCATTTATTCCTAGTGATGTCTGGCAATCGTTGCGCTGTGACAAACACAAAGATAGGGTCCCAGTCGGCTGTGCTCACTTTCAGTACCTGAAGTGAATGCCGAATACGGTTTAACTCATCCAGCATTGTCCTTAAATCCCTGTAGGACTCCTGTTTAATCTTCGGTTGATTAAACAAAAGCTTGAGTTGCGCGTATATTAAGAGCCTTCTCTTATTACACCGTTTGCACATAAGTTCCCAAGCTGCCAGATAGTTCGCTGAGATCATGTCGAAGGAGTCGAGATCCCTGCTTGCCTCTCCCGTGAGGCTTCCCTTTAAGTAGTGTAGTTTATCGACGGACGTCAAACGATCATCGTTATGGATCAATGATACAAATCGGTCGTGAAAGGTTCTCCATGCCGAGTATTGGCCGTCGAATTTTGGAATTTCCATCGGTGGAAGTTTTGTTGCAATTCTTAATGGATTTGGCTGTTCACTTTGACTGGTTGTTGCCGGTACTTGTGGTACGCTAGCGGCCATTGCGTCTCGCAGATCCCCTAAAAACTCAGAGTAAGTCGCTTCAAACTGTTGGTACTGAGTGCTCTCTTGGTATGCAATTAGATTGGCTTGTGTTTTTTCATCCTTGATACTGCTAGCGTCTATTCCATTTAATTGCGCATGATTTTCCCTAAATGCCTTCCACTGGTCTTTGACGGTTTCTATTTTCCCGCTGACGTATCCTGGCGTTCGCCTGGGTTTCGGAATTGGGTTGTAATTAGATATCGTCTGATCTAATTGCAACTTTAAGTCAGTCTGCTGTTGCAGTGCACGAATTGTTGCGGCCATTGAGGTTAGTAGTATACGGACTTGTTAGAAAATATTTTGACAGTGTATGAACGACAATATGGCAGAATAAATTTGTTTGACCTACAACCAATCCGGCTCGAAGGACCATATGTTGCAGCGTCAATGAGCTGCAATATAAAAAAAGGATGGTCGGATTGGTTCACTTCTCAAAAAAAGAGCTTGGGTCAGTTTTAAACAAATTTATTCTCCCTATACTATACAATGCTAACTTAGTATCTAACGATTATGTTAATGTACTTTACTTTAATCAAAAAAAAATTCAAAATTGAAATTTAAATGTTCTCTTACAACTAAAATTCCCTAGTTGGAGCTGAAAATATAAGTATTAGAAGAAATACTGTCAAAATATTTAATTTAATTTGGCAAATTCCAAAGGGGTTAGTATGATTGGCAAACTCCAATGGTTGTCATTGGCAAACTCCAATTTGTTAGTATTGGTACTCCAAAAAATTACACCAAGGTACTTCAATACTTGATGCAATTTGTCCACCAACAACTAAAAACTCCCGAGCAACAAATTCTCTGAATCCCTGTTTGTTCTCGAGAATTTTGTACACAAAATTTTTTCTAATGCCCAGTTTCACAGTGTTCACTTAAGCTTTCGCTCAGCCTTAAGCTTTCGCTCAACTTATTTTACTGTTTCACAGTAGTGGTTCAAGTGATGAACTTGGTTCAAAATTTACTTGAACTGAGTGACTAAATTTGGGCACTTAAGCCAAAGCTCAGGATATAAGTGAGAGAAATGTCATTAATTTTAGAGAAGTCACAGTGAACTTGTGTTGATTTATTGATTCTAGTTATAATTTGGATTTTTCATTTGGAAAAAACAGAGCATTCTACTACAAACATGCCGTAAAGAGTACGAATAGATGGAGAGATAATTTATTTGCCGCTCTGAATACTTCATTTTCACAGGAACCTGAAGAAAACAACAATGCAGAGCAAATAAGAATCACCACTCGTGCACCATCTAAGGCAGAAATAGCAACCGCAATTTATGCAATAGGCAATGGTAAAGCTGCTGAAGAAGACGGCATCCCGCCAGAATTGCTGAAAACTTCTGCTAATATAGTCTAAGAGCTGGAGACGAAAAAGTGCTTTGATCTTTGATGTAGGCAAACTCGATTGCAACTCATTCTATTACTAAACGGGATTATAAGTCCCATGGTACAATAATTACAAGGAAAGCTCATAAGGGTCGCGTGACGTCACTCAGATCTTTTCTCACAAAGGAAAAAAGCTTTCTTTTCTAATGTAAAAGGCGTAAAAGCTTTTCAAGATGGAAACAGAGGTTTTCCTTATGAGCCTACCTGTATTATTGTACCATGATATGTCCGAGCTCTCCGACGCCAACGAGTAGTCATCTTCTTATTGAAAAAATGTCATCGATGTGGCGCATGAAAATTTGTAGGATGGAAGACTATAAACTACTTAATATAAATTCCAAGTCTCCGACAGCTAGGTTGGTGCAAAATGGGTGGGTGACAGGGGTCAATTTACCGTCGTCGTACTCGTTCTTATAGTAATAAGCGGCCATATCCTTTTCAAAAATCTTTACAACTAAAGATTAAAAACTAGAAAAATCACACAATTTATCAACCAAAAGCAAAAATTTCCCCAACTGATTCAACCACAGTGCCCTGCAAAATCCAGTTAACTAAGTTCAGCTGAACTGAGCACAAAAACAAACTGTGAAACAGTTTTGACTTGAGCTAAAGCTCAAAATTACTGCTCAGGTTCAGCTGAGCGAAAGCTCAAATCGACACTGTGAAACCGGGCATAAGTCTTTGAAAAATCGCAAATTTTTCAAAGTCTCAGAAAAATAACATTCAATGTTATTCTTCTAAGTCCCTGACAATCTCAAATTCTTCCAAGTCCCAGAAAAAGGAACATTTACGTATTTTTTTCCAAGTCTTTGAAAAATCACAAATTTTTCAAAGTCCCAGAAAAAAACCAAAAAAAACATGAATATCCGCGTATTTTTTCTAAGTCTTTGAAAAATCGCAAATTTTTCAAAGTCTCAAAAAAATACTTGAACAAAAACAGAAAAAATTTTATAAGTCCTGGAGATTTACAAAAAAATCTCCAAGTCCCCAAAAATTTGAAATAGCAAAAAACCCAAAGTGTTTTTAAATAAGTTCTTTGAAAAAAATTCTAAGTCCTAACTAAGCCTCTTGGAGCCAGCGGTGAAAACGCGCCAACTATCTAATTCCCTAGCTAATGGTTGTAAACCCAACCAGTCTACTGACCTGTTAACTCGAACCAGTGTTAACAAGTGCCAGTTCCGTGCTGTGCATCGATTTATATAGCCCTAACTGCTATACAAATGGCGGTTCTGTAGCTTTCTGCTGCTAGAAAGCTTTCTATACTGGAACACACTGTCGATAGTAGCTTTGGATAAAAACTTACTTGCGACTGCGTTCCATATTTTATTTTGCATGCAATCAGCTGTTTGTCGCTGACATTTGCTGATTTTAAGTTTTGTTGTGGTCGAGCGATATTTTGTGTTATCACATTTTCGTTTTAAGTTTTTTAATGGAGTTTGTTTTTGTTTGTATTTATTATTGCCGGGAAGGATCATGGTAATATAATTTATATGTTTATTAGTAATTTTTTTCTCATTTTTGTTTCTTTTTAGGTGTTTATTATGTGCGGGTTATAGTTCTAGGTTAGGTTATTGTTAATTTTACATCTATGTTTTCTATTGGTTTGTTTATGTTTTCTTGTATTACATTATTGTTTAGTTTATTTTATTTTTGAATTAATAGTTTTTTCATATATTTTGAGATGTTTAGTTTTATTTATTCTTATATTAGTTTATTTGTGTTTTAGGTTATTGATTATTATTGTTTCGCGCTGAAACAGGGAGGATGATTGTCTTTCAAAATTTTTATGTCTACCCAAGCATTATGGTAGTAGCCTTGCTGTCACCAGCAAGGAGCTCCATTGTGCCGGTACATAAATGGCGCCCAACGTTTTGGCAAACAAACTATCAATATTAAATTCCGGCGCCCATTCATTTCATAAATGGCGCCCAACGCTTTGGCAAACAAACTATCAATATTAAATTCCGGCGCCCATTTATTTCATAAATGGCGCCCAACCTCTGTTAACGTATTAAAATTATCTTTGTCTAGGGTTCACCACCAATGCCTCGTTTTTACAGATTCATCTTGATTGTCTAAATTCAGTGTGAATTTTGATTTGGTTTCACTTTTAGATTGTCCCGTACCATGTTATCTTCTTCGCTTTAGCCATCTTTGAACTAGGCTTATCGGCACCGCTGGCTAACAAGCGTATGACCGCTTGGCCATGGGTGAAGGCTGAGTCTGGAGTTCTTTTGTCCTGTTTTTTGCTCGTAGTCTCTAGTATCAGGCGTCATACCGCCTGCCAATGCTGCGTTCAGGAAACAGGATCTTCATTTAATTTTTTTTATTGATGGACGTTTGAGTTGTTACTCAGGCTTAACCAGCTGAGGTACCAGGCGTGCTATCGCCTGCCCCTGCGCCCTGTGGACATCTTTAATCCATTCAGTCCCCTCAAATTCTTTTTCTTTTCTTTCACTTTAGACATGTGGTCGAAATATGGTAAGGGATGGGGTCACTTCAGGTGAACCTCTAGGAGGCCGCACAGGCTTAACGGTCTGGCTAATCACCTGCGCCCTGTGGACTTTTTTTGAGGGACATCCGGCTCCTTCCTTGTGCTTTTGTTTTTTTCTCTCCAGTCTGTCCCCGCTGCTGATTGATTTTCCGTAGAGCGGATTAAATCTAAATTTTTATTATTTGTGAAGAAGATTTCCTTGTCTTTTATGTTGAGGTAGACACTTCATGTCGTTCGTGTAGAGGAAGACGTGTGGTGCTTCCGGCGTTGTCGATGACATTGGGGCTACGTAGACTAGTCATGTTTCAACATGTAGTAAGACTGATTTTACTCTGATTTTACTCCATACTCACCCCGCCCCTTCACCCCTCTTCTTAAAAATCGGTTTTACTACATAGTAATCATGACTAGTCTACGTAGCCCCATTCGGTGTTGGCTATGTCTCATAGCTACCACCGACTGACACCGATGACATTGGCCACCGAGAGTCCTAGGGAGAGAGATTTTTCTTCCAACCATCCTGGAATTATAACCAAACATTTAAAAACAAACCAAAACTATTTTGCATATTAATTTCGTTCGTGCAACGAATTGTGTTCCGGAATTACGTATCTTATATTATTATCACTTTTGTTCAACGGCATGAGTATTAACGGCTTAACGAAAATATCAATAAACTTTTACATACACCCTTATATTGTTGAGAAAATACTACTTTGTGGGTCGATTGTTGTTGCGATTGTTGAGTTTTTTTGTGATAGTGCAGTGCACATACTTTTCACGGGTATTGTTTATATAACGGTTAGTAACCCGACGAAATCCCTAGCGAGTTTCTTGGGTTATTCGTTCGTGAACCGAGAAAAATATCGGCGGCCCGGCTAGCTCATTCGGTAGGGCAGGAGACTCGGAATCTCAGGGTGTGAGACGAGCCACATATTGGCGCCAAACACTAAGTCGTACGACAGAAAACCTTCCGTTTTTTCTCGGCTCCTCACTGCCTCGCGAGTCGGCTTTGTGGACCCGAGGGTATGTAACGGTCGGTTATCTACAGAAAAAAAATTCTCCTTATGAATTATTCCCCCATCGCGGAAATTGCCTAAACGTTTAATCAAGTCACTTAACAAAAATTTTAATTCCAAATTCTCAAATAAAGTAGGCGAGAAAAACAAAATTTTTTCGTGGAATAGGAAAAAATAGATTTTTTTGACAGTCTGGATTTGGAGGCGAACAAAGGCAGTCGGTGGCGAGGTGTTACCGTGGATGTGAGCCTAATTGGTTCTGCCCAGCCGGCAGAAAAAAAAGAGCGTGACGAACGTATTTTAAACGGTTGCTTTGACTTTATTAATGGTTCTGATTATGTGGTATAATCAAATGGAGCCCAGGCAGATCCAAGATTAAAATAAAAACTTCAGTTATTCTTGAAAATCTCATTATAGTGTGCAGAAGTTGACTCTCTTACATATACCCCGTTTATGATTAGGTTGAAAAGTTGAGTCGAGGTTGAGTTGAAATTTCGACCACCGTATATGATTCTGAGTTGAGTTCACTTTGAGTTGAAATCGGGTTGAACTGCCATCAAAACGTAACCTCTTTTTGTTAATTTTTTTTCTATATTTCTGACATCCTAGACAGTTTTCCATCAAAATGGTGAAGGGAATTTTGTTCCCGCATTATTTCTAACATAGTTTTTGTTTCCTGATGCTCCCAAACATTTCTTTTAGCCATTGTCAAAATTAAATTTCCTCTGTTTTTACATATATAGTTAATATAAAATAATTAACGCGCTACAAAAACACCGAACACAAAACTAACGCCGAAGGCAGACTTCACGGATGGTAAACAAACAAAACAAATGTCACTTCAACCCCATTTCAAGTCAACACGCGTTTATGAGGCGAAATTTCAACTCGACCCAGGTAGGAGAGCTGAGTTGGGTTGAGTGGACCCAGTTTCAACTCGATCCCCGTTTATGACTGGGTTGAACCTGGGTTGAACCTAGGTTGAACCTAGTCATAAACGGGGTAATAAAGAAATCAACACGGAAGCGCAGAAATCTGAAGATAGCCGCAGTTTGATTTCCTTGTGTTTGTGTTAATAATGCTTACAAATGTTCTAAGAAGTTAATAAGAGCTGCAGCGATTTCATTTGGTCTTGCTGAACTGTGTGGGTTTCAAACAAGCACTAGCGAAATAGCACGTCGAATAATATAAAATTACACATTGAATATAGTCCAACAGCCAGAAGGAAAAATAACTTCATTGAAACATCCAGACTTAAGTATTTAATTCCAGATCAGCCTGATGACGAAACTGTTGGCTCCATGCCATTCATAAGAAATTACAAGGAGCGCTACGGTAAACCACATCCCCTTTTCTTTCAAGGAAGCTTAGAAGATGCATTTACGGAACCTTGTCACAAGCCTGCGAAAGATAGAAAGCTGCTAGCTATTTATTTATACTATGACGATAGTGTTCTAACAAATGTATTCTGTGATTAACTTTTACGAGGTGAAAGTGTTATGCAAACTCTTAGTGAAAACTTTGGAGGGGATTTGACATATGACAGCAATAAAAATATGTTGTTATCCTCTATATCAGCGTGCGTAGAACTAAATTAAATTATCGCCTGGTCAAAAGAAGTTTAAGCTTTATAGTTTTTTTGGTTCTGGGAAAAAAATAGGAAAAAAAGATAGTTTTTTGGATACGTCTGAGGGATGTTTTTTTTCAGAAAACTATAATTAAGGCTGAGGAGTTAAAACCCGATACGAGAACTGTTCAAGGAAGTCTTGAAATCGCTTTAGGAAAACTAAACCCAGTTAATCCTATAGAAGAGGAATTATCCAGCAGAACAGATTCCGGTGTGCACGGAAGACCTAGCGGAACGTGGTATTCATCAACCGGTGTAACCCGAATTGTAAGCAGAGAACTTGCTAGACGAGGGCTTGCTATACGAGTTATAAAAACAATTCAACTTCCTGATACGTTTGATTGTCGTTTTAGTGCCAAGTCACGAACATATCTCTATAGATTAGCAGTGTCCAAGGAATCGTTAATAACCAAAGATTTTCCGAATTTTACTTTTTTATTTAGCCAAAGATTTCAGAATTTTATTGCTGTTATTCCGATTGAAGAATCGGAAACGTTGTTTCTTTATTTAAAATAGTAGTTTTGAAATTGTCAAACTCAAAGAAGCCGCAAAACTCTAATCCCAAGGAGTGTTTAAGGATAGGAGATAAGCTGACCTCTGATATTAAGGGGGTAAAAGATGCACTTTTAGGAGCAACCATTTTTGGATACCACCTAATCAAGAGAACCTCTCTGGCGATGTATTAGGTTATCTTCCGACCAATAGTAACGATTGCACCACTATTAAGTTGCGTCATCACAGTCAAACAGTGACATCATTTTCAACAGCTAGAAGATCACAACCATATCGTTGTTTTCATCGTTATCTTTTCACCCGAGGGCCAACCACCTAACAAGACGCGGAAGGACATTCAACGGGCGTTCCCTCCTTGACGGACCACGGAAGTTTTTGTAAGCTAGACGCAGGTTATCAGTTGTGGAAAATAGGAGTAAGTTCGTTTTTGTTTTAGTATTGTATCCTAGTTTTGGTAATCTCCCAATTTACATTCCAACTGTTAATCATATTAATATTCCACACCAGATATTTACTCAGTACATATTAATTATTTATCACAACAAATTATATTACCCACTTAAAATTGTACTCTTTACACTTTTACGTATGTTACACACCATTATTACTAATAATATTGACTTAATTACTTTGATAGCACGTAAGTATTATCTTGTGAATTTGTGCGTTGTGAGAAAATCAGGAATCATCGACTGGTACCAGAGCGACGATTTGTTTTTTTCCTTTCCGTTATTGTATGGAAGTTGTTGTTTTGTGGTAATAGGTGCTTGCATCCACATTACCTGTATTGTAAGTTTACTTTTGATTTACACTTATATCATAATTAATTCAAGTCTTTATTCTGGTGTTACTTAAATTTTATTATACATATTGTGCTGTAACTTAATAGACAATACATTTGTTATCAATTCTTTAACTCCACGAGTATTACTAGGCATGACAGCCTAAGGGCGTAATTTATCCAGGATGGTTGGGTGGTGTTTTCTCTCTAGGGTTCTCTCGAAGTCGCGTTGAACATTTACAGGTCCACCAGGTCGTTGGGAACTTCCAGCGATGAATACCTTTGGCTAACCTATGACAAGAACGGTATGAAGAAATCTCCCTTTTAACTAATAGGTAAGTGGTGAATCATATATGTAGCGGTCCGGTCACACCCCCACGACCCCTACCGTCGAGCTAGCGTATACCGTGTGACCGGCTTATCACCCCCTATCACTATTTCGGAACTAGGGAGGATGATTGTCTTTCAAAATTTTTATGTCTACCCAAGCATGATGGTAGTAGCCTTGCTGTCACCAGCAAGGAGCTCCATTGTGCCGGTACATAAATGGCGCCCAACGTTTTGGCAAACAAACTATCAATATTAAATTCCGGCGCCCATTCATTTCATAAATGGCGCCCAACGCTTTGGCAAACAAACTATCAATATTAAATTCCGGCGCCCATTTATTTCATAAATGGCGCCCAACCTCTGTTAACGTATTAAAATTATCTTTGTCTAGGGTTCACCACCAATGCCTCGTTTTTACAGATTCATCTTGATTGTCTAAATTCAGTGTGAATTTTGATTTGGTTTCACTTTTAGATTGTCCCGTACCATGTTATCTTCTTCGCTTTAGCCATCTTTGAACTAGGCTTATCGGCACCGCTGGCTAGCAAGCGTATGACCGCTTGGCCATGGGTGAAGGCTGAGTCTGGAGTTCTTTTGTCCTGTTTTTTTGCTCGTAGTCTCTAGTATCAGGCGTCATACCGCCTGCCAATGCTGCGTTCAGGAAACAGGATCTTCATTTAATTTTTTTTATTGATGGACGTTTGAGTTACTCAGGCTTAACCGGCTGAGGTACCAGGCGTGCTATCGCCTGCCCCTGCGCCCTGTGGACATCTTTAATGCATTCAGTCCCCTCAAATTCTTTTTCTTTTCTTTCACTTTAGACATGTGGTCGAAATATGGTAAGGGATGGGGTCACTTCAGGTGAACCTCTAGGAGGCCGCACAGGCTTAACCGTCTGGCTAATCACCTGCGCCCTGTGGACTTTTTTTGAGGGACATCCGGCTCCTTCCTTGTGCTTTTGTTTTTTTCTCTCCAGTCTGTCCCCACTGCTGATTGATTTTCCGTAGAGCGGATTAAATCTAAATTTTTATTATTTGTGAAGAAGATTTCCTTGTCTTTTATGTTGAGGTCGACACTTCATGTCGTTCGTGTAGAGGAAGACGTGTGGTGCTTCCGGCGTTGTCGATGACATTGGGGCTACGTAGACTAGTCATGTTTCAACATGTAGTAAGACTGATTTTACTCTGATTTTACTCCATACTCACCCCGCCCCTTCACCTCTCTCTTCTTAAAAATCGGTTTTACTACATAGTAATCATGGCTAGTCTACGTAGCCCCATTCGGTGTTGGCTATGTCTCATAGCTACCACCGACTGACACCGATGACATTGGCCACCGAGAGTCCTAGGGAGAGAGATTTTTCTTCCAACCATCCTGGAATTATAACCAAACATTTAAAAACAAACCAAAACTATTTTGCATATTAATTTCGTTCGTGCAACGAATTGTGTTCCGGAATTACGTATCTTATATTATTATCACTTTTGTTCAACGGCATATGAGTATTAACGGCTTAACGAAAATATCAATAAACTTTTACATACACCCTTATATTGTTGAGAAAATACTACTTTGTGGGTCGATTGTTGTTGCGATTTTTTTGTGCTAGTGCAGTGCACATACTTTTCACGGGTATTGTTTATATAACGGTCAGTAACCCGACGAAATCCCTAGCGAGTTTCTTGGGTTATTCGTTCGTGAACCGAGAAAAAGTTCGGCGGCCCGGCTAGCTCATTCGGTAGGGCAGGAGACTCGGAATCTCAGGGTGTGAGACGAGCCACACATTGGCGCCAAACACTAAGTCGTACGACAGAAAACCTCCCGTTTTTTTCGGCTCCTCACTGCCTCGCGAGTCGGCTTTGTGGACCCGAGGGTATGTAACGGTCGGTTATCTACAGAAAAAAAATTCTCCTTATGAATTATTCCCCCATCGCGGAAATTGCCTAAACATTTAATCAAGTCACTTAACAAAAATTTTAATTCCAAATTCTCAAATAAAGTAGGCGAGAAAAACAAAATTTTTTCGTGGAATAGGAAAAAATAGATTTTTTTGACAGTCTGGATTTGGAGGCGAACAAAGGCAGTCGGTGGCGAGGTGTTACCGTGGATGTGAGCCTAATTGGTTCTGCCCAGCCGGCAGAAAAAAAACAGCGTGACGAACGTATTTTAAACGGTTGCTTTGACTTTATTAATGGTTCTGATTATGTGGTATAATCAAATGGAGCCCAGGCAGATCCAAGATTAAAATAAAAACTTCAGTTATTCTTGAAAATCTCATTATGGTGTGCAGAAGTTGACTCTCTTACATATACCCCGTTTATGATTAGGTTGAAAAGTTGAGTCGAGCTTGAGTTGAAATTTCGACCACCGTATATGATTCTGAGTTGAGTTCACTTTGAATTGAAATCGGGTTGAACTGCCATCAAAACATAACCTCTTTTTGTTAATTTTTTTTCTATATTTCTGACTTCCTATACAGTTTTCCATCAAAATGGTGAAGGGAATTTTGTTCCTGCATTATTTCTAACATAGTTTTTGTTTCCTGATGCTCCCAAACATTTCTTTCAGCTCTTGCCAAAATTAAATTTCCTCTGTTTTTACATATATAGTTAATATAAAATAATTAACGCACTACAAAAACACCGAACACAAAACTAACGCCGAAGGCAGACTTCACGGATGGTAACAAACAAAACAAATGTCACTTCAACCCCATTTCAACTCAACACGCGTTTATGAGGCGAAATTTCAACTCGACCCAGGTAGGAGAGCTGAGTTGGGTTGAGTGGACCCAGTTTCAACTCGATCCCCGTTTATGACTGGGTTGAACCTGGGTTGAACCTAGGTTGAACCTAGTCATAAACGGGTAATAAAGAAATCAACACGGAAGCGCAGAAATCTGAAGATAGCCGCAGTTTGATTTCCTTGTGTTTGTGTTAATAATGCTTACAAATGTTCTAAGAAGTTAATAAGAGCTGCAGCGATTTCATTTGGTCTTGCTGAACTGTGTGGGTTTCAAACAAGCACTAGCGAAATAGCACGTCGAATAATATAAAATTACACATTGAATATAGTCCAACAGCCAGAAGGAAAAATAACTTCATTGAAACATCCAGACTTAAGTATTTAATTCCAGTTCAGCCTGATGACGAAACTGTTGGCTCCATGCCATTCATAAGAAATTACAAGGAGCGCTACGGTAAACCACATCCCCTTTTCTTTCAAGGAAGCTTAGAAGATGCATTTACGGAACCTTGTCACAAGCCTGCGAAACATAGAAAGCTGCTAGCTATTTATTTATACTATGACGATAGTGTTCTAACAAATGTATTCTGTGATTAACTTTTACGAGGTGAAAGTGTTATGCAAACTCTTAGTGAAAACTTTGGAGGGGATTTGACATATGACAGCAATAAAAATCTGTTGTTATCCTCTATATCAGCGTGCGTAGAACTAAATTAAATTATCGCCTGGTCAAAAGAAGTTTAAGCTTTATAGTTTTTTTTGGTTCTGGGAATAAAATAGGAAAAAAAGATAGTTTTTTGGATACGTCTGAGGGATGTTTTTTTTCAGAAAACTATAATTAAGGCTCAGGAGTTAAAACCCGATACGAGAACTGTTCAAGGAAGTCTTGAAATCGCTTTAGGAAAACTAAACCCAGTTAATCCTATAGAAGTGGAATTATCCAGCAGAACAGATTCCGGTGTGCACGGAAGACCTAGCGGAACGTGGTATTCATCAACCGGTGTAACCCGAATTGTAAACAGAGAACTTGCTAGACGAGGGCTTGCTATACGAGTTATAAAAATAATTCAACTTCCTGATACGTTTGATTGTCGTTTTAGTGCCAAGGCACGAACATATCTCTATAGATTAGCAGTGTCCAAGGAATCGTTAATAATCAAAGATTTTCCGAATTTTACTTTTTTATTTAGCCAAAGATTTCAGAATTTTATTGCTGTTATTCCGATTGAAGAATCGGAAACGTTGTTTCTTTATTTAAAATAGTAGTTTTGAAATTGTCAAACTCAAAGAAGCCGCAAAACTCTAATCCCAAGGAGTGTTTAAGGATAGGAGATAAGCTGACCTCTGATATTAAGGGGGTAAAAGATGCACTTTTAGGAGCAACCATTTTTGGATACCACCTAATCAAGAGAACCTCTCTGGCGATGTATTAGGTTATCTTCCGACCAATAGTAACGATTGCACCAATATTAAGTTGCGTCGTCACAGTCAAACAGTGACATCATTTTCAACAGCTAGAAGATCACAACCATATCGTTGTGTTTTTATCGTTATCTTTTCACCCGAGGGCCAACCACCTAACAAGACGCGGAAGGACATTCAACGGGCGTTCCCTCCTTGACGGACCACGGAAGTTTTTGTAAGCTAGACGCAGGTTATCAGTTGTGGAAAATAGGAGTAAGTTCGTTTTTGTTTTAGTATTGTATCCTAGTTTTGGTAATCTCCCAATTTACATTTCAACTGTTAATCATATTAATATTCCACACCAGATATTTACTCAGTACATATTAATTATTTATCACAACAAATTATATTGCCCACTTAAAATTGTACTCTTTACACTTTTACGTATGTTACACACCATTATTACTAATAATATTGACTTAATTACTTTGATAGCACGTAAGTATTATCTTGTGAATTTGTGCGTTGTGAGAAAATCAGGAATCATCGACTGGTACCAGAGCGACGATTTGTTTTTTTCCTTTCCGTTATTGTATGGAAGTTGTTGTTTTGTGGTAATAGGTGCTTGCATCCACATTACCTGTATTGTAAGTTTACTTTTGATTTACACTTATATCATAATTAATTCAAGTCTTTATTCTGGTGTTACTTAAATTTTATTATACATATTGTGCTGTAACTTAATAGACAATACATTTGTTATCAATTCTTTAACTCCACGAGTATTACTAGGCATGATAGCCTAAGGGCGTAATTTATCCAGGATGGTTGGGTGGTGTTTTCTCTCTAGGGTTCTCTCGAAGTCGCGTTGAACATTTACAGGTCCACCAGGTCGTTGGGAACTTCCAGCGATGAATACCTTTGGCCAACCTATGACAAGAACGGTATGAAGAAATCTCCCTTTTGACTAATAGGTAAGTGGTGAATCATATATGTAGCGGTCCGGTCACACCCCCCAGGACCCCTACCATCGAGCTAGCGTATACCGTGTGACCGGCTTATCACCCCCTATCACTATTTCGGAACTAGGGAGGATCTTCATTTAATTTTTTTTATTGATGGACGTTTGAGTTGTTACTCAGGCTTAACCGGCTGAGGTACCAGGCGTGCTATCGCCTGCCCCTGCGCCCTGTGGACATCTTTAATCCATTCAGTCCCCTCAAATTCTTTTTCTTTTCTTTCACTTTAGAGATGTGGTCGAAATATGGTAAGGGATGGGGTCACTTCAGGTGAACCTCTAGGAGGCCGCACAGGCTTAACCATCTGGCTAATCACCTGCGCCCTGTGGACTTTTTTTGAGGGACATCCGGCTCCTTCCTTGTGCTCTTGTTTTTTTCTCTCTAGTCTGTCCCCACTGCTGATTGATTTTCCGTAGAGCGGATTAAATCTAAATTTTTATTATTTGTGAAGAAGATTTCCTTGTCTTTTATGTTGAGGTAGACACTTCATGTCGTTCGTGTAGAGGAAGACGTGTGGTGCTTCCGTCGTTGTCGATGACATTGGGGCTACGTAGACTAGTCATGTTTCAACATGTAGTAAGACTGATTTTACTCTGATTTTACTCCATACTCACCCTGCCCCTTCACCCCTCTCTTCTTAAAAATCGGTTTTACTATATAGTAATCATGACTAGTCTACGTAGCCCCATTCGGTGTTGGCTATGTCTCATAGCTACCACCGACTGACACCGATGACATTGGCCACCGAGAGTCCTAGGGAGAGAGATTTTTCTTCCAACCATCCTGGAATTATAACCAAACATTTAAAAACAAACCAAAACTATTTTGCATATTAATTTCGTTCGTGCAACGAATTGTGTTCCGGAATTACGTATCTTATATTATTATCACTTTTGTTCAACGGCATGAGTATTAACGGCTTAACGAAAATATCAATAAACTTTTACATACACCCTTATATTGTTGAGAAAATACTACTTTGTGGGTCGATTGTTGTTGCGATTTTTTTGTGCTAGTGCAGTGCACATACTTTTCACGGGTATTGTTTATATAACGGTTAGTAACCCGACGAAATCCCTAGCGAGTTTCTTGGGTTATTCGTTCGTGAACCGAGAAAAATTTCGGCGGCCCGGCTAGCTCAGTCGGTAGGGCAGGAGACTCGGAATCTCAGGGTGTGAGACGAGCCACACATTGGCGCCAAACACTAAGTCGTACGACAGAAAACCTTCCGTTTTTTTCGGCTCCTCACTGCCTCGCGAGTCGGCTTTGTGGACCCGAGGGTATGTAACGGTCGGTTATCTACAGAAAAAAAATTCTCCTTATGAATTATTCCCCCATCGCGGAAATTGCCTAAACGTTTAATCAAGTCACTTAACGAAAATTTTAATTCCAAATTCTCAAATAAAGTAGGCGAGAAAAACAAAATTTTTTCGTGGAATAGGAAAAAATAGATTTTTTTGACAGTCTGGATTTGGAGGCGAACAAAGGCAGTCGGTGGCGAGATGTTACCGTGGATGTGAGCCTAATTGGTTCTGCCCAGCCGGCAGAAAAAAAAGAGCGTGACGAACGTATTTTAAACGGTTGCTTTGACTTTATTAATGGTTCTGATTATGTGGTATAATCAAATGGAGCCCAGGCAGATCCAAGATTAAAATAAAAACTTCAGTTATTCTTGAAAATCTCATTATAGTGTGCAGAAGTTGACTCTCTTACATATACCCCGTTTATGATTAGGTTGAAAAGTTGAGACGAGGTTGAGTTGAAATTTCGACCACCGTATATGATTCTGAGTTGAGTTCACTTTGAGTTGAAATCGGGTTGAACTGCCATCAAAACATAACCTCTTTTTGTTAATTTTTTTTCTATATTTCTGACTTCCTATACAGTTTTCCATCAAAATGGTGAAGGGAATTTTGTTCCCGCATTATTTCTAACATAGTTTTTGTTTCCTGATGCTCCCAAACATTTCTTTTAGCCATTGTCAAAATTAAATTTCCTCTGTTTTTACATATATAGTTAATATAAAATAATTAACGCGCTACAAAAACACCGAACACAAAACTAACGCCGAAGGCAGACTTCACGGATGGTAAACAAACAAAACAAATGTCACTTCAACCCCATTTCAACTCAACACGCGTTTATGAGGCGAAATTTCAACTCGACCCAGGTAGGAGAGCTGAGTTGGGTTGAGTGGGCCCAGTTTCAACTCGATCCCCGTTTATGACTGGGTTGAACCTAGGTTGAACCTAGTCACAAACGGGGTAATAAAGAAATCAACACGGAAGCGCAGAAATCTGAAGATAGCCGCAGTTTGATTTCCTTGTGTTTGTGTTAATAATGCTTACAAATGTTCTAAGAAGTTAATAAGAGCTGCAGCGATTTCATTTGGTCTTGCTGAACTGTGTGGGTTTCAAACAAGCACTAGCGAAATAGCACGTCGAATAATATAAAATTACACATTGAATATAGTCCAACAGCCAGAAGGAAAAATAACTTCATTGAAACATCCAGACTTAAGTATTTAATTCCAGATCAGCCTGATGACGAAACTGTTGGCTCCATGCCATTCATAAGAAATTACAAGGAGCGCTACGGTAAACCACATCCCCTTTTCTTTCAAGGAAGCTTAGAAGATGCATTTACGGAACCTTGTCACAAGCCTGCGAAAGATAGAAAGCTGCTAGCTATTTATTTATACTATGACGATAGTTTTCTAACAAATGTGTTCTGCGATTAACTTTTACGAGGTGAAAGTGTTATGCAAACTCTTAGTGAAAACTTTGTATTATATGGAGGGGATTTGACATATTACAGCAATAAAAATCTGTTGTTATCCTCTATATCAGCGTGCGTAGAACTAAATTAAATTATCGCCTGGTCAAAAGAAGTTTAAGCTTTATAGTTTTTTTGGTTCTGGGAAAAAAATAGGAAAAAAAGATAGTTTTTTGGATACGTCTGAGGGATGTTTTTTTCAGAAAACTATAATTAAGGCTCAGGAGTTAAAACCCGATACGAGAACTGTTCAAGGAAGTCTTGAAATCGCTTTAGGAAAACTAAATCCAGTTAATCCTATAGAAGTGGAATTATCCAGCAGAACAGATTCCGGTGTGCACGGAAGACCTAGCGGAACGTGGTATTCATCAACCGGTGTAACCCGAATTGTAAACAGAGAACTTGCTAGACGAGGGCTTGCTATAAGAGGCCAAGGCACGAACATATCTCTATAGATTAGCAGTGTCCAAGGAATCGTTAATAACCAAAGATTTTCCGAATTTTACTTTTTTATTTAGCCAAAGATTTCAGAATTTTATTGCTGTTATTCCGATTGAAGAATCGGAAATGTTGTTTCTTTATTTAAAATAGTAGTTTTGAAATTGTCAAACTCAAAGAAGCCGCAAAACTCCAATCCCAAGGAGTGTTTAAGGATAGGAAATAAGCTGACCTCTGATATTAAGGGGGTAAAAGATGCACTTTTAGGAGCAACCATTTTTGGATACCACCTAATCAAGAGAACCTCTCTGGCGATGTATTAGGTTATCTTCCGACCAATAGTAACGATTGCACCACTATTAAGTTGCGTCATCACAGTCAAACAGTGACATCATTTTCAACAGCTAGAAGATCACAACCATATCGTTGTTTTCATCGTTATCTTTTCACCCGAGGGCCAACCACCTAACAAGACGCGGAAGGACATTCAACGGGCGTTCCCTCCTTGACGGACCACGGAAGTTTTTGTAAGCTAGACGCAGGTTATCAGTTGTGGAAAATAGGAGTAAGTTCGTTTTTGTTTTAGTATTGTATCCTAGTTTTGGTAATCTCCCAATTTACATTCCAACTGTTAATCATATTAATATTCCACACCAGATATTTACTCAGTACATATTAATTATTTATCACAACAAATTATATTACCCACTTAAAATTGTACTCTTTACACTTTTACGTATGTTACACACCATTATTACTAATAATATTGACTTAATTACTTTGATAGCACGTAAGTATTATCTTGTGAATTTGTGCGTTGTGAGAAAATCAGGAATCATCGACTGGTACCAGAGCGACGATTTGTTTTTTTCCTTTCCGTTATTGTATGGAAGTTGTTGTTTTGTGGTAATAGGTGCTTGCATCCACATTACCTGTATTGTAAGTTTACTTTTGATTTACACTTATATCATAATTAATTCAAGTCTTTATTCTGGTGTTACTTAAATTTTATTATACATATTGTGCTGTAACTTAATAGACAATACATTTGTTATCAATTCTTTAACTCCACGAGTATTACTAGGCATGACAGCCTAAGGGCGTAATTTATCCAGGATGGTTGGGTGGTGTTTTCTCTCTAGGGTTCTCTCGAAGTCGCGTTGAACATTTACAGGTCCACCAGGTCGTTGGGAACTTCCAGCGATGAATACCTTTGGCTAACCTATGACAAGAACGGTATGAAGAAATCTCCCTTTTGACTAATAGGTAAGTGGTGAATCATATATGTAGCGGTCCGGTCACACCCCCACGACCCCTACCGTCGAGCTAGCGTATACCGTGTGACCGGCTTATCACCCCCTATCACTATTTCGGAACTAGGGAGGATGATTGTCTTTCAAAATTTTTATGTCTACCCAAGCATGATGGTAGTAGCCTTGCTGTCACCAGCAAGGAGCTCCATTGTGCCGGTACATAAATGGCGCCCAACGTTTTGGCAAACAAACTATCAATATTAAATTCCGGCGCCCATTCTTTTCATAAATGGCGCCCAACGCTTTGGCAAACAAACTATCAATATTAAATTCCGGCGCCCATTTATTTCATAAATGGCGCCCAACCTCTGTTAACGTATTAAAATTATCTTTGTCTAGGGTTCACCACCAATGCCTCGTTTTTACAGATTCATCTTGATTGTCTAAATTCAGTGTGAATTTTGATTTGGTTTCACTTTTAGATTGTCCCGTACCATGTTATCTTCTTCGCTTTAGGCATCTTTGAACTAGGCTTATCGGCACCGCTGGCTAACAAGCGTATGACCGCTTGGCCATGGGTGAAGGCTGAGTCTGGAGTTCTTTTGTCCTGTTTTTTTGCTCGTAGTCTCTAGTATCAGGCGTCATACCGCCTGCCAATGCTGCGTTCAGGAAACAGGATCTTCATTTAATTTTTTTTATTGATGGACGTTTGAGTTGTTACTCAGGCTTAACCGGCTGAGGTACCAGGCGTGCTATCGCCTGCCCCTGCGCCCTGTGGACATCTTTAATGCATTCAGTCCCCTCAAATTCTTTTTCTTTTCTTTCACTTTAGACATGTGGTCGAAATATGGTAAGGGATGGGGTCACTTCAGGTGAACCTCTAGGAGGCCGCACAGGCTTAACCGTCTGGCTAATCACCTGCGCCCTGTGGACTTTTTTTGAGGGACATCCGGCTCCTTCCTTGTGCTTTTGTTTTTTTCTCTCCAGTCTGTCCCCACTGCTGATTGATTTTCCGTAGAGCGGATTAAATCTAAATTTTTATTATTTGTGAAGAAGATTTCCTTGTCTTTTATGTTGAGGTCGACACTTCATGTCGTTCGTGTAGAGGAAGACGTGTGGTGCTTCCGGCGTTGTCGATGACATTGGGGCTACGTAGACTAGTCATGTTTCAACATGTAGTAAGACTGATTTTACTCTGATTTTACTCCATACTCACCCCGCCCCTTCACCCCTCTCTTCTTAAAAATCGGTTTTACTACATAGTAATCATGACTAGTCTACGTAGCCCCATTCGGTGTTGGCTATGTCTCATAGCTACCACCGACTGACACCGATGACATTGGCCACCGAGAGTCCTAGGGAGAGAGATTTTTCTTCCAACCATCCTGGAATTATAACCAAACATTTAAAAACAAACCAAAACTATTTTGCATATTAATTTCGTTCGTGCAACGAATTGTGTTCCGGAATTACGTATCTTATATTATTATCACTTTTGTTCAACGGCATATGAGTATTAACGGCTTAACGAAAATATCAATAAACTTTTACATACACCCTTATATTGTTGAGAAAATACTACTTTGTGGGTCGATTGTTGTTGCGATTTTTTTGTGCTAGTGCAGTGCACATACTTTTCACGGGTATTGTTTATATAACGGTCAGTAACCCGACGAAATCCCTAGCGAGTTTCTTGGGTTATTCGTTCGTGAACCGAGAAAAAGTTCGGCGGCCCGGCTAGCTCATTCGGTAGGGCAGGAGACTCGGAATCTCAGGGTGTGAGACGAGCCACACATTGGCGCCAAACACTAAGTCGTACGACAGAAAACCTTCCGTTTTTTTCGGCTCCTCACTGCCTCGCGAGTCGGCTTTGTGGACCCGAGGGTATGTAACGGTCGGTTATCTACAGAAAAAAAATTCTCCTTATGAATTATTCCCCCATCGCGGAAATTGCCTAAACATTTAATCAAGTCACTTAACGAAAATTTTAATTCCAAATTCTCAAATAAAGTAGGCGAGAAAAACAAAATTTTTTCGTGGAATAGGAAAAAATAGATTTTTTTGACAGTCTGGATTTGGAGGCGAACAAAGGCAGTCGGTGGCGAGGTGTTACCGTGGATGTGAGCCTAATTGGTTCTGCCCAGCCGGCAGAAAAAAAAGAGCGTGACGAACGTATTTTAAACGGTTGCTTTGGCTTTATTAATGGTTCTGATTATGTGGTATAATCAAATGGAGCCCAGGCAGATCCAAGATTAAAATAAAAACTTCAGTTATTCTTGAAAATCTCATTATGGTGTGCAGAAGTTGACTCTCTTACATATACCCCGTTTATGACTAGGTTGAAAAGTTGAGTCGAGTTTGAGTTGAAATTTCGACCACCGTATATGATTCTGAGTTGAGTTCACTTTGAGTTGAAATCGGGTTGAACTGCCATCAAAACATAACCTCTTTTTGTTAATTTTTTTTCTATATTTCTGACTTCCTATACAGTTTTCCATCAAAATGGTGAAGGGAATTTTGTTCCTGCATTATTTCTAACATAGTTTTTGTTTCCTGATGCTCCCAAACATTTCTTTTAGCTCTTGCCAAAATTAAATTTCCTCTGTTTTTACATATATAGTTAATATAAAATAATTAACGCACTACAAAAACACCGAACACAAAACTAACGCCGAAGGCAGACTTCACGGATGGTAAACAAACAAAACAAATGTCACTTCAACCCAATTTCAACTCAACACGCGTTTATGAGGCGAAATTTCAACTCGACCCAGGTAGGAGAGCTGAGTTGGGTTGAGTGGACCCAGTTTCAACTCGATCCCCGTTTATGACTGGGTTGAACCTGGGTTGAACCTAGGTTGAACCTAGTCATAAACGGGTAATAAAGAAATCAGCACGGAAGCGCAGAAATCTGAAGATAGCCGCAGTTTGATTTCCTTGTGTTTGTGTTAATAATGCTTACAAATGTTCTAAGAAGTTAATAAGAGCTGCAGCGATTTCATTTGGTCTTGCTGAACTGTGTGGGTTTCAAACAAGCACTAGCGAAATAGCACGTCGAATAATATAAAATTACACATTGAATATAGTCCAACAGCCAGAAGGAAAAATAACTTCATTGAAACATCCAGACTTAAGTATTTAATTCCAGTTCAGCCTGATGACGAAACTGTTGGCTCCATGCCATTCATAAGAAATTACAAGGAGCGCTACGGTAAACCACATCCCCTTTTCTTTCAAGGAAGCTTAGAAGATGCATTTACGGAACCTTGTCACAAGCCTGCGAAAGATAGAAAGCTGCTAGCTATTTATTTATACTATGACGATAGTGTTCTAACAAATGTATTCTGTGATTAACTTTTACGAGGTGAAAGTGTTATGCAAACTCTTAGTGAAAACTTTGGAGGGGATTTGACATATGACAGCAATAAAAATCTGTTGTTATCCTCTATATCAGCGTGCGTAGAACTAAATTAAATTATCGCCTGGTCAAAAGAAGTTTAAGCTTTATAGTTTTTTTTGGTTCTGGGAATAAAATAGGAAAAAAAGATAGTTTTTTGGATACGTCTGAGGGATGTTTTTTTTCAGAAAACTATAATTAAGGCTCAGGAGTTAAAACCCGATACGAGAACTGTTCAAGGAAGTCTTGAAATCGCTTTAGGAAAACTAAACCCAGTTAATCCTATAGAAGTGGAATTATCCAGCAGAACAGATTCCGGTGTGCACGGAAGACCTAGCGGAACGTGGTATTCATCAACCGGTGTAACCCGAATTGTAAACAGAGAACTTGCTAGACGAGGGCTTGCTATACGAGTTATAAAAATAATTCAACTTCCTGATACGTTTGATTGTCGTTTTAGTGCCAAGGCACGAACATATCTCTATAGATTAGCAGTGTCCAAGGAATCGTTAATAATCAAAGATTTTCCGAATTTTACTTTTTTATTTAGCCAAAGATTTCAGAATTTTATTGCTGTTATTCCGATTGAAGAATCGGAAACGTTGTTTCTTTATTTAAAATAGTAGTTTTGAAATTGTCAAACTCAAAGAAGCCGCAAAACTCTAATCCCAAGGAGTGTTTAAGGATAGGAGATAAGCTGACCTCTGATATTAAGGGGGTAAAAGATGCACTTTTAGGAGCAACCATTTTTGGATACCACCTAATCAAGAGAACCTCTCTGGCGATGTATTAGGTTATCTTCCGACCAATAGTAACGATTGCACCAATATTAAGTTGCGTCGTCACAGTCAAACAGTGACATCATTTTCAACAGCTAGAAGATCACAACCATATCGTTGTGTTTTTATCGTTATCTTTTCACCCGAGGGCCAACCACCTAACAAGACGCGGAAGGACATTCAACGGGCGTTCCCTCCTTGACGGACCACGGAAGTTTTTGTAAGCTAGACGCAGGTTATCAGTTGTGGAAAATAGGAGTAAGTTCGTTTTTGTTTTAGTATTGTATCCTAGTTTTGGTAATCTCCCAATTTACATTTCAACTGTTAATCATATTAATATTCCACACCAGATATTTACTCAGTACATATTAATTATTTATCACAACAAATTATATTACCCACTTAAAATTGTACTCTTTACACTTTTACGTATGTTACACACCATTATTACTAATAATATTGACTTAATTACTTTGATAGCACGTAAGTATTATCTTGTGAATTTGTGCGTTGTGAGAAAATCAGGAATCATCGACTGGTACCAGAGCGACGATTTGTTTTTTTCCTTTCCGTTATTGTATGGAAGTTGTTGTTTTGTGGTAATAGGTGCTTGCATCCACATTACCTGTATTGTAAGTTTACTTTTGATTTACACTTATATCATAATTAATTCAAGTCTTTATTCTGGTGTTACTTAAATTTTATTATACATATTGTGCTGTAACTTAATAGACAATACATTTGTTATCAATTCTTTAACTCCACGAGTATTACTAGGCATGATAGCCTAAGGGCGTAATTTATCCAGGATGGTTGGGTGGTGTTTTCTCTCTAGGGTTCTCTCGAAGTCGCGTTGAACATTTACAGGTCCACCAGGTCGTTGGGAACTTCCAGCGATGAATACCTTTGGCTAACCTATGACAAGAACGGTATGAAGAAATCTCCCTTTTGACTAATAGGTAAGTGGTGAATCATATATGTAGCGGTCCGGTCACACCCCCCAGGACCCCTACCGTCGAGCTAGCGTATACCGTGTGACCGGCTTATCACCCCCTATCACTATTTCGGAACTAGGGAGGATCTTCATTTAATTTTTTTTATTGATGGACGTTTGAGTTGTTACTCAGGCTTAACCGGCTGAGGTACCAGGCGTGCTATCGCCTGCCCCTGCGCCCTGTGGACATCTTTAATCCATTCAGTCCCCTCAAATTCTTTTTCTTTTCTTTCACTTTAGAGATGTGGTCGAAATATGGTAAGGGATGGGGTCACTTCAGGTGAACCTCTAGGAGGCCGCACAGGCTTAACCGTCTGGCTAATCACCTGCGCCCTGTGGACTTTTTTTGAGGGACATCCGGCTTCTTCCTTGTGCTCTTGTTTTTTTCTCTCTAGTCTGTCCACACTGCTGATTGATTTTCCGTAGAGCGGATTAAATCTAAATTTTTATTATTTGTGAAGAAGATTTCCTTGTCTTTTATGTTGAGGTAGACACTTCATGTCGTTCGTGTAGAGGAAGACGTGTGGTGCTTCCGTCGTTGTCGATGACATTGGGGCTACGTAGACTAGTCATGTTTCAACATGTAGTAAGACTGATTTTACTCTGATTTTACTCCATACTCACCCCGCCCCTTCACCCCTCTCTTCTTAAAAATCGGTTTTACTACATAGTAATCATGACTAGTCTACGTAGCCCCATTCGGTGTTGGCTATGTCTCATAGCTACCACCGACTGACACCGATGACATTGGCCACCGAGAGTCCTAGGGAGAGAGATTTTTCTTCCAACCATCCTGGAATTATAACCAAACATTTAAAAACAAACCAAAACTATTTTGCATATTAATTTCGTTCGTGCAACGAATTGTGTTCCGGAATTACGTATCTTATATTATTATCACTTTTGTTCAACGGCATGAGTATTAACGGCTTAACGAAAATATCAATAAACTTTTACATACACCCTTATATTGTTGAGAAAATACTACTTTGTGGGTCGATTGTTGTTGCGATTTTTTTGTGCTAGTGCAGTGCACATACTTTTCACGGGTATTGTTTATATAACGGTTAGTAACCCGACGAAATCCCTAGCGAGTTTCTTGGGTTATTCGTTCGTGAACCGAGAAAAATTTCGTCGGCCCGGCTAGCTCAGTCGGTAGGGCAGGAGACTCGGAATCTCAGGGTGTGAGACGAGCCACACATTGGCGCCAAACACTAAGTCGTACGACAGAAAACCTTCCGTTTTTTTCGGCTCCTCACTGCCTCGCGAGTCGGCTTTGTGGACCCGAGGGTATGTAACGGTCGGTTATCTACAGAAAAAAAATTCTCCTTATGAATTATTCCCCCATCGCGGAAATTGCCTAAACATTTAATCAAGTCACTTAACGAAAATTTTAATTCCAAATTCTCAAATAAAGTAGGCGAGAAAAACAAAATTTTTTCGTGGAATAGGAAAAAATAGATTTTTTTGACAGTCTGGATTTGGAGGCGAACAAAGGCAGTCGGTGGCGAGATGTTACCGTGGATGTGAGCCTAATTGGTTCTGCCCAGCCGGCAGAAAAAAAAGAGCGTGACGAACGTATTTTAAACGGTTGCTTTGACTTTATTAATGGTTCTGATTATGTGGTATAATCAAATGGAGCCCAGGCAGATCCAAGATTAAAATAAAAACTTCAGTTATTCTTGAAAATCTCATTATAGTGTGCAGAAGTTGACTCTCTTACATATACCCCGTTTATGATTAGGTTGAAAAGTTGAGACGAGGTTGAGTTGAAATTTCGACCACCGTATATGATTCTGAGTTGAGTTCACTTTGAGTTGAAATCGGGTTGAACTGCCATCAAAACATAACCTCTTTTTGTTAATTTTTTTTCTATATTTCTGACTTCCTATACAGTTTTCCATCAAAATGGTGAAGGGAATTTTGTTCCCGCATTATTTCTAACATAGTTTTTGTTTCCTGATGCTCCCAAACATTTCTTTTAGCCATTGTCAAAATTAAATTTCCTCTGTTTTTACATATATAGTTAATATAAAATAATTAACGCGCTACCAAAACACCGAACACAAAACTAACGCCGAAGGCAGACTTCACGGATGGTAAACAAACAAAACAAATGTCACTTCAACCCCATTTCAACTCAACACGCGTTTATGAGGCGAAATTTCAACTCGACCCAGGTAGGAGAGCTGAGTTGGGTTGAGTGGACCCAGTTTCAACTCGATCCCCGTTTATGACTGGGTTGAACCTGGGTTGAACCTAGGTTGAACCTAGTCATAAACGGGGTAATAAAGAAATCAACACGGAAGCGCAGAAATCTGAAGATAGCCGCAGTTTGATTTCCTTGTGTTTGTGTTAATAATGCTTACAAATGTTCTAAGAAGTTAATAAGAGCTGCAGCGATTTCATTTGGTCTTGCTGAACTGTGTGGGTTTCAAACAAGCACTAGCGAAATAGCACGTCGAATAATATAAAATTACACATTGAATATAGTCCAACAGCCAGAAGGAAAAATAACTTCATTGAAACATCCAGACTTAAGTATTTAATTCCAGATCAGCCTGATGACGAAACTGTTGGCTCCATGCCATTCATAAGAAATTACAAGGAGCGCTACGGTAAACCACATCCCCTTTTCTTTCAAGGAAGCTTAGAAGATGCATTTACGGAACCTTGTCACAAGCCTGCGAAAGATAGAAAGCTGCTAGCTATTTATTTATACTATGACGATAGTTTTCTAACAAATAGTAAGCCATACACTAAGAGTTTTTTCCCGGCGCCAATTGTCGCGCCACGCAATCTGCCAGTTTTTTGCCATCGTGTGTGGTCAACATCACACGCCAATTTTTTCTGCATTCCATTTGACACTCAATTTTACGGTTTTTCTTTTGATCTATGCACACATGGAAAAATTCCAAAAGTGGCGTGTGATTTAGAGTGTAGTGTCTGTTTATGGTTGTTTAGGTGTTTATGAAAATGGCAGACAAAATTAATAATTCTAAAAATCGTAATCTAAAATGTAGAGGTAGGAATATCTGTAAAAGAAATTATACTCAGGCTGATAGTTCATTTCGGTCCCCAACATGATTGCTCCTTTAATCGACGAATACCTTAACGAACAACAACATGGGTAGAGAAAAGGGCGTTTGACCACCTAAAATCTTGTGGTTGCTATCTCCGAACTACGTTGTGCTATGGAGAGCGGCCATAAAATTGTCTATACGGACTTCAGAAAGGCCTTTGAACGAGCGGACCACCACATTTTAATTGCAAAACTATTCAAATTTCGAATTTCTGGCGCCACCCTGGCGTGGATAAAATCATATCTTAACGAAAGAGCAAAAGTTGTGAGATTTCAAGGATTTCTGTCCAACAGAATTGAAGTAACTCCCGGTGTTCCTCAGGGTGGTCAACTAGGTCCTCTTCTTTTTAATAACTTCATCTCAGAGTCAATATTTCACATCTCTTCTACGCTGATGACCTAAGTGTTGCCTTAGACAACAAATTGAACTTCAATCTGCACTATGATAATATTACTGCCAGAGCCAATAAGTTTCATAGCTTTATAATTAGAAGGGCAAACTTCATCGCACAAACTACTGCAGCATTTAAATTTTCGTCATTTTAACAATACAGAAATTTTATACTGGTATAAATTCACTCTTTTATACTAGTAAGTTTTCTTGGTTTATGGCTTGGAACGTTGAAAAAACAGCCACTCCACACGCCGAGTCAAATATATACATTTTGTTGTTGTTTTTCAAAAGCACTGTAACTGCCACGCAATCCGACTAAATAACGTTTGTAGTGTATGGACAAAGAGCTTTGTCAAACACGCAACGTAAAGTGGCAGTTTTTTTAACGCGCGAACCGACAGTTTTTTCGAAAGAAAAAACTCTTAGTGTATGTCTTACTAATGTGTTCTGTGATTAACTTTTACGAGGTGAAAGTGTTATGCAAACTCTTAGTGAAAACTTTGTATTATATGGAGGGGATTTGACATATTACAGCAATAAAAATCTGTTGTTATCCTCTATATCAGCGTGCGTAGAACTAAATTAAATTATCGCCTGGTCAAAAGAAGTTTAAGCTTTATAGTTTTTTTGGTTCTGGGAAAAAAATAGGAAAAAAAGATAGTTTTTTGGATACGTCTGAGGGATGTTTTTTTCAGAAAACTATAATTAAGGCTCAGGAGTTAAAACCCGATACGAGAACTGTTCAAGGAAGTCTTGAAATCGCTTTAGGAAAACTAAACCCAGTTAATCCTATAGAAGTGGAATTATCCAGCAGAACAGATTCCGGTGTGCACGGAAGACCTAGCGGAACGTGGTATTCATCAACCGGTGTAACCCGAATTGTAAACAGAGAAGTTGCTAGATGAGGGCTTGCTATAAGAGGCCAAGGCACGAACATATCTCTATAGATTAGCAGTGTCCAAGGAATCGTTAATAACCAAAGATTTTCCGAATTTTACTTTTTTATTTAGCCAAAGATTTCAGAATTTTATTGCTGTTATTCCGATTGAAGAATCGGAAATGTTGTTTCTTTATTTAAAATAGTAGTTTTGAAATTGTCAAACTCAAAGAAGCCGCAAAACTCTAATCCCAAGGAGTGTTTAAGGATAGGAAATAAGCTGACCTCTGATATTAAGGGGGTAAAAGATGCACTTTTAGGAGCAACCATTTTTGGATACCACCTAATCAAGAGAACCTCTCTGGCGATGTATTAGGTTATCTTCCGACCAATAGTAACGATTGCACCAATATTAAGTTGCGTCGTCACAGTCAAACAGTGACATCATTTTCAACAGCTAGAAGATCACAACCATATCGTTGTGTTTTTATCGTTATCTTTTCACCCGAGGGCCAACCACCTAACAAGACGCGGAAGGACACTCAACGGGCGTTCCCTCCTTGACGGACCACGGAAGTTTTTGTAAGCTAGACGCAGGTTATCAGTTGTGGAAAATAGGAGTAAGTTCGCTTTTGTTTTAGTATTGTATCCTAGTTTTGGTGATCTCCCAATTTACATTCCAACTGTTAATCATATTAATATTCCACACCAGATATTTACTCAGTACATATTAATTATTTATCACAACAAATTATATTACCCAATTAAAATTGTACTCTTTATACTTTTACGTATGTTACACACCATTATTACTAATAATATTGACTTAATTACTTTGATAGCACGTAAGTATTATCTTGTGAATTTGTGCGTTGTGAGAAAATCAGGAATCATCGACTGGTACCAGAGCGACGATTTGTTTTTTTCCTTTCCGTTATTGTATGGAAGTTGTTGTTTTGTGGTAATAGGTGCTTGCATCCACATTACCTATATTGTAAGTTTACTTTTGATTTACACTTATACCATAATTAATTCAAGTCTTTATTCTGGTTACTTAAATTTTATTATACATATTGTGCTGTAACTTAATAGACAATACATTTGTTATCAATTCTTTAACTCCACGAGTATTACTAGGCATGACAGCCTAAGGGGGTAATTTATCCAGGATGGTTGGGGGGTGTTTTCTCTCTAGGGTTCTCTCGAAGTCGCGTTGAACATTTACAGGTCCACCAGGTCGTTGGGAACTTCCAGCGATGAATACCTTTGGCTAACCTAGGACAAGAACGGTATGAAGAAATCTCCCTTTTGACTAATAGGTAAGTGGTGAATCATATATGTAGCGGTCCGGTCACACCCCCCACGACCCCTACCGTCGAACTAGCGTATACCGTGTGACCGGCTTATCACCCCCTATCACTATTTCGGAACTAGGGAGGATGATTGTCTTTCAAAATTTTTATGTCTACCCAAGCATGATGGTAGTAGCCTTGCTGTCACCAGCAAGGAGGTCCATTGTGCCGGTACAATTGTTATTGGTATCTTGGCTTAGGCCTTGATTTTCAATTGCGTTGTCAAGGCCGGTGTTGTTGGGGCCGATCTGTGCGTTTAAGTCACCCATAAAAACAATGATGTCTCCCCTTGGAATAGAGCGGAAAACCTCATTCAGTCGCATATAGAACTCGTCTTTGATGTCATCGTCTGCGTCTTCAGTCGGAGCGTAGCATTGGAGTACTTCTTAGTTTGGTACGTAGGCGCACGGTAATGATCCTCTCAGAAACTGGTGACCAGCTAATGAGGCTGGACCTGGCTTCCTTGATGAGTATTACGCCAACGCCATTCCTACCATTTTCAGTTTCGTTTCTCCCAGAATATAAGGGTTCACCGTTTGGGCAGATATGTTCCCCCGCATCGGGCCATCTGGTCTCGCTGAGTCCTATGACCTTGATTTTACAGGAGTTCATCTCGTTGAGGACTTCATCCAGCCGTTCATCAGCAAGCATCGTTCTCACATTCCATGATCCGATTCGTGTCGTGGTTCGAAAAGCAAAGGTCGTCGTCGTGTTGTCCATCCGGTTCCGAGGCATTGTTTGCCGATTCGTAGCAATTATGTGTTTTATGGGAGCGGGTTGCTAACCCTCAGCCCAACCGACTTAGAACTCTGTTTTGTGGCGCAGAGAACTCGCCATTCGACCGTCTCCCGTTAGCTCCTTCCGAAGAAGTACCCCAGGGTGCGCCGCGCGGAGGTGGGATTAGGACTTGCTAACAGAGCTGCTAGGTGTTCGTCTGCAATGACTCTTCTCGGGTTTTGGCAGAAGTGACAAATTAGCCGTTCGCGCCCAACATATAGAATGAACATATAGAATGAATTTTTGTTAAAAAAAATAACAAATGCAATTTTGATGTTATCTCCCCTTTAAAATGCTTTTTTTCATTAATAACAAATATTTATGTTAAACCATGCGAGGTTGTATTTGAAATTTTTTTTGCATTTAAAATCTACGAAAATAAATTTTTCTTTAATGTACTTTTTATTCTGTTTCGATTTAGAGGTGGTTTGGAGGGTTAGAATAAATTTCATAAATTTTTTAATAATATTTCATCAAAAATAAAAATTATATACAAAAAAATAAATTTAATTTTTTTTCATATTTAACTTTAATCTAGGGGTAGTTTTACCCCCACAAGGGTTGATAATAATATATTCTTGGCTGATAGTACCTATTCAACCAAATTTCAAAGAAATAGTAAAAAAAAATTTGTTTGCAATTTTTTTTATTTAAAGTTGATTTTTCAAATTGTAGGGGTAGTTTTAACCCCTTAAGGGTTGAAAATAAATTTATTTTTGCCTGACAATACGCATACAATGGAATTTAAGGCCCTCGTACCGCCTCGGAGCGAGTATTTTAGGTGATTTTTAAAGAAGGATTATGAGAAAATGGTAACAGATATTGAGATAAAACTTTTTTTATTTGTTTAGAGGATTAATAAATTGTACAGTAAAATTTTTTTTTATTTTTTTTATTGCATCATTTCCGCCTCCCATATAAAATGCTGGAACACTGCAAAAAATATGAAAAAATTGGCGGGCGTGATATCTCGACTTTGGAGCAACTAAAAAAAAACAAAAAATTCACTGTAAATAAGACACTTGAAATTTGGGAATGACGAGTTGTTTTTTAAAAACCAATTTTTTTTGAGAAAATGGTAGATATTTAAAGTTAAAGTCCGAAAAAAGTCTACATTTTTCAGTCTATATATAGATTTTCGAGGGATATCGAATCAGACCACTGTTTGCGGGTCCCTTTTCGTCCCGCTGCCTAGAGTCATCTTATTGGGGTTGCAGTGGGTTGTCCCATTGCTCGCTTGCTTCCACTCCCCTAGTTATCGCGAGCAGCTGATTGAAGGGAATCTGCCTCATGTCCTCCATCCAATGGAGTCCAGTTATGGCAGCCCTTTTACTCGCCACCGCCGGACAGTGACACACTATGTGTGTGGCCGTCTCAGGTTCCTCCAGGCACATCCGACAGGTGTCATCCTCCAGAATTCCCATTCTTTTTAGGTGATACCTGAAACATCCGTGTCCTGTAATCAGTGCCACCAACCATCTGAGGGTTCTCCTTTGCATATGCACGATCCTTCTTCTGGCTGCGGCAATCGGCAACGTAAGCACCATCTTAGCCTGCCTGCACGTGGTCATAGCGTCCCACCGTCTCCGGTGTTCTTCAGCGACCCATTTCTCGATGCGGTTCCTTACCAACCCTCTGCCAATGGCAGAGTATGGCTCCGGTCCCCAGAATTCCGAGGTTGACCCCTGTTTTGCCAGGTTGTCAGCCTTTTCGTTCCCATCGATGCCTGTATGTCCTCTAACCCAAGCTAGCGTCACGTTGTTTTGTTTCGCACACCTGTTCAGTTTTTGGACACATTCCAACGCCAGAGACGCATTAATCTGTCTGATTCATGCGCCTAATCACAGCCTGATTGTTCAGCGCTATAAGGATGCTCCTTCCCTGCACCTGACCATCATTTATGTGATCCAGCGCGTGCAGCAGAGCAAGCATCTCCGCCTGGTAAACTGAGGTGTAATTCCCCAAAGCCAGCGAGCAGGTCAGATTTAAGTCCTCTGAGAAGACTCCCGCACCTGCTCTGCCGTCAATCATGGAAGATATACATGTCCGTGAAGATATACATGTCCTCCGGCCTCCGTGAAGATATACATGTCCGCCGGCCTCGCTTCCGGGAGCGTTCCGTTTCCTATGAGGGTTTTGTGATACCTTTCGGTCACCCTCATTTTTGTGATCCCTTCCATGGGCATCATGAGCTCCCTAATCCCTTTGATACGATCGAGGATCTTCATGTGCCCATATAAGGCTCCTGACGCCTGCCATACGGCATCCCGTCTCATCCGAATCGCTGAGGCCGTCGCAGTCTTCACCACCTGGATATCTAACGGCAGCAGACCTAACAGCGCCTCCAATGCCGCGGCGGGTGTGGTGCGGAAAGCACCGCTCACACCCACGCAGGCCATCCTTTGCACCTTGTCCAAATGCCTCTTGACGGTTTTCTGTGTGACTTTAGTCCACCAGATCACCGAGGCATATGTTATGATGGGTCTCACCATCATGATATATTTCCAGTATGCTAACCTTGATGAGATACCCCACCTTAGTCCACATACTCTTCTGCACTGGTGAAGCACCCTTTTCACCTTCTTGATCTTCTCCTCAACGTGGTATTTCCAGGTTAGTCGTGAACCCAAGTATACACCCAGATACTTGACCTTCCCAGACACCTTGATCCCCGATCCAAAAAGCATGAGGGGCTGAAAATCCAGATCTTTAATCTTTCTAGTGAAGATTATAGCGTCTGTCTTGTTGGCGTTTATGGTGAGGCCTTGTTCCGAACACCACTGCTCAACCACTTGGAGTGCATTCCTCATGATATCTGCAGTCGTGCTCATAAACTTGCCGCGTGCCACAATCGCTACATCATCTGCGTACCCAACGGTATGCACGCCCATTTCCTCTAGCCGCCTGAGCAGTGTCCACAGTGATGTTCCACAGGAGGGGTGATAGGACCCCGCCCTGTGGGCATCCTTGCTGACCCTGCCTCGAAGCCGCGAGTCTTCTGTCTGAATCCTTACCGCTGTTTTTCAGCATGCTGTCCACCCATCTTACAATCATGGGGCTGACCTCGCGCCTCACCAGAGCATCTTTGAGTTTGCTGAACTGTATCTTGTCGAAAGCACCTTCGATGTCCATAATTACGGCCATCGCTATGCCTTCGGTGTACAGTCCCCCTCGGCTACTCGCACCAATTGGTGAAGTGCCGTTTCTGTAGATCTGCCAGCCTGGTAAGCGTTCTGGCTTCTACTTAAAGGGTGTCTCCGTAGCATAGTACTCTCCAGGTGGTCTTCTACCACTCTTTCCATTGTTTTCAACAGAAAGGATGTTAGGCTTCTGACCTCTTTCTTCAGTTTCTCCAGTTCCCTACACCACCAGGGTGTGGGATCATGGTCATCCACTGACGTAAGAGGACTTTTTCAGTCTAAAGAAAGACGTAATTTTTTTTCAGACACTTTATCAGCAAAATGGCTCGATGTTCCCTAAAAAATAGTTAGAAAAACCCAAACAAAAAATATAGGGTGAATTCGGCGATTATATTTTGAGTTATCACGCCCGCCAATTTCAAAAATCATGTTTCGAGTTAAATAAGTTTAAAATTTCAAAATAAGTTTTTTCTTATATAAAACTTAAAAAGTTATAAAATTATCTTGTTAATATTTACTATAACTAATAACAAGTAAAAAGAAAAAGAATGAAAAAACATTCTTGAGGACTAAATAACATTTATGAAAAAAAAAATTTCGAAAAATTTTCTTTTCGAGACGGTACGAAGGGCTTAAAGCATAAACTTGAAAAAAATGTTTACTTCCAGTCGATTTAGGCGTGGTTTTAACCCTTAAGGATTATCCCTTATCATAAAGTTGGCTTGATTTAGTAGAAATCAACCACCTTCGCAAATAAATATTGATAAAAATGTATTACATTGGATTATTTTTCATTATTATTGAATTTATCGCGAAAAACCCTTAAACAGGAGTGTTACAGTCCACCCTGGGCACCAGGTACCTCGGAGACCGTTGCCGTCGTTATTTTCGTGTTCAGCGACCCCAAAAACCCCCGAGTAGGAAAACTCGACTCATTTCCATCAATATTTATCGAGTGGTAGTGTCTCTTTGAGATGCACTTCTAAAATGCATATTTTTATTGCAGGAAATGCATTTTTCAAAATGAATTCATCACTATCGCTCACAAAGTTTGTAGACGCTCTCACGAATCGAACACAAAAAACCGCATTAAGATCCTTCTTACTGTTCAAAAAATCCTAGGTTCATTGCTTCATTTCCTCGACTATTTATACTCTTGTGATCTGCTATCTATACAGTCATAACTTTGAGAGTCGTTGAGACTGAATGCCGATTGTCAAAAACGTGAGAACAAAATTAGAATATCAAATTGTCTCAAGTTGATACTCACCGCATACTTGATATTGCGTTATGACATATGACTGGTTTTAGAATACGGGTGTTACTGCCGGGGCCCAATGATTCCGTCAACGTGATTTTCCCCTACCACTATCGGTGCGAGCTCGCCCAGTCATTTTCTGTAGTGATTGCATTGACTGTTTGCTTATTTTGTGTTTGTTTTGATTTTAATGAAAAAAAAGTACTTGTTTAAAATTGCTGTTCAAGAAAATTGTGGACGGGTTGCTAGTAGCAACATAAATCTAAAAGCTCTCTTGTTTAATTCATCAAAAAATGAGCGAAAAAATAAGAGAGCTTTTGTTCGTGGAGGGGTAGACTGGCAAAATTAAAATTAAATCCAAGAAAATCACGTTGACGGATTCATTGGGCCCAGGCAGTTAGTTTTTTTAACCCCGGACGTTGTTGAAATCATATCAGATTTAAATGTTTAATAAATAAACTTGCTTTGATCTGAGATCTTCTTACTCATTCCGTTTGCCGAAACCGAGAGATATATTTAGAGGATCCAGTGTTCAGTCATTAGATCTGAACCCAATGGAGCCCAAAATGGTACCCTGGTGTAGCTATAAGCTAAAATAAAAGTTAAAAATGTAACTGCCGGGGCCCAATGATTCCGGCAACGTGATTTTCCCCTACCACTGACGGTGAGCGCTCGCCCAATGAAGCCGGCACCGTCAGCGTAGCTTTTCGTTGACAAAATGTCATTTTCTGTAGTGATTGCATTGACTGTTTGTTTATTTTGTGTTTGTTTTGATTTTAATGAAAAAAAGTACCTTTTTCCGCACTTTCTGTTCAAGAAAATTGTGGACGGGTTGCTAGTAGCAACATAAATGTAAAAGCTTTCTTGTTTAATTCATCAAAAAATGAGCGAAAAAATGAGAGAGCTTTTGTTCGTGGAGGGGTAGACCGGCAAAATTAAAATTAAATCCAAGTCTCCGGCACCAGCAAAAGCAACAACAATTTATATGGAAAATCACGTTGCCGGATTCATTGGGCCCCGGCAGTAACAATAAAATACGATCCGCAAAATAAGGATAATTCACTATTTTCTGCATTACACCAGTGATTTCGGAGCAAATTCGCATATAATAAGTTATAAAAATAACAGAAAGAAAAATTAAATCTATAAAAGGAATTTTTTGGTAAATATTCAGATTAACTCCTCCACGCCCGATTTTGATGAAATTTTTACACAAGGTACAGTTAATTATGTACAACTCAGGTATGTTAATAAAAAGTGTCGGTCGAGTCCCGTTATCTTGTAATTCCACTTCAAAGAGCCGAATTTCAAAAATTCAAAATGCAATTATTGCCATATTATATTGCAATATTGATGAAATTTACACATATTGTATATTTCGATGTGGAAAATTTATTTTTGGAAAAAAAATTGGCACTCATGCACCGTTACTTTTTTATTTAACTTTATAGTACTTAAATTTCAAAATTGCGGTAATTGCCAAAGTACGCCACGTTTTTTATGAAATTTATATATAATGTATATCTTTGTCTGTATAATAAATTGATTTTAAAAAAAAATGGCCTCCTATATATCGTTTTTTAATACATTTGTAAAGCACCGCATTGTATGGCAGTATGAAATAATAACTGCCACATTCGACGCAAATAATGAAAAAGTTTAAATATGAAAATTACCATTTTTATACTTGCCAATATATGAAATATATAAATTTTAAAATAATTAAAAGTCGAATGTGGCAGTTATTATTTCATACTCCCATACAATGCGGTGCTTTACAAATGTATTAAGGGGACTTCGTTTCAAAAAGTTCAAAATATTCGAATTTTTTTTTACTTAAAAGTGCTCCTTAACATTACAGTAATACTATCCTAAAACCGTTTTAAGAAATTCGTAAAGGAAAAAAAGTAAAGTTATAGGTAAAAAATTAGTTATGAGCGTTTTATAAGCAAAAATTATGTTACAAAAATTTAAAACGCGTTTTTCTCAAAACTACGTTTTTGGCTTGGCTCCACACTTTTCTCGAAAACTACTCAACGGATTTCAATAATCCAAAAACCATTCGATTCGTTATAAAAAATACTATAACTAAACCTTTAAAAATATTATGTTACCACCCCTATTTTTTATACAGGGGTAGTTTGCCCTCAAAAAAATGGATTTTTTTTGGATTTTTCAGAAAAATGTTTATAAAATGATAAAAATATTAAAAAATAATTTTTTCTTAGGTTTAGTTACTAGTATTGTCTTATGAATAAAACCCGTTGGAATTTGTACTCTATCTGTTACAGGAAGCCCAAAAACTGTGGAGCAGTTTAAAAAGTATCTTTTGGAAGATGCTCTCTCCAGTGGTCAAGATGTACTAAAAATGCAAAAAAAATTATTTTTATATTCTTAATCACCCTTATTCCACACTCCGACGTAATGATATTTTTTCTCCGAATCCCGAATTTGACATTCCGCACTCCGAATCTTTGGTGCAGAATATCAGAATATGTTACGTCGTAGCGTAAAGCTTACGTCGTAGAAGTCTTCCGACGGAGTGTGGAATAAGGGTTAATATGTTTTATAAAAATGCCCAAAAGGAATCAATTCGATAAATATGTCTTTTCATAAAAAAAAATTAAAAAGTGTATTTTATGTCAATTATGAAACGAAAAGTCCCCGAGGCAATTTTTTTTAAAACCAATTTATTATATAGACAAAGATATACATTATATATAAATTTTATAAAAAAAGGTGGTGTACTTTGGCAATTATCGCATTTTTGAAATTTAAGTACTATAAAGTTAAATAAAAAAGTAACGGTGCATGATTCCATTTTTTTTCCCAAAAATAAATTGTCCACATCAAAATATACAATATGTATAAATTTCATCAATATTGGTGAAATAATATAGAAATTATGACCTCTTCAATTTTTGAATTTGAAGTGGAATTACAAGATAACGGGACTTGACCGACACTTTTTATTAACATACCTGAGTTGTACAAAATTAACTGTACCTTGTGTAAAAATTTCATCAAAATCGGGCGTGGAGGAGTTAATCTGAATATTTACAATTTTTTTTTATTTCAAAGTCAAAATATGCCTATTAGTCCAGTCAAATTAGTCGAAAAAAAGAGGATGAAATTGCATTTTAAGAGGTACAGAATTTTTTTCTGACATTTGTTCGGGTACATCTGACAATGATAAAACCAAGTTTGTGGGGTCGCAGTGGCTTGGGAAAAGCCGCCATCTTGAAAAAGAGGGAGAGCTTGTTTATATTAAATAGCTCGTTTGCATGCAATGATAGCTGATAATGATCAATGGCAAAGTTGTGGAGAATAAAATTATCTAAAAAATGAGCCCTCAACGAGCTCTGTAAGTTGATTTGGCTCAAAGTAATGGCCGGTGAAACTTCAACCATGATCGTTTGGTGAAGGTTGAATGCAGTTTTTTGCAATTAACTCGCAAAATGTTAATTTTTTTGGGTTAATGCCCATTAACAAATTTAAAGTCCTAGTAATTACCTTTAAAATGAGCCCTTAATCGTCGTTATCGCTTATGTAGTTTGCGAGCAATCCAACGCCAAAGTTTGCACTGGACGTGCCTGAAATAATTGATAACGCCATTTTTTTTTTGAATATTTCGTTAATGGTTGCTCATATGAAAAAGTAGTAAATGCCAGGAATACGGGCAATGAAAATATCTTTCCAACGAGGTATTGGTCGAAACTCCATGTCGTTTTGTGTCCGCGATACAGCGGATCAGAGTTCAACGGAGAGGTTTACGAATTTTTAGCTATTTAACAACTTTGGAAAATTATAATTATGGGAAATAGTAGCAGAGAATCATCAGTTTTGACATTCTGACCTTGAATTTTTTTTAGTAAAACACTGAACAAGAGAATGTTATGAACGTGACTTCTTTATAAAAGAACCTATTAACAATAATGGCCATAGCATTACATGAAACTAAACCCTTTTAGCAACTAAACTCAACTAAACTCAACCCAACTAAACTAAACTCAACTCCAACTTTTAGCAACTAAACCCAACTACACTCAACCAAGTTCTACTGAACTCAACTAAACTCAACTAAACCAAACTAAACTCAACCAAATACAACCCAACTCAACTAAACTCAAACCACACTATTTCGAAAAAGTATCTTGGCTCTTAAACCTTCGATTGATTCTTTCTTTCGTCAGAAAGTTTTACTGATTGATAATTATTGTTTGTCGTTAAAAATTTTATTTTCAGAATGTGAAAACTTATGATTCTCAGCTTATATTTCCTATAATTATCATTTTCAGTTCTTAAATAGCTAAAAATTCGTAAACCTCTCCGTTGAACTTTGACCCGCTGTATCGCGGACATAAAACGACATGGAGTTTCGACCAATACCTCGTTGGAAAGATATTTTCATTGCCCGTATTCCTGGCATTTACTACTTTTTCATATGAGCAACCATTAACGAAATATTCAAAAAAAATGGCGTTATCAATTATTTCAGGCCCGTCCAGTGCGAACTTTGGCGTTGGATTGCTCGCAAACTACATAAGCGATAACGACGATTAAGGGCTCATTTTAAAGGTAATTACTAGGACTTTAAATTTGTTAATGGGCATTAACCCAAAAAAATTAACATTTTGCGAGTTAATTGCAAAAAACTGCATTCAACCTTCACCACACGATCATGGTTGAACTTTGACCGGCCATTACTTTGAGCCAAATCAACTTACAGAGCTCGTTGAGGGCTCATTTTTTAGATAATTTTATTCTCCACAACTTTGCCATTGATCATTATCAGCTATCATTGCATGCAAACGAGCTATTTAATATAAACAAGCCTCCCTCTTTTTCAAGATGGCGGCTTTTCCCAAGCCACTGCGACCCCACAAACTTGGTTTTATCATTGTCAGATGTACCCGAACAAATGCCAGAAAAAAAATTCTGTACCTCTTAAAATGCAATTTCATTTACTAATTTGACTGGACTATATAGTAAGTGCGATTTTTTGCATAATATATGACAGAGATATGATCGAATGTAACAGAAAATTTAATGTTTTTCCTCGCATACTAAATGACATATTTCAAGTCACAGAAACCATGAAACCAATTGAAGTTTGCATAATTAGAGATGAATAAATTTCAAGTGTTAGCAAAAAGATAAAACAAATTAGCTTTAATGGTATAATAGATTCACATCAATCTTTTAGATTAATGCTCCGTTGACTAAACTTTGGAAGTAACTATTAAATCAATTATGAAAAAATACCTTTGCTATAGATAACAGTTTTCCATATAGGATAATTAAAAATCCGGAATTATAGACATATATTTGTGAAGTATGTACCTGAAGTATTTAATAAAAAAATAAAGAAAATTTAAACTACTACTTTCAGCACAAATTACCGTAGGTATAACAACCAGTTATGATTTTATCAAGTAATGAACTGCTTTCGTCTTTTCATCTGGCACAAATAACCCAAATTAAGCCTTAAATCTTTTATTTATCTAAGAAGTACAAATTTTAAATTTTTGTGTTAATTTTTCTGTAAACTTACACTACAATTACACGAGCCAATAGTGGCTAGTGGCCAAAATGCAGTAACTTAGCTATGGTTCTATTTTCAGTGCTCGTTTTAGAATTACATAAAACATTATCAACAAAAGTAATATACTAAAATAGTTTATATATAAAAAGCCACCAAATATTTTAATATCCTTTCAACCGATCAGCCAGCGGCGGTTTTTCACATTTTGATGTTTTTGCCCTAGCAGTTCTCATTCTTTCAGCGGATTTTGCCAAGCGGCACCCCCGTTCCTCTGGTGTCTCGCTAGCTCGTCTTAATCTCTGTCTAGCTGCATTTTTCATCAGCCTCAAAGCTCTTTGAACTTCATTTTCATTTTGTCTTCTTATTCTATTTGCTGCAGCATTCCGTGCTAATCTAGCCTTATATTCTTGTTCAGTTTCTTTTGCTCGTTTTTCTCTCATTCTTTCTGCATTCCTAGCAAGTCTCCTCATTCTAGCTTCAGGACTTTCATTCCATTTCGGTCGTGTTTTTACGTTTTGATATGTATCTAAGTTTAATAATGTTGCTTTATAATCATAGCTATTATAACTACAAAAAGAAGAGCATTCCTTTTTCACCTGGACTTGTGGAGGTATACATCCAGCCTCCAAATTTGTCATTTGTATTGGCTCTGTCATTCAGTTCATACGTAAGGCGTCAGGATTTGAGAAATTTATATTCCCACTTCTATATCGTCCTACGGACAATTTAGTTATGATATCTGCTTTTCAACGATAATATAACAAAAATTACATGCGATTCTCTTTATTATGGTACTACAGTTGACACCATAGAATACAAAACACAAGCGCACAATAACTTTGCGCACTTGTACTAAATCTGGACTGCATTTTCTTTAAACCGAAAGGAACTAATCATTCAATCACAGATATTGACGATTCTACATAATTAACACTTTAGATCACATATGTACCTATTGAAACCGGACTCATTTCACACAACGCTGAAGTTCCTACTAACATCTTTTCATCCCTCATTAATTTAAGCAAAAACTTTCCGTCTTGCTTACAAAAGTTAAGGCTGGAGTACAATGATTCCGCTCCGTACCGTTTCGTATAAATGTCAAAAGTCGGATTGTAGGAATTTTCATTGGAAATGTTCGTGGAAACGGAAGGGTGACTACAATGGACGGTTCGGAACGGTGCGGAATGGAAAAGATGAGCAAATTCCATCTTTTTACGAAAAGGTCGGAAGACATAACCTCATTCGGTGGTCGGTAATTTAAAACACAAATGTGAACGACGAAATTATTAATTGAATTAGTAAAAAAATATCCGGAAAATTTTGATAAAAAAAATTAATTCTATTTGGACACAACATTTTATTTATTTCTGCACTCATTTCTTTTAAACTTGATAGTTGTAAAAAACGCAATGAAAAGGCTATGTGCACGAAGCCTACAGCGCCGCCAGTGGGACGGAGAAAAGAATTGAACTCCCTTTTTATTATTGGGTTATACCGGGAAATTTTTTAATAAACAAATATCTTTTAATGTAGCTGTGTGCATATAATATAAATACCATAGCATAAAAGGTACATGTAAATTATTTATTTTGAGTTTTCTTTTCTTCAATTAAGACGTATAATACAAAAATAATTAATTCGTTTACATTGATAGCATAACCTCAAACCATGGGTTTGTTTTGATTTTGACACATCCGCAACAACAATGCACACTGGAAAAATGTAGTTCAGAATTTGCAGTGATGCTCACATCGAGCGCTTGCATCTAAATTATTTTTAGCTACGCCCGCGTGCACATAGCCTATAGGTTGTATTAGGTCTGTTCCAATAGAAAACCTGTCCTGTCGTAGCCTGCGAAAAGTTACTTGATTGGCGGGGGAAAATTTAGTCAAAATCCCGAAAAGTGAAGGAACGCTTTCTGGGATGTTTCGTGCAAATCAAGAAGACCATAACCTAAAAATCACTTGTGTCTTCAAAATAATGACATAAAACTATTGAAATTAATAAATTTATGAAATTATTCAAAATCTTGTAGTAAGGCACCAAACGAAGAAATTATTTTCAGCACATCGTAATCATTTTGGTTTGACATGACTAGTAACAGCTGTTTTGACATTTTGAAAACGTCGTAAGATTTCACTCCATCTAAAAATCTCCTGCGGTTTCTTGGTCGAGGGGAAGTAAAAATGTCCCCGCTTTTCCGAGCATGAGATTATTACCCCGTTTCTGATTAGGTTGAAAAGTTGAGTCGAGGTTGAGTTGAAATTTCGACCACCGTATATGATTCCGAGTTGAGTTCACTTTGGGTTGAAATCGAGTTGAACTGACATCAAAACAACCTCCTTTTGTTAATTCTTTTTCTATATTTCTGACTTCCTATACAGTTTCTCATCAAAATGATGAAGGGAATTTTGTTCGTGCATTATTTCTAGCATAGTTTTTGTTTCCTGATGCTCCCAAACATTTCTTTTAGCCATTGTCAAAATTAAATTTCCACTGTTTTTACATATATAGTTAATATAAAATAATTAACGCGCTACAAAAACACCGAACACAAAACTAACGCCGAAGGCAAACTTCACGGATGTTAACAAACAAAAAAATGTCACTTCAACCCAATTTCAACTCAACACCCGTTTATGAGGCGAAATATCAACTCGAGCTGAGTTGAGCTGAGGAGAGCTGAGTTGGTTTGAGTGGACCCAGTTTCAACTCGATCCGCGTTTATGACTGGGTTCAACCTGGGTTGAACCTAGTCATAAACGGGGTATCTATTGGAACAGAAATTGGGTGATTTCTTGGTCCCGCGGGATCCCGCCTTCTCTATTGGAACAGACTTATTGTAGCCAGTTATCCAACTCCACGGGACGGTACGCTTACGGTGCGGTTCGGAACGGAATCATTGTACTTCAGCCTTTAATTTGACAAGATCTAATACGAATTTGGAAACATATTAGTGAGATGATACACGAGTCAACGTGTTGATGCAACACAATGTCAGTTTGTTGAGCGGGGTTGATGCACGAGGCAACGCGTTGCACTCAACCACTCAACACTTTGTATAATACAATGTGATTTTATATGGGTGGGTATCAGTTCAGCATAAGTTTTTCTGTCAAAACCATACACTGCGTCTACACATTCCATATTTTTCGCCATCGACTTTGCCATATTTTATGGCTTGGCTGTCAAATGTTATGGTGGTGGGCAATTCATGGCATGAATTTTCATGGAAAAATTGCACATTTTCACAAATATTATCGAGACAAAAATATTTTCAGAATTATAAACATGCGTACATGTATTCACACCGAATCAAACTAAATTTTAAACTTTCCGCCATAGTTGTGTGAACAAACGTCAAATTATGGCCAAATTCATGGCAGATTTGATGGCCGGCCATAATGGCTTTCCATTGAGTTTGCCATAAGATCTGCCATCAAATATGGCCAACTTTCAGGGTCTACACGGTCCATGCCATATGGAAATGGCCATGGCCATGGCTAGTGTAGACGCTGTGATATATATAATTTTTTAATGCACCAATCTGCAAGTCAAACTAAAAAATAACAAGACAACGCACAACATAGCAGGCCGACGTCCTAAAATGCATGTGATATTCAAAATATTACAATTTTTTCCGACCCACAACCGCTTGACAGTTACGCATGCATAAACAATGTTCCTGTATAGCATTCAAATTGATTATCCATAATTTACGCCCCATGTGAGCTGCTAGGAGTTGAATAAAACCGGTTTTACTCACCACACTTATGGCAACGTGGGAATAGGCCCATTGTTCATGCAACTCGAGGAAAATTAGAAATCGTTTCTTTTCGGTCAACACCGCAAACTTCGTTTACCCTTCCTTGACCGACGAGTTGCGAAGTGACAGCTCGTGTTGATCAACACGTTGAGCCGTGTATCATCCCCCTACGTGCCTGTTCATAGGTGATAGGACAATTTTCAGGCTTCATTTTTGTATTCGCGAGAAATTTATTTTGTAAAACTAAAGGAGCAGCCATGAATTTATGTCACTTTTATAAAAATCACAAACTTTGTTCCCGTACCATTTGTTCCACCTGTCGTAAAAACGACTGGACACAAAGCGAAACGTGTAAACAAATGTTCGCTTTTTCGTTCGCTTTGTCGCGCCTCAAAGCGACCTGTGTGAACAGGCACTAAGCGAATTACATGACGTTGTTTACACTGGACGTAGGAATGAACGTGGATTTGTTCGTTCTTGCTCCTTCACATTATCAAAATTAGACGAAAGCAACTGTCACGCTTGGAAACGGATATGTTTATGTTGTTTTGATTATGATTTCAATTAGTGCTGCATTATTTATTTTGCAAAATAATGAAGAAAGAGTCCGGTTAAATTCATTAGGCTTTTATGACGAACCGTACCGTTAGAAAACTGGGCGAATGTGAGCTTACTTCATTTCGAATCATGACCCTAAATGAAAATGTAAAGCTAGCCTGATGGTACACGAGTCAATTCATTCAGTCAATTCCTACGTCAAAACTGTCAGCTTATTGAGCATAGGTGATACACGTTGCAATTCGTTTCACTCAATAACATGTACACACCGACTTAGTTACCACTATTGAGATGGTTTCAAGCCTTTAACCGTAATAATATAGCTGGTTTGTGCTTAGTTTGTCATACATTTTCAAACCAAGCAAGTACTGCAAACCAAGAAAAAATTCTATGATTAAAGGCCCAAACATATAGCAGAAACGAAAACGAACCGAAACCAAAAGAATGAAATAAATCGTATGAAAATGTATGAACGCGGTTATATAAACGAACAGAACCGAAACGGAACGATAGATATAAATTTATTTCATTTCGGTATTCTTTTCAGCTATTCAGCCCGTTACTTTGACAGTTCGACAGACAGTTTGTTTTCCAATTTAAAGTAGTTGAAAGAGCGAAAAAGAAGTTTTTTTAAAAGAATGCAGTAAATACAAGGTGAAAAAATTTAAATTTTGATTTCTCTTGTGATTTGTCGATATCCGCCATAAATTATATAAATTCTATAATAGATGTATTTATCGAAAATAAAAAACTCTTCTACTCAATTCAGAACTTGTCAACAAATGTCAAAAACCTATTCGCTCAGGCACCTATATAATCGCTATCATTTTCAAGTTCATTTCGTTTTCGTTTCGGTTCGTTTACGTTTCTGCTATATGATTGGGCCTTACTCGTTAACCACGATAATTAAATGGCATGAGTGCCATCTATCAATGAAAATTTACAACAATCTATACAAATTGGTTGTCAAAAGCCACGTTAACATCATATAATTAAATTAATTTCTCGCTGGAATTAAAATGAGCAAAATATTATACAAGAATTTTACTTTTTTGTAACGGCAAATAGCTCTCCAAATATGTTGCTTTCTTTTTTCCCTCAGATAATTACTTTTCCTTGAGTAATAGTCATTCATAATTAAAAACAAAGCTAAATTATTTTGTAATAACAAAGAATTGACATCCATATCTAATAATTGAAATGACAGAAATAACCAAGCCAGGTGGTGTGTACAGTTGTTAGTTTTGAAATAGTCTGAAACCATATAAAGCCTAGTATGCTGTTCGTGCGGAATCCCGCTCTGTAGAGAATCCATATAACCAGTCTTAATTCCGCTTAGCTGGGAGACTTATGTAGACAAGGTAGACCTGACTGACTGGACACATCACACTCCCGAAACAACTTTTTTCCGCATAAAAATGATAAACGTCAAAATTTCCGCTCGAGAAAATATAAATTTTATTTCTTGGCTTGCGGAAAATGAAACGAGAAGTCTCCACTCAGGAAAAACGCCATCCATTTTCTAGAGAAACAAAGTTCATTTGCGGTCTGAATTCAGACTGAACAGCGTACCGATTTTATGGACGGAATTCAGACCGCCCTCCAACCTGAATTCCGCACACTTTTTTTACATGCATTTTAAAGGGGGATCTGAATTCCGCACGAACAGCATACTAGGCTTAAAACGATAACCAAGTCGGTGTGTACATGCTATAAGGTCTTTTCCAATAGAGAATGCGGGATCCCGCGGGTCCAAGAAATCACCCAATTTCTGTTCCAATTGAATCTCATGCTCGGAAGAGCGGGGAAATTTTTGTTTCCACTCGACCACGAAACCGCAGTCGATTTTGAGGTGGAGTGAAATCTTACGACATTTTCAACATGTCAAAAACAGCTGTTACTTGTCATGTCAACCCAAAACGACTACGACCTGCTGAAAATAATTTCTTCATTTAGTGCCTTACTACAAGATTACAAGTATAGGTGGATGCGACGTGTCGAGCTTACACTGCGTCTACACATTCAATATTTTTCGCCATCGACTTTGCCATATTTTATGGCTTGAGCTGTCAAATGTTATGGTGGTGGGCAATTCATGGCATGAATTTTCATGGAAAAAATGGCACATTTTCACAAATGTTATCGAGACAAAAATATTTTCAGAATTATAAACATGCGTACATGTATTCACACCGAATCAAACTAAATTTTAAACTTTCCGCCATAGTTGTGTGAACAAACGTCAAATTATGGCCAAATTCATGGCAGATTTGATGGCCGGCCATAATGGCTTTCCATCGAGTTTGCCATAAGATCTGCCATCAAATATGGCCAACTTTCAGGGTCTACACGGTCCATGCCATATGGAAATGGCCATGGCCATGGCTAGTGTAGACGCTGTGTTACTGCAGTAAGCTCAGCAGTAAGCACGCACAGAGAACCGACACGATGCGCGCTTACTGCAGTCACCAAATTATTGTACATACTATGATTATCTATGGATGTGTATTTTCGCCAAACAAAATACGAAAGGCTGCTTGTTTACAAATTAAACTTTCCAGCATGGAACAGCACTATAAGCTCAGGGTAGCCAGCCCCCCGAATACTGAAAAATAATAATTTGACCCGCTACAAATTAAGTGCTTTTTAGGTGCTTTTTATGGCCCTCGATAATAATTTTGTGCTGCACCGGATACATGATTTTTTAGGAAGGGGCCAGCAGCACCGTGCCGCGCGCCCCAAACTCTCAAAAATAATGAGAGGAAAAAAGTAACCATTGTACCAAAATTAAGTGCTTTAAGATACCCGAAGAAGATACCCTAAAAACTGCATAGGAAAAGAGAAGCAGAAATTACCATATTTTTGGTAAGACCACGTGGTCGCGACGAAAATTAAATCAAAAAGTATCAAAAACATTTGACAACAGAATACTGTGCTATTTACGTGCTCTTCTTTCGACACTTCATACATATATTTTATTAATTACAAATGCCCGTTTTTTTAATTTATATTACAAAAATCGTTTTTGACACAAAATCTGTACAGACAATTGTTAGATTAAAGAAGATGAAAAACGTTCATAACAAAAAAACAGCTGACATGTCATGTACTCATAACCGTTAAAATTCCCTCAAGAAATAAATGAATCGACACTTATTTCTCGAGGAAAAACTAAAATTTTATCAAAAGCGACATCTGCGTGTCACTAAAAAACACGATATTTCTGGGTGAATTTCTTGACTCTAGCATACCGGTTAAGCCCGGTATGCAAGGCTCTAGAAATTTGCACCAGAAAACTTCTGCATTTATTTCCCTAAGAAAAAATGACAGCAGTTCAGAAATTTTGACAGTTACTTATTTTCATTGCAGACATTAAATAAATTGTTTTATGATTGCTTGGAATTAATGAAATTGTTTTAATTAGTAAAGAATTAAAAAAGAATTTAAAAAATCTGATTAAAAAACAACAATATGTAATTTTTTCCATTGCTGACAGTTACTTTCAAATTCAAAAACCATCTGAGACGTCAAGACCTCATAAACCGTTAAAATTTCTTACACAGCGTCTACACTAGCCATGGCCATGGCCATTTCCATATGGCATGGACCGTGTAGACACTGAAAGTTGGCCATATTTGATGGCAAATCTTATGGCAAACTCGATGGAAAGCCAATATGGCCGGCCATTAAATCTGCCATGAATTTGGCCATAATTTGACGTTTGTTCACACAACTATGGCGGAAAGTTTAAAATTTAGTTTGATTCGGTTTAAATACATGTACGCATGTTTATAATTCTGAAAATATTTTTGTCTCGATAACATTAGTGAAAATGTGCCATTTTTTCCATGAAAATTCATGCCATGAATTGCCCACCACCATAACATTTGACAGCTCAAGCCATAAAATATGGCAAAGTCGATGGCGAAAAATATGGAATGTGTAGACGCAGTGTTAAGGAAATAAATGAAGCGACACTTATTTCTGAAGGAAAAACTAAAATTTTATCAAAAGCGACATCTGCGTGTCACTGAAAAACATGATATTTCTGGTGTGAGTTTCTTTACTCTAGCATACCGGTTGCAGAAATCGCTCCAGAAAATATTTCTGAACCATTTCTTGACCATTTTTTTACATAGGTTTAAGATAGGCAAAGAAATTTCTTGAGCCTTGCATACCGGGCTTTACAGAAATCGCTCCAGAATATATTTCTGAACCATTTCTTGACCATTTTTTTTACATAGGTTATAAAATGGATGGTATTTTTTATATATTCGTCCATTCTCAATACCATGAAAATTAGTATTTGTTCTTTTACTTTTGGTACTTTTTCTTTAATACCTTGTTTATGCGTAAGCCGAATTTCGGCTTAAGATAGAATCCGGCTCCGTATAAACAGTCTTAAGTCGAAATTGGTCTCAAGCTTAATTTTTTTCAGCTTAAGACGAATTATTGTGTGTTTGTGTAAGTTTTCAAAATGGCTGATTTTGATCTTACATTAAAATAATAATCTCACTCTATTCCGGGTAGTTACTAAGGCTTTGTTAATGCATCATATAGAACGTAAATTTTCAATTGTTTGAGAGAGAATCCGAATCTGTTTATACACGCAATTCGTCTTAAGCCGATTTTAAGCTTAAAACCGTCTTACGCATAAACAAGGTATATAAGGTATAAATCTCGCGTAAACCATTTTAAATATGAAATTGCCGAGCAATGAAATTCCGCCTTAGAAACGTTGACAAGCAATATTATCAGTTACTATTGCCGGAAAAAAATGCCCGTGGAGACGTCGGGTTAAGGCCCAACTATAATGCACGTAAACTACCTAATTGCTCCTTTAATCCCTCATTGGACATAGGGCGGAAACAGTTGCCCTCCAGCGGACTCTGTTTTGCGCGACAGCTCTCAGCTCTGACCAGGATCTCCCGGTTGTTGCTGCCTCTGCTAATAGGGTTCTCCTCCACGTTGTTCTAGGTCTTCCGACTCGACGGGTTCCTTGCGGATTCCAGTCGAGGGCCTGTTTGGCTAGATTCTCGTTTTCGCGTCGCAAGGTGTGGCCAATCCAATTCCATTTCCTTCGCCTGATTTGGTCGTCTATCCTTTCTTGGCCGGCACGGCGCCATAGTTCTTCATTTGAAATTCTATCTTGCCAGCGGATTTTTAGGATACGACGTAGGCATCTGCTGATGAAAACTTGTAGGCGCCCTGTGATGAATTGGGTGACTTTCCATGTTTCGCAACCGTACAAAAGAACTGCCTTAACGTTGGAGTTGAACAGCCGCAATTTGGTGTTAATTGAGATCTCCGTCGATCTCAGTAGGTATTCCGGCAGTTGGCCGTGGGAACTTTTTGGTGACCTTGGGAACTAGGTCACGGCAGGTCATTGACCTTGGGAACTGGGTCAAGGTCAACCACCTGTCAGTCATCAATCAATCAATCAATCAGGGCCGTGGGATGTAGGTCAAGGTGGTTGACCTTGAGACGCTTGGACGACTCGGTCAGGTTCGGTGGCTTTGGGCTCGGCTGGGCTGGGGCGGGGGACTCGGCGGGGGACTCGGCGGTGGTCTGGGGGCTTGGCTTGGCAGGGGATATGGCAGGTACCGGTCGCTTAGGCATCCAGCTCCAAATATGGCGCACGTGCTCATTTGCCGCCGCGTACTAATGGGCTGCTATGGGAGATCTTGCACTCGGCGCAGGCAAGCAAGCATGTTTTTCTATAGGACCCCACACTTTGGCCAGACAGTAGTGGCCTATGAAATGGCGCCAGCGTGTGTGCCCGAAAGCGTTGTCCTATGAAAGGTGTGGGCCACGTCAGGGACTCAGCATGAAGCGAAAGGGGAAAGTAGTGGAGTTGCCTATGTGCAATTCTTGGAGAGTATTGCATGGTTGTTGTTGTTGTTATAACCTGAACTTATGAAACCGAGTGAATGAATGAGAAATAATTTATTATTTGCCGACTACGGCGGTAGCTAATGAAATTGATCTTACACTCTGTACAAGTCATTCCCTAGAAAAAACGCAAACGTGGTTGGGATTCGAACTCGCGCCGCACGAAACCGAACATAAAAAACCAACGCCTTAGCCAACTTGACCAAAACGGCAGTTGGATGAAGTCGGGTTATTTGTGTACATATATGCAGTTGTAGAATTCTATTTTTAGATCTTGCGAGGTTTACCTGTGCGACCCGACGAAAATAATGTGCACGTGATCGTGATGGCAGTAGCAAGAGCCTGCGAAATGAGAAAGAAAGAAAAAACAAAACAAAAACAGAAAAAACTGCAGCAGCAGCAATTTGAGAAGCAAAATCTGCCGGTTTAAAATGAAAAAAAGGAAACGACGGTTTAAGACGTGGAAATAAAAAAACAACTTCTGCGTGAATGAAATTTTACGGAAATGTTTATGCTTTATTTTTAAAAAATTAAAGATAATGTGTGTGAGAAAGGGAAAGGCTGTTGTTTTCATTCATTATTGAAAGAGAGGATATTAATTACTAACAGCAGTTAATAATATTATTAGTAACTAGAATATTATTATGGATAAAGAAAATGTTATGCGAGAACAAAAAAGCAATTATTAATTCCAAAAGCTGTTTTGGCCGTAACTGAGTAAGTTACTGTTTTTATTTAACGTTCCCCATACATCACATCTTACCGTTGGAAAGATGTGATAAAAGCTTTTATCGTCGGCGGGGCTCAGGCGGTACTTCCGATCTAAAATCGAAATAGCAAAAAAAGAAAAAAATTCTGAAAAACACGTTGTTGTGTAATTATTACCCTGGTAAAGGTTTAAAGCGAAATAAAAAAGCCGCGGCTCAATGAGAAAGAATAAAAAAAAGATCTTCAGCGAGCCGCGAGCTGGGTGTGCTTAAGCAAAACCTCAGCCAAAATTCAAGTTCAATTGCAATAAATTATGCCTACTCTTGAGTCAAAGATTCGAGCGTTAATTATATGCAAATATGCCAGTGCCATGTCCATTGCCCTTTACTACAGAGAGAAAAACTTGAGTATCTTTATTTGTTTTGTTTACCTTTTTTCTGAATGGGTAGTTATCTGTTTTTTTGCTTCTTTTGGATTTTTTGCCTGATGATGATATCTTAATATTGATTTAACTGTTGTGTGATTATACAACAATACTATGGTTCGCTCCTATATATATATATATAAACGAAGCATTTTCTATAGGAATTATAAGTTCAACCTGTCGGTTCTTGAAGAGACACAGTTAAGTGTGTGGAGAATTGAATTTTTTATAAGTTTTATTAGTGCTAAGTGAAAAAGTCTTGTTTATAAGTAGTATAAAAGGTATAAATCTAACTAAGAAACCTGGAAGTGGTACTTTTGCCTAATATATTTGCGGCCACACCAGAGAGGGTGAGGTATAAAACTTATACATGATCAAATTTTTTTATTTCATGTTTAAATATTTTATTTTATAAACATTTTTAATTTTTTTATAGCGCCTACGTTTAAGCAGTCTAATGATGCTCTGTGAGTCGTCTGTTTGGTTTTGCGAGGGTTGAGGGTCGTTATATACTTCTCCTGCCCGTGTTGCTCTCTGCGGGGGGATATGTGGAGGTTCCACCACAGCCATCGTTAAGGTCTTCCCTGGACCCTTGTATTTTATAATCTGAAAAATTTAAATTATACATTATTATTAATTAAATAGAGGAAACAAATAAATAAAAACTTACCATTTTTAAATTTAATGCATCTTCTCCAGAAGAGGAAAAAAAGTTGTGCGAGTGTGTGGTGATCTCTTTTGCACCGTCGCACACCCTAATGAAAAGTTTCTGTTGAGGGTCCCCAGCAACCCTCTCGGCCTCTTCAATAAATTGTGTTATTGTTAGGAGGTTATCTCCTGTATCAGATTCACTATAAATTTGTAGTAGGTAGTCCATTTTTGACATTATCTGATAAAAGAAAATGTTCTCTTTTTATACAAATTCACTCATGAAGAAGAATTAATAAAAGAGCTCCGGAGGTCGACTTCTTTTTCGTTTATTTAGTTTCGTGAAAACTTTAATGAAGTGACCACATGAATGCAATTGGAGTAAAAATAATTTAAGATAAATGGTGAACGTTATTTGCATACTACAATGTATCTGCATTGAGATCAATAAAGAGGTTTTATAATATAAATGTTATTTTTATTGTTTGTGAAGGTTACTTAATACGACATCAGGAGAACTAGATTCTTTAACCTGGATTGTTCAATTATTTGAATTGATTTAAATTTTGTAAAAGTTGTATCATATTATAAAGCGCCACTTGCAAGGCAAAATTAATAAAATAGAAGGATTGCTGAAAATTTTAAGAAAAATAAATAGGGGAATGATCGATAAAACAAAAGAATTGGGTGAGGAAAAATTATAAATATATATTTATTTTCATAATTTTACAAATCTTATTTTCAACAGTTCACCTCTGGTGCTGTCTTTTCCCTCAAAAATCATTACGTTGTCTTTCTCTGCATTTAGTTCCTTGATTTGGTCTTCCGTGTTAATTTTCTCTGCGAATTTTGCTGGCAAGTAGACGTAAGTATTATCCATAAAGGAAACAATTACCCTCAGCCCATATTTAGTGGTAACAAGTTTGAAAAACTTGATGGAGTAAGGTATGTTTTCCTCCATGGAGAGGATGGGGATGTTCACCGATGAAGTCGATTCCGCTTCAGCAATCGATGCCAGAAGGTCGAATGTACTCTAAAGAAATAAATAAAATAAAAAATGTTAAGTGGGTAGATCAATTAATTTGATTATTAAAAGAACTTACCATTGTGGTAGCGATTGTGATAGTCTACTGCCGTAGGTAGTATCTAATGATTTCTTCTTTTCTTCAGAAAAACAGAAGTATAACGCGGGAAAGTTAATTGCCAACAGTTTCTATGTGTGTGCGTTGATCGTTTTTTATGTCTAACAAGACTCTCTCGACGAGTGAATGTCCTGTTACATTCCAAGCACTCAAACATAGTGATTGTAAGTTACTGCATTATATCGAGCGAGGTAAGTATTTATATTCTGGTATCGGTGCGCCGTGCCGGTGTTGGTGTGACGCCAGAGTTGGTGCATCGGCGTTGGTGCGCCGATGTTGGCGCACCGGTGTTGGTGTGACGCCATAAAAGGATTTAAATATACATTTAAAGCTCATTTGGTATTTTCTTTTATATAGTTGAAGTCATGAGCTCAGACAGGATTATTTTAGACATTCAGTTTGTCAGTGGAAATAATGGCCAGCAGTTTGCTAAAGAGCTGTCGGTCTTACATTATGGCTCGCTTACGCCAAACTTATATTATTTTAAGCCTCCATACCGTTATAATGAATTGTCACCAAAGGCTAGATGGCAAGATGATTTCAACTTTAGCAAAATAAATGGATTAAGATGGAAAAGCGGAAATATCAATTACAACAAATTGCCTAGCATACTGAAGGATTTATCACAGTCAACAATTTTTGTAAAAGGACTTGAAAAGGCTAAATTTATTGAAAAATACGTTCCGGAAGCAAAAATAAAGCAACCTGAAATACCAAAATTAGAGAACCAGAAACAATTCCACACATTTTGTCAAATACACGGTAATTTAAAAGCTGTATGATGCGCTGTTCAAAATTGTGTTAATATTTTTTTATACATGTTAGTAAATAAAAGCATTGAATGAAAAGAAATATAATTTTTATTTATAAAAATCCAAATTTATTACAAACATACAATGTCAAAAATAATTTTAGTAGAACAATATGAATTAACTTAAAAACTGTATTTTGAAATATGTATGGTGTAAAACTGCTTTTATTTTTTTCTAAACATTTATCTGCTATTAAAAATTTAAATGTGCATATATACACTATGACCGATGTGCTCGGAAAATTGTGTTAGGGATTTTCGAATAAAGCAGTGTTTAAAACATTATAAATATTTTCTTATAATACTATTTACAATATTTTTCTTGTTCGCTAACTTAACTGTGTACTTTAATTAATCTTAAATTAATACATATCCACTATACTATTCGCGTAAATCTTTGGTCTTAGTCCAAAAAACTCAGTCATTACGCGACCATTATAATAGCTAGCATGTGTGGCACACCAAAGAAAAAACTTCCAGCAGGCGTAATCACATACAAAAGAAAAAACTACCCCGGTGGTGCACCGGCGTTGATGTTGGTAGGTGGCGTCACACCAACACCGGTGCGCCAACACCGGCGCACCAACACCGATGCACCAACTCTGGCGTCACACCAACACCGGCACGGCGCACCGACACCAGAATATAAATTCCTACTACTAACTATAGCACTAACAGCGCCACTACTTCACCCAGCACATCCTCCAACGTCCTAACACCAAGAAATAACAATAATCCACATACTAATTACCCTAATTTCTCACGCAGCCACATTGCCGACGGCGGCCGTTCCTTTGCTGATCTCAGTGAGGCCCCTACTAATCCGACTACTAACTATAGCACTAACAGCGCCACTACTCCACCCAGCACATCCTCCAACGTCCTAACACCAAGAAATAACAACAATCCACATACTAATTACCCTAATTTCTCACGCAGCCACATTGTCGTCGGCGGCCGTTCCTTCGCCGATCTCAGTGAGGCCCCTACAAGCAGTCGTTCTCCACCAAACCCGCCGCCTACCGTCGGTATAAACACATCAATACCGGCTGTTTCTTCTGAGACTTCTGAGAGCCGAATGAACAACCACATAATCAAACGACCTTTCTTAAATCCATTACAGCCTCCAGTTGTAAAGAATACCTTAATATCGGCAGATTCATCTGAGAGTCGATATTTACTTTCGCGGCTCAGAGAAAGACAGATCTTCGACAATGTTAGACTTTTCCTTGCTTACATGCATAACAGACCGGACTCTACTTGTATAAACGGTAAAACCAGGACCAGTCTTATTATCTCTATCCAACAGGAAGGTCTACCTATTGATCGGGATACTCTTCTCGCGCTCTATATGAAGTATCATGAGCATTACCAAATTCCCGCCGAGCAAGTAAGTAAGGACCTCTCCACCTACGCTTCTCATATCAGATCTATGCATGTGTCGCAGCTCCAAAAAAGCCGGGATGAAAGGAATAGATACTATCGCCCATAACTAGCCTCTTCCGTCGCATCCTTCCCCCTTTCGACCCATAACCAGAAACCCAACTTTCCTGAAACCATTAGACTTTTTTACCACAATTGCAGTGGTATGAGAGGAAAAGTAAGAAACCTTTTCATTGACGCGAAATCATGCCCTTTCAATATTCTCGTGATCACTGAAACGTGGTTAAATAATACATTTCTAAATGAGGAGATCTTGGATAACAACTGGACTATCTATCGTTGCGATAGAGATTATCACTCTAGCGGGCACTCGAGAGGTGGCGGTGTCCTAATAGCCGTCAAAGATCCTCTGAACAGTGTATTGATCACCACGAATCAATCACAATTCGAAAATGTTTTTATTCGTGTCAAATCTGGCAACAAAAACATAGTTATGGGCGCTGTTTACATACCCCCTAATTCTGACGAATCAAAGTATGATGATTTTATAAATACACTTAATGAAGTTCTCCTGTCCCTTGACTGCCACAAAAATGACGAGGTGCTCATAATGGGTGATTTCAATCGTCCTAACATATCTTTTACTCCCGACGACGATAATAATCTCCTCCCCATTAATATCACGCACGCTATTGACATGAAGCTCATTGATAATTTCTACGCCAATGATCTGCAGCAAGTGATAAGGCAACCGAACACTAGTGGAAACTGGTTAGACCTGGTCTTCACTAATCTATATGACGAGGTGAACGTCTGTCCCGCCAGTGATGAGGAGAACCTTTTCTCTAACACGCTTCACCATTCCGCGTGGACAATAGAACTCAACTCCACCATCACCCCGCACCGTGCGTCTCACAACAATACAATTGTTTATGATTTCAAAAACGCAGACTATAATAGTATTTGCTCTGAATTATCCCAAATTGACTGGAGGCATAGGTTATCGGGTGATAATCTTGACCTGTTAGTATCATGCTTCTACAACATTATTCTCAGCTCCATCGATAAGCACGTACCCAAGATTAAAAAAAGGGATAAATTGTCGGAGCCATGGTTGGACAAAAATACTAGATCTCTGCGAAATCAAAGAAACAAATTGTACCGCACGATTAAAAGACAAACGGATGTTAACGATGAATTAAGATCTGAATACTCCAGAATAGCATCGGAATTCACTTTTAGGTCACGTGAGGCCTACTGCACGTACATAAATAAAGTCGGCGAAAATATCTTAAAAGACCCTAAAAAATTCTTCGACTTCGTTAACACAAAGCGAAAGACCTCAGGGTATCCGGCAACAATGACGAGTGGGAGAGCTTCCTCCTCGTGCCCCCAAGATATATGTAACATGTTTGCTGTGAGATTTAGTGAAGTCTTCGCTCCCAAATCTAACACAATGTACACCGACCTTACTTGTAACGAATCGTCAACAATCATTAATAACTTATCTCTGTCAAGTGACGAAATAAGAACAGGTTTAAACAATCTCGATATCACTAAAGGTTACGGCCCCGACAATCTGCCTGCAAGCTTCCTGCAGCGCTGTTCAAATGAATTAATATTTCCTCTTCGTCTTATTTTTAACAAATCGCTATCTTTGGGAAGTTTTCCTGAACTCTGGAAGAAATCCTACCTAACACCAATTCACAAATCATGCGACAAGCACTTAGTGGATAATTATAGGGGCATCGCGATCCTATCAGTAATTCCTAAACTCTTCGAAAAACTTGTCCATGACAAGATTGCGCCTCTTATAGATCCTTACATTAACGAGCAACAACACGGTTTCAGAAAGGGGCGCTCAACCACTTCAAATCTAATGATTCTTATATCTGAACTTTTATGTGGCATGGAGAACGGCCATCAAATTGACGCTATCTACACGGACTTTAGCAAGGCCTTTGATCGCGTGGACCACCATATTTTGACTACTAAATTATTCAAATTTGGTATTACCGGCCAAGCCCTGGAATGGATAAAATCATATCTTAGCGGTAGAACTCAGGTTGTAAGATTTCAAGGATTTTTATCCAAAGAAATCGAAGTTACTTCCGGTGTCCCCCAGGGAAGTCATCTTGGTCCGCTCTTATTCAACATCTTTATTTCCGATTTGTCCCACAAATTAAATGACATACCACATCTCTTTTATGCAGACGACCTGAAAATATATAGCATCATAAGGTCCGACTCCGACGTATCATTCCTTCAGTCGAAACTTAATGCGTTGCAAGACTGGTGCAACACTAATAAGTTGCAACTTAATACTAGCAAATGCCACGCAATAACCTTCACCCGGAAAAAAAGCGTGCAACTGCAGCAATACTATATTGACCACAAGTTATTAAACCGTGTTGATCAGATCGTAGACCTAGGAGTTGTTTTAGACAATAAGCTAAACTTTAACCTACACTACGATAGAATTACTGCCAAAGCTAATAAACTCCTTGGTTTTATAAAAAGAAGGGCTAAGGAGTTTGATAACATCTGGGTCACAAAAACACTCTTCTGTTCACTAGTCCGCCCAATCCTAGAATACGCATGCCCTGTCTGGGATCCCATATTTCACGTCAGTAGCAACAGGATTGAGTCCATTCAAAAACAATTTCTCCTGTTCGCACTAAGAAATCTATATGACCCCGCTGACTATCACAACCTTCCACACTATACGGACAGGCTCAAAATTTTGGATCTTCTACCTCTGTCATGCAGGAGAAAAATGCTCATCTCTTGCCTGACCTTGGATATTCTAAACGGCGATCTCAAGGTGAAGTTCTTATCGGACAGGATAATACTCAATGATGTAGTTCGGCGTACTAGGCACACGAAAGTGCTTAAGGAATATTCTCATCGCACCGACTACGCAAGGAACGAGCCCATTAATAGATGTTGCATGGTCTTCAATGAACATAATCTATACCTCACCCATCCCACTAACAAATTGTCCTACAAAAGAAAATTAATACCACTGTGGAAATCCCAAACTTCCGTCATATCTGTTTAAGTTCCTTACTAAAATTAGTATAGTAGATTTGCATACATATAGCCTGACCAATTAAACTTGTACCTGACTTAGCATTATGAAATAATTAAGCTAAAATGTAAAAAGTGTACTTAGATCTAAGAGTGCCTTGTTTGGCAAATAAATAAATAAATAAATACTTACCTCGCTCGATAAAATGCAGTAACTTACAATCACTATGTTTGAGTGCTTGGAATGTAACAGGACATTCACTCGTCGAGAGAGTCTTGTTAGACATAAAAAACGATCAACGCACACACTCAGAAACAGAGAATATGAAGATATCTATAATGCTGTGCAGTATGAGGATGATAATAGACATAGCCCCACAGAAATCATTAGAAATAAAATGTTTAAATTAAGAAGAGGTCGGGAATATTTACAAATTCAAACACCGAAAACAGTTTCCGAACATGCTAACAGCGAGAACAGATCTAGTAATATTTTCTCTAAGCAAGTGCAGATGGATAAATATGAAGAGAGTCAAGTGGAACCATATAATAACAAAACTCCAATTCTTGGAACAGATCAGAGCTCAGATTCAGAGCCAATTACAAAACGAGCAAAGTTGGTTGAAGATGTAAATAAATATAGTCAAAACTATGGTGAAATTCGCCAATACCCCTGTAAAAACCAAGATGATGAGTCAAAATTGTATACTTCTAAAGAAGGAGAAGATGATGAAAACTTGCAAAGTTCAGATTTAGAATCAATTAACAAAGTCTCAACAAAACGAGACAAGTTGGTTGAAGATGCGAATAATGATACTGAAAACTTTCCTCAATATCGCTACAAACACCATCAATTAAATATTCAAGATAAATATGATGATGAGGGAAATTCAAACTTATGCGACCCCATGAAGACGATTGAGCTAGCAAAGGGAAAATAATTAATTTTTATTTGAAGGATTTTGCACAGGGTGGCGGGAATTTATGTAACCAATCATGCAGACCTGAGATCAGCGCTATCGGCTTTATGTGCAGGATCCGTATTAGCTATTACGCATGCAGGTTTTTTTATTTTTAGCGGTAAATGGTTGCATGGAAAGACTCCCCTAAAAAACTTTTTTGTTATGCGATTATTCGTTAATGCATTTGCTAGCTCAATCGTCTTCATGGGGTCGCATAAGTTTGAATTTCCCTCATCATCATATTCATCTTGAATATTTAATTGATGGTGTTTGTAGCGATATTGAGGAAAGTTTTCGGTATCATTATTCGCATCTTCAACCAACTTGTCTCGTTTTTTAAAACGCTTCCCAATTTGTTGGTGATATTAGGAGCGAAAATAATTGAAACTTTATTCTTTTCTCTTCTTTTCTTTGTAGACAGTCTACTCACTATTTTAAACAGCCAATTTGAAGATATTCAGTTTACATATGAAACTGAGGACAACAACAAAATTGTGTTTTTAGACCTCGAAATACAGAGAAGCCAAGGAAGTATATATGAGAGAATACAAATACATTCATGACTGAGCATTTCGACCGATATCATCGGTCATCATCAGCAACACGGCTAGCACTAAAAGGTCAAAGTTTTTAACTTAATCTAATATAGGATGTATACTAACGGTATACTTAGTCTAATTGCATTATTTAATTCAAAACAAATAAAAGGAATTTATATTTCCTTTGTCGGTAAAATAGTCTAACTAGTACTAACGGTATAGTAAATCTATTGTGTTATTCAATTTAAATTAAATAAAAAGGAGTCTATTACCTAGTTTATAGCTACTCCAAAAATAATGCGAATTATGGATCATCCAAAATTTTTTGTCATATAAACGGGATAATTCGAATTATGGCTTAAACCGAAATTTTTCGGCTTAAGCCAAAGTTATAAGAATCTAAGTTGATCCGTTTATACGTTAATTCGAGATTTTGGCGTAACTTTAAGATAAATCGATTTAATTTTGCTGCTATAAACTTGGTATATATTTCCTTTGTCGGCGTTTAAAGAGTCCGTGTTTCTGTGTATGTATAAACTTTCGTATGCGTCTAATTTTCTGTTGTCCGTTATATGTTGTAGGAGACGAACGTTTCCTTCTGATGTGGAAAGATGTTGCTCTTCTAACACATGGCTGGCAAATGGAGATTTGTTAGCTTCCTTGTTTTTTATGTAGTTCATGTGTTCTTTGAATCTTTTCCGTACACTTCGTTTTGTTTGTCCATAATTCTTGCGGTCGCAGTCATTACAAGTGATTTCATAAATCCCTGGTTTGTCTAAAGGTCCTTTTATGTCTTTCGTCGTAATTAGTTGATTTTTTAATTTAAAAGGATTGGAGAACACCATTTGCATATCATTTCTTCTAAAAACGCTTCCCAATTTGTTGGTGATATTAGGAGCGAAAATAATTGAAACTTTATTCTTTTCTAATTGTGAATTTTGAGAGAACAATGTAGACAGATCTCTCTTCCTCTTTTTATTTGCATGTTTCATAATTATGTTATCAATTATTTTCGTTCCGTAACCATTGATTTTGGCTGCATTTTGAATGTATTTGTATTCTCTCATATAGGGATTTTCGAATAAAGCAGTGTTTAAAACATTATAAATATTTTCTTATAATACTATTTACAATATTTTTCTTGTTCGCTAACTTAACTGTGTACTTTAATTAATCTTAAATTAATATATATCCACTATACTATTCGCGTAAATCTTTGGTATTAGTCCAAAAAACCCAGTCATTACGCGACCATTAGAATAGCTAGCATGTGTGGCACACCAAAGAAAAAACTTCCAGCAGGCGTAATCACATACAAAAGAAAAAACTACCCCGGTGGTGCAGCGGCGTTGATGTTGGTAGGTGGCGTCACACCAACACCGGTGCGCCAACACCGGCGCACCAACGCCGATGCACCAACTCTGGCGTCACACCAACACCGGAACGGCGCACCGATACCAGAATATAAATACTTACCTCGCTCGATATAATGCAGTAACTTACAATCACTATGTTTGAGTGCTTGGAATGTAACAGGACATTCACTCGTCGAGAGAGTCTTGTTAGACATAAAAAACGATCAACGCACACACATAGAAACTGTTGGCAATTAACTTTCCCGCGTTATACTTCTGTTTTTCTGAAGAAAAGAAGAAATCATTAGATACTACCTACGGCAGTAGACTATCACAATCGCAACCACAATGGTAAGTTCTTTTAATAATCAAATTAATTGATCTACCCACTTAACATTTTTTATTTTATTTATTTCTTTAGAGTACATTCGACCTTCTGGCATCGATTGCTGAAGCGGAATCGACTTCATCGGTGAACATCCCCATCCTCTCCATGGAGGAAAACATACCTTACCCCATCAAGTTTTTCAAACTTGTTACCACTAAATATGGGCTGATGGTAATTGTTTCCTTTATGGATAATACTTACGTCTACTTGCCAGCAAGATTCGCAGAGAAAATTAACACGGAAGACCAAATCAAGGAACTAAATGCAGAGAAAAACAACGTAATGATTTTTGAGGGAAAAGACAGCACCAGAGGTGAACTGTTGAAAATAAGATTTGTAAAATTATGAAAATAAATATATATTTATAATTTTTCCTCACCCTATTCTTTTGTTTTATCGATCATTCCCCTATTTATTTTTCTTAAAATTTTCAGCAATCCTTCTATTTTATTAATTTTGCCTTGCAAGTGGCGCTTTATAATAGCTGTGTACCTTTTCTACTTTTTAGTACTTGCGAGCAGAGTAGAAAAGGAACGCAAAATTTGTTGATTTGAGTAAAACCTAACCTAACATTGTTGATGTTATTTCATTTGTATACAAATAAAAGGTCAGAATAATAATTTACAACATAATTTAAAATAATGCGATTTTATTATTTATATTTTTATTTATTTTATTTATAAATTTATTATTTTTATTTTTATTTAAGATGTTTTTATATGAAAAAAGCTCAAAACAATCAAAAGCCATCTATGGGGTGATAGGGTAAATAAAATAATTCACAATAGGCTCCAAATGGGAGCTTTCCTCTAGCGGATTATAACTGCGTAACCAAAAGTGTTATCTAGTCGTATGTTAGAGCAAGTGTAGCTGCGAGTGCTCACGATTAAAAAATAGTAGAAATTAGCAGAAAAGGAACGCAGCTAATATGATACAACTTTTACAAAATTTAAATCAATTCAAATAATTGAACAATCCAGGTTAACGAATCTAGTTCTCCTGATGTCGTATTAAGTAACCTTCACAAACAATAAAAATAACATTTATATTATAAAACCTCTTTACCACCTTTCACCATTTATCTTAAATTATGTTTACTCCAATTGCATTCATGTGGTCACTTCATTAAAGTTTTCACGAAACTAAATAAACGAAAAAGAAGTCGACCTCCGAAGCTCTTTTATTAAGTCTTCTTCATGAGTGAATTTGTATAAAAAGAGAACATTTTCTTTTATCAGATCATGTCAAAAATGGACTACCTACTACAAATTTATAGTGAATCTGATACAGGAGATAACCTCCTAACAATAACACAATTTATTGAAGAGGCCGAGAGGGTTGCTGGGGACCCTCAACAGAAACTTTTCATTAGGGTGTGCGACGGTGCAAAAGAGATCACCACACACTCGCACAACTTTTTTTCCTCTTCTGGGGCCCGATTCCGCAACGGTGAGTTTTTGGCCAGTGAACACCGAAGGAAAAACTCACTGACAACCTCGGTGTTCACTTCTCGTTAAAATGCGATTCCGTAAGTGCCAGTGAGTTTTAATGTGCTGAATAATTTTTAAAGTGGCTGAATGATGAGCTGACTTTTTAATTTGTTTAGAATATGTAATTTTCCCGGATTATCTTTTGCTCCCCACTTAACTTTCTTGACCTTTCCATTTTAAAAAATGTAATTAAAAAAAATCTTTTAGAACAATAAACTTAAACAACATTTTATTTTAATATAACAAAAAAATCTCTCAAAAAAATTATTTTAAACAAAAATTAAAAACTTATTCAAAATTCAAACTCACCGTAAATTCACCGACTTTTTCTCGGTGAGAAATTTTTCACGGCGGTGTTCACCGTAAACGTCAAAAAACTCATTCTCACTCTTGCGGACGCGAAAATAAGCAGTGTACACTGAAATCGGTGAACACCGTAAAACTCACCGCTGCGGAATCGGGCCCCTGGAGAAGATACATTAAATTTAAAAATGGTAAGTTTTTATTTATTTGTTTCCTCTATTTAATTAATAATAATGTATAATTTAAATTTTTCAGATTATAAAATACAAGGGTCCAGGGAAGACCTTAACGATGGCTGTGGTGGAACCTCCACATATCCCCCGCAGAGAGCAACACGGGCAGGAGAAGTATATAACGACCCTCAACCCTCGCAAAACCAAACAGAGGACTCACAGAGCATCATTAGACTGCCTAAACGTAGGCGCTATAAAAAAATTAAAAATGTTTATAAAATAAAATATTTAAACATGAAATAAAAAAATTTGATCATGTATAAGTTTTATACCTCAATTCCTATAGCAAATGCTTCGTTTATATATATATAGGAACGAACCATAGTATTGTTGCATAATCACACAACAGTTAAATCAATATTAAGATATCATCATCAGGCAAAAAATCTAAAAGAAGCAAAAAACACAGATAACTACCCATTCAGAAAAAAGGTAAACAAAACAAATAAAGATACTCAAGTTTTTCTCTCTGTTGTAAAGGGCAATGGACATGGCACTGGCATATTTGCATATAATTAACGCTCGAATCTTTGACTCAAGAGTAGGCATAATTTATTGCAATTGAACTTGAATTTTGGCTGAGGTTTTGCTTAAGCACACCCAGCTCGCGGCTCGCTGAAGATCTTTTTTTATTCTTTCTCATTGAGCCGCGGCTTTTTTATTTCGCTTTAAACCTTTACCAGGGTAATAATTACACAACAACGTGTTTTTCAGAATTTTTTTCTTTTTTTGCTATTTCGATTTTAGATCGGAAGTACCGCCTGAGCCCCGCCGACGATAAAAGCTTTCATCACATCTTTCCAACGGTAAGATGTGATGTATGGGGAACGTTAAATAAAAACAGTAACTTACTCAGTTACGGCCAAAACAGCTTTTGGAATTAATAATTGCTTTTTTGTTCTCGCATAACATTTTCTTTATCCATAATAATATTCTAGTTACTAATAATATTATTAACTGCTGTTAGTAATTAATATCCTCTCTTTCAATAATGAATGAAAACAACAGCCTTTCCCTTTCTCACACACATTATCTTTAATTTTTTAAAAATAAAGCATAAACATTTCCGTAAAATTTCATTCACGCAGAAGTTGTTTTTTTATTTCCACGTCTTAAACCGTCGTTTCTTTTTTTTCATTTTAAACCGGCAGATTTTGCTTCTCAAATTGCTGCTGCTGCAGTTTTTTCTGTTTTTGTTTTGTTTTTTCTTTCTTTCTCATTTCGCAGGCTCTTGCTACTGCCATCACGATCATGTGCACATTATTTTCGTCGGGTCGCACAGGTAAACCTCGCAAGATCTAAAAATAGAATTCCACAACTGCATATATGTACACAAATAACCCGACTTACGACGATAGAAAAACATGCTTGCTTGCCTGCGCCGAGTGCAAGATCTCCCATAGCAGCCCATTAGTACGCGGCGGCAAATGAGCACGTGCGCCATCTTTGGAGCTGGATGCCTAAGCGACCGGTACCTGCCATATCCCCTGCCAAGCCAAGCCCCCAGACCACCGCCGAGTACCCCGCCGAAGACCCCGCCGAGTCCCCCGCCCGAGCCCGCCGAGCCCAAAGCCACCGACCCTGACCGACTCGTCCAAGCGTCTCAAGGTCAACCACCTTGACCTACATCCCACGGCCCTGATTGATTGATTGATTGATGACTGACAGGTGGTTGACCTTGACCCAGTTCCCAAGGTCAATGACCTGCCGTGACCTAGTTCCCAAGGTCACCAAAAAGTTCCCACGGCCAACTGCCGGAATACATACTGATCTCCGCATTTCTTTGGTTTATCCGCATTTCTTTGGTTTTAGTCGGATTTAACCTAAAGCCTGCTGAACTACTTTCTGTTGCCAAATTGTTTAACATGTTTCTGAGGTCCTGGTGTCTGTGGGCCAGCAAACAGATATCATCCGCGTAGTCGAGGTCCTTAAGGTGGTCTAACAATCCCCATTGTATGCCACCTGTTCTAGTATCTAGAGCGCTGACAAGGATGTCGTTTATTACTATAAGAAATACTAATGGCGAAAGTAGGCATCCTTGCCGTACTCCTGAGCTCACTTCAAAGCTGTCGGATAGTTTTCCATTGTGAAGAACTCTGCATTTGGAATTGTTGTATAGAGCTTTTATCAATTCTATTATTTTATCCGGCAGTCCACGTTGCCGAAGAGCTCGCCATATAAAGCTCCTATTAACCGCGTCGAACGCTTTCTCATAGTCTACGAAAGCAAGGTAAAGGGGGGATCGGAATTCAGTAGACTGCTCCACTATGATTCTCAAGGTGTTAATGTGGTCTATGCAGGAGCGGCCTTTTCTGAATCCAGCCTGCTGTCTTCTAAGCATTCGATCTACTGCCTCTCTTATCCTTGATAGTAATATGTGGGACAATATTTTTCCCACCGTAGATAATAGACAGATGCCTCTCCAGTTGTCACATATTGTTAGGTCCCCCTTTTTTGGTATTTTGACTATGATACCTTCCGTCCAATCCTCCGGAAAGGTACAGGTGTTCCATGCTATTTCCAGGATTGGCTGTAGCGCATCTGCTATGAGGCTTGAGTCGGCTTTCAACAATTCTGGCGGGATGCCATCTTTTCCAGCTGCTTTACCATTGGCCATTGCATGAATTGCGGTTACTATTTCAGTCTTGGGTGGGGCACGAGTGGTGATTCTTATTGGCTGTGCATTGTTGTTGTTGTTTTCCTGAGGTTCCTGTGTAAATGAACCATTCAGGGCGGCGAAGAAGTAATCTCTCCATCTTTGGAGTTGCTCCTCGTCGCTGCACAGTAGCCTTCCATCCGCACTCTTTACGGAATGCTTTTTAGTAGAGTGCTTTCCCGAGAGCTGTTTGGTGTTTTGGTGCAGCACTTTACTGTTGCCTGTGTTTGCCGCGTTTTCCGCTTTCTCTGCGAGCTCATTTATCTGCCGCCTTTTATCACGCCGGACACTTCTCTTTACCTCCCGGTGTAATTGGGAGTATTCCCGTTCAAGTTGTTGTCGTTTTTCCGGGTCGCTTGTAGAGTTCACGTTATTTTTGAGGGCCCTTCTGCGTTCAATTTTTTGCCAGGTTGTGTCCGAGATCCAGTGTTGCTGGTTTCTTTGGACATAACCAATGCTTGTTTCCGCTGCTGTTATTATAGCGCCCTTTGATGTGCTCCACAGCTCTTCAATATTTGTGTCGTCAGAAACGGTTTGCTGGTTTAAGATTTCTTGCAGTTTGCCAGCAAATTCTCGCTTTTTGGTGCTCTCACGCAGAAGGTCTACATTAAACCGTCTACGGTTTATGGCATCGCGTTGGACGTTTCTGATTGCAGCGATTTTTAGGCGGATAGTTGCTACTACCAAATGGTGGTCACTTCCAGTGTCTGCTCCCCTAAAGCTCCTGACATCCTCCAGAATAGTTCGCCATCTGCGACTGACGGCCACGCGATCTATCTGATTTCTCGTTCTACCATCGGGCGATACCCAGGTCTCCTTGTGTATCTTCTTGTGACAAAAGTAAGTTCCACCAAGTTGGGGCCGATCTGTGCGTTTAAGTCACCCATCAAAACAATGATGTCTCCCCTTGGAATAGAGCGAAAAACCTCATTCAGTCGCATATAGAACTCGTCTTTGATGTCATCGTCTGCGTCTTCAGTTGGAGCGTAGCATTGGACTATCGTAGTACCTCTTAGTCTGGTACGTAGGCGCACGGTAATAATCCTCTCAGAAACTGGTGACCAGCTAATGAGGCTGGACCTGGCTTCCTTGGTGAGTATTACGCCAACGCCATTCCTACGATTTTCAGTTTCGTTTCTCCCAGAATATAAGAAGGACTCACCGTTTGGGCAGATATGTTCCCCCGCATCGGGCCATCTGGTCTCGCTGAGTCCCATGACCTTAATTTTATAGCGGTTCATCTCGTTGAGCACTTCATCCAGCCGTCCATCAGCAAGCAGAGTTCTCACATTCCATGATCCGATTCGTGTCCTGTTTCGAAAAGCAAAGGTCGTCGTCGTGCTGTCCGTCCGGTTCCGAGGCAATGTTTGCCGATTCGTAGCAATTGCGTGTTTTATGGGAGCGGGTTGCTAACCCTCAGCCCAACCGACTTAAAACTCTGTTTTGTGGCGCAGAGAACTAGCCATTCGACGTCTCCCGTTAGCTCCTTCCGAAGAAGTACCCCAATGCACGTAAAGGCCCAAACATATAGCAGAAACGAAAACGAACCAAAACTAAAAGAATGAAATAAATCGTATGAAAATGTATGAACTCGGTTAAATAAACGAACAGAACCGAATCGGAACGAATGATACAAATTTATTTCATTTCAGTATTCGTTTCAGCTATTCAGCCTGTTACTTTGACAGTTCAACAGACAGTTTGTTTTCGAATTTAAAGTAGTTGAAAGAACGAAAAAGAAGTTATTTTAAAAGAATGCAGCAATACGAGGTGAAAAAATTTAAATTATGATTTCTCTTGTGATTTCTCGACATCCGCCATAAATTATATAAATTGTATAATATATGGGTGCCTTCCATTTAGACACAGAAAGACAATTGTGTCCGACACAGCGTGTCGCTCTGTGTCGTTCTGTGTAAGCCCAAATGGAACACATAAGTTCATGAAAAATCCGCCACGGCGCACTTTCCTCGTTTTTATTTTTGTTTGGCGAGTAAATCGTTAATTTTATGTTGATAATTTCTTTAAATTAATTACCCGACAACTTGTAAATGCTGGGTATCTTAAAAATGAAACAATATTGTTGTAATTATAAATTAACGATCACATTTCAATTGGCGAGGGTTGGTAGCATTGTCTTAGTTGTGCCCGGCTGTGTCGTTGATGGAACACTTCTGTGTCGGACACAGTGTAACACTGTGTCTCTCTGTGTCTAAATGGAAGGCACCCTATGTATTTATCGAAAATAAAAAACACTTCTACTCAATGCAATACTATCGGGTGCCTTCCATTTAGACACAGAGAGACACAGTGTTACACTGTGTCCGACACAGAAGTGTTCCATCAACGACACAGCTCGACACAGCCGGGCACAACTAAGACAATGCTACCAACCCTCGCCAATTGAAATGTGATCGTTAATTTATAATTACAACTATATTGTTTCATTTTTAAGATACCCAGCATTTATAAGTTGTCGGGTAATTAATTTAAAGAAATTATCAACATAAAATTTACGATTTACTTGCCAAACAAAAATAAAAACGAGGAAAGTGCGCCATGGCGGATTTTTCATGAACTTATGTGTTCCATTTGGGCTTACACAGAACGACACAGAGCGACACGCTGTGTCGGACACAATTGTCTTTCTGTGTCTAAATGGAAGGCACCCATCATTTTCAAGTTCATTTCGTTTTCGTTTCGGTTTCTTTTCGTTTCTGCTATATGTTTGGGCCTTAAGGAACGCACGTCAGCCGACGTGCGTAAATGACTAAAGGCTGGATTACAATACTGTCGCTGTCGCGGTCGCTGTCGTTGTCGCTCCAACTGTCAAAAGTTAAAATGTATGAAATTCTCTAATCGGAAATACAATTTGTCGCTGTCGCGTGTCGCGTCGCTTAAAGTTCCCAACATTTCAACTTTGGTCGCGCGACACTAGCAACCGTAAACTTTTTGAAACTTAATATTTGTGTAAATTACTTTTTAATTTTATTAAAGCCACTTTTTTTCTATTTTATTAATTTTACTCTTTATTTTAATACAAAAAACACACCACACTTGAAATTTAATTTTTTAAATGACAGATAACGTGATATTCAGTGCGACTTCATTGTAACTGCGAAAGCAACAACTGGAGCATCAGCGTCTACGACAAGCGACAGCGATCGCGACAGCGACAGCATTGTAATCCAGCCTTAAGGTTGCATGTGGGACTGAGGACTTAACTTGAACTTGAACTGACAGTTTAATCCGCGGCGACAGCTTAACTACTTGAGAGCTTGACTTCAAGCTGACTTTAAATATATGTGACAGTTCGCATAAGTATGCCGCAAAATAAGTTATGGAAGAAACACCTTTTTCTCATTAATGTGCAGCTTATATAAATAAAATAAATTTATTAAGTCAATTGCACTAGAAGTGAATTGCACAGTCAACGGAGAACTAATTTCAAAACTCAAGCCCTGAAGCAGGGGTTACATGGCTTCAGTTCAAGTCGATCAGACAAATTTTTTGAACCGACTTGAGTGAAGTAGACTTGAAGTCGATCTGAGGTTACATGACTTTCAAGTCTACTTGAAGCCGACTTCAAGTATGCATGTAACCTTAGTAAATATCAAACTTTCATCAAACGTATAATGGTTTGTGTATACGGAAAGTTTTCACAAGTTTAAAATTACTAAAATGCATAAATATTATTCATTGGGCGCGTTTAGGCCCAAGTTACTTTAACTGAGCTAGGCATTTTAACAACCGCATAAACCGCAATTTTGTTAGGGCTGTTAGCTAACTTATTTCAGCTTTTTCGCTTAGCGAAAATGTAGCACAACTTATAACTGTCAAAAGAGATTGATGTTTACATGTAAATTTTTGTTGTAAGCGAATAATTCTATTAATTTTCTTGCTTGTTATTATTTCTAAAATGAGAAATGTTTTTATTTTTGGTTGTTATTAAGTTGTAAAATGAGAACTGTCAAATGACATGCTAAGAAGGTGCTAAGTTAACAGCGATAATTGAACCGAGTTAAAGTAACTCGGGCCTAAACGCGCCCATTGACTATTAAAACTTGGCTATTACTCCTTTCGTATTAAAAGTAATCATGTTTATTTTCAATTATAATAAATTTCTCATCAAAATCACTCATATATTTGAAGCACAACATTTTCCATACTCTTTCTTGTTTAAAGCCCGGTATGCAAGACTCAAGGAATTTGCTCAAGAAAACCTTTGCATTTATTTCCTTAAGCCTAGTACTAAGTTCACGTGAAATGAAATTTAAATGGGCTACTCAATGTAAATTTTCACGAGTGAAAATTTCGCTTGTCAAAATTTCATTTGTGATACTAAGTTCACGTGAAGTGTTTGGTGAATAAATCACATCTGCTATTCTCTAGCAGATGGCGCGGCATACATTCACCACGAGTTTTCATTTTAATTTCATTTGAAAGAATGCGCCTGGGCATTTTTTCCACGTGGAAAGTTGTGACTTGAACGTTTAAAGGCGTTGAAAAAACAAAGTGAATTTAAAAAAGAGTGGTGGCAATTATTATTAAAAAGTAGGTAAGTAATATTATATATTTAGACTAGAACCATTCTGTAAATCTGTAAATTACATATCAGTATACTTTTTTTACTATTAAAATTACTTTCTCTACTTACTATTTTTCTTTCAAAACGATTGATTATTCGATAATTTTCTATAAAATTAAAGTTTTTTAAACGAATATAATAACTGTCATAAACTGCCACAGCTGATTTAACTCACCACGGTTACTTTTTCACTAGCCGAAAATGCCCAATTCCATTTCACGTGAACTTAGTACTAGGCTTTACGAAAAAATGACAACAGTTCAGAAATTTTGACAGTTCCTTTTTTTCATTGCGAACATTACATAATTGTTTTATGACTGTTTGGAATTAATGAAATTATTTTAATTAATAAGTGCCTGCCACACGGGTCGCTTTGAGGCGCGACAAAGCGAACGAAAAAGTGATCCTTTTTTTCATTGCGAACATTACATAATTGTTTTATGACTGTTTAGAATTAATGAAATTATTTTAATTAATAAGTGCCTGCCACATGGGTCGCTTTGAGGCGCGACAAAGCGAACGAAAAAGTGAACATTTGTTTACACGTTTCGCTCTGTGTCCAGTCGTTTTTATGACAGGTGGAACAAATTTCCATGAGAGCGCCCAGATGACGTGCGTTTCTTACGTGCATTATATTTGGGCCTTTACTTTCATTTGCATCTGGCATATCAAGTGAGGATATAAACCCAGGCCCGCCGCTAGTCGCTTCAGCGCCCGCGTGCAAAACAGACAATGCCGCCCAGGGGCTCTGTGCTATCAAACAACTAGAGCGAATGGGAAACTCGTTTTCGTCCTTGTTGGCTTTTCCTCTACATGGAACAACGCGGAATTCTCTCTAAGATTATCTTAGGGAAGATCGATTGAAGGAGCATATTCCAAATTAAAAATCGGAAATTTGAATACGTTATTTTTGATATCTCACACACTCAATAAAAATTTTTAAAAAACATTGGACGTCTTGCATTCGCCCAAGTAAAAATTTGGCCGAGTTTTATGCATGGAACTAGCCAGTTTTTACTAGTATCTGGCCAGGCTCTGTCTAGGAAAACGAACTAGGCACTGTCTAGCAACGTCACGCACTTCCTGACTAGCCGCTAGCCAGACAAACTAGTCTGGCACTGGCTAGTTTCTGGCAAGAATCTGTCCAGTCTTGAAAACAATTTGCGATAATATTGTAATAAATAAATAAATAAATGAAATACTTTATCGTTTCAAATTTCAGTAACAATTTCTTTCTAAAAAACAAATTATAAAATTAATTAGTCTTAGAGCAAAGCAGTATCAAACTTTGACAGACGAGATTATGGATAGTATCTGGCATGAAATCTCAGCCCAGTTTTTGCATACAAAAATCTTGACAAGTTTTGGATAGAAAAAACTTGACAAGTTTTTAGATAGGAAAAACTTGACAAGTTTTTGGATAGAAAAAACTGTAACAATTTGACTGGCCAAAAGCTAGCTAGGTTCTGACCAGTCATAAATTTGAATAGTGTACACTGGCTAGGAACTGGGCAGTTTCTGGTCAGATTTCACTGGGCTAGTTGAACTGGCCGAAGTCTGGCTAGTGCCACTTTCGGACTGGGAAAAATCTGGTCAGATTTTTACTTGGGCGGGTAATTAATATTCAAAATTCAAGTAAAGGTCGAGTAAAAATGATATTAAACGTGGGAATTTATTGCACATCAAAATGTATAGTTCTCCATAACTAGAAGTCAGAATGCTTTAAAATTTTGTGAATAATCAGATTAGAATGTCAAATTTTATTTACAGAATAAAGACTTCTATCATGGGAATTTAATTTTACATTCTCTGTCTTTATACTATACTATTTTCAGAGACCGAACCGAAACCTTAAGGGGTTTGAACCTGCACACGTTTTCGGTTTATTTTTTAAAGAGATCAATTCATGGAATTGTTATGGCATTATAAAAAGAACCTAGATGAAAATGAGTTCGATGGCGAGATTGTTGTGTTTGCCGCCCCCTGAAAGTGCCGCCCGCGTGCGGTGCACACTCTGCACGCCCGCACCCAGCGGGTCTGTATAAACCTGAGTGTTTTTTGCTTTAATTTTAAGTTTTTTTAATTTGGAATATTTAAAAAATATTTTTTAAAGTAGTAAAGAAAATATCCTTGTCAAATCAAATTATTTTATTTTAAAATGTAGTTTCTAATTTGCCAACAGATGTCACTTACCCGAAATTACAGTCCAAATGAAGGTAAAATACTTTCATTTTGGACTTTCATTATGGTGGGTTTTTGCCACGACAATGAAGGTTACTTTCATTATGATGGTGTATGTGTCACAGTTATTAATCAGTCGTAACTTCCTGCCCTTCTACAGACAGAATTCTCAGAAATCCGAATGCTATTCTAATTAAGAAACTTACTGTCTCAGTAATAGTTTGTGCACTTTACATTTAATAGTAAAAGTTCTTTTATACGTTCTTTTAAACTCTTTGCACTCCTTGCTTTATTAAACTTTTTGGAAAAAAATTTAAATAAAAGCTTTGAAAAATAAATAATAAAAAATTTAAATTTCGATGTCAAGAATTGAACCTGCGACTTTTTGGAATGGCAACGTCGTTAATCACACACTCGACCAATTCGACCATTCTCCCATTTCTGGCTCGTGGCAATAAGTGTGTTTCTTAACTAAATCCCGGGTTCCCTGGGATCCCAATTCGTGTTTCTTAACTTTCTCGGGGTCATTTCCCCTCCATCCCAGAGAGCCAGAGGTCTGGACTTCTGGCGGCTTGGATGAAATGAGAAATGTCAAAAGGTGACAGTTCTCAGCTAAGGTGACAGTTCTCAATTTTCAACATCAATTGATTTAATAAAAGATATTCGTGTTATCGAGGCAATAGTGCAAATAATAAATAAATTGAAGTGTTGTGTTATCGAAACAACAGTGAAAATAATAATTAAATTGAAGTTTTTTGTTATCGAGACTATTAGTGCAAATAAATAAATAGTTCTTCTTCTTGGATTTCTCAATCATCCCAGAAAGCATGGCCTGTTTCACACGGGACGACGGCCAACCAACAGAAATCGTACGATATTCATGTTTTTAGAGAAGAGGGTGAGAGAGAAAGATGGGGAGGGACGATTTTCCCATCCAACTTTCTCACACGATTTTCGATACGACTTTTTGACAGCGGTGTGGTTGTTGTTGCTTTTGCTGGGAGAAGAAAAGAAATAGAAATGACTTTTATTTCACTCGGAAAGTACGCAAAAGAGAATTGAAATAAAAGCAACAACAATAAGCTAAAGCTTTTTGACGTACAGTTGGTTGGAAAAATTGGCCTGTGTGAAAGCCCGTACGACTTTTCGTCAAATTTCAAAAGGGAATGGACGATGACAGCAGATTTTGTTGGTTGGCCGTCGTCTCGTGTGAAACAGCCCCATTTCTTTACTTTGACAGTTGTATCCCCACCCTTTAACAAAAACTCGGGCTCCCAGGGATCCCGGGATTTAGTTAAGAAACACACTGAATAACAACTTTTCTACGTACGCTTTTGGTCTTGCGTCTCTCTCTGCCAGTTGGTAATCCAAAAAGTGCTGGTGGTTCAATTATTACGTTTACATGTTTACTTGAAGTATGCTTGAAGTAGTTTTCAAGTAACAAAATATACATGTAAACTCGTCCTGACTTCAAGTATACTTGAGTCAAGTAAAGCACAAAAATTTGTTTGATTGACTTGAAAAAGCTCATGTAAACGCTACTTGAATACTTGAAATTTTGCATGTGGTTTTTTTTCTTGTAACAAAAAGAAGATCAACACTGTAGTGAATGTATAATTTTGATACAATATTTTTAAAGTTATTTATATTATTATAAGGAGCTAGTTTCTGTTATAATAGGCTATGTGCACGAAGCCTACAGCGCCGCCAGTGGGACGGAGAAAAGAATTGAACTGGAATTATTGGGTTATACCGGGAAATTTTTTAATAAACAAATATCTTTTAATGTAGCTGTGTGCATATAATATAAATAGCATAGCATAAAAGGTACATGCAAATTATTTATTTTGAGTATTTTTTTCTTCAATTAAGACGTATAATACAAAAATAATTAATTCGTTCACTTTGATAGCATAACCTCAAAGCATGGGTTTATTTTGATTTTGACATATCCGCAACAGCAATGCACACTGGAAAAATGTAGTTCAGAATTTGCAGTGATGCTCACATCGAGCGCTGGCATCTAACTTATTTCTAGCTCGGCCCCCGTGCACATAGCCTATAGGAAAGGTCAAATGTCAATTCAATTCAATTCATTTATTCGACTTTAGATTCACAATTACATAAGATATCTTCTAGTTACTAAACTAAAGTATTGATGGACTGTATATGTATTGTCCATTTGCCTATAAAATATTTGAGAAACTGCCGAGCTTTATACAATACAAGTTTAATTCTACACAGTTGCGACCGTTGTGCTTATATACATAACGTTCCTTAATGGACTAAAGTAATGACTTACAACTATATATATATATATACAATTCAAATTCTTAAAACTAATAGAAAGGGAGAATTTAACTAAAAATTAAGCAGTTTTGAAATTAAAGACAAATTAGATGAGTTTTACCAAATAAAAACTCATCTAAGTTATCTTAGACCAATTATATCTAGATTAGGGAAAAATGTTTTTAATATTTATTTTAATTAAACTTAACATTAACATATTTGAAGACGAGTTAGACGAGCCTCCCAGGCCATTGGTGTTAACTTCGTGTTTCATAAGGTTCGGTGAAATAAGAGACAACGTTAGATTACTTATGAAAATACATTTATTAGATTCGAGGTTAAGAAATACATGTGTGCACTTCGCGTGCTAGATTACCACTACTTAAATCTACAAAGCTACTTCAGCGCCAGCGGCACCACCTGACATCCTCTTTCCTTATTGAGAGGAACAATCATAATCTCTTAAGTATGCTGGAGTTTTTACATTTCTACCAGATTTTGTACATACATCTGAATTTGGAATTACATTATTAGTGTTTGAATTACTGTCATTTTGTACATCAAGATTTACATTGACAGTGTGAAAGTTATCATTGTTATTATTAGAGTTACAATCATCTTGAATATACTTTGATTTATTATGTTCAAAACTTTTGTCAAATGATTCTTTTTTACCTTTATATGGATATATATGTTGCCTATTACGCTCAATCTGACTGTTGTTATTTAGTTGTACTTTGTATGATCTAGGTCTCTCACACTTACTAATAACCTTTCCTGGCACTAATGGTTTATTCATTTCTTTTCTTACAAAAACCCTATCATTAACATTTATTTTCTTTGCTTTATGAGCGTTCTTATCATAATACACTTTCTGATCAATTTGTCTATCTATAAGTCTATTTCTAATCTCATTATATTCAGATCTATTTTGGTTTACTTTTCTAATAGGTATTATACCTCTTACATTTCTATTAAACATTAATTCATTTGGTGACTTCATACTTCTATCAATGGGTGTGTTTCTATACTCTAACAATGCAAGGTTTGGATCCTTTCCATCCTCTTCTACTTGTTTAAACATTTTTTTAATAGTTTGAACGTAACGTTCAACCATGTCATTTGATTGAGGCCAATAAGGACTAGAAGTCTGTTGTTTAAAATTCCAATCTTTTGCAAACTGTTTCATTAAATAATTATTAAATTGAGGACCATTATCTGAACATACAACTTCAGGAATACCAAATCTAGCAAAAATATTTTTTAAAATGTTAGTTACACTATTGGCATCAGTGAAATGTAATCTAGCTACCTCCACATATTTACTAAAATAATCTATAATCAATAAGTGTTCAGAGTTTTTATAATGAAAAAGATCCATACCCAATATTTGCCAGGGTCTATTTGGAACTTCTCTTGGCATTAATGGTTCTTTTATTTTTGACTTTTGGAATTTATTACATACATAGCAACTAGTGACTAAATCTTCAATTTCTTTGCTTATAAAAGGCCAATACAAAATTTCTCTGGCTCGAGCTTTACATTTTTTACACCCAAATGATTATAATGAATTAAATTTAACATATCAGTTCTAAGTTTCCTTGGTACAACTATTTTATTACTTTTGAAGACTAAACCTTCAATTACAGTGAATTCATCAGCTGATTTATAATAAGGTTTGATACAATCAGGAATTAATTTTTTATTATCTGGCCAACCTTTATTAATATAATTTATTAAAATTTGTAATTCTTTATCATTTTTTGTTTCTATTTGAAACATTTCTTTCTTTTCTATACTGATAGGAAGATTGTCTACAATACAACATACATGTTCCTCTATTTCCTTATCAAAATCATTTGTTCCATCCTTTACAAAATTTCTAGATAAGGCATCGGCTAGAAAAAGTTCTTTACCAGGTTTATACTTGACCTCTATGTCATATTTTTGTGTTGCCAACCTCATTCTCTGTATTCTTGCTGGACATTGACCAATAGGTTTTTTAAAAATAGTTTCCAATGGTTTATGATCACTTTCCAATAAAACTTTTTTTCCATAAATGTACTGATGATATTTTTCACATGCAAATACAATTGCTAAAGCCTCTTTTTCAATTTGAGCATATCTGATTTCCGTTTCTGTTAAAGCTCTGCTAGCGTATGCTACTGGGAGATGCTCCTGGAGTATGACAGCTCCAAGACCATGGGATGCATCTACACTTAAGACTACTGGTTTATTTACATCAAAGTATTTTAAAGTAGGAGAATTAGTTAAAATATTTTTTAATACTATAAATTCTTTTTCAGCATTGGAATCCCATAGCCATACAGTATCTTTTTTTGTTAAATTTCTTAAAGTTGAATTTACATGAGATAAATTAGGAACAAATCTTCCTACGTATGCTAGCATTCCTAAAAAAGTTAACAGTTCATCTTTATTTTTTGGTGCTTGCATTTCAACTATAGCCTTTAATCTGTCATGGTCAACTTTAATGCCCTTATCTGAAAAGATGTGCCCTACATATTTAACTTCTTTTTTTTTTAATTGACATTTTTTTAAATTAAACTTAATATTTCTTTCTCTTGCTCTATTAAGTACTTCTTTAAGTCTGTGATCATGTTCTTGAGGAGTACATCCCCAAATTAAAAGATCATCAATCAAGACAATGACACCATCAAGGTCACCAAAAATTTGATCAAAACAATATTAAAAGGTTTCAGTAGCAGAAGAGATTCCATAGGGCATAACCTTAAATCTAAATCTACCAAAAGGTGTGATAAAAGTTACGAATTCCGAACTTTTTTTGCTTAATTTAATTTGCCAGAATGCTCTATCTGCGTCTAAAGTACTAAATATTTCTGCACCAGGCATTCGTGCACATAATTCATCAAAACTAGGAATAACATGATGTTGACGTAATATGTATTTATTTAGTTCAGTAGGATCTAAACATATCCTTAAATTTCCATCTTTTTTTTGAGTTATAACAAGAGGATTTACCCATTCCGATGGTTCATGCACTCTTTCAATTATTCCTGATATTTCCATTTTATTTAATTCATTCCTTAAAGATTCAATTATAGCAATAGGAACTTTTCTACATGAGGCTATACTACCTTTTGCATTTGGCTTTAATTTAATGTCATATTCAAAGTTTGTGATTATGCCTTTTCCACTAAAAATGTCTTTATATTCTTTTAAAATGCTTTTTTCATTGAGTTCTACTATTGTTTCAACTCGCTTAATCAATTGTAATTTCAATAGAGTGGGTAATCCAATAAGTGTAGGCTGACTTTCACTTTGTACAACCGTAAATTCCAGTGTAGCTTCGTTTCTATTAATGAATTTACAATTTAATTTACATGTACCCACAACTTTAATTTCACCACCTCCATAGGGCATATTCACACGCTGCCATAATTGTGGTGAGTAAAACCGGTTTTATTCAACTCCTAGCAACTCAGACGGGGCGTAAATGAGTGTAGTAAATTCGAATGCTTTACAGGAACCTTTAAATGTATTGCAGATGAAATTTACTTGTTAGAGAAAAACAGAGCTAAAGAATGCAAGAGATAGAAGTAACTTTTTATATGTGTGTGCCAGTTTTCACGCCTTTGCTTTTGCGTGAAAAATGTTTCGTTAAGTTCTTCCGCTCCCTTCCCTCTCTCATCTATAAAACCGGTTTTAGGCGCCATGAATGTGCACTGTGTGAATATGCCCATAGACAAGTACTTTAGAATGGCTTCTAACAATTTTTATCTTATTATCGATCTTTTTTAATTCATTGAACAGAATCACATTACATTGTGCCCCCGAATCTAATTTAACCTGCAATTTATATTTTTTATTTACCAATATTGTTTCATACCATTCCTTGATGTTATCATTTTTGTAATAATTACCTTTTATTTGTACATTGCCAACTTGGTTTATATATATAGAATCTAAATTCACTTGTTCTACTACGTTTACATTATTACGTTTTTTGCAAACTTTCTCAAAGTGGTTTCTACCATTACAAAACTTACAGAATTTACCATACGCCGGACACTCTCTAAATTTGTGCTGCCTACCGCATCTCATACAGGTGTAGCGCTGCTGTTGATGCTCTGATTGTCTGTCATCACTTCTGGGTATCTGAATGTTTGTTTTTGAACTATGGAACGGCTGACTTTGGAACGGCTGACTTTGGAACGGCTGACTTTGGAACGGCTGACTTTCCTGTTTAAACTTGTTGCCTGTTTTGCCCTGTAGAGTCCATGATTTTTATGCTGCATACTTGTTTTTATTTGGATTTTGATTTTTTTTATATGATCTGATCTCATTTATTTTATTATCATTGTCCATTGTTTTAATTTGCACATCAGCTAATTCTGCTGCTTTGCAAATATTTACACATTTTTCCAGTGTAAGATTTTCTTCACGAAGTAATCTATTTTTTAGCTCATTATCACTTATTCCACATATGATTCGATCTTTAATTAAACTGTCTTTCAGAGTGCCAAAAACACAAGATGCACTTAACCTTTTGAGATCAGTTAGAAAACTAGTGAAATTTTCACCATTGCTTTGCACACGCGAAAAAAATAAGTGACGCTCTACACTCTCATTCACTTTAGGCGTACAAAATTCTTCGAAGGCATTGTATACCTCATCAAGACTTTCCTTCTGGTCTTCACTTAATCCGAAGGTATCAAATTTTTCCATTGCTTCCTCACCAGCCACATGCAATAGAACAGCTATTTTTCTTTCATCTGTTTTGGATTCCAGATCCGTGGCCTTCAAGTATATTTCAAACTTTTGTCGCCATTTTCTCCAATTTTCTTTTACATTTCCTTCAAAAGATAGTGATGAAGGAGCTCTCATGGAACCTTCCATTAGCCTAGTACTAAGTTCGGCGCTAAACTAAATTTTAGCGCGTCTCCAAACTTGTACCCTTTTTAGCAAGATAAAATTTGACAATGTAGAATTGTAGAGAAAGTTCATATTAACGTTTTTTTTGGGTTAAATTTCAAAGTCTTCTTCGAAATAAAACTCCTCAAAATCCACTGGAAATATAAAATTATTAAAAATTGTTTCAAAATATTTTAAACACATAGAATTATTTATTATTTTTACTATTTTTTCATGCACAAACTTTTATTTTAGTTTTATTTCCGCACTTGAAACTTCTACAACCCTAAATTAACTTATTTTTCCGTTTGTTTTATATCACTGGTTTTTTTCAACAAAATTTAGCGTGAAATAAGGTGCCTGCACGATAAAAATGCAGCTAAAAATGTGGAGACTAACATTGCTGCCATCTGTTTTAAAGAAATAGAAACGTGGATTTATCGAGCATTTTAGCGGCGAACTTAGTACTGCATGCGCTAAAGATGTTGCTAAAATTTAGCTTGATAAATTTTCGCGCTAAATTTTGTATGGAAATTTCATTTAGCGGGGAGCTTAGTACTAGGCTATTGTTAAAATTTCTTTTAATTTTAACTATTTCACAAGAACTTTTGTTTATTTCTTATTATTTATTTTTTTTTTTTAGACGCTCTCACTGTCGCTGAGACTTGTTTACGAGACTGCGCGAAAACTATATATATATTTTTTAATTATTGTTTTCAATAACATTCACTACCGGCTGCGCCATGTTAACTTCGTGTTTCATAAGGTTCGGTGAAATAAGAGACAACGTTAGATTACTTATGAAAATACATTTATTAGATTCGAGGTTAAGAAATACATGTGTGCACTTCGCGTGCTAGATTACCACTACTTAAATCTACAAAGCTACTTCAGCGCCAGCGGCACCACCTGACAATAGGCTCATCGAAGTGGTCTTCATACTCTTATTATTACGGTGTCTCCTCCTGACCTCTAACAATCTAAGGTATTAGACATAAATTACACTAATTTGGTGTTCCTCATCCGGAAATCACTGGTTCTCCTTTTCGCCGATTATTATCTCCTCGAATTTTAAGATATTTTCTTATTCTATAACTTATTCCGAACAGTACTTTTACAGGTTAGCTTTTATGCGGCCACGCGCTCTCCTTTTCGCCGATTATTATCTCCTCGAATTCTAATTTTTCAGCCATTTATTTTCTTTAATATATTAACTAGAACTTATTTCAGCATTCTCACTTGCTTAAGATATTTTCTTATTCTATAACTTATTCCGAACGGTACTTTTACAGGTTAGCTTTTATGCGGCCACGCGCTCTTTTATTCGGGAACATCTCGACACTTGCGTTCGCTTCGACACTCACCGAGCGAATCAAAGGTCAAATGTCAGCTCAAGAAAATTTCAGGACATTTTGAAGTCAAGTAAGTGAACCGAAAACGCAACTTGAGTTTCAAGTAAATTTCAAGTCCAGAGCTCAAGTAAATCATGTAAACGTAATGAATTTCATTCGTTATAAAATTTCAATAAATACGTTCTTGCAGTTCGGTTTTCTTTCCCGACCGGATCGGTCGTCTTCTCTCACGGCTGGCCCTAATGGCCGGTTCACATTATTCCAGTAGCAATCCAGTCCAGTGATCGAATCCAGCGCTGGACTGCTACTGGAATAATCTGAACCGGAACTGGAATGTACTCAGTCCAGTAAACAATCCAGTCCAGTGACTGGATTGACAGTCTACTTTTTCATTCCAGCTCGCCCAATCCAGCGCCACTGGAATAGTGTAGACGACCAATCCAGTGCTGGATTAAACGTTGAACAGTGAACACGCATTGTTTTTTTTTGTAAACACGCATTGTTTTAGTTCCATTATTCCTAACAATGGCAAACTTAACTGAAAACCAATAAATTTTGAATGACTGCAATAAAATAGACGATATGATCCAGTCTAACACTGGACTGGATTGACTCGCTGGATTACTGGACTGGAATAATGTGGACGATATGATCCAGTCCAGCACTGGACTGGATTGACTCGCTGGATTACTGGACTGGAATAATGTGAACCGGGCATAAAACTCAAATCTTGTAGCTGTTTTCGAAACAGTTATTACGGGATTTTTTAATATCTGTTTTCGTACAGTATAACGTGAACGTGTATACTAAGCAATCGGCTCTTTCATACTGGTGCATCACATCTGCTTTTTAAAAGTCGCTAAAGTGAAACCACCGCAACCCGAATTTTTCGTCATGTTGAATATGCGGACCAGTTTGATTGTGTTTCAGCTGATCATCTGCCGTTTTGCCTACAAGTTTATCTTTTATTTTGTAATGATTACAAGTCACATAAGTATACAAGGCTGTGCTTGTTTTTTTATCCCATTTTGTGCGCACACAACTGACAAGTTTTCCCAAGCTTTATGATTTTTGGATCTAATATTAGCTCTGTTCGTTTACTCTGCACGGGATCCCGAGATTTGAGACGTTTTGAAGTATTTGCATGAGAGGGAGTGAGAGAGAAATAGAAAAATTTGTGCCCGCGGGATCCCGTGTGGCGTAAACGAACAAAGCTAATGTTGTTGTCATCAATAATTTCGTTTTTGGCTTCAATTAAAAAAGTTTCCAGCTTGGTAAAATCAGTAGTACGCGGTCGACCTCTTTTTCTCTGTTGTAACTCACTCATTTTTGTTGATTATTTAATATTTTTTAAAATTTCACAAAATTAACGACAACACACGTTTTTTTGTTCTACACTGAAGAACATAACTTTTGCTTATTTTTTCTGAATGAATTGGAAGGAGAAGAAGAGGGAAGTGGTGAGAAACGACTTTGTAACTCGTGTTATGCAAAAGAACAAGTTCAGATTGATCGTGCTACATCAAATAAAAAAGTAGAGAATTGGGGTGGTATTCTAACTCAACCAAGAAAGAAGGCAAAAAAAGGATATCTGAGGAACAATTTCACCGACAGAGAGCAAGGTGAAGATAAAAAGAAACACAGGACAACTATATTTAAAAATGGAAATGATGTTACGTTGAAATCGATAAAATTCGGAGGAAATAAATACTCTGTCATTAACACCGACATTTTTGACAGCACATTCCAAATGCTTCTTCAAATGATTCGAGATTAGCTTTGTTCGTTTACGCCACACGGGATCCCGCGGGCACAAATTTTGCTATTTCTCTCTCACTCCCTCTCATGCAAATACATCAAAACGTCTCAAATCTCGGGATCCCGTGTGGAGTAAACGAACAAAGCTATTATGAAGACGTGAAATCTTTTGTGTACCCCATAGACTCACAAGTGATTGATCTGTTGAATCAAGTCGACAAATCTGGAATTACAAGAGATTCTTACATCACAAGAACAAAGATCCTGGTTAGCCTTTTGAGTGAACAAGAGTTAGAGCAATTCAAACAAGAAGATATATACTGCATTCAGTATAATAAGAGCGTCAACTATTTATTGAATAAATTACTGGCAGAAGTTCCATGTTTTGAAGAAAAAATTTCTTGTGATAAGGGATGTAAACATAAGACCTACCCATCATCAATTGTTAAACTTCAGTTTAGCCATAGTTGCTACCAATTTCAGCACAGAAGTGAATAATACTATGCACAGTCCCATCGAATCGAAGCCATGTCCAAAGAAAAATTGCAATGGTACAATGATAATATCACTCTGTATGCATGGTAAGAAAATTATCCTATGTAATATTTGAATTTCTTAAAATATAAATCATGTTATTAACGCTATTAAATTTTAAACTCACTTAAGTTTCTTCTTTATTTTCCTTATTTACAATTCATATTTAACCTACGGACGCTCAAGTTTAGTAGGGAATCATTGCATTTTTTAAAATTAAATTATCTGTACTAAATTAAAAACCAACTTAACTGCATCTCCGTTTTATTGATTCCATCTTAAACTATGATTAGATATTTACAGTTAAAGTCTTGATTCCAGTTCAAAAATAAGTAATACCAAATAAAATTGACCGATAAGACGAATAATATACGTATATTATTTGTATGCGCGGGACATTTATCCTTTCTACGGATAATATACGGATACTATCCGTGAATCCATCCTTTTCTATCGAAGATAATAAATTTCGAACTTTAATGAAATACAGAAAATTAATTAGTATTCATATTACTTGTTTCAGCCAATTTATTTTTTATTGATGTTTTCGTAAACGAAGATAACACGCTAGAAATAAAATTGTCTGAATTCACACCGACGGTTGACATTCAAACCAATAGCTGCGTAAAAAGATTCAACCTAGTGTCCATCATTAGATTTATACCACCAGTGATGAGCCGTCGTTCTTCGACATCGCAAAGGGTTATCCTTTGTGGCCACTACACTTGCATTTTGAAAATTAAGAACAAATGGTTTCAAGTAAACGACGAAACAGCGTCTCAAATTCCTCTTAGATCAACTCTGAAAGTACAACCGAAGCTATTAGCTTATGTATGCGATACGTCACCGCAACCCAAGTGATAACTTACATTTTATATTAATAAATATTTCTTGTAATTATGTATAATAAAATTTTAAGTTTGACATGTTAATTTTATTCACTCACTGATGTAACAACGAAATCAATTAAGTGATACGAAAATGCAAACAGTAGCACATCCTCGATAGAACGATACCGATAATATACGAATATTATCCGTATAAGCGATAAATGTCCAAGTAATATACAGAAAATATATATATATATTATCCGTCCCGTTCAATTGGGGATAATTCTGGTTTATAAAAGTTTTTAATTTCCTTTCAATCCAACATTTTCTTTTATAGTTCGTGTGTCAACAATGCCTACTTGTCATGACATCCTTGTCCAAGTACTGACTTTTTTAATAATTCACTTTAGCTTTCTTGTACGCTCCATGACTGTAAACATGCGGTGGCTCTTTCTCGCCAAATTCCATAAGTCTGTTAGCATCTTCTTTTCTTTTTACTGATGGAGCTTTTCTTGTGTCATACAACTCCTTTCCTATTTCATCTCGTATAGGGTATCTCAAAGGGCTAAAAAATGCAATTTAATATATAATAAAACGTGTGTTGGAATATATTGTAGAAGTACTCTGATAACCAGCATGTTTGCAAAATTTGTGACCCTCTTACGAGAATAGCCAACATAAATTCAAAAATATTAAATTTTTAAAGTTTCACCTATGCCAATCGTTTGTGAATCGTTTGTGAATGTTTGTGACACAAACGATTTTGTTTGTGACTAATTAGTTAATTAGTTATTAATTTGTTAATTAAGAGCTTACGATTAGCCAACACTTTTTGAAAATTAATTGTAACGTAGGCTTTAGGGTACTCAATCAATCGGAAATCGTTTGTGAATTCCGAATATGATAATGAAAAGGTTTGTGAAAGCTTTTTTTTCAAGAAAAAACCAAAAATAAATTTTGGTGTAATGAGTTAAATCGATTTAATTTTGCTGCTATAGACTTGGTATTACCTTGTTTATGCGTAAGTCGAATTTCGGATTAAGATAGAATCCGGTTCCGTATAAACAGTCTTAAATCGAAATTCCTCTCAAACTTAATTTATTTCAGCTTAAGACGAATTATTGTGTGTATGTGTGTGTGCGGTTAGTGATTAAGCACGGTATACAGAAACAAGGTAATGTAATGGAGAAATGTCATTTGAGTGCTGACGTCACTTGGCACGCTTTTCAATGTTTGAGAGATAATCAGAATCTGTTTGTAAAGGCAATTCGTCTTAAGCCGATTTTAAGCTTAAAACCGTCTTACGCATAAACCAGATATATGAGTGCCGACAGACATTTATACCTGTGACACCATAATACCTGTGACACATATACCATCATAATGAAAGTAACCTTCATTATCGTGGCAAAACTCAACAATATGAAAGTCCAAAATAAAAGTATTTTACCTTCATTTAGACTGTAATTTCGGTTAAGTGACATCTGTTGGAAAGATGGAAACTACATTTTAAAATAAAATAATTTGATTTGACGTTAGTTAAGCAACATTTACTCCGTTTATGACTATATTCAACCTAGGTTCAACCCAGGTTCAACCCATTCATAAACGGGGGTCGAGTTGAAACTGGGTCCACTTAACTCAACTTAGTTCTCCTACCTGGGTCGTGTTGAAATGTCGCCTCATATACGCGGTTTGAGTTGAATTTGGGTTGAAGTGACATTTGTTTGTCTGTTTAGCATCCTTGAAGCTCATTTTGATGGAAAACTTTATGGGAAATCAGAAATATGGAAAAATATAAGCTGTTTTCGATTTGCACCATTTATCTGATATTCATCACATATTCCTCACATGTCAAATCTCGTACTCACTTTTGCCTCACTTTTGTTCTGTCAAATTGTAACTGATTGCAAAAAGCAAATCGAACTCACTTATGTGATAAATAATAAAAATTTTATAAATTAATTTTCCATACACCGAGATCAAAGAAATTGTCTCTTCATAATACTTCCGCTGCTGAATATGAAATTATTACAAAATAAGATATTCAGCCACAATAAATACTTCAGTGCATAACTTCAAAATCACTTACTCAACTGATGTGATGAAAAAATATTTTTATCACATCACTTGGTTTTGTATCAGTTGGAAGCTGTCGCCATCTGTTGTAAAATAGGAACTGAACCGCCAAATCGAACAGCCATTTTCAGTGAAACTGAGGAAAATGTGAGGCATATCAGATAAATGCGGCAAATCGAAAGCAGCTATAGAAAAAGAATTAAGAAAAAGCGGCTATCGTATCTAAAAATGAGAATTTCACAGAAAAATTTGAGGTTATGTTTTGATGTCAATTGAACTCTATTTCAACCCAAAGTGAACTCAATTCGACATCATATACGCTGGTCGAAATTTCAACTCAACCTCGATTCAACTTTTCAACCTAATCATAACCGGGGTAAATCTGCAAGGATGTTTTCTTTATTATTTTAAAAAATATTTTTTTAAATATTCTAAATTAAAAAAACTTAAAATTAAAGCAAACATAACGCATGTTTACATCCTCACTTGATAAGCCAGAAGCAAATGAAAGTAAAGTGTAATGTGTCACCACATCATTTCCTTGACCATCATAATGAACATTACCATCAAAATGAAAGTATAGTGTGTCAAAGGTGTTATACTCTTTAACAATTTTTTATGATCAATAAATTTAGATATTTTTGGGGTAATATTCAAAAGAACTTTGACACAACATCTAATTGTAATTCTTTTGCTTATAATTATGAAGAAATCATGTTGGAAAACAATTGGTTGGCTCAGGATTTTCAATCCAACACAACTAAAGGAAATAAATTCGATAATGATAACAGAGGTTTATTCAAGTTTTGTAATATATTTTTGTTTTATCGTTATTGCTAAAGAAAAAAAATTAATCATCTTTAACGTAATACAAGTTTAGCTGCATCATTATTAATTACATCATGTCATTAGTCAAGCACTAGAATGCATGTGTGAAGATAGAAAAATAAATAGAGTAATGATAATATTTTTTGAAAGAAATGGTTTCAAATTTTATTTTACAATCTTCTGAAAATTGTTTATAAGCAAAGTATTTTTAACGAACATTTACTAGGGGGGATGATACACGGCACAACGTGTTGATCAACACGAGCTGTCACTTCGCAGTTTGAGAGTCAAGGTAAGGGTAAGAGCAAAGTTTGCGGTGTTGACCGAAACAAGAAACGATTTCTATTTTTCCTTGAGTTCAAAGCCTTCTACATTTACAAGCCATGCCCCAGGTGTGTGCATGTGTGTGTATGAAGTCCCAAAGATACTTCAAAATCCGCGCTAAACAAGTGTTTTGCAGGTTATAGCTGCATTTATTATTAATTATTATTAGTTGAGAGTGAGTTTCTAAAAGTTTAAAAGTGTTTTTGTTTATATTAAAGTGCATAGGAAGTGTCCAGGATAAGTATCGTCGTTGGAAAAGGATTAACTAATTGCCCGTAAGTAATTTTATTATAGTTTTTGCATGTCTGTTTGTAAACAATTTTTAAACGTAAACAATTTAAGTTTTATTTTCATTTTTAATCGGACTAATTTGTGCATCATTGAGCGAGTTTACACGGGTATATCAAATAATTAAATTATGATCAATGATGCATAAATTAATCCGATTAAAAATGAAAATAAAACTTAAATTGTTTACGTTTAAAAATTGTTTACAAACAGACATGCAAAAACTATAATAAAATTACTTACAGGCAATTAGTTAATCCTTTTCCAACGATGATACTTATCCTGGACACTTCCTATGCACTTTAATATTAACAAAAACACTTTTAAACTTTTAGAAACTCACTTTCAACTAATAATAATTAATAATAAATGCAGCTATAACCTGCAAAACACTTGCTTAGCGCGGATTTTGACGTTTCTAACCGCACTTCTCACAGATAAATTGAAGTCCATTCTGACTGAAGTCCATTCTGACAGCTAAATTGAAGTCCGATTTTCTTTGAATGGGAGTGTGAGATTTCGTTGTGTATGGCTTGTAAATGTAGAAGGCTTTGCTTGAGTCAAGACCCTCTCAACTACAGGCCTTGCATAAGATCTTTGCACAAACACAACTAAGCGCAAACTTAGTCTGAATTTTTGTTGAGCAAGGTAGGCAAGTGATGGGATTTTTGACATTATGAATGGAATTATTTTCCTGACAACCATTTTATTTAAGATTTTTTGCCTTTAGATAAATAAATTATACTGAATTTATTTATAAAAACTTCGACAATCAATTCATTTCTTAAATAATTTAGAATGACATAAAAAATATGTAAATTATTCATCATAAATCATGTAACATATATGAATTTTAAAATTTTAGTAGTACGGAAGTGTTGTGTTACAAAAAGTGTTAGTAATAATATTGAATTAACAACTTTTTTTTAGTACAATGAGATCATAAGAAAAGCATTCATAGATGCTTTTGCGAAAAATCTAAAACAACTTTTCTTAGTGTCGCCTTTGAAAGGAGAAGAGATATTAGGAATTGATTGAATAGTAAAATATTCTATCGTTTCGGAAATGTTATAAGGGTTTTACCAGCGCCCCGTTAGCCGCTTATTGCGTTTCCAGCTCCCACGGCGAGGACGAGGGGTTGGATTTTAGGAGCCACATTATTGTTTGCATTTCTTTAATTAACTAGACTTATTTAAAAAATGTTTCAAATAAATGAAATGCTAACAATAAAATATAACAAAATAAACTTTCAAATAAATAAAAATCAGAGGCTATTTATCAAATTGGTAAACCTCGAACTACTTAAGATATAAGCTTATTAGTTTCACTTACGTACGTCTTGATTATGTACCAGCTTCTCTGCTTTTTTAAAATTTCTTTTTTTTATTTTAGAAACTTCATTTTTTATTTGATGTTCTATTAAAAGAGTATATTATTAAATTAGTTTTTTTACTGATTTTGCACTATAAAATAAAAATTTATTATTTCCACATTCCTCATTTAAGTAAATTATTCACGATGCAATTAATTATTACTACTTTTTTTATAAAATTAAAAATTTTGTATATGGAAACCGAGGAAATTCCATTTTAATCAATTTGGGGCCTTCACCATAACCTCAAAATTTTTGATTACATTCTTTAAAAAATATTTCTGACTTATGGTAAGGACGTTTTACCCTAAACGCACAATTTAACCACTTCCCTATTCATTTTGTTAATAAGAATATTCTTATAAGAAATAAACAAAAATTATTTTAAAAACCATTTTCACTAAATGGCACAACAATTTTAAATTTTCACATAAAAGCAGGAATTACCCTAACACTTGCACTATTTAACTTTATTATAAGAACTTGCCACTATTTATTATTACTATTTCACCTTTATTTTATATTATTAACTCCAAAATATCCTTTAATTTCTTTTGCGAAACTTAAAAACTGCCCCGACTCGCGCACTTTCTATATAAATTTGACAGTTCTTCAACCAACTTTCAGACTACGTCACACATATGCAAAAATCTACAGCATGGCCTGTAGTTGAGAGGGCCTTGCTGAGTTGCATAAAAAATGTTTATGTATGCGTAACTGTCAAGCGGTTATGGGTCGAAAAAAATTTGGAATATTTCGTATATCAGATGCATTTTAGGCGTCGGCCTGCTATGTTGTGCGTTGTGTTGTAATGTTTTAGTTTGACTTTCAGATGCGTGCATTAAAAAATTATATTTATGGTTTTGACAGAAAAACTTATGCTCAACTCGTTGCCTCGTGCAAGTCCTTCTCAAGTAGAGGCCTGGAAGATGCCTACCTCACTAACACTAACGCAGCTGCTCGTAGTCCCAGAATCTGTCACTTTTGTTGGATTTATACGCCGTGATGTAAAGTTCGGAATATTTTTGCATTAGTTTGCCGTAAAAAGTCATAAAATAATATATTTAACCAGTATTTATTGCAATAGAATTACCACTGAATAGTGCTTTAGTGATTTAATTAAGAAAATTTAAAAAAAAACGAGTGATTAAGTGTGTTTTAAGTGAGTTAATTGTGAAGGTGGCCAATTTTGTTTACATTCGCGGTGGTTTTTTCTTGTTTATTTAGGGGAAAAATGTTGGATTTGTGTAGTAATATAATAAAAAGTGCTTTTTGAGTGATTAAAGATTATTATAGAATAGTTATTAAAAACATAAGTGCAGAAAAATGTGAAGGAAAAGTGGAAAAGTTATTGTTATGTATGTTGTGTGGTGGTACTTGCACTTAATGTGTTTAATAACTATTCTATAATAATCTTTAATCACTCAAAAAGCACTTTTTATTATATTACTACACAAATTCAACATTTTCCCCCTAAATAAACAAGAAAAAACCACCGCGAATGTAAACAAAATTGGCCAGCTTCACAATTAACTCACTTAAAACACACTTAATCACTCGATTTTTTTAAATTTTCTTAATTAAATCACTGAAGCACTATTCATTGGTAATCCTATTGCAATAAAAACTGGTTAAATATATTATTTTATGACTTTTTACGGCAAAATATCCCGAACTTTTACCTCCTCCATATAATATCTTCCGATTTGACAGATAATGGGTCTATTACCAACGCAAACACAAACTCTGCTTCCAGGCCTGTACTTACTAGGGTCTTGCCTCGTGTATCGGCACCGCGCACTGACATATAGATATGGACTGCTAAATAAGCAAAATCCCATACAAAAAAGTGGCACCAAAAACTATTGACCTCTCGCTCCCCCGCAAAAATCCTATGAACTTTAATCGGTTTTAAAATAAAAAAACAGTTCAGTGCATGTCAGCGATATAAACATAATTAGAAAAAACTAGACAGCTATAGATTTTTTTCTTCTTTCTCTATTTTCTTTATTTTTAAAAGTTCGTTAAACAGAGGGAAAAAACCCTCACATATTTAAAAAAAATACATTTATTTAACGAAAAAACTGCTACTAAATAAAAAATAATGATGGAAATTTTTTTCTATCAATTATAACATACATCTTATCACTTATTTTCTCCTAAATTCGAAAAAAAAATTGTTGTTTACATAGAAAAGGTCTTCTTCTTCTGGAGAAAAATGGTGCCATTGAAAGTTGTCAATTAGCAGTCCATATCTATATGTCAGTGGCACCGCGCAACAAACTGACATTGGGCCTATTCACACAGTGCACATTCATGGCGCCTAAAACCGGTTTTATAGATGAGAGAGGGAAGGGAGCGGAAGAACTTAACGAAACATTTTTCACGCAAAAGCAAACGCGTGAAAACTGGCACACATATAAAAAAGTTACTTCTATCTCTTGCATTCTTTAGCTCTGTTTTTCTCTAACAAGTAAATTTCATCTGCAATACATTTAAATGTTCCTGTATAGCATTCAAATTTACTACACTCATTTACGCCCCGTCTGAGTTGCTAGGAGTTGAATAAAACCGGTTTTACTCACCACAATTATGGCAGCGTGTGAATATGCCCATTGTGTTCCATAGACACGATGACTCGTGTACCATCCCACTAAGGTTACATGTCGGACTGAGGACTTGACTTGAACTGACAGTTTAATCCGCGGCGACCGCTTAACTACTTGAGAGCTTGACTTCAAACTGACTTGAAATATATTTGACACTTCGCATAAATATGACGCAAAATACGTGATGGAAGAAACAATTTTTGGTAATACTAGCTTTTGGGTTACAACTCTCCGATGACCTTGATTTTTAAATATGTCCTTTTTGGGGTCATTCTGAGTACGCTGATATATATATGTAGGGCGCGCTCTCGCCTCCTTCATATTGTTTTTTGGGTTCAAAGATTGTCACCCACCCCCAGCCTGACTGGGTAGCTTTTAAGGTGCAACTCTCCGATGACTTTGATTTTGAAATATGTCATTTTTAGGGACATGCTGAGCACGTTGATAATATATAGGGCGCGCTCTCGCCTCCTTCATATTTTTTTTGGGTTCAAAGATTATCACTAAACCCCAAAAAGGACATATTTAAAAATCAAGGTCATCGGAGAGTTGTAAGTTAAAAGCTAGAATTTCCAAATTATTTATTTACTACAAGAACAGGCATACATGGATCGGGCGATACACACGTCGCCACATATATATCAATATGCAAATAAGGACTACAGCACAGTAACTGCAGAGAGTCATCCTTCACGAAGTCTACCACTTTCTGCGAGCTCCGCACGCACCACAGGACGCTTCCAGTACAATCATGCACGAATTTATCCGCGACACTTTAAAAATAAAATACTAGCGAGTACTAGCGATTGTTTATCCTATCGGCGACCTGTCTGTACTCGTCGTGGTCCATTAAATTATCGAGCTTAGTTTCCTTGCCACCGTGCCGCACAGCTACGTTCACTCGCACAGCATTTATTGTGCCGAGGGCATTGCTATTCTCCATCGGAAGGATGCGACCGCGCTCCTCCCGGGGTAGAGTTGCCTGGTAGTAGTCGTACACCCCGTGGTTGACGTTGTTTGTTGACAAGATGTGCACCTGGTAGTTGTCGAATTTCGTGGGGGCAATGTTCTTAAACGAAGATGCATTATTCTTGAGGACCCCCATCTGGTATTGTCCGCGGAGTATCTCGCTAGTGGGGTTGTTGCGCCGCAGTCGCTTCATCTGGCCCACGGGCTGGCGGGCAGGTATCGAGAATATCGATGCCACCACCTCCGTCTTGCTGTCGTAGCGGGAGCAGTCCTGCGGCAGCACGATGCCCTTCTGGCTGCAATCGTCGCAAAACTTCATGCCATCGTAATTGGAGCACTCGATGCTCGTGACAACATCGACATACATGCGGAGAGTCTTTCCAATGGTCGCCCGCACAATGCCAGTCACACAGATATCGAAATTTTCGCTCTCGAGGTGATGCATCTCATCGAAATACTTGTATATGTTGTATATGCGGCCAGCGGCATTCTCAGATTCCACCGCGTACATTTTGATTTGCGGAAATATCTTGATGCTGAGTGGTGCACCAAATTTTTCAATCCGCATGACCTTTAGCTCCTTGCGTATCGGCATGCCCATCGAGTTTCTCGTCACCGTGCAGTTGGCGGCGGTAAGGTTGTCCTCGAACACGATATTAGTGCTCCGGTCGAAATCGAACTCGAAGCGCGTCTTGTGCATAATTACGCACGGCACCTTTAGGTCTCGGTTAATGATGTAGCTGTCACCGATAATCTGCGGATGACTGCTAAAACGAAGGTCGACGCTCAATAGCATGTCTTTTGGGTTCAGATTTTTAATGGCGACATTGGTGTTTTCGTTGGTATAGCCAAAGTACTTTAGGGTCTTGCTCGTGGAATATCGGTTTTTCATATGGTTGGTCGCAATCAATAGCTTGCTAGTTACTGCATATTGGGCGTCAGCAACCGTCTGCTCCGAAATGTTGGGCCCGAAAACCCTCAGGGTCACAGGTATGTCGTCGGCGCGCAGCGTATTGTGCAGCTCGAGTGGTGAAATCGCACAGTCACCGACTCTAATGAATGGTATACCCGGATAAATGTTGATCATTAGAAAGTCACTCGTTTCGTAGTACTCGTAATGCGAATTTAATTGCTTCAAGGCGCGCAGGGTGGTCGTGTCGATTCTATCCACTGCTAATTGATATTTTGTGCATATGCAGCCATTTATCAGCACGTGTTTTTTCACGTTTGCGCCACGCTCATAGGCGACAATTAGCCCCGAGTTGCACATGAATTCAATCACATCATTTATCGAGTCACCGCGTGCCAGCGTCGCCTTTGTCGAGATCTCGACAGTGTCCAGCAGCGTGAGCCACCTGTTGGGCTGATTTATATTCATACTGCGCTCGATCGGGCACAAAAAGAACTCTGTGCGCTCCGGAACACTAGATTTCAGCACGCTGCGGCCGGTGGGGCGCACCACATATCTGTCGTACCGGGCCACGGCCGCCTCGCGGGTAGTGGGGATCTGGTTCGGCGCAATCTTGCGGTAGTGGAACCCCGATATGCCGCAAAGTCCATTGGCCGAAGAGTTCTTCTTCGTGTCGTTGACCGAGGCAAACTCGATGCGCGTCGACAGAAACTTTTCGAGCTCGCCCCTCAACATGTAGCGGCGGATCAGCTTCCAATCATAGCGGGCCATCTGGCAGACCTCCATCAGTATGTGCATCATCGAAAAGATGAGCTTGTTCTCCATGCTGTCGATGGGCACAGTGTGCCTGTATATCTTTGACACCACGTCGTATATTTGGCTCATATCGAGGTGGGCGCCATCTACTGGAAACTCGATCGGTATGTCGAATGTGCCCGGGGCGAGCGTGTAGTTCTTGCCCAGGTTGCTACGGTACACCATCTCGCCAGATTGCACCACAGTCAGCCGGTGTCCAGATTCCTGGCTGTCGTACAGATATATGCAAAAGATGTCGTTGCTGCGCTTGACCATGTGACCCATCTGCTTGCGGTTGGTGAAGATGTTGGGGAAGTAGCAGAGCGTCCCATCGACAAAGATCATGCCAAACAGGTTGTCGAAGCAGGACAAGTCGCGGCGGTACCTCTCCGGATAGAGCTTCTGGAACACGGCGTGATCGAGCTCGGACCCAATCAGGATCGGGAATATGTTGCACACGTGGCGCTGCCTGCATTCGACGGTGCTGCAGTACGTGATGCACGTGAAGTAGGCCTCGTGCATATTCTTGCAGTGGTACAGCGGGGCATGCTCACTGTTCAAGATGCAACCAGGATCCGAGACAAAGGAAAAAAAATATTTTGCATTCAGGGGCGAGCGCTGGCACGGCAGAAACGACTCAACGAGCTCGTTGTGCGCGACAAATTCGTCATACTCGGCGATGGTCGATTTATGCGGCAGCATTGTCGGTCTTGTTTATGCTCTTGGATACGTTTGTCTTTTTGTAGATGTACCATGTGAGGGCGCCGACAGCGATAACTGCAACAATTATGATTGTTATGGTTACATATGTAAACTCCATCCTCTTATATATTACCTATCGATCCGCGCTGTCCAACGTCTGGGGAGATACTGCTCTACACCAGATATTTCTCGTGGTTTACAACGATATTCTTGAGGGGGGTGGTGTGTCTTATCGCATTCACGATATTTTCGGCGGAGACACATGATCCGTACAGGTTGACGCGCAGCAGCTCTATGGCGTCAAAGGTCGCTAAAAAGTCGCGCACTAGTGTCGCCAGTTGCGTTATGATGCCGCACGATGTGAAGAATGTGAGCGTCTTTCGCTTGAGATCGACAATGATCTGGCGGCGCTTGTTGTTGACGACTGGGTCCGGGAACGCAAACTCGTCATTCTGTATGATCTCGTCCCGTACAATGATCACGGGATCGTTCTCATAGATATTGCGCACCACATTGACCACATTGATCCAGCGCTCATTGTAGGCGGACACCTTATCGGAATTCTTTCTCGTGAAATTGTAGTTGGTCAGAACGATGAGCGGCTCTTCGGTCCCGTCCATTTGTTGGCATGCCGTACTTGTCAGCACGTTGCCGTAGCAGCGGTTCAAGTAGTTGCGCATGCTCTTGTTATGCCTAACGCACATCGATATATATTTGTTGGCGGAATCGTAGATTTGTAGCTTGTTGCCAAAATACCGTATGTATTCCTCTAGGCGCTCGTCGAGGCAATAGACGCCTATGGTCTTGAGGTTGTTGAGCGACTCGTAGAATCTGGTGATTTCTTGGCTGCCCAGCGCGTTGAGTGGCACAATCATGTCCTCGGGAGAGTGCACCCTCACCAACTCGGTCATGTTTGTTGTGGTCTTCATGTCATCGTCGAGTGTGAGCACATGCAGAACCTTGAGCTTGGGCCATGGCGCTTCGATCGATACCACCCACACCGAGGCCCCGATTCGCAGTGTGTTGAGGAACGGAAACTTGCCGATATTGAGATCACCCGAGCTCTTTATGAGGTCTAGGGCGGTTAGGTGGGGGGCAATCAAGCTCTCGTTGATTTCGACCACCGACCCGCCGAATGTCGATAGGGTGCGCAGTTGGGGGCACTCGGCGCTGTCGCTGATAATCAGCGAGGAGCAGTAAATGTGCCGCAACTCGGGAAACAATCGCGACACGGTAGCTAGGTCGACCATGCCGTTGACGATCAATACGCGCAGACTCAGGTTGGTGCGGCCCTGTATGGCCGATGCCGGCATTGGGGCGAGCGGCGTGCTCGAGAAGACGGCGTCGCTGCCCGTCTTTTGGCAGAACTGGAAGAGCTGCTCGATGCTCCGAACATCTCGAAGCCAGGTTATTGGAGGGGATGGCCCCGCCCCGTCGACATATTTGTCGTTTATAAAGGCACGATCATTGTCGGCGCGCCATTCCCAAATCTGTAGTGGTTTGAAAAAGGATAAATTGTATCCGTACGTGCGGTTAAATAAAGACCCTCGATTGTTTGCATACTCCATCTTATAATGGCACTACTCACCGGCCACCCCCAGTACCACCACATGTGCGAAAAACGGCAATCTTACTACGGGCGCCGCCTCGCGGACCCTCGGAGGTGCAAACTCTTGAACGGACCAGCCTCACTGCGCGAATTGTGCATGCAGACACTCTTCAATGACAAAAAACACACCACCCGGGCCGATCTCGTCAGGTTTATCGACACCCTCAACATCGATATAGAGAGCTCGCTGTTTTTCGCCGTCATGGAGCAGCGCAATATGGGCGAATTTACCATACGGACCATCCTCAACTGTATCACCACCGAGGAAAATTACATGCACGCGCGCATATTTGCCATCAAGAAATTTACTTACATCTCGCTGCGTGTGGAGAGACCAGATTCCATATTTATGAGGCGGCAGCGACATCCGCCGATGGAGGATCCTCTTCGGCCGTCGAGTGACTCTTTGGTGGATGGATTGAAGCTAGTTCGCAAGGAACAAATGAAAAACTCACACCGTATCTTGTATCTGTATTTATTACAATAAATTGACACTACAAAGTAGTGGAATTTCATAAAAAAGTTTAACATAATTAACGTACATTGAAAAGCCATGGATGGGTACAAAAAAGTCGTTGTGATCTAATCTGCTGGTATTTTTTGTGCGGCACACCCTGATGTAATTTTCGTAGTATTTGCGAATACCCGTCACAAGCACGTTGTTGATTTGCATGAACCGCTCCCCCAGCGGAATATACTGGATGAATTGCATCATCTCGGGCTGCGAGAATTGTATGTTGTTGACGGTGTACTGGTAGTCGGCTGGCCGGTTGCATCTGATTTCGCTCGTTTCCTGCATCACGGAAATGCTTTTCTTCAAGGTGATCCACTCGTCGACACCCAGTAGTGCGGGGAGGTTCCCGAATCGGTGAATGATTGTTGTAGCTGCAAAGCTCTTTGGGTGGAACCCCACCATTACGCGTGTCCGCTGGTGCTCGTCCAGACTGTATGTGGAGCAGAGCAAGAGATTATCGACTGGCACTAGGCGCGGGGGCGTCGGTGGTGGCGGGTTCTGCTTACGAGTATATACGACTCTCAGCTTACTCGCTCTTTTTGTCTTCATGGCGCGGCTTTCTGATAAAAACTAAATCTCACACTTTGTTCTAGCTATTTTATAGTCGCGACGAATAGGTGGGGGGGGGCAGTCTGATTTCAAGATGCGGCAGTGGCACGACTTTATCGTGACAACGTTCATGGATCGCAATGCATTCATGTGCGCCAGGCGCGACGAAAATTTCCTATCGAGTTTTGTTTGCCTCGAGTGCGCGTACTGGGTCGCGTTAACTAGCCCGGGTGAGATGCCGTATTTCGAGACAAAGCTGTCGCTCGCCGCCGATGACCCCGGGCCACTCTATCGGATCGTTAGGTGCTGCTGGTGTATGGTGTCGCTGCGACTGGAGTCGGTTCTCTATAAAAGGGTTGCAATGCAGTTCTAAACACCAGTCTCGTTCACCGCACTCTTTCAGATGGAGGTATTAAAACTAACAAGCGACCCCTGGCACAATCTGCACGAGTTGCTGAGGCTCTCGTTCAAATATTACTACATTGACTACAAGCGCACGAGCCGCCCATATACGTGCGGCTTTTGCGGAGTGCCGAGTCCGGGAGGCGGGGTCCGGTGCGACTATGTCTGCAAGCGATGTCATCCGTTTTATTCACCAGGCGAGGACGGATGCGGATGCAGCACTCTCAGCATGTTTGCCTGCACAAAGAACTACCTGTGCGACAGGTGCACGTACTACCTGATTGACGATGGCGACACCACCTTCCAGCTCTCGTACAAGTGCATCTTTGCCGCCCTGGCGTATGCGTTTTCACCCCCGGGCGCGACCAACTACTACACCGACGATGCCATGCTCGCGATGATTGTCTACTTTGAGCGGGCCGATTTTATCAACGAGATTAGCGAGGGCGTAGGCACCATACGAAAATTGCTCGAGCACGGACCCTACCACACAATGGTGACCATGGCGTATGAACAGTACACGGCAACCCACAAATCGGACAACGAGACCCTCGACCGGCTTAAACTAGATGTGCGGCGATTCGACATGAGTAAACTGACTTTTCAATTTTGTAATCATTTCTATAGGCGGCGAAATTTGTAGTAGAATTAAGAATGATTAATAAATATTCCAGAGAAACAATAAATGAAGCTCTTTCTGACTGGGCCTATGCCAAAGACGACGAGCCGCCGATAAGCTGGCTCAACTCCCGCCTAAACATGTACCAGTTTCGCGAGAAAAATGCCTCCCCCGGCGCCCCGATTGGCTCGAGCTTTGTTATCTACAAATACTACCCTATCATTTCGTTGATTGGGTTCCCTAACCACTACTACCTCATGGTCGATGGAAAAGTGTGGCACCCCGGGTTCACAGATGATAAAAATATTTTTAAAAAGAACGATGTCGACGGCGGGCGCATGATTGGCATCAAGGAGATGTGCCATTATTGCCTGTATCACTTTATGCACAGCAATTTTGTGCACGACTCGAAATTCAACATTTTGACCAACAACTGCCAGTTTATCATTGGCCAGTGCCTCGAGACACTTGTCATAGGGGCATTCTTCACACTCTTGATTACCTCCATGCTATCGGGGAACGAGATTTACTACGCCATCGCAATGGTGCTGCTGGTCGTCATGTTTCTAATATACAAGATCATACTGCGATTCAACTCTAATATCAACTTTAAGAAATGCATACACATACGCCCCGCGTAACCGCCCTACGTAATGTTGATCGTACAAACAACGTTGTTGGTTTTAAATACCTCGCGGTTGGATACCTCGCAAAACAGGAGCGCCTGCTCGTACATCTTTCGGATCATGCCGCTGATGCCCCCGATACAGTTTTCGGGCGTGAGTGTCATCTCGGAGGGATACTTTAGTAGTGCCAGCGGATTGACTGAATTATATTTGCTGACCATATCTTGGTACTTTTTGCGCAGCGACTCATCATCGATATCGCGAATCATCTTGAGCACATTGAAACGCTGCTCGGGCGGAATGCTGCAGAAGGTGGCCTTGTGCGTAGTGTTTTGCGGCGAGCCCTTGATCTGCTCAGTCAACAAGCGGTTGAATGGATCCATGCCAGGGGTGCGCAGCGTAAAGCTTGTAATTTGTTTTTTTCTGTCGACCAGTATCTCGCGCTTGTTTAGCTCGACAAAAGAGTTGAGCAGCGACAGCATGTTGATGATGAGCATCGTCTCGATACCGCTGTTGGCAAACTTGGGCAGGTACTTGGCCGTCATCTTGTATAGGGTGTCGGTATCTTGGTCGAGCGCCTCGTCGAGGAACATCTTGACCCAGTCGTACTGCTTTTTGGGAAACATGTCGGGCATCGTGTAGAGGTTTAGGAAGGCGCGAACAATGCTCGAAAACTTTTCGTAATTGGTGCCAATCGTCTTGCTGTTGATTGCCTCTATCAATTTGCGCACCCCCTCCATGATCTCGCGGACCTGCACGTGCTCGGAACCCGGGGCCACCGCAGTGGGCGACGGGGGCTTGAGCCTCTCTAAAATTACGTCGAACTGGGGATTGTTGACTTTTCGCCGAACTTGTTCGAGCCCCCGTATATTGACAAAGACGACATCTTTGTGGAAGGTGTCAATGTCTTGGGGGATGTCGGGGAGCAAGTCACCCATGCGCCGAAAATACGAGCGCACTCCCCAGCTCGTGAGGTCGTTCTCGGTCACGATAAAGGCCAAAGCGTCAGCCATAATGTAGCGCTCGGCCAACAAATCGATGACCCAGATTGAGTGCGTATCTTCATTGTCGGCACAAGACTTGATAAAGCGGAGGGAAAGAATTGCTTCGGGAGCCATCCTCTTACAAATAAAACACTTTATTGAGTATGGCGCAACCTGGCAAATATTGTAGGCTGCACGGCATCTATTGCGTTATGGGCGGCAGCTATTTCTTCATATATGGCAACTACTTCATCGAACTCTGTCGCCATCGTCCGCCGGTCGTGGAGCATATGGCACACCTTCATACCCAGATTGTAAAACTGACCGTATAAAGGTTTAATCATATGAGCCGGCGATTGATCGATCTCCTCCCGCACCTTCTCACCCAGCTCGAAAAACTCACGGTCAATCGATTGTATATCACTCGGCAGCATATTGCTTACTAATGGCGTATGAATTAAAAAATGCTTTACAATTGAAAAAGACTTTATTGATTCAAATACAGTCGTTCGCGCAACTCTCGATTCTCGTTCACCAGGGTATTAATAGTTGCGCTCATTTCCCGCACCGTGATTCGTTGATAATTTAATATCTCTTGCATCTTCTTGCCCAGAATGAATCTCTGCCCATTCAGGTATGTAAACGGACAATTATGATTCTCCCGCTGGTGCTTGTTCCATTCATATTAGCTGGTAATTTCCCGATCTATCGGCACAACACTGTACCGCTTCTGGTTGAACATGACGAAAGAATCCGATTCAACAGTTTCAGACAGGATTTTATCCTTTGTTATGATCACAATAGTTGACTTCTCGAAATTGTGCTTCAAATCTTTGTAGTCGACTACCCACTGCCTGTTAGTTTTCCGGAGCGACGAGGCATTAGGTATCGGTATCTTTACAATTTACACACCACTTTGCGCCGATTTTTGTCACGTCGCGCAGATTGTAGGCCTTGTGATTAGTTTTGAGTATCTCGCTCACGTCCTGCCACCCCTCCGGGTACACCAGCACCATAAACAAGAGTACATGCGGCGCGCTGCTTAAGCCGGGCATGGGGCGCGCTGCTTAAGCCGGGCATGGGGCGCGCTGCTTAAGCCGGGCATGCGGTGCTCTGCTCAAGCAGGGCATGGGATGCGCTGCTCAAGCAGGGTATTGGGCGCTCTGCTCAAGCAGGGCATGGGATGCGCTGCTCAAGCAGGGCGCTCTGCTCAAGCAGGGTATTGGGCGCTCTGCTCAAGCAGGGTATTGGGCGATTGAAAATAAAGATAAAGAGAAAAAGACTAGTCTAATCGTCAACATTTATTTCTAGATTCGGCTCATATTTTATGTTGTGTTTTTTTATTATATCGAGCATTTCCTCAAATATGCGCTGGTACCACTGGACCGTGTAAATTGGTTTCCTTTTTATTATATATATAATTCTGGCACATTATTTTCTTTAGATACGGTTTAGTTTCTAACGGTAACGACTTCCGGCATCTTCTGCAAAACGCAAAATGGTGAAGCTTTGTTTCTGGTATTGGGGGACGATAATGCATTACACATTTTGTGCGTGGATCTATAATCAACTTTATATTTTTAGTTTTCCATTTGATCTTATTATATAAAGCGATTGAACTATCTATACACTGTTCACATAAAAATTCAGATAAATGTTGGGCCTTTTCCTTATAATTTCCAAAATGCGCCGAATTATCGAAGCCATCTTCGCCGTTGGCTGAATCATCGTATACATCCATCAGGCAAATCTCATAAATTGTACAAGTTAATTCCACTGTTAGCCACGGTTGAGACATGAGAAGCAGCTGTTATAAAACTAACGTTAGTCTCTCTGTTAGTAGGTGTATTTTATTTATTTTTTTTAATTGAATACAAAAGAATACCCCCTTAAGTGTATTGAATAAAATACAAGCATATTTAAGGGGAATATTTTATTGTGAAACAAAAAAATTATTATTATTATTAGATTATGGTTACAAATACGTTTTTTATTATTATCCAATATCCCCCACCCAGTTAAGCAGCAAAAAAATTAATTATAATATACAAATTTATCCATAATACATTGATTATTGGCATTTTCTTCTAAATCGGTTATAGTGCGCATTGTTTTAGTATCAATAAATCTCTCGTATTGGTGTTTTACTATATACCTGATCCATATATCTGATGTATTATCTAAAAGATAATTATATATTTTATATCTCATTAAACTATATTGATTTAAGTTTATGCGACGTGGCTTAATCTCTTGGTCCCGAAATCAACTGAATGCCTCTTGGTCCCGAAATCAACTGAATGCCTCTTGGTCCCGAAATCAACTAAACAAACATCAGAATTGAGCTCACATTTATAGGTAATCTTGCAACCCAACAATACTAAAGAAGAGCCCTAATACTATAAGAATAAGACTTAACTTTTATGACGTCATCAAGCCGTATCAAGGAGGGGTCGGCGCCAGAGTGCCGGGGCGGGGGTCAAAAATTTCGTGCTGGAGGCACTGCGCAATTTTCAACTCGAGCTGCTCAACCCGAGGAGCTGCACGCCTCGAGGAGCTCTAGCCATTCTTAATCATTAATTATTAATTAAAAAAACTTTAGGCGGTAGGGGAGCTGCCTGCTTCACTCCTCACCAACTAAAGTTTCAAGAGTGAATGGGTCGCGCGCGAAGCCACCGCTCAATTTATAGTCGAGTTGCCGGAAAAAGCTCTTTTGTATGAAAAATGTCGAAAGGCGGGGGTAAAAAGACAAAAAGGCTCAGTCGGTGTCTGACCGCCGACGAGTAAACACCTCGAGCTGGTCGCCATGAAGAGCTGCAGCTCATGAGGAGCTCGAGCTGGTCGACATCGCCAGCTCCATTCTTATCTGCTACTCGAGTCCGTCGAGCTCTGTGTGCCGCTGCTCGACGAGATAACATGCTCATGATAAGGGGCTCTAGCTGGTCGACTCGACGAGCTCTAGCTACTCGACATGAGGAGCTCTAGCTGGTCGACTCGACGAGCTCTAGCTACTCGACATGAGGAGCTCTAGCTGCTCGACATTGGGATAGCGACATGCTTGGGTTGCACTGGCACTCGGGAGCGGTGGTCAAAAATTTCGTGCTTGAGGCACCGCGCTTGATCCAAAGTGCGCGGAAGAGGATGGGGCGGGGGTAAAAAAAATTCGTGCTGGAGGCACCGCGCTTGATCCAAAGTGCGCGGAAGGGGACAGGGCGGGGGTAAAAAATGTTTTCCCCTGTAAAGCGGTTGCCGATTCTTTCCCTAGTAAAGCGGTTGCCGATTCTTTCCCTAGTAAAGCGGTTGCCGATTCTTTCCCTAGTAAAGCGGTTGCCGATTCATTCCCTAGTAAAGCGATATTAATCCGACTTGACCGTATTCATGTCGACATCCTCATCCTCGTACAACGAGATATCATTATCATCAATATCGATGGGCATCATCTCTGCGTCATCGAGCCCGTAGAGGGTCGGCGGGCTGTCGCGGCGCGCGCGCTGGCGGACATGGCGGTAGGGCACCTCATCGTCGGAGGAAAAATCGGCCCTCTGCCGCTTGGTTGGTGCGGTCACAACCTCCATCATGACGGGGTCCGGCACGGCAGCCCTGCCCCCCTGCCTGCGCTCTTGCTTGTGCAGCAGGCCCTGTTCCTCGGGGGCGACCACCACCGGCCGCGGTTGCACGAACCTCGTCGGCTGCACGATGGGTTTCTTGCTGGTGGACGAGGTGTCCGCGATCCGCGACTTGGCAAACCGTGCATTCAGCTTCGAAACATCTGACCTGCCGCTCGAGATCAGCGATATATCGGAACGGTCGTCAGAGGAAGAGTCGCTCGTCAAGATAATTGGCTTTGGCTGCCTATAGATTGGTTGTGGCGGCGGTTTGGGTACTGCAACTGGCTCTGGCGCGACTGGTTCCGGTTCTGGTTCTGGATCGGGACGCGGGGGCGGGGGCACGACGACCTCTTCTTCATCACTACTCTCGCTCTCACCATCACTGTCGATCTCGCTGACGGGTCGCGGGCTCTGGGGGATGTCCCGCTCGGCGCTCTCGGCCGGCACGGGCGGCGGGCACTCTTCACCGTCGGCGTAAAAGTGCGCGGGCATGCGCAGAGTGATGGAAAACTGCGTATTGATGCACGACAACACCCCCCGCGCCGCATTGGTTCGCGGCACAACGACCAGCCGGCCGCCCGAATCGACGCCATTGTCGACCAACTGTAGCTTGAAATATTTTTTGCAGTCAATTTTAAAGATTGAATGACTCTTTATAAATTCTAAATATTTATTCAAAACTTCATATATACACTTTATCGAACTAAATGTTTTATCGACACACGCAGACACGTATCGCACACAAACATGGTCATCTATGGGGATATACTCGATTATGCCAATTTGTGAATCATTCACGCCAAACACACTGATTGTCGCGGGGCTAATTATGTCTTCTGAAAAAAACAAAACCTTGAAATTATCTGGTATCGGCAAATCAGACGTCGCCATACTTACTCATTTGCCCAGCTTGCTCTTGAGGCACTCTGTGCGGTGGCGGTACTGTTCCGTGCCATCACCCGACCTCTGCTTCCAGCTATATTGGTTGCACCACAAACACGTCTGGCGGATGTGGCTGGCGTGCTCCTTCTCGATGTGCCGGTTCATGTATTTGGGCTGCAACTCGAATCCGCATTTTGCGCACCGCACCACTTCCTTGCTTGTTGATACTAAGTAGTCGTATTGCTTTTTAAGCGCGTACCGCTCCGTGTTGGAGCGAAAATTGTCGTACTTGGAAGAAGAAGAACCACTGTCGTCCTTTGAAGAGGAACCACCGTATTTCGATTGTTTGCTTGCGTCCATTCTGCTAAAGTGCTCTCGAGAAACTGATAGAGAAGAGGTCTCGGGGCGGGTTTTTAGAGTTGCCGGAGGCTATCCCCTCCCACTAGTAAGATGTTTCATAACCGATCATTATTTGACAAGCTCAAGTACGCCATTGGCCCGCGGTTGCTGCCCATGTTGATTGTGATATGCCTTGTTGTTGTTGGTTATTTTATTTACAGACAAATACAGAGTTCAGTTGCCGTAAAAACATACTCGAGTCGTTATCTCGCGCTGATACTGGACTATTGCAAGGCGTTTGCTTCGTTACCCAGTGATCAAATCGATGTGCTGATATCCACTTTTGATTTCAACAGCCCCGATATGCTGCCGCCCGTCATGATGGATCCCACTTACGTGGAGGCGAATCACCGGTGGTACTCGCACGCAGAGGTGTTTGGCAAGATGACTGCCACAATTCACAGGATGATGGCGGCGACCATAGATCCGGATTCGCGCCACTACAAGAGCGGAAAGATTTGGAAAATTGTGCGATTCTACATCGGCAAGGTCGCGCTCAAGCTGCCCACTACGCCTTCACAAACAAAATTTCCGTGGGGCGACAATTGGTATCAGTTTTCCATCACGTACCCGCTATTTTTGGTGTCTAGTGTATTCCTCGAGATGAAGCTGTTTGGTCGCGTCACCGAATTCAATGTGCTGCACCTCTCCAAATATATCACAAATTACTTTCAACACGGCCCCCAAGCGAACGGCATATACTCGCTGGGCTGGCGGCGCGATGGGCCGAACGCAATCATGATGGCTGTCCCGATGATTGGCGGCAATCTCTTTCAAAACACCTTTGACCCCTCGCTAAATGGCTACAAGTACGTCCACGAGGAGGTCCAGCTAAACTCGGTGCACAGCGGCGAGGGCATATTTCCCGACGGCTCCTACATCACGCACACCACGTTGCGGGGGTTTGGTTACCCGACTTCCGCATTCGCCGATTATGTGCTGGTCAGCAGGTTTTTCGAGCTGGACTCGGTGGCGCGGCTGACCAGCGCCCTGCGCAAGATTGAGCACCCCACCATCAGGATGCACTTTGCGCCGTGGTTCACGCGCACCAGCCGCCTCAGTTCAGCCTTTTCAAAGTACGGGGGCTACGGATTCTACGTGCTGGACCATATGCGTGGGGTGTGCGCCAAGACCTCAAACTGGTACATTGGCTTCAATGGCCAGAACATGGCGTTGTGCTTCTACGAGTCGGACAAGACCGATTGGTTCTGGGCGCAGTTTTGGTTCTCGGCCCGCATGTTCCTGTACCACGAGTCGTCGCTCTACAGCGCAGAGTCGCCAGTCGTCCAAAAATCGCTACTCACCTACTACCCCGGCGTGCTGAGCTACGGCAACCGGGCCATTGAGCTGCCCTCAACCAGGACGACCACCGACACCAAGATGCCCAGCGTGGCCGTATCGATGATTTGCAGCTTTGAGAATGCCATCGGGATGTACAACAAGTACCTAATCGATCAGACGGATGAGGTGTTTGATGTGGAGGAGCTGACCCTACTGACAGAGGGCGGACTGCACTGCGTGTACAAGATTAGGCCCGATATATCCCTAGCGGCGCAGTACCCGATCACGATCGCCTGCAACATTGGAAACTACGACGCGACCGCACAAACCACAGGTGTGAGCCAGGGCTACAAGTTTGAAAATAATTACACCTTTGTGCACAATATCGATGGCACGGGGAAGGTGCTGCTAGACAAGGTGACGGACCCCAATATTGCCAAGAAGGAAAAACTTACGGCGCTCCAGCTGCAGCCCCGGATTCGCGTGGTCGACGGGGAGCAAGTCTGCATCGGCGGATTCTCCACCGGCCACTCCATGCAGGACGAACTGCTCGAGATGCCTAAAACCAACGAGATCAAATCGAGAATGTTTACATTAAGATTTGCCGATGACCACCTATTCCTGACCGATGCCAAGGAACGGCGGGTGGCCATCTCCAACGATATGGGCACCACTTTCCGTACATCGATATCGGTGCCCGAAAAGGTCATTGTCGATAATGTGGGGTCGTCGTACAAGGCAAACAACTCGGTAAAATTCAACAGAAATTACCAGACTGTGATAAAGACGCGTTACCAGATGATTGTAGATATCTAAATAAGAATGTCGGCTGAAGACAAGTATCGAGCTTTCTTGAAAGAAAACTACGACTACCTATCTGATGCGCGCATCGACCGGCTATTGAAGCATATCCGCGATAACAATATATCGCTGGCCGATGACGCAAATTACTCGGATATTACCAATAATTACCTATCGAGTGAGAGCGCGCCCAGCAGCGGACAGCGCGTATCATTCTTCATCGGGCTGGCACTGGGGCTGATTGTGTGTATCATTTCGAATTTTCTAATTCTGGCTGTGCAATTTGTCGGACACGTCAACAATGTTGAATATATCTAGAGAGTGTGTGCGGCAGGAGGGCATGCTGCGGTGCTGGGCCGAGGGCGACGTGCTGCTGGACCTGCCAATCTCTGGGCTGAAGGAGGAATTTGGCGCCCGCGAGTCGCTCTTGCCCGTGTTTATTGTGCTGGGACTACTGCTGCTCGTTATGGTGGCCGTACTCGTGCTGGCTGGTGCCTCGATAATTTTGCTGCGTAAGATGCGAACCCTAGCCGAAGATCAAGCCATCTATTATGTATTGTTTCCAATAAACCGTTAAATCGTAGCTGAAAAAAATCTTTTTTTCGATGGGGGATCAAATAATCTAGAGGGATTGGGCCCGCACATACCCAATAAAGAGCTCGGCGTCGGTGTCGTTGTAATCGGCCAGCTCGATGAGGTGTGCGCGCCGATCGCGGATGAAACAGATGAATGTCCGTATGCGCCGATCTCTAAAATGGCCCTGACAGCCGAGTATGTGGCGGTACAACAGCAACTGGAGGCGATATTTGTTGACGCTGTTGTTGTATATAGATCGTGGCGTGAGTTTTTCATGGGCTGGCGCTCCTCGGGGTGTGCAGCCCCTCGGGTTGAGCAGCTCGAGTTGAAAATTGCGCTACTAGGCACACGGAAACACGGAAGCCTCAAGGCTCTAGACTGTCACGCGGCTGACATGGTTATAGAAACCGTTGCTCTGAAAAATAGATTCAAATCCAACAAGTCTACTTTCGTGACCTTGAAACTACATATTACCCATGGGTAAGAGTTTTGATATTCTATAAGAAGTAGAACCGCAGTCCCTCATAAAGGCACCCACGGAAACACGGGAACCTCAGCCTCTCTAGACTGTCACGTGGTCGATCTTATTTCAGACCATGATTCATCGACAATACAAAGTCTTTTGTATGAGTGTGAGCTCGTGCTCCGGTTCAAACTGGTTTGGCGAAATCTATTTTTTTTAGACGATGAATCATCGCCCGTAGACACGGCACGCACACATACACATGCAAGTGACAGTCTGTCACACACACACACTAGCATACGCAGGGGAAGCTCTGTGACGTTAGCAGTTTTGAAAGATTTTTATATGGAAACGTGTTGCTCCCTCGGCGGTCGAATGAAGACTGCAGCGCAGTTCATCCCCACTCCAGGCCTGCTGCGCTCTGATTGGCTGGAGATAAGAATGCTGGGCCCTGATTGGCCAGAGATCAAATCTGCTGATAAGAGTTTACTTTCTGAGTGCTGCCTTCGCGCGCGACCCATTCACTCATTAAACTTTAGTTGGTGAGGAGTGAAGCAGGCAGCTCTCTACCGCCTAAAGTTTTCTTTAATTTATAATTAATGATTAAGAATGGGCTGGCGCTCCTCGGGGTGTGCAGCCCCTCGGGTTGAGCAGCTCGAGTTGAAAATTGCGCTACTAGGCACACGGAAACACGGAAGCCTCAAGGCTCTAGACTGTCACGCGGCTGACATGGTTATAGAAACCGTTGCTCTGAAAAATAGATTCAAATCCAACAAGTCTACTTTCGTGACCTTGAAACTACATATTACCCATGGGTAAGAGTTTTGATATTCTATAAGAAGTAGAACCCCAGTCCCTCATAAAGGCACCCACGGAAACACGGGAACCTCAGCCTCTCTAGACTGTCACGTGGTCGATCTTATTTCAGACCATGATTCATCGACAATACAAAGTCTTTTGTATGAGTGTGAGCTCGTGCTCCGGTTCAAACTGGTTTGGCGAAATCTATTTTTTTTAGACGATGAATCATCGCCCGTAGACACGGCACGCACACATACACATGCAAGTGACAGTCTGTCACACACACACACTAGCATACGCAGGGGAAGCTCTGTGACGTTAGCAGTTTTGAAAGATTTTTATATGGAAACGTGTTGCTCCCTCGGCGGTCGAATGAAGACTGCAGCGCAGTTCATCCCCACTCCAGGCCTGCTGCGCTCTGATTGGCTGGAGATAAGAATGCTGGGCCCTGATTGGCCAGAGATCAAATCTGCTGATAAGAGTTTACTTTCTGAGTGCTGCCTTCGCGCGCGACCCATTCACTCATTAAACTTTAGTTGGTGAGGAGTGAAGCAGGCAGCTCTCTACCGCCTAAAGTTTTCTTTAATTTATAATTAATGATTAAGAATGGGCTGGCGCTCCTCGGGGTGTGCAGCCCCTCGGGTTGAGCAGCTCGAGTTGAAAATTGCGCTACTAGGCACACGGAAACACGGAAGCCTCAAGGCTCTAGACTGTCACGCGGCTGACATGGTTATAGAAACCGTTGCTCTGAAAAATAGATTCAAATCCAACAAGTCTACTTTCGTGACCTTGAAACTACATATTACCCATGGGTAAGAGTTTTGATATTCTATAAGAAGTAGAACCCCAGTCCCTCATAAAGGCACCCACGGAAACACGGGAACCTCAGCCTCTCTAGACTGTCACGTGGTCGATCTTATTTCAGACCATGATTCATCGACAATACAAAGTCTTTTGTATGAGTGTGAGCTCGTGCTCCGGTTCAAACTGGTTTGGCGACTCAACCGCATCTTTGCGCCAGCCGGCATCGTGCTGGAGGGGTTCGGCGAGAAGAAGCGCACCACCAAGCGCGGCCAGCCCCCGCCCCAGCAAAGCAACAAGATTACAAATTATTTTAATAAAAAAAACTAGTTTAGCAAAATATCATCTTTTATTTTTTATACATGTATTCTAGATAAAGTTGGCATTCCTCTGGACCAGCGGCAGCATGGTTTCGAGTATGAATTCGGCATGTCTTTTGCACCTGGGTTTCTGAGAGCGAACTACCATTGTGTCGGCTATGCTCCGCTCTCATTGACCAAAGGTAGCACGGTTCCGCAGACGAAATCGCTATACTTTTTGTAGCCTGGTTTACGACAGCGAAACGCCAGTCCATAGATGGTCGACTCGCGAACGAAAACTGTATCGGGCAGCAGGGTGTCGGATACGTGTGGTCGAATCTTGGGGTCCAGTATCGGCAGCAATTCGCCCCATGTCGTCCTCGAATGCGGGTGCCGCGCAGGGCCAATCCACTTCCATTCGGGGCAATCAAACAGGGCGCAAAATTCGTCTATAACTAAAAAGGTGTCATTCTCGCTGGCTTGAACACCCAGCACTCGAATTCGCCATCCCCCCACGTGAACTTTATACTGAATCTCTCTGGTGCCATCTGTACTTATTGGTGGTTGGGCGGGCATAGACTGGAGCTGAAAAAAATATTTATCGGTTATATATGTTGTGTGTGGGTCTATTCATTTATCACTCTGAGTACAATCTCTGTGATTGGTTTGTCGCTTGTTATCGTGTTGTTTCGGGCTTTGAACGAATCCGCCGGTAGTATTTCCTTAACGCGATTCATGATGTTCATGGCGTTGGGGACGTTGTGCTGGTCAAACACGAGCTCTTCACTGTCCTGGTCGATGCGCTCGATTGCTTTTTTGGCATACCGCTCCTGTGGTCGAAGGAAGCGGTAGCAAGATTTCGTTTTGTTGTGATATATCATAAATCTGTGTTTTCTAGAACTATTCTCCGGCATAACAGCGACACGCGGCTTCATCTCGGCTATTCTTTCATGGGATTGCTCAAGCATTCTATCCCTTCTCTCAAGCATTCTATGACTTTCCTGGATCATTGTCATTAAAGTGTCAATTCGTTTCGTATCTGCGGGCTGTGTCCGCACGATTTGCGGCATAACGTAGAAGCCATTCTTGCGGATCGATGGTAACACATTTTCGACTACAAACCTCTTATAGCGCCTGGCTGCTGGTAATTTTGAGTCCATAAATAGCGAGTTGATACCAGGTTCAGTTACGAATAACGTTTTAGGATGCCAGTTTTTCGGTGTGGGGGGAGGAGACTCTAAAGTCTCAACTAACTTTGACCATGTTATTTTATGCGCCTTGTCTACAATCTTGTATGCTTTCTTTGGTTCAGCATACCCCAAAAGGATAGCAAACTCTTTCAACTTGCAATAAATCGATCCGTCGGCTGTAAATAATGCATAGCATTTGAAATTACAACCCTTCTTCCCGGATTTAGCTAATGGAAATTTGTACGGCATCAAAGACATGTTTGCTTCTTCCTTATATATACTAGTCTGATATAGCGGTAGATCACAGATCTAAAGATGGTACTCAGCTTTTCCCCAACTTGTATGAAAGATGGGCCCGTAGAGCAAACTTGACTCGACTGTAAAATTGGCCAGAGGTTTGTACTCGTTGGCCGGTAGATCACAGATCTCAAGATGGTACTCAGCTTTTCCCCAACTTGTATGAAAGATGGGCCCGTAGAGTAAACTTGACCAGATCTGTAAAATTGGCCAGAGGTTTGTACTCGTTGCCGGTAGATCACAGATCTCAAGATGGCACTCAGCTTTTCCCCAACTTGTATGAAAGATGGGCCCGTAGAGCAAACTTGACTCGACTGTAAAATTGGCCAGAGGTTTGTACTCGTTGGCCGGTAGATCACAGATCTCAAGATGGCACTCGGATTTTCCCCAACTTGTATGAAAGATGGGCCCGTAGAGTAAACTTGACCAGATCTGTAAAATTGTCCCTACCAAAAATAAAAAACTAGTTTAGCGATATATTGGCTTTTATCCATCTACAAAGGGCCGGTGTCCCGCATCCATGGTGGTAGTACTCGATGTCGTCCTTGGAGCTGGGGCGGTGGGATGTAGGTTCCACCCTTTTCGATTAAAGATATGATTATGATTGAAACTATTACCTATGGGTAGCAGTTTTGATATCCTATATAAGTTGGCATTAAAACAATTCATATATATATATATATATATATATATATATATATATATATATATATATATATATATATATATATATATATATATATATATATATATATATATATATATATATATATATATATATATATATATATTATGTACAGTATATAGTCTTCAAAATAAAGTATTCGCAGAGTACCGCTCGAATTGTTTTATAACGGGAGGGGAAAGTATGAATGGAGGGGAAGCTGTCACGTCGTCGTCGTCGGCAAATTTGAAATATTTTTATATGAAAACGTGTTGCTCCCTCGGCGGTCGAATGAAGACTGCAGCGCAGTTCATCCCCACTCCAGGCCTGCTGCGCTCTGATTGGCTGGAGATAAGAATGCTGGGCCCTGATTGGCCAGAGATCAAATCTGCTGATAAGAGTTTACTTTCTGAGTGCTGCCTTCGCGCGCGACCCATTCACTCATTAAACTTTAGTTGGTGAGGAGTGAAGCAGGCAGCTCTCTACCGCCTAAAGTTTTCTTTAATTTATAATTAATGATTAAGAATTAGCTGGAGCTCCTCGGGGCGTTCAGCTCTCGATGTCTCGAGCAGCGGATCGAAATCGTGAGGTGCACTTTTGTGACCTTTGACCCCAGATAGCGCCGACGTGCTCGATGAGTCTACTTTCGTGACCTTGAAACTATTACCTATGGGTGGGTAGCAGTTTTGATATCCTATATAAGTTGGCATTAAAACAATTCATATATATATATATTATGTACAGTATATAGTCTTCAAAATAAAGTATTCGCAGAGTACCGCTTGAATTGTTTTATAACGGGAGGGGAAAGTATGAATGGAGGGGAAGCTGTCACGTCGTCGTCGTCGGCAAATTTGAAATATTTTTATATGAAAACGTGTTGCTCCCTCGGCGGTCGAATGAAGACTGCAGCGCAGTTCATCCCCACTCCAGGCCTGCTGCGCTCTGATTGGCTGGAGATAAGAATGCTGGGCCCTGATTGGCCAGAGATCAAATCTGCTGATAAGAGTTTACTTTCTGAGTGCTGCCTTCGCGCGCGACCCATTCACTCATTAAACTTTAGTTGGTGAGGAGTGAAGCAGGCAGCTCTCTACCGCCTAAAGTTTTCTTTAATTTATAATTAATGATTAAGAATGAGCTGGAGCTCCTCGGGGCGTTCAGCTCTCGATGTCTCGAGCAGCGGATCGAAATCGTGAGGTGCACTTTTGTGACCTTTGACCCCAGATAGCGCCGACGTGCTCGATGAGTCTACTTTCGTGACCTTGAAACTATTACCTATGGGTAGCAGTTTTGATATCCTATATAAGTTGGCATTAAAACAATTCATATATATATATATTATGTACAGTATATAGTCTTCAAAATAAAGTATTCGCAGAGTACCGCTTGAATTGTTTTATAACGGGAGGGGAAAGTATGAATGGAGGGGAAGCTGTCACGTCGTCGTCGTCGGCAAATTTGAAATATTTTTATATGAAAACGTGTTGCTCCCTCGGCGGTCGAATGAAGACTGCAGCGCAGTTCATCCCCACTCCAGGCCTGCTGCGCTCTGATTGGCTGGAGATAAGAATGCTGGGCCCTGATTGGCCAGAGATCAAATCTGCTGATAAGAGTTTACTTTCTGAGTGCTGCCTTCGCGCGCGACCCATTCACTCATTAAACTTTAGTTGGTGAGGAGTGAAGCAGGCAGCTCTCTACCGCCTAAAGTTTTCTTTAATTTATAATTAATGATTAAGAATGGGCTGGCGCTCCTCGGGGTGTGGAGCCCCTCGGGTTGAGCAGCTCGAGTTGAAAATTGCGCTACTAGGCACACGGAAACACGGAAGCCTCAAGGCTCTAGACTGTCACGCGGCTGACATGGTTATAGAAACCGTTGCTCTGAAAAATAGATTCAAATCCAACAAGTCTACTTTCGTGACCTTGAAACTACATATTACCCATGGGTAAGAGTTTTGATATTCTATAAGAAGTAGAACCCCAGTCCCTCATAAAGGCACCCACGGAAACACGGGAACCTCAGCCTCTCTAGACTGTCACGTGGTCGATCTTATTTCAGACCATGATTCATCGACAATACAAAGTCTTTTGTATGAGTGTGAGCTCGTGCTCCGGTTCAAACTGGTTTGGCGAAATCTATTTTTTTTAGACGATGAATCATCGCCCGTAGACACGGCACATTGCCAACGCCGAATATCGTTCGTTGGGCCGGTTCGTACGCGTAAGTTTAACTTGCAAGAATTACCGTTACTTCGTGATTTACCGATATAGAAAATTGAAAATGTTAAAAAAATTATTGTAAGCCGAGTATAATAATAATTGGGAGGAAGACCCAGAATTGGCCTGGTATAAGGTCCTTTTTTCCAGAAGCCTTAACATCTTGCCTGAAACAGGAAATGCTGGAGAGGCTGATACGCAAGAATGTGACTGTTTGGAGGAAGACACCCCCGCAATTCATATTTAATTAAATTATTTGTTACCTTAAACATACATACATACAACATACATAAAATATTTTTTTCGGTAATCGTATAGAAATGACGTACATTTCTCAATCAAAAATCGTAAAGAAAAGTGTGACTTTTCTCGTTAGCACTTTTCTTCACGATTTAGATTAGTAATCATAGCAAGCATTAATTTTATTATTGAAATTAATACAAAATTGACAATTACTTAAATTATTGAATGTCAACATAAAATGGCATGCTTTAACCAATTATTATTATTTGCAATTTTTTATTTTCAATGTGCGAATTTCTAATGCGATTACCGAAAAAATAGCATGTTCAACATGTTAAGAAAAGTGAGTTTTCCAGCTCGTGTAAATTTTAATATACTCGCTCGCTACGCTCGCTCGTAAATTAAACATTTAAACTCACTGGAAAACTATCACTTTTCTTTACTTGTAGAACAATCTACTATTACTCTATTCGATGTTCATATCAATAAAAAAATTTGTTTCTTATTTAAGTTTTATTATGGCCCGGTTTTTTAATGATTGGTTAATCCTAATTGGAGGAATTGACCCACATATACTATTGTTGTTATCAATTTCAAACAAAACTAAACAAATCCCTATCACCGTTCATGCAAAAGTGTACTAATCCAAGCTTTCACTGCAAAAGTGAAAAAATCCATTTGGAAGGTGTTAATAACTTGACCAATATTAAAGATAAAAATTCTAAAATTTACTATCATTATTAGATCTCTTTTTTATATTTTTTCTGCAAAAAAAAAGTTGTAATAACCCATGCCAATTTTGCGTCAGAGAAAAATGCACTTTGTGTAAAATTATTCAAACTGGATTTGTTCACTTTTGCATAAAAGCTCCTCATCTATTATAGATGGCCGGTCGAGTTGCAACAAGCGGCGGCGAGGCGATAAGACCGGTCGAGTCGCCCACACACACCCTTCGGAGCCGCGCTATCTGGAGTGGTCCGTTTCCCGTTACAATGTAGAGGTGACCCCCCATCAACAAACAACGATAGGAACGCTCGAGTTGCAATTAATGGTTCTCAGCTTCCTCTCGGGTGGTGATAGCAACCCGCGCTATCTGGAGTGGTCCGTTTCACGTTACCATCTAGAGGTGACCCATCAACAAACAAGGCACTTCTTTCATTGTGGCCCATTTGGCGATAAGACCGGTCGAGTCGCCCACACACACCCTTCGGAGCCGCGCTATCTGGAGTGGTCCGTTTCCCGTTACAATGTAGAGGTGACCCCCCATCAACAAACAACGATAGGAACGCTCGAGTTGCAATTAATGGTTCTCAGCTTCCTCTCGGGTGGTGATAGCAACCCGCGCTATCTGGAGTGGTCCGTTTCACGTTACCATCTAGAGGTGACCCATCAACAAACAAGGCACTTCTTTCATTGTGGCCCATTTGGCGATAAGACCGGTCGAGTCGCCCACACACACCCTTCGGAGCCGCGCTATCTGGAGTGGTCCGTTTCCCGTTACAATGTAGAGGTGACCCCCCATCAACAAACAACGATAAGAACGCTCGAGTTGCAATTAATTGTTCTCAGCTTCCTCTCGGGTGGTGATAGCAACCCGCGCTATCTGGAGTGGTCCGTTTCACGTTACCATCTAGAGGTGACCCATCAACAAACAAGGCACTTCTTTCATTGTGGCCCATTTGGCGATAAGACCGGTCGAGTCGCCCACACACACCCTTCGGAGCCGCGCTATCTGGAGTGGTCCGTTTCCCGTTACAATGTAGAGGTGACCCCCCATCAACAAACAACGATAAGAACGCTCGAGTTGCAATTAATTGTTCTCAGCTTCCTCTCGGGTGGTGATAGCAACCCGCGCTATCTGGAGTGGTCCGTTTCACGTTACCATCTAGAGGTGACCCATCAACAAACAAGGCACTTCTTTCATTGTGGCCCATTTGGCGATAAGACCGGTCGAGTCGCCCACACACACCCTTCGGAGCCGCGCTATCTGGAGTGGTCCGTTTCCCGTTACAATGTAGAGGTGACCCCCCATCAACAAACAACGATAAGAACGCTCGAGTTGCAATTAATTGTTCTCAGCTTCCTCTCGGGTGGTGATAGCAACCCGCGCTATCTGGAGTGGTCCGTTTCACGTTACCATCTAGAGGTGACCCATCAACAAACAAGGCACTTCTTTCATTGTGACCCATTTGGCGATAAGACCGGTCGAGTTGCAACAAGCGAATATGATTTTTCTCTTGCATTTCTTGCAGCGCGTCTTGGGTGGGCAATAATCGCACAAAAAATATGTGCAGCGAGCACTATACTGCCCCCATAAGTAAAAGTGCCGTATCTACAAAAAATTGAAAATTGGGTTTTTGATTTATTTGGAATAAGTATTTTATTTCCTATGATTTACTAAAAAAAATATTCGTTATGTACTGTTATCACGCAAATATTATAACAAAAAACGCCGTATCTACACTAATTTGTTCCTGCAGAAAGAGCAAAAAAGCGGTATCTGCAAAAATCAAAACAAAAGTGCGGCATCTACATGCAGTTGCCGCGTTTTCGCTAGGTTAATGTAGATGCCGCTTTCTTGCATTTTGTTACATTGACACTTTTCATAGAAAGCTTAATTGTGAAATTAAATGTGAAAAATTACTCAATTAGCAGATACGGCATTTTTCCTTATGAGCGCAAAGCTTTATTTGACTTAGTAGTCATAAGCAAAAGTGCAGTATCTATATTTTTGCTCCATAATTCCGTAATTTTATAAATAAAATGCAAAACGTATTTTTTTCTATGTTCAAGATGATTAAATCTATAATTTAAAATAAAAACATCATATTTGTCGTATTTTGACAGTTGTAAGCAAACAACTATGAGATGCAACATCATTCTAAATATCCTGTCAGCCCTGCTAGCATTGTTTGTAATTCAGTTAATATATGTGGCAATTTTCATCGAAACGCAATCTCCCACCGCCGCCACCATCGACACCATGGCCAGCATCAAGGCGGCGGCCGGGGGCGATGACGAGGATACATTTCAGATATTTTACCTGGCCGCGGTAAACCCGCAGCCCCTTCCAATCAATATGAATCTCTATATATTGGCACCTGGCTCCGAAAATGCTTTATTGGCCGATTATGCTAGGTTCTATGTGGCCAGCACCGATTGCTACGTGCGGAATAAGAGCACGAGAGTCATCTACGAGTCGCCGGAACTGTCGAACATGATACATTTCCTAAACATCAAACACAAGCACCTAATCTCGGTCGTGTTTGGTGATTATTCTCAAGACCACATCAATAAAAAATTATTACGTCTCTCAGATTTATATGAAAAAAATGTCCTCGTTGTTTTTAGCGATAATCTAGATTTAAAGGAATTTTATGGCACATGCAGTGTACAGCAGGAAAACTTTTTAACAGTAGATCTAACGGCGGGCAAGATTGTCACCATACCACCCAATAAGAATATCTCAAGTGCTGCGACGAGCACCCCCACCACTTCCGCTGACACTAAAATGCAACTCATCAATTCCGAGTTGAAGTTTATCGGCACCAACACCACAGAAGTTATCAACAGGGATCTGGGATCAGTCGTTATTAAAAACAATAACAAATCGCACCCATACAAGCGGCTCGTGGGATACGTCCAAAATTGTGTGTCCAAATAAAAGGGCTTAGCACATCGAGTTAAATAGTTCTTCCAGCCAAGATCGCGGGCAAAGGTGGTTATTCCCGCAAGTTGCCCAGATCAAGTTGTGAATTATCCATTTATTATAGGGATAATTTAGTTCAGTCGCATAGTGCCGGGTTGCCCGCAGTTATCCCGCGTATAATGTATCGCCAGGACGGTTCGCCAGTGTTTAATACGCCCCAGCAATATTACGAGCAGTTAGTTTTCCGACCCGACGTCCAGCCAGTGACTCCGTTTACGATGTCCTACAACCAGTCGCCATATATAGGGTTTTCGCCGCAGGCGTTTTCCCCCCAACAACAGTGTTCGCCGAGTCCTGATTTCTACTCGCGGCCCCTGGAGACGCCCTGTGTGCCGGATCTGCACCACATAATCCAGGAGCAGCAGAGGATCATACAGGAGCAGCAGATTCAGCAAGAGATAATCCAGCAAATAATTCAGGCCACATCGCCCCCCCAGGTGCAGGAGCAGCGGATTCAGGCTACATCGCCACCCCAGGTGCAGGAGCAGCGGATTCAGGCTACATCGCCACCCCAGGTGCAGGAGCAGCGGATTCAGGCTACATCGCCACCCCAGGTGCAGGAGCAGCGGATTCAGGCTACATCGCCACCCCAGGTGCAGCAGCCAGAACCCCAGCCGCAGGAGCAGCAGCATCCTTCCCCACAGTGTGCGCCGCGAAAAAGGCAAATTGTTTTCACCGACGATTTCGACATTTCAATTATCGAGAGTGAATCTACCAATTTTATAGACGCCAATAATGAGCCCTTCTACGATATGCCAATCGTTTCATCGCAATCCTACGAGAATCTGCTGGAAAATATTTGTGATTCCTTAAATTTGCCAATAGTGCCCGAGTTTGATAAATTGGACCAAATTATCAATGATCTCCTGCCTACTGAAGTGGAGCCCTTGCCATCGCCGAAAGCAGAGCAATCGCCGCAGTCAGCTGTAAAAGTGCTAAAAAGACGCAAAAATAAAGTTCCCATAAGGGCAGTGTGTCATGAATCGAGTGAGACTGATGAAATTGAGCCAAAAACTTCACCTGTGCCAAAACGTTCCAGGAAGACCAATTTTATAGACGCCAATAATGAGCCCTTCTACGATATGCCAATCGTTTCATCGCAGTCCTACGAGAATCTGCTGGAAAAGATTTGTGATTCCTTAAATTTGCCAATAGTGCCCGAGTTTGATAAATTGGACCAAATTATCAATGATCTCCTGCCTACTGAAGTGGAGCCCTTGCCATCGCCGAAAGCAGAGCAATCGCCGCAGCCAGCTGTAAAAGTGCTAAAAAGACGCAAAAATAAAGTTCCCATAAGGGCAGTGTGTCATGAATCGAGTGAGACTGATGCAATTGAGCCAAAAACTTCACCTGTGCCAAAACGTTCCAGGAAGCATATGAGCCGCATCTACAAGCAGCACAATATGCGTTCAGGGAGCCCTTCATTCTCGGACTCGAGCTCCAGCAGCAGCGATGAAGAATCACCTGCGCCACCAAGCCAAAGAAGTACACCAAAGACACCTGATGGATCCAGCGCATCGCCGATCACCATTAGGAGTTCCTCGAGCTCGGAGGAGGAATCTGAACCAGAATCGCCGCCGAAAAGAAGGACAGAACGGCCGAGGGTCTTCCATCCATCCAAGTACATGCCCAAAAAGATGCTAAAGAAGGCGCCCAAGATGATTCCGCCGCCCACCACCCCCACAAGTGACGACGCTGACAATATCTCTAACATGGGTATCGTATATCCAGACTCGTTTATAAAGGGCGCCCCCAGATTAAATAATGAAGCAGGTAAAGAAATTCGGCTGTGTGCTCACCTTCGTAAGGTAAACATCCTCGATTCAAGGAATCCGCAACCAATTATCAATGATGAAACCACCACCGATATCTACATACAGGACGCGAATCAGATGAAGAAATACCAGCAAATTTATGACCACCAAAAAGACAGGGGTGGCCGAATATTTAGCTGCCACATCGATAAAAGGGAAGAGAAGAACATCAACAAAATTCGCAATAGCACGCGTGCCCGTCTATTTACATTCCCGCAATCTGCGTTTTGTCTACACTACTTCACCTGCGCCTCCAAGTGCTCCCGGCCGCCTTCATCGCGCGAAAAGATATCGGACCTACAGTGCTACATTGAGACAAACAACAGGGACTGTACCCACTACATACTCTTCTCACCCTACTGTGATATGATCTTGCACAAGGACAACGTGGACCTTTGCATATCGCCATCGAAAAACATAGAGATGACCCACGCAATACTTATTCCTAAGGAAGAGTTTAATAATTCCGAAATAATTTGCCAATTTTTTTATTTTGTTAAAGTAAAACTAGTAGATAAGTCATTTGTACCACTTAAAATCATTGGATCCCTTAAGCTTTAAATAAATATATATAGAAGCATGAACATTAGGCCCCAAATTGTATAATAGTTTACCAAGGCACATAAGAAATGATATAAATGAATTCAATTTTAAAATGCTATTCAAAAAATATGTCATATCTAAAAGAGATTTACTCAATGAATTTATTCAGTGATTAAATATAATTAAATATTAGATAGTATCAAATATTTAGATGTAAGTTTGAAAATTAGTTTTGAATTTAAATACAAGTAGCTCAATAACTGAAATTTTTTATTTGTTTCAATTTCTTTGTATTAGGATTTAAGTTAATAATAGATTGTTAGACTTTACATTTTGAAAATTAGCAATTAATCTTGTGTTTAATATATCTTAGGTAGTCACAGCCCCCACGCACAAACCACTGTTTATGTGGTGGGCTTAGCTTATAAGTTTACTTTGAGCACTAAATTTGTATTATAATTTTAATTTTAAGCTACAATAAATAAATAAATAAATCTTAAATCTTAATATATGAAAGCCTGCTTGGATGACTCGAGATATAATGACATTGACGACTGATTTTGTTCTCGAACTAGTAATTTTGCTTAATAATTTAATTTAATGTTAATTTAGTTTAATTTAAATAAGTTCTTTAGTTATTTATAAAAGTTGTGTTAGTTGATACATGTGAAGGAACAGTGCAAGGTACACACAAGAAAAGCATGAACATTTAATTGTTGATTCTCTTTTTTTAGGTTAGTTCATAAAATCGGATTTCGTTGTGTAAAACTAATTATATCTAATAAATAAAACTCTTTTTTTAGACGAATCATATTGTTGTTCATTGCTTGAAGAAGAAATCATAATCTTATAAATCAACAATTATCGTACATGTGAAGAAGAAAATACACGTTACTGTTGACTTAAATAATGGAGAAATTACGGTTCGAATTTACAATAAAAGCAAAACCAGACGATAACAAAACGAATATGTATGCCATAACTAACGTGACCATACGTCCCGTTTTGAACGGGACCGTCCCTTTTTTCGGCTCTTTGTCCCGGTGTCCCCGAAAGAAACCTGGGGACGCAAAATTGTCCCGTTTTCAGAAACCGCGCGATAATTGGTGGGGCAGCTAGGAGCGCGTCGCCGAACCGCCGCGACACCCCCACCTTTTAAGAATTCTGACGTGACAATTTCAAAGTATTTGGATATGACTGCGGTAGAATGCGTCTGGGCTTGTAGAACAAGACAAGAAAACCACAGTTTTCGCTCCAATGACTGTGCGTCGAAATTAATCCAATCATATTTCGATCAGAAGTTTAAATGGACGGACGCGTGCGAAAACGGAAGTTATTGTAGTAAATGTTTTGCTTGGTAAGTCCAGATGTATTAATCCACGGTAACAAGGAAATATATCCTGTTCTGGTGCACTTTTTTCAACCTTACGAAGGTATGCAAGTAAAAATTGTACATTTCAGACCCACCAGATGAAACTTGTAATGTCATTGTTAATTATTTAGTCCCAGTGTTGACAGAGAGTAGTTTGACTGCAAATCTCGACATTTTATGAAGACCACGTCAACTTCAATTTTGAGGACGCAGCTAGGCGAACAACTAATGTGTTAATGGAATTACAACCAAATTTTTAACAACCATTAATAGGTATTGGATACGGAGCTAATATAATTCACAACGCAATAAAATCTGCTGCTACAGGTGGCCTACCCGTAGATTATGAATGCATTATTGTAAAGATATGTTCTTTCTTTTATATTTACACGGTTCGAATTTTAGCTTTGAAGGAATTTTGCTCCGAAATTGGAATAGAATATCTGAAAATGCTGGGCAATAGAAAAACCAAGTTGCGTTTATGCCTGTCATAGAAAGGGGTTTAAAAATGTATCAGCAATTAAATAACTACTTCTCGAGCATTGAAATATTAAAAAAAGTTGTCTGAAGACTTTGAATTGTGGCTTCGTTTTTACGCGCTCATCCAGCAAGTTTTCATCAAGCTGTACTGAAAGTTGAGGGTCAGACTTTAAAGGCAATTGAAGCTGCAAAAGAAGTTATCATTGAAACATAATTTGATTCAGATGCAGGCTTTTCAGTTTCTGCCACATACAGTCCGTAATTTGATGGGGAAATCAAAAGAAAATGGCACTGATATTGACGAAGAGTTTGTGAAAAGTACTGCAACAGAATTTTATAAAACTAGTCTTGAATATTTTGAACAGTGCCAGTTTTTTAACTAAAGAATTGGAGATTATATTCCTAATATATAACCGAACAGAATAATCTGAATGTTTCGACGGAAAGTCGTTGTTGTGTTCAAACAATTTCATACCAATAACCCAATGAAAACTTTTGCATTTTAATTGAATATATTTTTTGTCCGCCCGGCACAAATGCCCAATAGGAAGAGTCTTTTCTTTAATGAATAACTTGTGGACGTCTGAAAAACCCCAGTTATAGGGTTCTAGTGCTTATGGCGATATTGATAATTAAGGTGAATATTAAAAAAACGTGCCAAGAAATCTATTCTTACTGAAAAATTATCACCAGCTGTATTAAAGCAGGTTTGTTCGGCTGACAAATATAAAAATGACTAAAAATTCATTGTTTTCAAATTTGTAATAAATAATTTTCATAAATAAAAAAAAATGTTAAAAAATGTGATCTAGGCTGGTATTCTCAAAATTGAGTTTCCCTTAGTAGGTTAGTAGGGCCGATTACTAACGGAGATATACATATAAGACGATGTCCCGTTTTGAGTCAAAAAATAAATGGTCACGTTAGCCATAACCTCCATTACTACTACTACTATGCTCCTAGGAAACAGTCGCTCTCCAGCGGACTCTGTTTTGCGCTCCATTACGGATACACAAAACCAAACTTTTGTTGTGCCTAGAGAGTATCAGTCATTGAATTTACACAAAGAAATACAAAAGCATAACATATTTGAAAAAATAAAAAAGTCCCTCCAGAAAAGGCACGATAAGAGACAGGTATGGATAACACTAACTAAGGATATGAAATCAGCATATCTAGATGATGACAACTTACAATTTGATGGATTCCTACTTGAGAAACTAGAACAAGTTCATGAATTGCCGTCAACTGAAACTACATTGTTAAAAAAAACGGAAAATAAGACAAGATTAGTGACAGAGTTTTCAATAGAAAAATTTTCAAGAAATACAACAAATGTTCAACAATGGTTAAATAGTTTTGAAAGTGAATGTGCTCGTTTACAAATAGATACAGATTTACAAAAAGTTGAAATTCTAAGACTACTACTGGAAGATACATGTATAGATTGGTACACCTCGATGTTAATCAAACATACCATAGACTCGGATTGGTCTACATGGAAGAAAAGTTTAAGTGAAACATTCGCTGATAAAGGCTGGTCACCAATTAGGTACGCTATGAATTTCAAATACATACAGGGATCAATGTTAGAATATGCTTTAAAGAAAGAGAGACTATTACTGGAAATAAACAAAACAATAGATAAACAAACCCTGATTTATTTAATTGCCACCGGCCTACCAAAATTCGTAATGGATAGAATAGACAGAGAAAGCCTTAAAGAAGTAAATGACCTATTTAACTGCATAAGAGGACTACAAGGTTCAACGAGAAAAAACGACGCAAAGAGAGATTTAAGCACGGGAAACAAATACAGTAAACAAGAAATAAAACAAACTGGGAAAAGGTCATGCAGGATTTGTGAAAACAAAGGAAAACTAAATAGATTCCATCCAGAAAATGTTTGCTGGTACAACCCAGAAATAAGAACAACCGATGACAAACACTTTAATTCAAACTCAATATTAAAAGTTGAACTAAGTAATGAAGACTCAAAAAACTAAGTTTCCCTCCACTAATTGAGATTGCAGTGATGTTAAATAATACATTAGAAGCCAAGGCGTTGTATGATCCCGGTTCACGAATAACATTAATAAATTCAAGATTAGTCCAGGTGACGAATATGAAGCAAAATTATTGCTATGACACAATAAAAACAATAAGTGGAGGGGGCAAAACTAAAGGGTTAATTACACTGGATGCGGACCACCTTTTTCTCCAAAAAATACGTAGTTAACTGATATTTTTTTTCCAAATTGGAAAGCTTGGACAATTTCATATAAATAATGTCAGACAAATTTTATTGCTACGGCCTTTAATTTTGAAGTTATAAGCAATTTTAATGCTAAAATTGGGTCTTTTTTAGTGCTTTTCCACCCGAGTTTTGTCGAAAAGTACCAAATAAGCACCAAATAAGGCCAATTTTAACATTAAAATTGCTTATAACTTCAAAAGTAAAGGCCGTAGCTAAAAAATTTCACTGACATTATTTATAGGAAATTGTCCAAGCTTTCCAATTTTGGAAAAAAAAATATCAGTTAACTACGTATTTTTTGGAGAAAAAGGTGGTTTTATTTGAAATTTTAGTGAAAAAAAAACAAAATTTTGACTTTGATGACTCATTACTCCGGAAGTTGATAAGCTAGAACCTTGACTTTTACTGTTTCGGATAGGTGGGAGTATTCCGCGTATACTGATGTCTTACTCATGAAAATGCCTTATAGGGTTACCAAAATACAGGGTGATATGTAAAACTCTAAAAAAAAAATTCAAAACGCCCTAGCGGCTAAACCGTTACGATTTCCCCCCCCCCCCCCCCCACCCATACGATTTTTTGTTCGTCTATCCAAGACCTATCCACAACCAAGCCTATACAGGAAAAATTGGTACCAAAAATGGTGAAACATTTTCTTATCTTTTCAATTTGTACAATATTAAGAAACATGCATAAAAACTATTATATAGATGGACATAGAGAGGAATATGGAGAGATACCAAATATGATAGTTGAGTACTATGTTGGTTAAGATTTTTGATTATGGGTATAAAAAGAAATATGGTGATGAAAATTTTGACTTTGGTGACTCATTACTCTGGAAGTTAAAAAGCTAGAATCCTGACTTTTACTGTTTCGGATAGGTGGGAGTATTCTGCGTATACTGATGCCTTAGCCATGAAAATATGTTATAGGGTTACCAAAATACAGGGTAATATGTAAAACTCTAAAAAAAAACTTCAAAACGCCCTAGCGGCTAAACCGTTAGGATTTCCCCTCCCCCTCCCATACGATTTTTTGTTCGTCTATCGAAAACCCATCCACAGCCGGCCGCTTTGTTTACTTAGTAATACACCCTGTATATATCTTAATTTAATTGTTTCGATTTTCATACAATGTTGCGACTCTGTCGATTCATATTTCTAGCTGAGCTGGAGCTAAAGATTGTATCGCTGTTTATTGCGACTCAATAAATGTTTCGTTGATGGTCATCAAGACGAGTGGTTGGTATCACCACTCGAGAGGAAGCTGAGAACAATTAATTGCAACTCGAGCATTCCTATCGTTGTTTGTTGATGGGGGGTCACTTCTAGATTGTAACGGGAAACGGACCACTCCAGATAGCGCGGCTCCGAAGGGTGTGTGTGGGCGACTCGACCGGTCTTATCGCCTCGCCGCCGCTTGTTGCAACTCGACCGGTCTTATCGCCAAATGGGTCACAATGAAAGAAGTGCCTTGTTTGTTGATGGGGGGTCACCTCTAGATTGTAACGGGAAACGGACCACTCCAGATAGCGCGGCTCCGAAGGGTGTGTGTGGGCGACTCGACCGGTCTTATCGCGACGCAACCCTTTATTGCAACTCGTGTATCCGCAACTGAGTGTGGGTGAGTGGTTGTATGGGTGCCAGGGTATATAAAGTGAGAACCAGTTCTGGGCATTCATCAGTTGTTTAGAACCGTTAGAACAGTTTAGCTTTAACAGTTTAGAAAATGTCTCGTTTAACTAAAAGGATTTTTAGAGCAGTAGTCGAAATCTATTTCGAGGAGCCGGAGACCAAGCGGACCAGGCTGGGAGAGTTCGAACCCGATACCATCGATCTGGAGAGCACCGAGCCAGCCGTTGCTGCCGAACCCGATCTCGAGAGCACCGAGCCAGCCGTTGCTGCCGAACCCGATCTCGAGAGCACCGAGCCAGCCGTTGCAGCCGAACCCGATCTCGAGAGCACCGAGCCAGCCGTTGCTGCCGAACCCGATCTCGAGAGCACCGAGCCAGCCGTTGTTGCCGAACCCGATACCATCGATCTCGAGAGCACCGAGCCAGCGATCATCGACCTAGTGAGCGAGTCCGATGCCGACACTTGGTATAGCAGCGAAGATGACTACTCCCCCAGCACATACGATCCGGATGATTGGCCCGAGGCGAGTTACGACAAATATAATCCACTTGTCGCCAACGCCGAAGACGATGACTCGGCCCTGTTGTGGACCAATTCCGACTACTCGTCGTTATCGGGTTTCTCTCAGTACGACTCGGTCGTGATGGAGGAGGCCATCAAGATGTTTCTATTGGTCAGGAGGTGGCACGAGGTTAGACGCCTGCCGCACGAGCTGCGGGACAATATTGTCCAGAGGCTTGAAGTCCGGGACACGTTCGGGCAAATCAAGACCATCAAAATTGCAGTCAACCCGACCAGGAGCGACGCCCCCGAGTTATCCGAGCACACCAACTTGATACTTATACTGAGAGGCAGCTCTATATCGTGGGACTTCTTGCAAAAGTACGACATGTTTGAGTCAATTTCTTTCCAGAACCTCAGCTGCATCGACATAGCGCGCGTGTCCGAGGAGGTTTGTGACTACGAATTTCAAGACATTGTCTTTTTTGATATAGCGGGCGGCCCCGGATACTCCAGCATATACGACTTTAGCGCCAAAAACATTTTCATCGTCAACTACTGCCACGACGAAGATGAAGAGGAGCTCGATATCGGCAAAATTTGCGCCGAGTCTTTGGTGATCCACGGGACCAGCCTGGGGGAAATCTCACACAACATGAGTATTAGAAACATCACCATCCACCCCGTTCAGCCGACGTTCAACATATCGGCCCTCTACCACATTAAGAACCTCGAGAATCTACACATAACAGACAGCACAGTATATACGGGCACATTTGATGCACCGAGCCTGCGAAAGATTAACTTCGTGAGATATACATTTGATCATGTCATTATGGCGGACATACCACCTAATGTTAGTTTTATCACGCATAATAATCAATTACACTGAATAAATTAGAATAAAAAAATATTGTATTTAAATGTAATTGTATGCTTTTAATCGCTTCCACTGCTTCCCCCCCCCCTTTTTCAGGAAATCGCAGCGAACAGTCTTGTGGTCCTCGGTCATTGTATTGACGAGCATGGTTGAACCCATGAAGGAAATTTCTGGTAGCAGCGACGATATCTCTACTTTATCGAGGCCGTCAGATGCCTGTTTTGTAAAGCCCAGGGAGGAGGCCCAGCCGATGATAAAGTGCTTCGACTCGGTGACCAAATTATCGAGAAACTTGAACCAGAAATTCAAATCGATTACACCCCGATTTGTGTTCTTGAGCTTGCCAACAATCTGCTCAAACAGCTCGATTAGCATGTTGTAGTCATCCAACACGCTAGCCGGGTAAAAGGTTTTTATCAATGGATCCTTATGAAGCGCATGAAGTGTGCCCCACAAGGCCTCCCAGTCCTCTTGGGTGCCGGTAATTTCCAGTCTGTCGAGTGTCTGCGGCTCAGTGTCGGAGAACTTGAGCGGAGTGAATGAATCACTTTCGCTTGTGTAGTAAATTTCGGAATGGAGTAGTAGATGGCGATCACGCCTCCTCGCCTCCGTGTCGTCGTGGAACTTTACGAGTATTTTGTCTTCAAAGTGCTGGAGACTGGCATTCTCGTAGCTACAAGAGTGTCCATGCACGTCGCTGGCGGGCTTGAGGTGGGTTTCAATGGCGCAAATCTGCTTAAGCTTTAACACGAATGTGCACCATATATTTTGCGGCGTTATTACGGGAATTTTGTTGTGTTCCTGGGCATATAAAATGGTCATCAATAACGAGGACATCTTACTTACTTATAACGACGTTATATTTCTGGCAGTCAAACTCACGTCCCCCTACAATGGACGCTGTTTTCAGGTCATAGATACCGTGGTAGCATCGCGGAAATTCAGAAATTAGCAGCTGTACATTCTTGTCATAGGTGATGGCCGTATAATTGCCAACCTCGGGCAGGTACTCCTTGTCCTTGAATAGCGAGAACGATACGTGGTCGCGCAAGAGCGCATAGTTTTTGGTGACCTTGTATCGGAATATTGGCTGTGTGCTGAAAAAGTTGTTTACAAACAGCCATTTGACAAACCACATGGGATATTCCGATACATTGTCGATGTGCTTGTACTTGGGTTCGTAGTCTAGGTCTTCGCGGGGGTTATAGACGCGCTTAGAGATGGGCAGGTCGCGGTCAAAGATGTCGGGCATGGCGAAATGCCGTGTAACGGTGTAGTTTATCGGGATATGGTTGCTCACGGTATACTCTACACAGAGCCTGTGCGGCATGTCTACGGGTTCGCAGTTTTTGTAACAGGCGGGGTAGTCGCATTTTTTCGGGGCTAGAAAATCAAAGTGGTACTTGATCGTTTGTTGCTCGCCAACTACAACCTCACAAAGTCCATCAGCGACAGCTCGTTGATGGATATCTTGAGGCTGTCGGTTAGCGGGACAAATGCGGGCAAATCGAGTTCGTTTTCGCCTAAAAAGTCGTTGTTGTCGCCGAAAACTACGAGCACCTGGCCGCTCTGGAAGATGGACCTCATCATGTTTTTGTTGAATTTGTTTAGGGTATTGGCACCGTTCATAAATACCAAGTACACTACATTACGGCCATCTATGTTTTGGCGAATAATGTACTGGAATAATAGGTAGAGGTGCTCGTTACTGTTTAGAAACAGGGCCTCGATGCGAAAATTGACCTGGTCGGCCATCAGGAAAGACTGCATCTTGGGCTGGCCATCGAGCACGTCGTTGATGGTGGCGATCGACATGATATTGTCGGTGCAGTCGACGATCGAGTTGGAGCCCATAAAATACTTCGACTGGAAGGTGACATTTTTTATGCGGGCATCACAGTCATAGAAATTGTCATGAAACAGAAGAAAGTCACCGCGCCGCGCATCGGCGGGCAGGGAGCCATTGCCCTCGATGAAATTTTTGACCACAAAGACGCGGTGGTTCTTTTCGATCGGTGCACCCCCGACAAGCATGCCTAATAAACTAAAGCCAAATAATAAACTCGAAATCGTCATTCTCCTTATCTATATTTATTTATTCTAGATTGAAAATCGAGAGCCTGGGTCTGCGTCCCGCGATGTATGGGTTGAAGCGCGGCCTGCGCGGCTGCTTAAAGGCGATCTCAATCTCTCTATTTATGTACGCGGGCAGGTCGATTGGTGTCGGTGTCTGGTGCGCTCCGCTCTTCAGGTATGCGATGAGCACATCGATGTTTGGGTCGTCTATCAGGTGCCGGTTGGCAATGATGCCTCCTTTCTTGATGACGGTCGCCATCGAACTGTGAACTGGCGGGAAACTTGCGGGACGACAGCGGTCAGATTGAACTGGCGCGGACGACAGCGGTCAGATTGAACTGGCGCGGACGACAGCGGTCAGATTGAACTGGCGCGGACGACAGCGGTCAGATTGAACTGGCGCGGACGACAGCGGTCAGATAAGGATGCAATTGTTGTTTCTAGTCATTGCCGGGATCGGCGTAATTGTGATAATTTACTACCGTATACCCAGCCACGCTAGTCTAACGTACAAAGTGTCAAGGCATTATGGCAAAATGAATTTTCCATTGGCGATAATTATAGACGACAAATTTATCAAGATTAAGGGTCAGCGCGAATCATTCGAAGAAGTCGTTAAACACTTTGCCGATAAGACTGACATTGATTTCTTTAAATTGTCAACGGCCAAGGGTCTACGAAAAAAGGCCGCGAACGAGATTGTCGTTAGAAATGTTTACGGAAATCACGGCTGTCCAGATGTCTTTGATGGCGAGGGCAATGTGCTGGCGCATGCGACCTTGCCACCCGGAAAGAAATTGTGCTTCGACGCAGCGGAGGCATGGACAAGGCGAATGCTCTTTACTACCACCGTGCACGAGCTTGGTCACATCTTGGGGCTGCTACACTGCCGCGACCAGAAATCTGTGATGAACCCCTTCTACTCCAACAACTCGCGGGGACTCACACCATATGACGTAGAGTGCCTACACGCCATATATCCATTTTTAAGAGGTCAGAGGTCATAAAAGTGCACCGCGCAATTTTCAACTCTGCCCGAGACGGAGAGCTGCACGCCTCAAGGAGCGCCAGCCCATCATTAAGTATTAATTATAATTTTAAAAAAACTTTAGGCGGTAAGGGAGCTGCCTGCTTCACTCCTCACCAACTAAAGTTTAATGAGTGAATGGGTCGCGCGCGAAGCCACCGCTCTGCCGCCGTAGTCGGGCAGCGCATGGTAGACGATTCCCTCGATATCGCGTGGGGTAACCATCAACTCGTTGGTGCACGACCCCAGGTCCCTGGTGCAAGCCTTATAAATGCCTTCTTGGTGGATATCAATGGTTAGGAGGCTCAGATGCTGTGGCGGCACCAGCGACTCGTCCACGTGAAAGTTTCGATACAAGTCGACTAGGCGCCCATCGCCATTGGTACGCACATAGAGACGGCCGTCCTGGAAATTGTTGTCGGTGTACATGAAAAAATTGGCGCCGACACCCACGCCCATATAGGCGATAATAAACAAAAATGACTTTTGCGACAAAACAGAAATGACATCTTATAGATATTTTATTTAGTATACAAGGCATTTCAATAGGCATGGAAAATTGACAGTTTTCAAGAGATTCGTGTTTTCACAGGGCACACAGAGCTCGGACCACTGGTACTGGCCGGTGATATTGTAGCGGTCGCGCGCCAGCATCAAGGGAAAGTGGGCGTCCACCTCGTACACGGCCTCGAACCCCCGCAGGCGCTCGTCTATCGCGGCGATATCGCGGCAGCCGGTAGATATGATGCCGTTGACTAGGTCGACCGTCAGCTTGCCGTAGCGATGCAGCGACTCGACGAGGGTGTTGTTGAGAAAGTAACCGTTGTCGAGGGCGATCACGTTTTGGGCCGGCGCAAACTGGAAGCTGCGCTCGATGCGCCGCCTGGCGTCGTTTTCGAATACCTGGTTGATCTGTAGTAACCGCATCACGGTGGCGTTCTCGTACTCTTGCACAATTATCTTGGCGATGGTGGCAATCTGCATGTTGATGAGCAGGGCCTCCTCCGAGTTGAACGGCAGGTGCAGGCGCTGCAGCAGTGTAGCGAACCCGTCCAAGTTGATGTAGATGGTGTAGCTTGTGTGGTGCTGGATCAGGTGGTCGGTCATGGCGCAGATGTTCTTCATTAGGGCTAGCGGGTCAAATTTGCCATAGGCGACACATTTGTCGAGCGCCACCGTGCCGTAGGCGTTGTCGGTGTTGTAAAAGTTGTCGTGCGAGATAAACTGCGCCCGCGACCTGATGAGGGCGTTGATGAAGTGGTGGTTCGAGACCCGGGTGCAGCCCGTGGTGGGCGACACGCGGAGTCGAGCTGCCAGCTCCCTGTACTGGTTCGCAAACTCCTCCTCGTCGTCGGTGTTGAGCAGCACGCGGCGCGAGTCGACCAGGCACATGTCCTCGCCGCGATCCAGTTGCTTGATGACGGCATGCTTGAGTATGACGACAATCTTGTGCCCATATTTGGAATCCAGCAGCGGCAAGAGTTTATCATCAAACAGGTCCACATAGATGTGGTCAAAGTGCGCCAGCAGCGAGTCTAGGCCCCCCAGGCGGCGCTCATCTACCAGCGCCCGCAAATAGATGCTCTTGAGGGATTTATCGATACTGAATAGCTGGCGGCCCGCCAGCAAAACGGCCAGGGCGCCGCGCGGCTCGATTGGAAGCAGCCGCTGTACTCGCGCGTGCCGGATGGTTAGCGGATCTATGCACTTGTTATGCATTGTGAATACTGGGGGGCTGGCTCGCGTACCGTCGCCTTTATATAGCCGGGCGCTTATCTAAGAATGTCGTTTTATGACTACAGGACTCTTTCGCAGATATTGGCCAGCGACAAGGTATTTTACACGACGGAAAGCGGTTACCTTGCAATTCTACCCAAATACGTTATCCCCATCATAAAGCTATTAATCATCAGGGACTGGGGCGCACTCAGCAAATTTGTGCCGACCGACTATCTGATTGGCGTTCTCGAGACGCTGGAGTCGTACAGCCGGGCATTCCATATACGCTTTCTCGACAACGGGGAGATTGACAGCAACCCGTTCTTTGACACCATCAACAAATACATGCGAAACCAATTCTATGTGCAGCACCAAGTCGATATGAAGGAAAAAACAAGGAGATTGATTAGTGTCATAATTTTATTAACATTTATGTTGGCTACATTAGGTTCAATTTTCCTATACATCGTGCCCGAGAGCACGCGAATACAAATCCTCGATGCAATTTTTCTAAAAGTACACCACTAATATACAGAACAAAAAAAGGTCATTAAGCGGTAGCACGACATCAATGGGTATAAAATAAATGTGCTGACTGTAGATTAAAAAACCCTTAATGGCATCGAAGAGAACTAGCAGCGAAAAAAGGGAAGCGATAATCAGCTTTTTTTCGGTAGAGTAAATCGTAGTACCCTGGTGCTTGTCAGCTGCACGCTGCTCTTACACACTGCTCTACCACATGCGGTAGAGATTAAACAGTTTGTGACCGAAACTGAACTTGTGCGTCAACCACTTTGCTCTTCCAGCACCCGTACCAGGCAGGGAAGTCCATTGAGAAGGCTCTGCACAAAGGAATTGCGCTGGCGGCTGTCCTCGCCATTGAGAAAGCCTTCGACAACACCGACTGCCGGCCGGTGACAGCCTACCCCACTCCGACCCCGTGGAAAGCATTTGTTTACCGAATATATTGGCTGCAACTGAGAACTATCGGTTGATTGGCAATCAGCAATGTGTAGCGTGAATCCATCACGAGAGAAAAGGCACGCCGATGGCGATGTCATAAAATCAGGTTGCGGTAATCTGAAAGGCAGTCCCTGAATGATGGTCTTTGTTGGGCACTTTTGTGGGTATACACTGGATTGCACTCGCGCCGTATTTATTGAGGCAATTTGCATTAATGGTCCGGTTACACAATATTGACTATTCGCGTCGGGAGTTTTGTTATTGGGGCAGCACAGCGGTAATTGAAATGCCTGGGTTTGCCACGTGGCAATTAGCATTAGTATCGATATCGATGCGGCCGACATTCTGATGAGACTAACTAGCGCGATTGATGGCCTGTGCTTTTATACATACATAAGACGATGAAATTACAATTTCTATCAGAGCTCGGTAAAGCCATCCACATGACGGAGGCGGGCGCTGTGGTAAAGTTGCTGGAAGATTTTGATACAGGGCTCAAGGTGCAGCGCGTGTCGATCAACGAGGCGGGGGTGTTTTTGAAGAACAGGTCTCTGCGCTCCATCACAGAGGCGCTGAAATTCGGGGACCTGGGCGCGCTGAAGCTAATCTACGATGTGCCGACCATCCCACACGGGCTGGAGGTAAAGTTGTTGGAGGAGGTGTCCCAGATGCCGCACTTTAAAATGAGCAAGATTGAAAAGACCAGCGAGGATCTGTCCAAGGCGCTCTCAAACCACTTGACCACAGACGAGATGGCCAAGCTGGCCGCAAAGGGCGACGCGCCCCTAGATGCGGCGGACCCAGTGTTTAGGAAGCCGGTGTTTGAGAAAATTGGCGACTTTTTAAAAAACAAAAAGGTCTGGTCGGCCATGGGCACCGCCACCATTATCGGCGGGTCTACCTACTTGCTGGTGCAGGCGGTTAAACAGTACCGCCGCGACAAATCTGGCTGCACAATCTACTACAACGACGAGAGTGGCCAGCTGCGATCCTGCCGGTGGGGCAGGTCGACGTGCCAGAACGGCAGGCCGGCCGAGAACACTTGCGGCGACACTGTCATGAGCCGGCTACCCAAGAGCATGACCACCTATATACCAACTTGCGCCGATTCGCCAAACGGCTGTGTGAATTGTCCGCACAAGGACCTCGAAGAGATGATTGAGAAGCAGGCCGCCGAAAAGTCGGACGATGTGCTGGCCTCGATGTACGTCAAGTGCGTGCAAATGTCGTTTATCGATGCGCTCAACGAGATGGTGGGCAAGCCGACCAGCAATTTGTTCAACCTGATCGACAGCACGATGGCGGGGGCCTCGTGGTTCATGCGCAATCTGGGCAACATTGCCAAGTACGGGGGCATGGCGTTTGTTGCGATCGTGTTCTTGGTGCTCCTCGGCTACCTTGCTCGGACGGGAGGAGGAGGAGGCCATGACGATCCGCCGCCAAATAACGAGCGCGTCTAAATTAAGAAGAACGATGCGCGGAATATTGTCGCTCGTGTGGTTCAATATGCTGGAGAATCCTTTTATTGATAATCTTTTTGTAAATGCATGCCTCTTTTGCTGTTCCCAATACATGGGCTGGGGAATGAGCGGCGGTTTCCTATTGCCCGTGTCGATATCGGCGTACAAGCTGGCGCGCCGCATTCGGCTCGAGCGCGAGGCAGAGAGGCGCATGCGGCGGGTACTCTGCAAGACCATGTAGGGGAGGCGGATACCCTCGATGGGGCAGGTACCCTCATAACGATGTAGGGGAGGTGGGTACCCTCGATGCGGCGGGTACTCTGCAAGACCATGTAGGGGAGTCGGGTACCCTCGATGGGGCAGGTACCCTCATAACGATGTAGGGGAGGTGGGTACCCTCGATGCGGCAGGTACCCTCAAAACGACGTAAAGAGTAAGCAAGATGGCACAAGTTAGCAATAACCAATGGATGATAGAGTTGCTTGAAGCGTGCAAAGAGTTCTCTTCCGATGAAGAGGAGGCCGCCAAAATGCGGGCCATCGCCGACCATGCGCGTGAGTATGGGGTGATTGAGCCAAATTTCGATGCGGGTCTGGCCGAGTACTTTATCCAGTACATCAGGAGTGCGGGCAGCGTGGTGACCACGAGCGACTTTAAGGCCATCATGGGCCTAAACAAACTCTACGCCCGGATGATGCCGATTGCAAACAGCAGCCTGATCTTGGAGAAGAAAATGTACCTGGTGCCGACCACCGACACCAAGATGCAGTGGCAGTACGTGTTTATGATGTACGGTCCGTACAACGCCAGCCAGTTTGACCTGGGCGACGTCCGGTCGTACAATGGGCTGATCCCGGTGCGAGTCGCGCGCGACAGAAAGTACATCGACGAGGCCATGCTGGAAAAATATAGCAATGAGCAGTCCAACTACCTAATCACAAATGAGCAAAAATCCATGTTTAACGCCATGATCAACCTCTTTAATAGGGCGATGCCAATCGAGCCAAAGACCGTGTGGAACAAACACGTCCAGGCCGGCGTGCCGTACTTTTACCAGCAAAACAACAATGTATCTGATGGCTGCCGGTTTGAGTTTAGCAACAATCACCCATTGCGCCTCTAAATAAGGGATGAACAAAAATAGATGCATCCGTACAGTTTGTATACCCGCGACTCAGCACCCCCTATACCAAAACAAGACTGACCCCCCGCTAAGAGGGCAGGAAATGTCGACTATTCGTCTGGAAAAAGCCGGCCCCGAACTATCACGGCCCCTTCCCAGGGACTTGTCGCACATCTCTGTGGCGCGCAACGATACTGGAATGGCCCACTTGCGCCAAATCAACACGGACCCCGTGCGAGTGCCGCGCGAAAGCGATCCAGTGTATATGGGCTTTTGCTAGTAAACAACCCCAGCCGCTAAACAACTGTAGCCCCAATAATTTTTTTCGACTGCGTTTGTCGCCAAAAGGCCATTAGACTCATTAAGCGGCCCATACACGACAAACATATTGTCCAACGCGGGTTGTCAAACAAAAAACCTTTTCTCCACTCACTTGTCAAACATGTTGTCCTACATAGTTTGAGTTTTGAAACTCGACGGAAAATGACTGACGTGCTGGCGTGTGTTTTCTTCAGCTTCCTTTGCAAAAATGACGAATGTTTGACAAACATGGACATACACGATCCTACTTGCTGTCAAACATGAAGCTCCGCCCCAAAAAATCAAATCAGTTTTGATTTTCATCAAACGGCGTGTCAAACCGTCAACCAGGTCAAATAGGCCCATAGACGGTCAAATCGGCATGACTCAAACTCATGTTGGACAACATGCGTGACCGTGTATGGGCCGCTTTAGACTGCTCTAGTTTAGCACAGTAAACAAAATAACCCAATCGCGATAATCTTGTGCAAATATAAACGGGGTGCACGGCCACTAGATTCACCAGTCTGCTAAAATGTGCATTGTGCGGCTAGAAACTAAAATCTGTGTAGAGAAGGAAGACGACGAGATCGAGGTCTTGGCCGAGGAAGCACAGCGGCCCCTCACCCTGGCAGACTTGTCCAACGATGGACACCGCCAGTTCAGATACTACGCATTCTACTACACTGTGCGCATGCTGGACGGCAGCCCGACCGAGGAGCCCACCTTCAACATCTGCGAGGCGTGTTACCGCAGCGACAGGGCGATTGAGCATATTGGTGGCTGTATGATGGAGATGTGCTTCTACGACGGCGTGCAGCTGTTGCACTTTGTGTCCGGATCCCATATCCCCAAAAGCGAGTGCGAGATATGCAGGCGAGACATTGTGGAGGTCGTACACAATATCGATGGAGTGGAACAGGCACGATTGTATGAATACCAAGCTTTAGCACGTTTATTGCAATAAATATATTTAATCGAAATAGCGTACAAAATTTTCCAATTCAATTTCGGCTCTCCTTTCCCGCTCTTCAAATTCTGCCTGACTGTGCTGGAGCGCCGTCTCCCTGATGACTAGATCGGCCTCGCGGATGGCGAGTTCCGTCTCTCTGTCGGCGAGTGCTGTTTCCCTAGCAATAATAGCTGTTTCCCTAGCGACGAGATCGGCCTCCCTCGCAGCCAGTCGAGTAAAGTATTCGGCCCGGTTGCGGTGTTGGTCGGCAAGGGCGTAGACGGGGTGCTTGCTGCTCTTCCCGACCTCGGTGGCCAGGCGGTCCCAGTCGTCCCATGCATCGTCATAGGAGATGGCGGCGTCGTTGTCCTTTTCCCAATTTCTCACCCGCGTCGCCAGGCACGCTAGGCGATGTTTGTCGATGGAATCGGTGACCTGTCCCTTCCAGCTAAATTGCATACACCAGTGGCACACGTTCTTGAGCTGGTGGCCGTGCGCGCTGGCCTGGTGCTGTCGCATCATGCGTATCGGCACAACATCTAGGCAGAATTCGCACCGCAGTCGACACCGGCTGGCCGCAAAGTTGTTGTACTGGCTGCCAAGGTCGGGGCCCGGTTGGGATCGATGGCGCTCGAAGCACTGCACCAGGTGGGCCAGTGTGCACTGGGTGATGGCGCCGGTCCAGGAAAAATGCGTACACCATACACATACCGGCCACGGCAACCGGTTATGCACCGTGCGAACGTGTCTCATCATATCGACGGCAAACAAATATACCGAGCACCGCCGGCACTTGATTGGCGTGTCGTGCGATACGACCCGCTGGTAGTACTTGCGGAAAGCATCGTGGTGGCTAGTAACCGCGTCCAATACCAAACCATCTACCCGCGCCATTGAATAACTCTTTTAAACTAATGTAAATTATTTATTTGTGCACAATTTAAATAGATGATCGTGTACAGAATCAAAATCACCGCCATTATCTATGGTGTGAACGCCATCCAGCGATAAAAAAATCTCGCCTACCTGCCTCATGAGCCCTTCGTCGCGCTCGGTAGAGTCCTGGGGCTGGGCGCGGGCGGCCATGCGTCTCTTGCGTTCGTCCTCGTCGAGGGTCAGGAGAATCACAACGTCGGGCTGAACGAGGCTGCGCTCGGGGGTCATGCACCATTCGCGGTCGAGTCCATTAGCCATCGCGTACACCAACCCCGAGTGGATATATCGGTCCAAAACGACAGAAGTCCCGGTGTCGAGGTGGTGGCGGATCGAGTGGTTCATTTCCCAGCGGTTGGCACAAAACAGCAGACTCAAACACTCTGGCGGCAGCACCTCCCGGCCGCGCAGGCAGCTGTTGATGAGGCGCCCGATGGTGGTGGATCGACAGATATACCGATGGGCGGCCCTCGCTATTAAATCGCTCGACTAGAAAACGGGACAATTATTGCTGTGTTGCGACTGCCGCATGCACTACTTACCAAGTTTTTTCGCGTGCGAGGTCTTTCCAACCCCATCGCACCCCTCCAGTGCCACAAGCAGCGCCCCGCTATCGATACGTTTTGATTGAGCCATTGCTAAAACCATACTAACAAATTAAAAAAATAACAACTCTTTATATACAATCTTTATTCATTATGATTTAGAACGATAGCGCGGTGTCCGCTAAATTTAACCATGATGCTCCAGTCGTGGGGTTGGCTGGGGTGCACGTATATGGGGCGACTGTCCACCATGAGAAAGGCCGGTCTGTCGTGCACGGTTGATAGTCTGCAGTTGCGCGGGTACAGCACCACAATAGAGTGCCCCTGGACATCTGTGTCGGTGTTTTCAATGATGTAGCGTGTGTCGCGGCTAAAGATCAGGGGGCTGTCCCGGGGCTTGGGGCAGTAGTGCCGCAGGGTGAAATCCAGGCCGCCCGAGCGCATCAAGAGGGCCGCAAAGATGGGCACGTAGCAGGTGGTCGGCAGCCCACAGAGGTACTGGATCCGATCCTCTATCGGTATTTCGCCCAGGGTGGTATCAATGTGGCTGGCGGCGGTTCGGGCGCACTCAGAGCGGTAGTACGACAGGTACTCTACCAGGCTCGCAAACTGGATGGGGCAGGTCAGCTGCTGGCGCCAGGGTGCAACGTAACAGACACGGCGGATGCGCTCCCAATCGGCGTCAAACTGGTCACTGGCGCGGCACACCAGTAGCATGTGGCGGTGCTGGGTGCCCAGGCCGCGGCACAGACTCCACCACGGCAGGGCAAACATCTCGCTCTCGCTGTAGATTGAGCAGAACCACTCCCAGTCGCACTGTCCGATGACCACATGGTAAAACACGAGGTTGCTCTTGTACTGGAACGCCAGGAACCAGGCCGAGTCCAGCCCGATGCGGGGGTCGAAGCGAATCTCGTTGCGGAAAAACGTAATATTGTCAGATGCTACTCCATAGGAATTCGATACCCACTCTGGGATGCACTCTAGTCGCTCCAGGGCTTGATTGTACGCTGCGAAAGCCATTGTGATACTGAAGGGTAGCCATCGTATTAAATTGCACGTCGGCGCTATCTGGGGTCAAAGGTCACAAAAGTGCACCTCACGATTTCGATCCGCTGCTGGAGACATCGAGAGCTGAACGCCCCGAGGAGCTCCAGCTCATTCTTAATCATTAATTATAAATTAAAGAAAACTTTAGGCGGTAGAGAGCTGCCTGCTTCACTCCTCACCAACTAAAGTTTAATGAGTGAATGGGTCGCGCGCGAAGGCAGCACTCAGAAAGTAAACTCTTATCAGCAGATTTGATCTCTGGCCAATCAGGGCCCAGCATTCTTATCTCCAGCCAATCAGAGCGCAGCAGGCCTGGAGTGGGGATGAACTGCGCTGCAGTCTTCATTCGACCGCCGAGGGAGCAACACGTTTTCATATAAAAATATTTCAAATTTGCCGACGACGACGACGTGACAGCTTCCCCTCCATTCATACTTTCCCCTCCCGTTATAAAACAATTCGAGCGGTACGTCAAAGGTCACAAAAGTGCACCTCACGATTTCGATCCGCTGCTGGAGACATCGAGAGCTGCACGCCCCGAGGAGCTCCAGCTCATTCTTAATCATTAATTATAAATTAAAGAAAACTTTAGGCGGTAGAGAGCTGCCTGCTTCACTCCTCACCAACTAAAGTTTAATGAGTGAATGGGTCGCGCGCGAAGCCACCGCTCAATATATAGTCGAGTTGCCGGAAAAAGCTCTTTTGTATGAAAAAGTCGAAAGGCGGGGGTCATGACGACAAAAAGGCTCAGTCGGTGTCTGACCGCCGACGAGTGCAGACCTCTGGTCATTTTTAGATCGAGCCAGCGTCACATCTAGAGCAAACTGTCGATAGGTCGAGTTGCAGGTACCATCAATACAGTAGTGGGTCGAGTTGCAGGTACCATCAATACAGTAGTGGGTCGAGTTGCAGGTACCATCAATACAGTAGTGGGTCGAGTTGCAATATCAGCACAAAGAACAAGGGTAGCCATCTTATTAAATTGCACGTCGGCGCTATCTGGGGTCAAAGGTCACAAAAGTGCACCTCACGATTTCGATCCGCTGCTCGAGACATCGAGAGCTGAACGCCCCGAGGAGCTCCAGCTCATTCTTAATCATTAATTATAAATTAAAGAAAACTTTAGGCGGTAGAGAGCTGCCTGCTTCACTCCTCACCAACTAAAGTTTAATGAGTGAATGGGTCGCGCGCGAAGGCAGCACTCAGAAAGTAAACTCTTATCAGCAGATTTGATCTCTGGCCAATCAGGGCCCAGCATTCTTATCTCCAGCCAATCAGAGCGCAGCAGGCCTGGAGTGGGGATGAACTGCGCTGCAGTCTTCATTCGACCGCCGAGGGAGCAACACGTTTTCATATAAAAATATTTCAAATTTGCCGACGACGACGACGTGACAGCTTCCCCTCCATTCATACTTTCCCCTCCCGTTATAAAACAATTCGAGCGGTACGTCAAAGGTCACAAAAGTGCACCTCACGATTTCGATCCGCTGCTGGAGACATCGAGAGCTGCACGCCCCGAGGAGCTCCAGCTCATTCTTAATCATTAATTATAAATTAAAGAAAACTTTAGGCGGTAGAGAGCTGCCTGCTTCACTCCTCACCAACTAAAGTTTAATGAGTGAATGGGTCGCGCGCGAAGCCACCGCTCAATATATAGTCGAGTTGCCGGAAAAAGCTCTTTTGTATGAAAAAGTCGAAAGGCGGGGGTCATGACGACAAAAAGGCTCAGTCGGTGTCTGACCGCCGACGAGTGCAGACCTCTGGTCATTTTTAGATCGAGCCAGCGTCACATCTAGAGCAAACTGTCGATAGGTCGAGTTGCAGGTACCATCAATACAGTAGTGGGTCGAGTTGCAGGTACCATCAATACAGTAGTGGGTCGAGTTTCAGGTACCATCAATACAGTAGTGGGTCGAGTTGCAATATCAGCACAAAGAACAAGGGTAGCCATCTTATTAAATTGCACGTCGGCGCTATCTGGGGTCAAAGGTCACAAAAGTGCACCTCACGATTTCGATCCGCTGCTCGAGACATCGAGAGCTGAACGCCCCGAGGAGCTCCAGCTCATTCTTAATCATTAATTATAAATTAAAGAAAACTTTAGGCGGTAGAGAGCTGCCTGCTTCACTCCTCACCAACTAAAGTTTAATGAGTGAATGGGTCGCGCGCGAAGGCAGCACTCAGAAAGTAAACTCTTATCAGCAGATTTGATCTCTGGCCAATCAGGGCCCAGCATTCTTATCTCCAGCCAATCAGAGCGCAGCAGGCCTGGAGTGGGGATGAACTGCGCTGCAGTCTTCATTCGACCGCCGAGGGAGCAACACGTTTTCATATAAAAATATTTTAAATTTGCCGACGACGACGACGTGACAGCTTCCCCTCCATTCATACTTTCCCCTCCCGTTATAAAACAATTCGAGCGGTACGTCAAAGGTCACAAAAGTGCACCTCACGATTTCGATCCGCTGCTGGAGACATCGAGAGCTGCACGCCCCGAGGAGCTCCAGCTCATTCTTAATCATTAATTATAAATTAAAGAAAACTTTAGGCGGTAGAGAGCTGCCTGCTTCACTCCTCACCAACTAAAGTTTAATGAGTGAATGGGTCGCGCGCGAAGCCACCGCTCAATATATAGTCGAGTTGCCGGAAAAAGCTCTTTTGTATGAAAAAGTCGAAAGGCGGGGGTCATGACGACAAAAAGGCTCAGTCGGTGTCTGACCGCCGACGAGTGCAGACCTCTGGTCATTTTTAGATCGAGCCAGCGTCACATCTAGAGCAAACTGTCGATAGGTCGAGTTGCAGGTACCATCAATACAGTAGTGGGTCGAGTTGCAGGTACCATCAATACAGTAGTGGGTCGAGTTGCAGGTACCATCAATACAGTAGTGGGTCGAGTTGCAATATCAGCACAAAGAACAAGGGTAGCCATCTTATTAAATTGCACGTCGGCGCTATCTGGGGTCAAAGGTCACAAAAGTGCACCTCACGATTTCGATCCGCTGCTCGAGACATCGAGAGCTGAACGCCCCGAGGAGCTCCAGCTCATTCTTAATCATTAATTATAAATTAAAGAAAACTTTAGGCGGTAGAGAGCTGCCTGCTTCACTCCTCACCAACTAAAGTTTAATGAGTGAATGGGTCGCGCGCGAAGGCAGCACTCAGAAAGTAAACTCTTATCAGCAGATTTGATCTCTGGCCAATCAGGGCCCAGCATTCTTATCTCCAGCCAATCAGAGCGCAGCAGGCCTGGAGTGGGGATGAACTGCGCTGCAGTCTTCATTCGACCGCCGAGGGAGCACCACGTTTTCATATAAAAATATTTCAAATTTGCCGACGACGACGACGTGACAACTTCCCCTCCATTCATACTTTCCCCTCCCGTTATAAAACAATTCGAGCGGTACTCTGCGAATACTTTATTTTGAAGACTATATACTGTACATAATATATATATATATATATGAATTGTTTTAATGCCAACTTATATAGGATATCAAAACTGCTACCTATAGGTAATAGTTTCAAGGTCACGAAAGTAGACTCATCGAGCGACGGCCGAGTCCAGCCCGATGCGGGGGTCGAAGCGAATCTCGTTGCGGAAAAACGGAATATTGTCAGATGCTACTCCATCGGAATTCGATACCCACTCTGGGATGCACTCTAGTCGCTCCAGGGCTTGATTGTACGCTGCGAAAGCCAATGTGATACTGAAGCGTAGCCATCGTATTAAATTGCACGTCGGCGCTATCTGGGGTCAAAGGTCACAAAAGTGCACCTCACGATTTCGATCCGCTGCTCGAGACATCGAGAGCTGAACGCCCCGAGGAGCTCCAGCTCATTCTTAATCATTAATTATAAATTAAAGAAAACTTTAGGCGGTAGAGAGCTGCCTGCTTCACTCCTCACCAACTAAAGTTTAATGAGTGAATGGGTCGCGCGCGAAGGCAGCACTCAGAAAGTAAACTCTTATCAGCAGATTTGATCTCTGGCCAATCAGGGCCCAGCATTCTTATCTCCAGCCAATCAGAGCGCAGCAGGCCTGGAGTGGGGATGAACTGCGCTGCAGTCTTCATTCGACCGCCGAGGGAGCAACACGTTTTCATATAAAAATATTTCAAATTTGCCGACGACGACGACGTGACAGCTTCCCCTCCATTCATACTTTCCCCTCCCGTTATAAAACAATTCGAGCGGTACTCTGCGAATACTTTATTTTGAAGACTATATACTGTACATAATATATATATATATATATATATATATATATATATATATATATATATATATATATATATATATATATATATATATATATATATATATATATATATATGAATTGTTTTAATGCCAACTTATATAGGATATCAAAACTGCTACCTATAGGTAATAGTTTCAAGGTCACGAAAGTAGACTCATCGAGCGACGGCCGAGTCCAGCCCGATGCGGGGGTCGAAGCGAATCTCGTTGCGGAAAAACGGAATATTGTCAGATGCTACTCCATCGGAATTCGATACCCACTCTGGGATGCACTCTAGTCGCTCCAGGGCTTGATTGTACGCTGCGAAAGCCATTGTGATACTGAAGGGTAGCCATCGTATTAAATTGCACGTCGGCGCTATCTGGGGTCAAAGGTCACAAAAGTGCACCTCACGATTTCGATCCGCTGCTGGAGACATCGAGAGCTGCACGCCCCGAGGAGCTCCAGCTCATTCTTAATCATTAATTATAAATTAAAGAAAACTTTAGGCGGTAGAGAGCTGCCTGCTTCACTCCTCACCAACTAAAGTTTAATGAGTGAATGGGTCGCGCGCGAAGGCAGCACTCAGAAAGTAAACTCTTATCAGCAGATTTGATCTCTGGCCAATCAGGGCCCAGCATTCTTATCTCCAGCCAATCAGAGCGCAGCAGGCCTGGAGTGGGGATGAACTGCGCTGCAGTCTTCATTCGACCGCCGAGGGAGCAACACGTTTTCATATAAAAATATTTCAAATTTGCCGACGACGACGACGTGACAGCTTCCCCTCCATTCATACTTTCCCCTCCCGTTATAAAACAATTCGAGCGGTACTCTGCGAATAAGAGCTGCACGCCCCGAGGAGCTCCAGCTCATTCTTAATCATTAATTATAAATTAAAGAAAACTTTAGGCGGTAGAGAGCTGCCTGCTTCACTCCTCACCAACTAAAGTTTAATGAGTGAATGGGTCGCGCGCGAAGCCACCGCTCAATATATAGTCGAGTTGCCGGAAAAAGCTCTTTTGTATGAAAAAGTCGAAAGGCGGGGGTCATGACGACAAAAAGGCTCAGTCGGTGTCTGACCGCCGACGAGTGCAGACCTCTGGTCATTTTTAGATCGAGCCAGCGTCACATCTAGAGCAAACTGTCGATAGGTCGAGTTGCAGGTACCATAAATACAGTAGTGGGTCGAGTTGCAGGTACCATCAATACAGTAGTGGGTCGAGTTGCAGGTACCATCAATACAGTAGTGGGTCGAGTTGCAGGTACCATCAATACAGTAGTGGGTCGAGTTGCAATATCAGCACAAAGAACAAGGGTAGCCATCTTATTAAATTGCACGTCGGCGCTATCTGGGGTCAAAGGTCACAAAAGTGCACCTCACGATTTCGATCCGCTGCTCGAGACATCGAGAGCTGAACGCCCCGAGGAGCTCCAGCTAATTCTTAATCATTAATTATAAATTAAAGAAAACTTTAGGCGGTAGAGAGCTGCCTGCTTCACTCCTCACCAACTAAAGTTTAATGAGTGAATGGGTCGCGCGCGAAGGCAGCACTCAGAAAGTAAACTCTTATCAGCAGATTTGATCTCTGGCCAATCAGGGCCCAGCATTCTTATCTCCAGCCAATCAGAGCGCAGCAGGCCTGGAGTGGGGATGAACTGCGCTGCAGTCTTCATTCGACCGCCGAGGGAGCAACACGTTTTCATATAAAAATATTTCAAATTTGCCGACGACGACGACGTGACAGCTTCCCCTCCATTCATACTTTCCCCTCCCGTTATAAAACAATTCGAGCGGTACTCTGCGAATACTTTATTTTGAAGACTATATACTGTACATAATATATATATATATATATATATATATATATATATATATATATATATATATATATATATATATATATATATATATATATATATATATATATATATATATATGAATTGTTTTAATGCCAACTTATATAGGATATCAAAACTGCTACCCATAGGTAATAGTTTCGATCATAATCATATCTTTAATCGAAAAGGGTGGAACCTACATCCCACCGCCCCAGCTCCAAGGACGACATCGAGTACTACCACCATGGATGCGGGACACCGGCCCTTTGTAGATGGATAAAAGCCAATATATCGCTAAACTAGTTTTTTATTTTTGGTAGGGACAATTTTACAGATCTGGTCAAGTTTACTCTACGGGCCCATCTTTCATACAAGTTGGGGAAAATCCGAGTGCCATCTTGAGATCTGTGATCTACCGGCCAACGAGTACAAACCTCTGGCCAATTTTACAGTCGAGTCAAGTTTGCTCTACGGGCCCATCTTTCATACAAGTTGGGGAAAAGCTGAGTGCCATCTTGAGATCTGTGATCTACCGGCAACGAGTACAAACCTCTGGCCAATTTTACAGTCGAGTCAAGTTTGCTCTACGGGCCCATCTTTCATACAAGTTGGGGAAAAGCTGAGTGCCATCTTGAGATCTGTGATCTACCGGCAACGAGTACAAACCTCTGGCCAATTTTACAGATCTGGTCAAGTTTACTCTACGGGCCCATCTTTCATACAAGTTGGGGAAAAGCTGAGTACCATCTTTAGATCTGTGATCTACCGCTATATCAGACTAGTATATATAAGGAAGAAGCAAACATGTCTTTGATGCCGTACAAATTTCCATTAGCTAAATCCGGGAAGAAGGGTTGTAATTTCAAATGCTATGCATTATTTACAGCCGACGGATCGATTTATTGCAAGTTGAAAGAGTTTGCTATCCTTTTGGGGTATGCTGAACCAAAGAAAGCATACAAGATTGTAGACAAGGCGCATAAAATAACATGGTCAAAGTTAGTTGAGACTTTAGAGTCTCCTCCCCCCACACCGAAAAACTGGCATCCTAAAACGTTATTCGTAACTGAACCTGGTATCAACTCGCTATTTATGGACTCAAAATTACCAGCAGCCAGGCGCTATAAGAGGTTTGTAGTCGAAAATGTGTTACCATCGATCCGCAAGAATGGCTTCTACGTTATGCCGCAAATCGTGCGGACACAGCCCGCAGATACGAAACGAATTGACACTTTAATGACAATGATCCAGGAAAGTCATAGAATGCTTGAGAGAAGGGATAGAATGCTTGAGCAATCCCATGAAAGAATAGCCGAGATGAAGCCGCGTGTCGCTGTTATGCCGGAGAATAGTTCTAGAAAACACAGATTTATGATATATCACAACAAAACGAAATCTTGCTACCGCTTCCTTCGACCACAGGAGCGGTATGCCAAAAAAGCAATCGAGCGCATCGACCAGGACAGTGAAGAGCTCGTGTTTGACCAGCACAACGTCCCCAACGCCATGAACATCATGAATCGCGTTAAGGAAATACTACCGGCGGATTCGTTCAAAGCCCGAAACAACACGATAACAAGCGACAAACCAATCACAGAGATTGTACTCAGAGTGATAAATGAATAGACCCACACACAACATATATAACCGATAAATATTTTTTTCAGCTCCAGTCTATGCCCGCCCAACCACCAATAAGTACAGATGGCACTAGAGAGATTCAGTATAAAGTTCACGTGGGGGGATGGCGAATTCGAGTGCTGGGTGTTCAAGCCAGGCGAGAATGACACCTTTTTAGTTATAGACGAATTTTGCGCCCTGTTTGATTGCCCCGAATGGAAGTGGATTGGCCCTGCGCGGCACCCGCATTCGAGGACGACATGGGGCGAAGAAACCCAGGTGCAAAAGACATGCCGAATTCATACTCGAAACCATGCTGCCGCTGGTCCAGAGGAATGCCAACTTTATCTAGAATACATGTATAAAAAATAAAAGATGATATTTTGCTAAACTAGTTTTTTTTATTAAAATAATTTGTAATCTTGTTGCTTTGCTGGGGCGGGGGCTGGCCGCGCTTGGTGGTGCGCTTCTTCTCGCCGAACCCCTCCAGCACGATGCCGGCTGGCGCAAAGATGCGGTTGAGCGGGTCGACGATTTGGGTGTCGATGTAAAAGACCAGATCGAGTGCGTGGCCCCCGGCGCGGTACTCGTCCAGCGACACTGCCTTGTCGCGCTTCAGCTTGCCGCCATTCTCGACGATGAGGAACCCGATGCGCTCGCCGATGGGCAGCTTCGAAATCAGGCCCTGCTCCATCTGCCTGTATACGACGGTGGCGTGCGGCGGGGGGTTCTTGTAGTCGGACTTGCTAAACGTCTTGGTGATCACGTACTTTTCAATGGGGTACTCGTTGTGGAGAATCTGCTGCTTCACGCGCGCCACCAGGTCTACGGCGGCAGAGGGACCCTCCTTCAGGAACCCGACGACGGCCTCCTTCATCGTTTCGTTGGCCAGCAGGCAGTTGTCGCGCCGCTTGATCTCGATGCCCTTGCAGTCGAACTTCGGCTCGGCATCGACGCTCGTCTTGAGGAAGCCTGTGTAGCGCTTCTTGGCCAGCAGCAGCAGGCAGGTGTACACCTTCTCAAACTCTAGCTTGATGATGCCGGTCCCGATGGCGGCTGTGATGCGGTCGGCCATTTCTGTGCCCATCCCGATCAGCTGGTCGGCCGAGTACTCGCGGAAGCACACAAACACCGAGTCCGTGTCCCCGTACACGATGGTGGCGGTCGGGTAGCACTGCTCCATCTGCTTGATGACAGACTCGATCAGTCGGCGGCCGTACGCCGTCACGCTGGCCGCAATCTCGATGCACGGTATCTTGGAGTGCACGGCGCCGGTGAACCCGTATATCGAGTTGGCCACGAGCTTGTAGCTGAGTTGCAGGGCGTTGAGCAGCTTGACGCGGCCTGCATCGGTGGTCGTCTTGATGAGTTGTCTCACGCGCTTGCGCTCGGACAGCAGCGTTGACAGCACACGCGGCAGCACGCCCGGCCGCTCGGTGGCGAACCGCGCCCCTATCGGCGACTCGTTGTACTGCGGGGGTGTATCACCTGTGTCGAGCAAGAGTGTCGAATAGCAAATGTTGTACGAGACCATGATGGAGGGGTACAGCGACGCAAAGTCGAGCGTGATGGTGGGGTCGGTGTAGTAGGCGCACTTTGGCTGCACCACCGTGGCCCCCTGGTATGTCTTTTTGCTGGCCGTCTGGGCGCCCTCCACGCTGGAAAACTGCGGTATGATGTAGGTACCATAGATATGCGCCTGCAGCATGTTGAGGATCTGGAACTGCACGCCCTTTTCCAGCACGTTGCCCAGCGTCGATTTCATCACGTGCGCCATCATGAAGGCGTTCAGCACCATGTCAAGCTTGTCGAGGATGCGGCTCACCAGCATCGCGTCCTGCACGCAGTACTCTACCAGCTTCATGCGCGCCTCGGCCGACTCCCTAAACATTGGCGTGATCTGTTTGTAGTCCATCTCAATCTTTTGCTCGTCTAAAAGAATCTTGCCGACATCGTCTAGCTTGTACGAGCGCAGGGAGCGGAGGTAGTCGCGCCGCACAATCTTGAGCGCGTCCATGCACACGAATGAATGGGGGCGGAAAAATACTACTGTGCCGCCACTCAGGCTCACCATCTCGAAAATGTCTTGGGAGACCCCAAGCAGCGCGCAGCGGTCCACGATGTAGCGCAAGTCGAAATCAAGGACGTTCCAGCCAGTCACAAGACTGTAGTTTGAGGTGCGCACAAACTCGATGAATGCGGCCAGCAGGTCCCGCTCGGTGGCAAAGGTGCAAATCTCGGTGTCGGTATCGCTGGTGGCGGGCAGGTCCAGTCCGAACGCAATCTTGCGCGCCGTATTGCCGTCTGTCCGCTTCACGATGCAGCCGATCAAAAAAATTTTATCCCCGGGATTCTGGGCAGACGGAAAGGCGCCGTCGCTCAAGCACTCAATGTCCAGGCATACGGTAGTCACGGGGTACACCGGCTCCTCGTCCACGGGCACAATCTGGTGTGGCTCGACCGAGTCGTGCGGACAGTCGTCCGCCAGGTCAAAGTGGGTGCCCAGCTTGGTCTTGGCGTAGAAATACCCGTAAAAGTTGAAGATGTGGTCGTAGATGCCGAGGCGGGGGTGCTCAAACAGCAGGTCGCTGCACATATCCCCGATGCTGCGCAGGCTGGTCGTCGATATGCGTATGTACTTGGCGGGGTGATTGAACCCGCGAAAGTTGGTGCGCTCGACCTCGGTTATCGATGCGATGTGCTGCTCGTGGTCGGCCAGCAGCTCCCAGCACTGGCGAGGCGATACGACTCCGGCATCGATGTAGAACTCGTACTCGAAATTGCGCACAGTCAGGCGGTGGGGGGTGCCGCAGTTGTCGACACCATGTATGACGATGTTGGTGCTCTTGCCTGTCGGGGGCTCAACGTTGATCAGCATCAGGCGCTCCATTGAGAAAAATTATTGGGTGTACACGAGGTTGCGGTTTTGCGTCTGGAGGAGGAGGTACTTGAGTACCGTGTCGCTGGAGAAAATGAGTAGATTCTTGGTGCAAAAGTAAACAACGACTGGTGCCAGTACCCAAACAGCCAAGCTAATTATACGGCCGGCCGCCATATTGGCTTAATTGATTCAATCGGTGTTGTACATCGTAAAGTCCTTGATGCCGGTCGATTCAAACTTGAGGTAGGCGAGCGGTTCGTGGCGGCGGAGGCGGTGTATTGGCTTGGCGATGCAGTTTAGGTAGAATGTCTGGTTGCGGTACATGAATTTGACAGACTTGCTATCGAGCTTGTTGGGGTCCTCCAGCACGTTGCTGAGCACGATATCGTCATTGACCGTCAGTTCAGACTTGTCGATGCGGAACTTGGCAAAGCACTCGCCAAATTCGTTGAATAGGAGGGCAGTCATGGCGCGGCTCTTGTTTTTGAACTGCAGCCTAAAGGCGTACGAGTCGCTCAGGCCCAGCATGTGGTACACGTGCTCGTTCTTGACATTGGTAGTGGTGTGGTTGGTGGGCACGCTCTTCAGGTTGGGCATGTCTTTGTAGGCGACAATCTTATGGTCGGACAGGTATGTGTTTTCCTGCAGGTTAAAGCTCGATATGTGGTCGGTGGGTGCGGCGGGGGCCGTGAAAGCGGCCGTGGTGCCAGATTTCTTGCGCTTGTAAAAGTACATCACAGCGACCGCCACCAGCGCCACCGCTACGACAGCGACCACCATGTATATATACTTGCGTTCCATCTTATTTATTTTTTCTTTTGCAGCGCGAAATAAACAATTACCGCGAATATGATTAATAGAAACACAACCATGGAAATACCAACAATATATTTAGTCTCAAGCATCTTATACATATGCATTACTTTTTAAAGACCTTGCCGCAGTCCCGGCACCTGACGACCACCGTCTCCCCCTCGTCGGCGCTGCGCAGCTGGTGCAGCGTGACGGTGGTGTTGCGGTGGTCACACTCCTCGTCCAGGAACCCCTGCTGGCCCCCAAACACGCGGTAGAACCGGATGCTGTCGGCGAAACGGGCAGGCGGCGGCCCAGCGCTCTCTGCCGCGGCTACCTGCTGCCTTAGCTCTTGTACCCTGGAAATAGAGATAAGCATGTTTAGTAGATTTTACTACTGCAACCGCATAATGCAAAAGCTACACTGTGTAATCAAGAAGATTGACCACACCGACGACTACTCGCTCGACGAACTCGAGGCCATGGCCGATGAACTGGTAGCGCTCAACGACACCATGACGGCGGGCATGCCGGAGAAAAAAATATTTAGCCTGCCGATGGACAATGTGCTGGCGATCGTCATCGCGAAGCAGGTGCAGGTCATGCGCGAGCAGCACATTGATCTGATTGACGAAATCACCGAAAATATGCTGACGTACGAGATTACTGGCGGCGTCAGGCTGGTCGAGTTTGGCCAGTACATGCGCTATGTGCTGGTGCGCCGATTTAATCGCGACCCGAGGCAGGAATAGTCGATACCTCAGTCAAACACGACGCGGGAGGGCGGCATTGCGAGTTTGACGCGCTGCTCCGAGAGGATATGCGTGTAGTAGATCTTTACCTCCATTTGTTGGTCAAAGAACTTTTGCATGCACTGGACGAGGGGCTCGGAGAAGAACTCGATGTAGTTGCGCAGCACAATCTTGAGCACGGCCTGCTGGAGTTTGGCCCATGTCTCGAGGTAGGCGGTGATGGCCGGTATGGTGAGCTCATTGGATGACTCCATGTCGTCGAGCATGCTTTTTTGCCGCAAAACATTGGTGGTCAGCTCGCAGAGCTGCTGCCGCCCGACCGAACTGCGCGAGCTCGTGCGCTTGCAGAGCTCCGTCAGCACCTTGAAGTAGTCGCGCTCCAGGTACACGGCCGACGATTTGCAGGCCGAGGACGGCTCGGTCTTGCGCATAAAGACCTTGTATTCGGGTAGCGCAATCTGGTCGTTTTTCGACATGCCGGTGTAGAGCTCTCGCATCAGGTCGACCGCCTCGTACAGCAGCCTGTAGAGGAAAGAAATATATTTTTCGTAGTCGCCGCGCGCCCGCTGGGTGGTGATTGACCGGTATATGACGTCTAGGAAACGGGACACGTACACGCAGAGGTTCACGAACGAGTCCTGCACCGTCTTGAGCTGGACCGGGGACGATAGCACACAATCGACAAACACGTTGAACGGTTTTTCGAGCTTCGGAGTGAGTGGCAGCAGATGGACCATGTATCGCTGCATCTGTTTGACCCTTTCGTTCATACTTATTTTTCTGCAGACCCGAGCTGGCGAGCGGCGGGTGGACCATGTATCGCTGCATCTGTTTGGCCCCTTTGCTCATACCTATTTTTTCTGCTGGCTGGTACCGGGGCTGGTGGCGGGCGACCGCGAGCCGAGGTACCGGTCCAGCCCAAACACGAGCATCGTCTCCGCGGCAATGGAGGCGGTAAACACGAGCGCCACGAGCGTCGTTATAAACATATTGGTGTTGGTCATGACCATGTATATGAATAGAATGGCCGAAATCAAAACAAAGGCGTGCAACTTGCGCAAATTGGCCGGGTCTGTAACGAATCTCACTACTTTATCCATCTTACCTCTGTTCCAGCGTTCGGGACCCCTCCATCGGGATGCTTATAAATGGTGGCCGAGTATCCTTGAATCCGTCAGTCAAATCTCAAAAATGGACAGCAGCACGGTATCCTACGTACAGGGTCTAGCCGACAAGCTGTGTATCGGGGTGGGCGACTATGCCCGCGCTACAATCGAGAATATGGTGGATGGACTGGGCTGCGGAGGTGCACGGTGGGTGATCTTCGTCGAGGGTCTGATTGGAGCGGGAAAGACGACCTATCTGCACGGCCTGCGTGGGTGCACTAAACACTGCGAGCCGGTCGATCTGGTGGTGGCGCGCATGCAGCGGCCCCGTCCACCACCTTGACTCTACTGGCCCGTACACTATCTTGAGTTGTGCGCACCCTCTCCTGCTCTAGCTGTACGGCGAGATTTGTACCAGCGATGTGCATTCGTCGGCGGTCAGACACCGACTGAGCCTTTTTGTCTTTTTTACCCCCGCCTTTCGACTTTTTCATACAAAAGAGCTTTTTCCGGCAACTCGACTATAAATTGAGTGGTGGCTTCGCGCGCGACCCATGCACTCATTAAACTTTAGTTGGTGAGGAGTGAAGCAGGCAGCTCCCTTACCGCCTAAAGTTTTCTTAATTAATAATTAATGCTTAATATGGGCTGGCGCTCCTCGGGGCATGCAGCTCTCGATGGGCCGAGCTCGAGCTGAAATTCATGTGTCGCACTTTTACGACCTTTGACCCCGATAATAGATTGCCACCACATCGGCACGGGTTGTTTGGCAAAAATTTATTTGCCCTCCGGTCGCCCCGATTTGCTCTATGTTTGATATGTCTTGATGGTTATATCGCCGCCATCCCCCCGTGTGCGAAGTGTTATTACGGCGCGCAATAAGACCTTATCGATGTAGAAGGTATTAGCGTCGAACTGGAGTTTTGAATCAAATTCCTCATCTTCATTGGCCGGGTAGCGGTATAGGTTCGAGCCGATTCTCTTCATGTCCAGCATATATGGCCCGATATCAGGTCCGATATAGTAGTTTGTTGCTCTGACAATCAGGTACTTTAACTCGAAATCGTTAAACAACTTCCTCATCATCAAGAATATCTTCTGGGGACAGGCGCTGTATTTAACGTCACCGTATGGCGATGGTGAAGCCACTGTCATCTCCGCATATACTGTATGCTTATTCAAATACCGTGAAAAATCGGTAGAAGTTGTCTTGGTATAATCGTCAATTGAGAGACTCGCGGGAACTAGGGTGGCCCTCTCGAAGTTTTCAAAGAATTTATATTTCTGGAGGTTAATATTCTCCAGTCTAAACAAGCTTGTAGTTAGCTGATTTTTCATTATGGTGCCTGCTTTCCACAATGCATTTAGATCAGCTATACTAAAGCATGTATATGTGTAGTCATTTAGAAGCATGACATAGTCGTCATCTTTGAAGACATACATCTTGTCAACGTTAAAGTAGATGGAGAACGCTACTGCACCGCTTGTATAGGTCCTGCAATGTTTGCTTACCGGCGTAAAGTCAAAATCCTTTCTTATCGATATCACAGCCACGTTATCGTTCTCCGGCTGGAGCAGCCATTTTATTATGCTCATATATATACTGGAGCGCAAGTCCTCGACAATGATGATATGTACGGGTATTTTGGAGTCATTTAGTCTTACCACCGATAATTCTCGAATCGCATGATACTCTAGATACATAAACTTTGTATCGTTAAATAGCACGGACTGTACGGCCTCAGTTTTCGAGTCGATTCTTGGCGAGACCGGGTCCACGGCAATATCGGTGCTGTAAAAGTTTAGAATGCCAAATGAAATGTACTGAGTCGTAAGGATGTTCGACACAAATGTATAGCTCTCGTTACTCATAATGTAGATATTGGTTATATAATTATGCTCGAATTTGAGCCCATTGAACGCGGTGCTCTTGTCTGTGATTTGTTTGATCAGCGCTGGCATCTCGATGCCTTCAATCTGATCAACTTTAAAGACCATGATATATTTCAGCTTGTCCGTATTATGCAGGGTATCGAGGAGTAATAGTAGGTCCTTGACGCCTATGCGTGCCGCAATCAATACCTGCACATCGTTCGTCAATATTGACGGAACAGTGGGTTTGATGTACTCACTAATCGTCACCATGATGTTGGGCGGATTTTTGACTGAAAAGTTGAGAAACTCGTCCACGTTCGTGCTAATATCGAATATGGGATTGTCCTCTTTGATCCGCGTCAACGGAAATCCAAACTCGGGCTGGTTGTCGCCGTTGAGCATCACGAGCTGGTATCCCTTGGGGTTGTCGGGTATCTTATCGACAAGCTGCAGCACCGCGCCATTTTTCAAGACTTCAAATTGTGCGTCGGTTACTCGGAATCGGGTCTTATCGTACCAGCACACAAATTTGGACTTGGCCTCACCCAACCGCGTACTCAGTGTACCGCCTATTTTTTCCGTACCAAGAATCACTGCTAGCGAAGTATTGGGGTTAAGGCGATAAAAGTCATCAAAGAGCTGCACCATGCTCTTGCGCAGGACCTCGTCTTCGACGTGCGGATAAATCACCAGGTTGGCCTCATTCTCGGCCAGCAACCGAATGCTGTTTTTGACCACTAGCTTCTCGATGAGCGTGTTCCTGACGTAGAACGCTATCGTGTTGAGGGGGCCTCCCAATATTTCGGCGGCCACCGCATCGTAGTTTATGGTGCTCTTTAGTTTGTAGGCAATGTCCCGGCTCTCGTCATACGTGACGCCCTTGTTGTTGAAGTAGCGGTCATCCAGAAAGATTGAGATGCTTCTATCTAACGGTGCGTCCAGCCGATTGAAATAAATGTCCACTTGTCGCACTGTTAGGACACCAGTGGTTGTGAGCTGTGGCCGGGGCGTATATTGTTTCGGGAAGATTGCATATATTTCATCTTCGACGACCGTTACCACATCGAGGCCGTCCAATGCATCGGCTGGTTTTTTGCCATGATATATATACACCCATTGGTCCAGCTTGTAATGATGCAGCATCATGCGAGCGTAGTTTGTAAACAACTCCGGTGACGTATTTCGCGACACCATGACGAAAGTGCGGCTCGTGTCTTTGTAAACGTCATCGATGAATAGAAACGGCTTGCTCATATAGACACTCGAGTAGCGGGTCTTTTTGTATCCGGATAAGAGAGGCAAGTTTGAGTCGACCTTGAGTCCCAGCGCCCGGGTATCGCTGTTTGTGATGCTGAGATTGCAGTCGTCGTGGTGCACCTTGTCGATCGAAACATTAAAGTACGAGTCATCAAATATCGATGTAGAGGTGCCGATCTTTGCCTCCGGTATATTGGTGATATAGTAGACTGTGTCGTTTTTGAATACCGTCAGTGATTTCGACCGGATATACTTTACGTCGTCATCGTCTATCTCGCCGCTCAGTTTCATGATAAAGAGCTTCTTGGAAGGGTTGCGCCAGTTCATCAGGTCGACCAACATATTGCGCTCATTCAGCATATGGGTGTCAGTGACCGATGGCGAGGTCGACACCGCGAGCACACCATAGCAAATATCGTACTTTACTGCCGAGTTGACGAGGGCCTGTCGCGGCACAAATATCTTGACACAGATATCCTTGACGTTGGTCACATACGACAGGTCTCCCTGGGCGCCGGTGAATTTGTTCGGCGCCGTGATGGAATCATCCCCGACGAAAACGTCGGCAGTCGCAATACTCTTGTCGAGCATGACCAGCATGTTTTTGAATGTGACTTTGGCGCCCGATATTGAAAATTTGCCAAACACGAGGAACGGGCTCTTTACCTCGTACGTGAACCCCCCGTCGCGGGCCAACATCTTGACAAAGGGGTCGTAGTAGTCCTTGAATTCGGCAATCTTGCCGATGTTGTATATACAGAGCGTTTCGGGAGCATTCTTGGTGGCCTGCATGTGCGATATGAGCTCGGCCACGGTGTCGGGTTTAAAGTACACAATATAGGGGTCCGTGAGCCGGTAGCCGGAGGCGATCTGGTATATGATGTTTTCCGTGACGGCGCAATTGTAGAGCACTGGGTCCTCGGTGAAGATCCGATACGTCTGGGCCTTGGTAAAGTTTTTCGCCGTAGTCATCTTGTACTCGGCCGTGAAGGCAAAGTCGTTGCTGCCCAACGAGGCGTCGGGAGCGACGAGCATGCCGACACGCAGGTCCGGAAAGCCAGCCTCCAGTCTGCGCAGCACCAGCGTGGACCCCTCCATGCCCTTGAAGCACGACGAAACGATTGTGTGGAACCCCTCGTGCTCCCTGATGTCCACCCCCGGCTCCCCGTTGACGAGCGCCAGCTTCGAGTCGATGTAGTTGCGCTCAAACCGGTCGGCAGAGATCTCGGTCGAGACCTGCCGGTTGACAAACACCAGCGTAAAGTCCGATATGGCGGGCAGCGCGCCCAGGCTCCTGACCATCTTTTTCACATGAGTATCAGGCACCGATTGCAGAATGCACGCAAATATATTTACATTTGTTGGTAGCGTTTGGTTAAAGTGCAGATCGAACTTGGATTCGTCCGAAAAGCCTCCGTCGGCGCCCGCGCCTTTACCACTGCTATTTCCCATCTTATCTACATAAGAGAAATGTTTCCCCCCGAACTAATCTTTTGGTTCTGGAAGCACCGGCCCGACGACCCCCTGTTGCTGGGCGCCGACGGCACGGGACGCGGCTTTGAGATGACGATCAAAGCAATCAAGCGACTGCACACTCAATTTGTCTACTCGCTGCTTGCCGGGGTAATGCCGGTACCGAAAAAAACCCACGAGCACTACAACTCCCTGATACTGGTCAAGTTGCAAGAGATTCTGGGGTTCCGCATCAAGCTGCTGGAGCGGGTGCGCCAGGCACTGGCCACCACCAACAACGAGGACCGGGACACCATCATGCTGCCGCAGTCCCACGAAGATATCGAGCACAACAAACGCGTGCTGGAGTACAGGTTGGCTGCCAATGTGCAGGCGAAAATCGATGCCGGGGGACCGGCGTTCCTCGTGCGCGTACCTGAGCCGCCGGCGCGCATTTTGAGAATAAAACACTTTCCCCGACGAATCTATATCGAAAACGACGATATCGACAACAAGTCGTTTACCCGCCACCAGCAGGTCCAATCAATTATCAAGCCCCGCGCCCTACCCGCACTAAACCCCGATAAACTGCACACATACTACCTTACGCACGACGACGCCAACGATACACTCTTGCGTGTAATTATCGAGGCGATTGCCGATATCTTGATGGCCAAGGATGGGAAGCCCCCGGCGCATGGGCGGGCAGTGGTGGGATTTTTAAAGTCGCTGGCCGAGGCTGTAGCTAATATCTATATCCAGTTGCCGCAGTCAGGCACATTTCAATTAGACACAACAAAAATCCAGCCAACCGAGCGCACAAACACAACTGGCGTCGCGGTAGCGACCCAGCTGAATACGCTGCGAGATTTATTAGTGTACGGACACACATTTGCTGGCATTCAATCAATCAACACACTCTGAGCAAAGATGAATACTCAGCGACGGCAGTGCATAAATGATGCCTTTAACCTGTACAGAAAATTTTTACGGTGTGTGCCGCCGCAGTGTATCAACAACGAGTACGGACAGCGACTCGAGTCGTTTTATTCCAGTTGCACACTACCACTCTACAATGTGGTGGTGGCGCCGAGCCTGGACGCCGTGATGCGGAGCGAGCTGCGCATCCATGTGCCGCATACCGTGCGTAAATCGCAGCAGGCCAGCTTTATCGATTTTTTCATCGGCAAAAAAATTGTCGTCTTTATCGTCAAGCTGTCGATGGGCTGCGCAGGTAGCGACGGAGGCCAGTTTCTCGAAAACTACGCCAACAGGTAGGTAGGCACACACGACCATGTAGCACGCACTAATACCCCATTTTACTAGGTCTCTTGTCTACAAGGAATTTATCAAGCTGATTGACCGCGGCAGCAGCCCACACAACACCAACCGGCTAGTCTGGACTAGCGATCTCCAAGATCCCGATACGGTGGCGAAATTTATCGCCCGACTCTAGCGCCTGCTGCCGCCACCATCAATTATGTAATCGGGCATGGGCCCAGACTCAAAGTCGTAGATATCTGCGGTGCCGAGGTACAGTGGATCGGAGCCGGGGGCCGCGCCTTCTGCCTCAAACAGCGACAGCGATGGTGGAAAGCGAAAGCTCTGAGGGGTCTTTATCTGTGTCGCCACTCCGTCTGGCTCTGGCAGTGTTGGTGGCGCCCCATCGTCTGGGCCGGGACCGCCGGCACTCAACACCGCGTCCGCCAGCCCCTCCATTGTGAGCGTGAGATCGAGCATGGTGTGGCCCATGTGTGTGGAGTAGAATTTATGTTTGCCGATTGCATACTTGCGCACGTGCGTAAAGAGCTTGTTGTCTTGTACATTTGTCTGATATTTTTTTATGAATCTGGTCAATAAAATAGACGTGTCTCGCATGAAATAAATGTTGTTGTCCATCACTACAAACTCCCTGGATACCAACTGCACGGCGTTACGGGTCTGCACCATGAGACTCGCGTCGTTCGTGAATATGATTGGCACCACGTCGGCCACCCTTTCACTGCCGACCCGCTGCTGCGACTGGATTTCGCCCTCAGCAGTCACTACCACATACAGAGTGCCGGCGATGGCGGGGTAGTGGCTGTCGTAGTGATTGATGGGCCGAACAATATTGACTGGCTGCGACTCGTACTTGAGGGTGATGGGGTTGAGCATCTGGTGCGGCACGCTGAGGGTAAAGGCGTAGTCGGGCGACAGCTGTATGTAGTAGCGCCGGTAGTCAAATTTGGGACTGGATTGCATCGAGCGCGAGGAGTAGCCGGCGGCCAGCATCGCGTCTGGGCTCTTTTGGGCCGAGAGCATCGTGTCGTCGGCCGCCATGGCAGTCAGCTGCGGGGTCTGCGCCAATATATATTTGCCGCCGCTGCACACGAGGTGACGGAAGGGGTGCTCAAATTCTTCGGCGGCGGTGCTGTATTCGGTGGTCGGGGGCTCAAACCCCATGAGCTGGTAGTACCGGCGCATCGTGAGCGGCACAATCTGTTCTTCAGGCGCACAACCCTCTCCCAGCACCTCCCCACGCAGCTGGATTTTGCCGTCGGCGGTGATTGAGAGGTCCTGCATATGCTGGTGGAAGCGGCGGTTGAGCCTGGCCGCCCCCATGGCGTACTCTACGTAGATGTAGTTGTCGTGGTAGCCCGTGATTCTCACCCTATCGACCCACCGCTGCTGCGTGTAGTCAAAGTACGCGCTCGCGCTGGATGGGCTCTTGTCGGCCGGCAGCGGCTCTGTTCATCCTGAAACCCTAAAATAAAAAATATTCTAATTATGAAATTAAAAATATTGAATTAATACCTGGTGCCTGGGTATACACAGGCACAGTCCAATAATCAAAATCTGAAATAAAAACTGAAATTAATAAATGATCTTGTAAAAGAGGCAAAATGTCAACAAAGATAACAACAACAATACAGAATACAATTAAACCAAACAAACTTGAACTACATATTTAATATACACAAATTAATGAATTACAACATGAATTACACATAAATTACTATGATATTGAATTGTAAATTGAAATGGAAAGAATTAAAACGAATTTAAAGGGGTTTTGAATAAACATAACCCCAAAATTTAAAGGTTAAAAAATTACACGAAAATGAAGGTATATCATGCAAAATCATGCTAATAACAAAGAAACACCACCAAACCAAGCTGCGCTTACCTGAAACGTACTGAGTGTGCGCTAATCACCACAAAACAGGTACACTACACACGCGAAACACGAACAACTTGAACACCGCGGAACTTTGACATCTCGCGACGTTTGAGGTGTCAAACCAATGTAGAATTTTCCGGCGAATTGAACGGTGATGCCAGAAATGCTGTACATCAACGAGAAAGGTAAATATTAGCAAATTTATGTTTTCACCTTTATGGTTATTAGAGAGAAAGAGACTTCAAGTAAAAAAGAGATGACAACAATTTTATAAAATTAGTACAAAAATTGGAAGGATATCCCAGTTTTTCCAGGGATTTTGGAATTTCCCTAATGGATACCCTTTTCGCCTATAAAAGTGCGACATCAGACAGTGACTTGGCTTTTTTTTAGTTCAAGTTGAAATTGCAAGGTGAAAGTGAGTGAGCTGCAGTGAGTGGAAAAACAAAGAAAACAGTGGTACAAGGAAAATAAAATCAGGTGTAAGGTAACTAATTTGCTATTTAAGAATTGGCATACATGTTATTAATTGACATCAAGCCATCATAACATGTATTATTAACCATTAACATGTGAAGCGTAAACATGTAATTTATTGCATCACGTCCAAGCATGTTAATATTTTTTTCAGCCATAGTTACGTCGACATAAAAGCAGGAAAAAGTGTGTGAAATTTACAATAAGATTTAGTTGGAATAAATTTGTTAGTGTTATTTTACTAAAGAATTTTAATGTCGCTAAATTTTTGTTACTAAGGAATCATTGTGCAGAAATTATTTTTTAAAATAAATGTAAAAAAAACGGAATCGTCAATTGTTTTTAATTACAAACAAATAGTTTATGTTGGATTGTTCTTGGCAACTATTTACTTCAGACGGAATCTCGGAACAAATATAAATTGCCGTGTTTTTTCTTTTAAGACCGCTACACCAGGCCACCCATCGTACATTTTGGTGGTTCCATCCAGGACATCGGCAATCTATTTGTTTAGTGAAGTTAAACTATAAAAAATTTCGAGAATGAGTGCAACGAAGAAGGCAATGTTGCGGGAGCAATCATTAAGAAGTCGCATCGAGAAACTTATAGAGACTGCAAGGAAAACAGCGACGGCCAAACGTACAAAATCCTTTTATGAGCTCAAATTAGACGAACTCAAAGGAGCATGGTCCGAGTATAAGGAAGCAGATGAAACATTGATGGAGGCTATTATAGAAGAGACACCGGATGCTGCAATCCCTGATGATGCGTACGTTAATTTAGAAAGTAAATATTCTGAATATCTGAGTGAAGTGCTTGAAGCACTTAGGAAATTTACTTCAACGGACGTGCAATCGACCCAAACTACGCTAATTAGGCAAGACACAATTTTGCCCAGGATTGATTTACCAAAGTTTGATGGGAATTATGATTCGTGGTATTCATTCCATGACTTGTTCGTATCATTGGTGCACAACAACGCTTATTTGAGTCCAGTACAAAAATTCCATCATCTTAAATCATGTTTAATTGGAGACGCTGAGAAATTAATACGGCACATACCTGTTACCAACGATAATTATGATGCATCATGGACTAAAGTGAAACAACGCTATGAAAACAAACGCATCCTAGCGAATCATCATTTAAAAATGCTGTTGAACCAACCCAAACTTACCACAGAAACTGCTACTGGCCTTAGAAACTTCATCTCCACAACCGACGACTGCTTGCAACAACTACTCAACTTGAAAATAGATACAAAATCATGGGATCTCCTGCTTGTACACATGCTCATTCAAAGGCTACCACTGATCACACTGAAGATGTGGGAAGAAGAACAGGGAGCTTCGCAAGATCTTCCCACTTACAACCAATTCCATACATTTTTGTGTAAACGACACAAGGTGTTAGAGTCAATTTCAGATATTATCTCAACGAATCAACAGCCACACACAAGTCACTCAAAACTTAACACAAGGGTTCATCACGTAGTGAAGGACAACAGATGTTCAGCATGCGACGAACGACACTGGCTTCAGCGATGTTCTAAATACTTGAGCATGAACCCAGCCGCCAGACGAAGATTGGTTACAACCTCCGGTCACTGCTACAATTGCCTGTCCAAGGAGCATGTAACACAAAATTGCAAAAGCAAATTTAGGTGTCGAAAATGCAAGGAGAAACACCATACCACTCTCCACAATGAGATGCAGACTGGTTCTTCCAACGCAAATACGACCTTTCAACAATCCAAGAACGCGATCACACATACCTCAAACATACAGGCACATCCTGTGAGGCATACACCAAATGATGCGAACACAACAACACATCAGCAATCTAGCCAGCAAGCCTACAGCGCCGCCGGATCAAATGAAGTCCAAGCCTTCATCACTAGGAAAGGCTCACTTACGCTCTTGTCAACAGCCTTGGTACTGACCAGGGGGACCAACGGAAAACAGCACACACTCAGATGTCTACTGGACCAAGGATCAGAGTCATCATTTATAACCAAGAGCACCTGCAACAGGCTAGGAGTAAACTATAGTCCTGCTGACGTCAGTATATTCGGAATAGGCGTAATTCCAACTGGAAGGTCGAAAAAACTAACGAGGATTACCTTCCAATCACGCGTTTGTAAGGATTTTCAACTAACAGAAACACTCGTGGTAGTTGACAAAATCACAGACACCTTGCCAAGGTGCACGATATCACTACAGGAATGCAGCCATTTACAGGATCTCGAACTAGCGGATCCAGAATTCTGGAAACCTGGCAATGTGGATGTTTTACTTGGTGCCAATGCCTATGCAACAATTGTGCAAGAAGGTGTACGTCGAGGAGCAACCCTCAGTCCAGTGGCAATCAATACCAGTTTTGGATGGATAGTTGGTGGAGGTGCAACCCAGACGGAACATCTTGGTTACAACAATTTTACTATACAAATAACAAATCAAGATCTCAGTAATCAACTCAAAAAATTTTGGGAGGAAGAAGAACTTCCCACAAGGCCAAACATAACTCAAGACGAACAAGAATGTTCTGATTATTTTACAGAAACACACAAACGCTTAAAAAATGGGCAGTATGAAGTTAAGCTACCCTTTAAACAACGCAAGGAACCCATCCTGGGCGATTCACGTGCTTTAGCACTTAAAAGGCTCCATTGTTTAGAAAGGCGGTTCAACAATAATCCAACTCTAAGGGAAGAATACACAGCTTGTCTCAACGAATACATCCAATTGGGACATATGATCGAAACGAGGACTCCCACCAATAATGAGCCAAACTACTATATTCCTCACCATGCCGTAATGAAAGACAGCAGTACAACTAAATTAAGGGTGGTATTCGACGCTTCGGCCAAGACAACAAATGGTCAATCATTAAACGATTGGTTGCTACCTGGTCCAACGATACAACCAAAACTATTTTGTACTCTATTAAAGTGGAGAAAACACAGAATTGCTGTACACGCGGACATAGAGAAAATGTATCGAATGGTCCAGGTGGCACCGGAACATCAGACATATCAGAGAATTCTTTGGCGGGATCCATCCTCTCACAACGTACAAGATTACCAGCTAACCACAGCCACCTTCGGAACTACAGCAGCTCCATATTTGGCAATACGTACGCTCAAACAGCTCGCAATAGATGAACGTCAAAACTTTCCACTCGCATCAAGAGCAACAGAATGTGATTTTTATGTTGACGATTTGTTGACGGGTGCAGACAACATTGACACAGCACTAACCTTGCAGTCACAATTAATTGCTATGTTGAAATCAGGTGGTTTCAATCTCAGGAAATGGAGCAGCAACAATGCGAAAATTCTGGAACATCTGCCAACCGAGTACAGGGAACACAAGGACATCGTGTCATTTTCCGAGACAGATTCCATCAAAACTCTAGGTGTCCGCTGGCAACCTTACTCAGATCAATTTTCATTTGATTACAAGGCATTCAAGGATCACAGCACCACAACCAAACGAACGATACTATCAGATGTCGCGTCCTTATACGACCCCCTAGGATTAATTCAACCAGTGATCATCGTAGCCAAAATGATTATACAGGATTTGTGGGTAACCGGATGCTCATGGGATCAACCCGTTCCAGAACATGTAGACGAACACTGGATAAAATACAAAACGGATCTACAAAACATAAACAAGTTCTCTATTCCTCGATGGATTCACTACTCACCACAATGCAACATGCAGCTACATGGATTTTGCGATGCGTCCGTGCGTGCATTTGCAGCAGTCATATATCTTCGAGTTGTGGATGACAAGGGCAATGTTACATCAACGTTAATTACATCACGAACGAGGGTTACACCTATAAAACCAGTTACCATACCTCGACTTGAGCTAAACGGGGCATTACTCCTAGCTCGCTTAATGAAGGAAATTACATTGACCATGCATCTTCAAGATATTCCAGTGTTTGCTTGGACGGATTCGACTATTGTCCTCCAATGGATTCGACAGCATGCCGCTCGATGGAAGACCTATGTAGCAAACCGAGTTGTCGAGATCCAAGAACTCATCAAATATGATCAATGGAGACACATCGCCACACAATGGAATCCCGCCGACCTAGCAAGTAGAGGGACCACTGCGAGTAATTTAATAAGCAACAAACTCTGGCTAAACGGTCCACCATGGTTGATCAAGGATTCAGAAGACTGGCCGGTCGGTGTTACTATAAGGGAGGAGACAACTTTGGAGTCCAAGGAAACTACAACAGTCCTGCTAAACAAACTTGAGGATGATTTAACACTTCGCTACTCATCTTATACACACTTAGTTCGCATAATAGCCACGATATATCGTTTTATATACAACGTACGAAACCCTACAAAAAAGCAAACACAACCATTAACAACAGATGAATTAAAGGCATCGGAAATAGTAATTTTACGACAGGTTCAGCAATACGTATTCGGCCGTGAACACTATAACTTACAACACAACAAACCACTATCGTCTAAGAGCAACCTACTGAAGTTGAATCCATTTCTTGATCAAGATGGCCTGATCAGAGTTGGAGGACGATTAACGAATGCCATGGTTCCCTACACGCAGAAACACCCAATCATTTTACCACGAGATCACCACATCACAAGGCTAATCATCGATAAAACACACCTCGAGACATTGCATGGTGGCGCATCATTGGTTTTAGCCACAACCAGGAATAAATATTGGATTTTGGATGGCAGGAGATGTATCACCACGAGAATCCACAAATGCATCATCTGTGCCAGATATCGTCAGACTACAACCCACCAACAAATGGGCAACTTACCAGTATGCAGAACCAATATGGCCAAACCCTTCACGAGTACTGGAGTTGACTACGCCGGTCCGTTTAACATCAAGACATCGAAACTCCGAAATGCCAAAATATCAAAGGGATACATCTGCATTTTTGTATGTATGACAACGAGGGCAATCCACATTGAGCTGGCATCAGACCTAACATCGGAAGCATTTGTTGCGGCGTTCAAGCGATTTATTGCCAGACGAGGCAAGTGTACCGATATCTATTCAGATTGTGGCACAAACTTCGTAGGAGGGCGAAAGCTACTGGAAAGGGAACTACAACAGGCAATTAAGGAATCCAGTCCAGCAGTTGGTCAATATTTATCAAATTTGGCAATAAACTGGCATTTCAATCCACCGGCAGCTCCACACTTTGGGGGTTTATGGGAGGCCGGTGTCAAGTCAATTAAGTACCACATCAAAAGAACAATGGGAAACGCAGTCAATACATTTGAAGAATTTACGACCATACTTACACAAATCGAAGCGTGCCTCAACTCCAGGCCAATGTGTTATGTGCCCAATACTACTGAGGACCCACTCATCTTAACTCCTGGTCACTTTCTAGTTGGTCAGCCACTAACAATGCTACCAGAACCAGATGCAGGCGCCGCCTCATTGAATCAACGATGGCAACACATGAAGAACCAGACAAAACATTTTTGGGATAAGTGGTCGAAAGATTATTTAAACCAACTCCAACAGCGACCGAAGTGGCAACAACAGCAACGCAACATCCAACCAGGACAAGTAGTTCTTTTGAAGGGCGACACAACTCCACCTACAGCTTGGCCACTTGGAATAGTTGAAGAAGTATATCCAGGAAATGATGGATTAGTACGGGTAGTGCAAGTTCGCACTCAGTTAGGGCTCTTTAAACGTCCAGTCACCAAACTCTGCCTCTTGCCCATACAGGCATAGAGCAACTAAGTGTCATGTTTGTGCAAAGTGTCGTCCTTTAGTGTCATGTAGTTGAAGGCAACCAATTAAAAATACCATATTTCAGATGGGAAATCGCTATGAGTGTGAAGAACAAGGCTACTGGGACAACTGGGACAGTTACCTTTACATCGATGAAGAGGTCTCGTTATCGCCTCCTCCACCGGATGGTTCGACGAGTCCTCTCGACCAAGCATCACAAGGTTCAACAACTAGACGGGAATATCCACCCGCGCTACCGGAGAAGACCAGGTATACTGTCTCAGCTGTCGACGAACCGGCGAACATCAATGGTAGACCCGTCTCCTCGCTAAGAATACTGCGACCAACCTGCACCCTAAAGGACTACAAGGATAGAGAAAACAACGATTTTCAACGTTTTACTACAAGAGAAGGAGTCGACATCTTCCTTTCCAAACAGGTGTTAACCAAAATAGATTTCGAAAAAATCCAACGACGAAGGGGAAGAGAACAAACGATTAATCTTCCCGGCCGTTATCAGGCGAAGGTTAAGGTACGAGCCGACGGAACCATCGTCTTCCACCACTATCGGAAAAGAGGAATTTCGAAACTAAGGGACTTGTTGATCGAGAACGATCAACGGGGGGAGGATGTTCATCCTGAAACCCTAAAATAAAAAATATTCTAATTATGAAATTAAAAATATTGAATTAATACCTGGTGCCTGGGTATACACAGGCACAGTCCAATAATCAAAATCTGAAATAAAAACTGAAATTAATAAATGATCTTGTAAAAGAGGCAAAATGTCAACAAAGATAACAACAACAATACAGAATACAATTAAACCAAACAAACTTGAACTACATATTTAATATACACAAATTAATGAATTACAACATGAATTACACATAAATTACTATGATATTGAATTGTAAATTGAAATGGAAAGAATTAAAACGAATTTAAAGGGGTTTTGAATAAACATAACCCCAAAATTTAAAGGTTAAAAAATTACACGAAAATGAAGGTATATCATGCAAAATCATGCTAATAACAAAGAAACACCACCAAACCAAGCTGCGCTTACCTGAAACGTACTGAGTGTGCGCTAATCACCACAAAACAGGTACACTACACACGCGAAACACGAACAACTTGAACACCGCGGAACTTTGACATCTCGCGACGTTTGAGGTGTCAAACCAATGTAGAATTTTCCGGCGAATTGAACGGTGATGCCAGAAATGCTGTACATCAACGAGAAAGGTAAATATTAGCAAATTTATGTTTTCACCTTTATGGTTATTAGAGAGAAAGAGACTTCAAGTAAAAAAGAGATGACAACAATTTTATAAAATTAGTACAAAAATTGGAAGGATATCCCAGTTTTTCCAGGGATTTTGGAATTTCCCTAATGGATACCCTTTTCGCCTATAAAAGTGCGACATCAGACAGTGACTTGGCTTTTTTTTAGTTCAAGTTGAAATTGCAAGGTGAAAGTGAGTGAGCTGCAGTGAGTGGAAAAACAAAGAAAACAGTGGTACAAGGAAAATAAAATCAGGTGTAAGGTAACTAATTTGCTATTTAAGAATTGGCATACATGTTATTAATTGACATCAAGCCATCATAACATGTATTATTAACCATTAACATGTGAAGCGTAAACATGTAATTTATTGCATCACGTCCAAGCATGTTAATATTTTTTTCAGCCATAGTTACGTCGACATAAAAGCAGGAAAAAGTGTGTGAAATTTACAATAAGATTTAGTTGGAATAAATTTGTTAGTGTTATTTTACTAAAGAATTTTAATGTCGCTAAATTTTTGTTACTAAGGAATCATTGTGCAGAAATTATTTTTTAAAATAAATGTAAAAAAAACGGAATCGTCAATTGTTTTTAATTACAAACAAATAGTTTATGTTGGATTGTTCTTGGCAACTATTTACTTCAGACGGAATCTCGGAACAAATATAAATTGCCGTGTTTTTTCTTTTAAGACCGCTACACCAGGCCACCCATCGTACAGGCTCAATGGCCAGTTTGGGCGAGAGCGATATTCGGTACTTTTTAAATGCGTCCTCCCCCACCGAGTACATGTAGATGAATGTGTTGTCCATGAGCGCGGTGGCCGGCAGCGCGCGCACCGCATCGAGCGGGGAGGGCACCTCGATGCTGGGGTTTTTGCGCCTAAACACAAACACAAATAACACCACGCACGCCGTGCTAACTACGAAAAGCAGAAGGAAAACCATCTTACACCTTTGTCGCTATCTGGGAGCCGATCCAGAGCTGTTGCCATACATGACGTATAAAAGAGTGTCGAGGCGGGAGCCGATCCAGAGCTGTTGCCATACATGACGTATAAAAGAGTGTCGAGGAGTGCGGACCTCCGCTCCGCTCGTCACTATCATCGTGCAGATTTGCTTAGAGGTATGCACTCGTCGGCGGCTCGATGAAGACTGAGCCTTTTTGTCTTTTTTACCCCCGCCTTTCGACTTTTTCATACAAAAGAGCTTTTTCCGGCAACTCGACTATAAATTGAGCGGTGGCTTCGCGCGCGACCCATTCACTCATTAAACTTTAGTTGGTGAGGAGTGAAGCAGGCAGCTCCCCTACCGCCTAAAGTTTTTTAATTAATAATTAATGATTAAGAATGGCTAGAGCTCCTCGAGGCGTGCAGCTCTCGATGGGCCGAGCTCGAGCTGAAATTCATGTCTCGCCTCGATATTCCGGCGCACCAATAAATACAACCGCCGACGATCAAAAATCATCAGTATTCAAAATGGAGTCTTGTAGTTACCACCCAGACACCCGCGATCGGGACCGATTCAAGATATCGTGCAGCGAGCTGACTCGCATATCGCTGCAAAACTTGCTGCTGCCGCGTGCAACCCGCCTAGTGAACGAGCACAACAGGCTGTACGAGCTATGGCAGCAGTACCCAAAGTGCGGCTTCCAGGTGCGGCGGGACTGGCAGAGCTCGAGCTCGATCCCGGTCGCCTACCACATCAGGCCAGACGGAGTGACGCGCGCCGGCACAAAGATCCAAAACATCATCAACGACCTGCCCACCACCTTTCAGACCAGCACCAGCGGCGCCCTCTACTGCATCGAGTTTGGAGCTGCGCCGGGCGACACCATGTTTAACGTGCTCGCGCCTCGGTCCACGTTCATCATGAGCACCACCAGCAACTCGCGCCTCGACAAGGATCTGACTGCGCAACAAGTGCTCGACTACACCCGGCGCGTCGAGGCGTTGCGGGGGGCAGGAGTTTTGCTAGAGGTTGACCCCGAGGAAGCTTTTGATGGCGACGTGTTTTGCCGCGGCTGCCGAAAAACCATCATCCACACGCTAACGGAGCACCTCTCATCTACACCACGTGATGGGGAGCGGAACCTGCTGCTTGTCTCCGATGTCGGCCGAGAGGTGGTTCACCGCTCTCGTTCAGACTACGTGCGCGGCACCGACATTTTGGTAAACTGCCTCGATCTGATGACAAAGCTGCGGTCCCAGTTCAACAACTGCTGCGCCATCGTCAAGCTACAGACACTCGGCAGTGAGCTGGTGCACAGCAAGGGCATGGGCCTCGAGAACCTGCTGCGCGCCGTAAAGCTCTGCGATCAAGATTTCGTGTGTCATTTTGTCAAGCCACTGGGTTCCTCAGACTTTAACCAGGAAATCTACGCTATCGTGCTACCCCGAGCCGATTCCCTCATTAACCAGGTGGGCGCGATGCGCAATCTCAGCCGCATACTGAAAAAGCAGACCATCATGGCACGTGCATTTGCCGATCAAATTGTAGATGAAAATAAATGTCAATAAATTATCAATCATTGTTTTATTTATAAGCATGGATGACGTTAATTCCGAGTTTTTATTCGACGACGACGTGCTAGATGTGGGCACTGTCGTCAGGCATATCAAGTGCCCCTTTGCCGGAATGGTGTTTCACCGGACGACGCACGGGTGCGAGCTGCTAGAAGACTCGAACGGCAACATCACCCACCGCTTCATAAAGATTCCCATGACTCGCACGCGGGACGGCCGGCCGCCATACAAGTTGATGGACATTGACGACTCTGACTACAGCTACCAGACGTATTTCAATAATTCCCATAATTGCGCCTTTTTTACGCGCATGCAAAGCGACGTCGGGCGCGCGCTCGAGTGGACCCAGCACCGCGAACTCGTGGTGGCCCTCCTCAAGACGCAGTTCAGCTACTACTTTAACCACCTGATATACCTGCTTAACGGATACCCCAGCACCTATTTCGAAGAGGACCTGAACAAACTGCACGCCACCAACCTCCGTGTCAATATGGACGCCGGCTGCCTCTTTGACACGGTCAATGACGGCAGCCTCATACAATTTCTCAGGCCCACTGAATTCACAACATCGTGGAACCAATTTCTGCACGGGTTCCGGCTGTGCGTGCTCGAAATTGTCAAAATGTACACTAGCAGCCCAGAGGCCGTGGCCGATTTCAATATGAATCCCCGCATTGTGCGCGACAAGGCCAGCTGTAATTGCACCACATTTACTGGCCGCTACTGCCCGCCCGAATTCAAGTGCACGGCCACCACCGAAGCCATGTGTCCGCATATTGTGGCCCAGTACCAGAACGGGGTGTTTGTGCTCTTCAGGCCCAAGGTGCTGTGCCAGTTTCTGCTGCTCAAGATGATTGGCGAATTTGGCGAATCCAGGGTAGATTCTGAACTGGGGTTCAAGTGTCTCTTCTCCTCGGAACCCATCTCCTGCGCCATCAAAGACGACAGCCTCTCACAAATCAATACCCGCCGCATGTCGGCGTACATGCGATTATTCGGGCGACACACCCAGGCCCACAGGCTCTGTATGCCGCAGAGTTATCTGTCGGTGCACCTCTTGACATGGTTCGTCAAGCTGGTGTTGGACCGCGACCTACAGGAATCGGGAAATCGATAAATTGAGACACAGTTTTGAGAGGAAAAATTTTTTTATTTTTTAGAGCGAGAGGAAAAATTCTCTACACGGACATTCTGATTGATGCGAGATGATGGTAAAGTTGTTGTGCGACAAGTGCACGAGGTAGGCATCGACGACCTTGACATTGTAGTGGCTCTCCAATATTTGACTGTAGATGTGCAGCTGACACGAATACTTTTTGATGACGTCACACGGCTGCTGGAAAAATGGCGACTGCTCGTTCTTGTTAATGCTGCTAAAGACGTTGGTGACTGTCTTGTTGGTCTTCCAGTCCATTATCACGACCTCGCGCTTCTCAATGTCTGACCAAAAGATGGCGTCGACCGACCCGGCAATCGAGAACGTGGGCGTCTTGTGCCAGATAATGTACTCGGTCGTGGCCAGTGTGTACGCCCGGTCGATAAAGCTGAAGGCTCGCATAAAGTTGTCAAAGCAGAGCTTCGTTTCGCTCACTAGCCGATTATGGCTAAACTCGGTGGCAAACTGTTGGCGCATCAAATCTGTCGGCGTGCCGACGGCACAGGCGTTGGTCAACTCCTCGTCGTTGGCCGGTGCGATTTCTTCGGGGCGTTCCTGCTTGTTGAGAAACCACTCGATAAACTTGTGCACCCGCGTGCCCTTGACGCACGAGTACTTGTACGTCATCTGCACGTATGCCTGTGCCTCTGCGATGTCGGTAAAGAGATCGCTGCGAATCAGCTTTTTGGCGGCACCGCAGCTGGCCTTCCCGGCATCAAATCTATCGTATATTTTTACTCCCAGGAACCCCGTCACCGAAAAACTTAGCGGCTCCCCATCGACGTAGTAGCGGTGGGAGGGCTCGTCGAACGTGATGCGGCTGTCGCGCTCCGTGTTTAGACTCTTGAAAAGTTCCATTTTGACTGATTTGAAAAAACCTATTGCACCTCTATTTATACAGCATCTAGATCAGTGATTCCCAAACTTATTTCGGTCATGGGCCCCTTACTATAACAAAAACTTGATCATGCACCCCCAAACCCAAGTGAATCAAATTTTATTTTAATTTTAAGAGAAGGATCCCAGCGGGAAAAATTGGGTGCGCTGCTCAGGGGAGCGGATTTTGAGCTTACTGGAGTTTGCAGACATTTTATAGAACGAACAAAACTGGCAATTATCTTAATGACCATAAATCGTGCCATTAGCATACTCAATAGACCGGTTCTCGTTCGGTTACAGAAGTTAAGCAGCATTGGACGTGGTTAGTACTTAGTGCTTGGAAAAACGAAACTCGCCCTTGAAAAAAAACGAAAGAACGTATGTTAACAACCGCTTAAACGTCAATTTATTTAGTGCTGTTGGCAAACTTATTTGTGGTTTTTGGCTTAGCTAAAATGTAAAATGTAAAATGGGTTGACGTTTACTTGTGAATTTTTGTTGTAAGCAAATAATTAATTGTAAAATTAGAACTGTCAAATGGTATTCTAGGAACGGTGTTTAGTTAACAGGGATAATTTAGAGTTAAAGTAACTTGGGCCTAAACGCGCCCTATGACAGGTAGAATACAATTACCAGTCTAAATTCAAAATGCCGGCCAAAACCGAATGGCGGAAGACATAATAGACTAAAAAGCAGAAAATATAACCTATCAATTTCAAATTTTACACAAAGGCATAGTTCAGGTGACAATGGACTCTGATTTTTTTGTAAAAAAATAAATATGGTGGTACCAAGATGGCGGGCGAATTTTGCAATCGTTTCCCCGACCCCGCGACATGGGTGTCAAATGAAAGGGTATAACAAGTAGAATTGAATTAGCTGTGTTGCTCCATTCCAAATTCAAACTGACGGCCAACACAAAATACCGGATTACTTTTTTCTTTACAACGCGCTCGGTATGGGTATCAAATGAAAGGGTATGATGAGTAGAATACAGTGTCGGCCGCTACAAAATAGACTAAAAAATAGAAAATAAAAATAAATAATTCAAAAAAACTAAAAAATTAGCGTTTATTTTAAAATGAGCTAAGATGTAAAAAATAATTTTGCATGTAAAGTTTTTATTAGTATATGGGAACAACCTACCTTTCAAAATCAAGTTCAGAATGAAATTAATGAAGTTATTGGTAAAATTTATAAATATAACTTACTTAAATGTAAAAAGCGTGAGGCTTTAACGAAAAGTTCCAGTATTAATAAATAAGAATATAGGTAACGAGCGCTCCACCTACGAGCGTCTGAGAACATTCTCCTCTGCCCAAATTCTGTTTGTATAACAGAAGTGTTGTAACAAATGCAGATATAATACTTTTAGTTTTGAGAAAATTTAATTGATCACCTTGTAACTTTAAATTTATTTCATCAAATTTAGCGAAGTCAAATAAGCTGTTTGCTTTTCGATTTCGTTCGCACCGGAGCATCGCTCTTTAAATTTTTGTAATTTTTTATATTGAAACTTTCGATCTTTTTCGCGGACCTCGGTAGTTCTTCGCGCACCCCCAAAATAATTTTTAGTTATCACGGACCCCCTGGATCATCCCATAGACCCCCAGGGGTCCATACGGACCACTTTGGGAATCACTGATCTAGAATCTAGATGAACTTGGCCAAACGCAGAGCCTCGCTCTTTGTAAACACGTAGTAGCTGCAAACAACAATGTGCAGTAGTACGAGGATCGTGGCCAGTACCTTGAATGTCAGCGTGATGCTGGTCGACGACAGCGTGACAAACATGAGCGCGGCCGGGCAGGCGATAATCGAGATGAGCATGTACATGATGGGCTGGAGGCCGATGTTCATCTTGGACATTACGGCGCTCGCCATGGTCTTGAGGTCGTTGATGGTGTAGACGGGGTCCGACTTTTTGGTTTCGATGGTGGCGCTGTCGACCATCCTCTGCAACTCTGATCCGCGATACATGCTAGCAAATATATCCAAAGCCATCTTATACTTGGGCTGGGGTACGGCACCGGCGCGTCTGCAAGTATGTCAGCACCATCCCGGAGTCCAGCTCGGCGTAGTAGTCGCCACGCTCAATCACGAGGCGCTCATCGATAAAGTCGCGCTTGCTCACGGGCTCGGGGTCGAATCGTGGTGGCTTAGCGCGGATACGGGGCGGCAGCTCCTCGTCAGAACACGACTCGGTATCGCTATCGTCGCTGGTGTCAGGGGTTGGCGGCTCTTCGACCTCTAGGTAGCGGCAGTCGACCATATCTTGGACCAGCTGATCTACATCGCTATAAAAGTATAACCGAATCTTGGTGGAGCAGTCAATTTCAAACCGGCAATCGGCGTGATCAGACCACACATTTGTGAGTGTAAGCGGCAAGCAGCAAGAGCGACAGCCTACCGCACTTGGAATCATTGCCATTTGTGATACAGCCATCGGTAATACTTATATATAAGATGCGGATGGATCAAGTAGTTCCCGGAGACGAAATCGAAATTGAGATGTTGACACAAGCCTACCCTGAACAGTCGTTATTCGGCGAATCGTTGGGCGAACCGTCTGCCAATCTTTGCGAGGACCAAATTGTGCCGCAAACGCAGCCAAAGAGGAAGCGCGCCAATAAGCCATCTGGGCGCTCGAAAAAGATGCGGATGGAGGTGAGGGCTTTAGAAGTGGCTCCAGAGTCTGCTCCAGTAGCTGAAAACCAACCAGAGCCAGCCCCCAAGCCTAAACCGACCAAACCTAAAGCGAAGAAGCCTACCAAGCCTAAAGATGCCAAACCCAAGGCGGCAACGCCACAAGCGCTAGAACCCCAAGCTGCAGCACCAGCAGCTCCAGAACCTCAAGCTGCAGCACCAGCAGCTCCAGAACCTCAAGCTGCAGCACCAGCAGCTCCAGAACCTAAAACTGCAGACCCCCTAAATATCGATTTTTGTGCCGAGCCTCCAGCCGCTGAAAAGCCCAAAAAGGTGCGCTCGGGTTCATCGAAGGGTGAAGCACGCCACAAGCCGACCGAGGAGGAGCGCAAGAATCGCACATTTGTGCTGCATGTCTCCAACAATATTGGGTACCCGCCACAGCGCGTCATGCTCAAGCGATACGAGCGGGCGTACTTTGTCACGGACAACAAGGACATGCAGCCACGCTTCGACTCGCGTGTAGTTGTCAACCGGGCCGTCGACGAGAAGGGATTTATTGTCTTTACTGTGACTGCAGTTGCTGGAAAGATGGTGCTCGAGAGAAATTTCCCAGTTTGCTCTGTATATTGATTGTATTGATTGATTTGAAATAAAAAATTTTTTTCGCTGTATGAGAGTCTTTTGTCTAGTCATAGGAATCGGGTAGTGAGAGATTGCCATCGGTAAAGGTGTAGCGCACGGTTTCCTTGTTTGGCGCCATGATGCCCTGTGTGACGTGGTCATATGAGTTTTCTATCCACATGTGTAGGTCTTTGTTTTTGGCCAGGGTAATCATCCTGAATTGAGTGTGGTACGAGTACGAATTGAGGTTGTCGGGCCGCGGCTTCCAATCGGGGTCGAGTAGTTTACGGTACGTATTGATGGCAAACTCTACATCTTTGCTTTGAGAAGAGCTCGTTGTCGGACGACACGTAGTTGAGCACGATGCCCGAAAACAGGATCGTGTAGCGTGTAAAGGCCGGCCACGGGGTGTTTTCCTGTGCGTACGGCATGTTGCTGATGTCGCCGCCTCTGGGCGCTTTCCTGATTGTGTGACGACCAATCTCACTAAAGTCGCTGGGGTGATACGGGGTGGACGGGTACAGCATATGTATGCGAGAGTCGTTGGACAGATTTACGGCTGCCAGCGAGCCACAGTATGAGCGGTCGTAGGACTCGAACGAGTCGGGTATAAATACGGGCACGTAGTGCATGACCAACCCCCATACATGTGTAATTTTTTCGGGGGTGGGGGCATCGTAGACCATGACCTTTGCTTCTGGCAGTTTTGCGATCAAAATGAGGGGAAATCCTCTATAGAAATCCCCCCAGGCGCCGGTGTTGTACGAGTCGGGCTCTATGTATGGCAGTTTAATGTGCGGGCGCAGGTCGCGGTAAAAGAATCTGCGGCCGCGCTTGTACCTTGTTTCGTTTCTATCGAGTTGCTGTTCGTACACCTGCTCGCTGACAATCGACAGATTCGGATTGTAGCGGTTGATCACCGTTATTGGGGGGTGCTCTGTATTTGTGATCTTGACAACGGCATTGGCATATTTTCCCCCGTTTCCAATCAAGTAGCTGTAGTCGAATCTAATTGTGACGACAGATGGGTTGTCTGACACGCAGTACGCAACCCGTAGCTTTTCATCGTATGCCACGCTCGTATTAAAGAGTCGCTCCCGCGTGAGGGCGTCTATCGAGCAGGGGTTGGGAAAATAGAGGTCGGGGTAGCGATCGCGGACCGCCGGCTCGATATACTGGGGGTCTAGTATGGCGTAGTAGTTGACAGCCTCGGCGGGGGTCTTGTAGATATTTTTTTTCCGGCAAGTGGGCGCGATATCGTGGGAGCCGGGAACTTCTTCAAAGCCGTCGTTGCAATCACAGCGAATGGCCCCCATTGTCGAAAAATCGGGGTTCCGCATTCGGCCGTTCCGACAGCCGGTGAATGTGTCGCAGTCCGAGTATTCAGATGAATTTGTAAAGTATCCGGGTGTCGTGCACAGGCAAATGTATGAATATTTGGTGAAATTTCGATCCGTAATAAATACATATTTGCCGCCGCGCTTTTGCGTGCACTTTATTCGCATATCGCTATTCGAGACGTATAGGCAGTAGCCCTCGTCGGAGTTTTCGTTGGCGCGCAGTGTGAGCCCCTCGATGATTTCGTCTTGCTCGAGGTGGACACATCGGCTCAGCACATTGGCGCACTGGGAACAAGACAGAGGGTCGCTGACTGAGCACATTTTGGGTTGTATGTGGTTGCACGCCAGATTACCCCGTTCCGGGAGTTTATTTTCTTGCTCGACCATTGCCACCGTCTTGCCATTCCACCGGTAGCGCTGCATTGTTGTGCGTCTGAGTAGGTATTGGGGCTCTTGCTCCTGAGAACCAAAACCGGTTTTTAATTGCCCATTAATTATGTTAATTGGCCATTAATCATTTTAATTGCCCATAAATCAAGTTAATTGCCCATTAATGTCATTTTAATTGGTTTTACGAGCAATTAAGTTGATTGATGGGTAATTAAAATGACATTAATTGCTTTTATGGGTAATTAGAATGACATTTATTGCTTTTTATGGGTAATTAGAATGACATTTATTGCTTTTATGTTTAATTATAATGATTAATGAGGTGTTAGAATGGGATGTCATTCACCTGGGATCAATCAATCAGCTGTATTTGGCCTTGTGATGTAGGTCAAGGTGGTTGACCTAGAGACTGGACGAGTCGGGAACTGGGTCAGGGTCGGTGGCTTTGGGCTCGGCGGGGGTCGGCGGCCTCGACTGGGGCTGCGGCTGGGGTCCTCGGCTGGGTCTTGGCGGGGGTCTTGGCGGGGACTATGGGGGGCACTGCTATGGGGATCCCGCACTCTGTAGGTAGGACTTCAATTGGTAGATATACAATGCCGGTTCTAGCATGTATACATTTTAATCATAAATTTGATATACTAAAGTTAGATTCATTTGATGCTTCATAAAAATCCCAGACGTTTTTAATGAACTAAAAATCCGGTTCAATAAAAACACAACTTATTACCTTATGCACAAAATACCAGCTAAGTTCTTAAATTGTTAGTCATAAATTTGATATACTAAAGTTAGATTTATTCGATGCTTCATAAAAATCCCAGACGTTTTTAATGAACTAAATATCCGGTTCAATAAAACACAACTTATTACCTCATGCACAAAATACCAGCTAAGTTCTTAAATTGTTAGTCATAAATTTGATATACTAAAGTTAGATTCATTCGATGTTTCATAAAAATCCCAGACGTTTTTAATGAACTAAATATCCGGTTCAATAAAACACAACTTATTACCTCATGCACAAAATACCAGCTAAGTTCTTAAATTGTTAGTCATAAATTTGATATACTAAAGTTAGATTCATTCGATGCTTTATAAAAATCCCAGACGTTTTTAATGAACTAAATATCCGGTCTTCTTTCGATCGTTCGCTCGCTTCTATACAGATCGCATGGGACCCCTATACAATTCTTATTAGATCGGGATACTGGCGACCGCCGTAAAAAAGGTAAGTAATGGACGCGGGATTCTACCTGCGCGAATTTTTTATTAATGGGATTTTACCTTTCGCAAGTTTTTAGAAAGCAATAAATTTTAACAAGATGGGAAAAACTGAAGCAGGTTCGCTTCTTTATACTTGTCCGGTGCATTTTGAATGGAATTTTTATTATTATTACTTTCAAGCCAACTTACCCTTATCAACGAAGCTCGTAAAAGTTTATACTTTTTTTTTTGCAAGGTGCATCAATGTACGAGATAGAAATGATGGTAGGGTTAGTGAGTTGGATATATAACCCGCGTTTTGGAGACTGAGAATCACAGTTTCCTTCCTGAGAAAGCCATGGAAAACTACAATCAAGACGTAAAGGAGCAACTTAGAAAGTGTCTACGAGGGATCGAGGTGCACCTTTTGAGGAACAGGAAGGTGGAGAGGCAGTTCCTCAACCTCATGCAGCGTGAAGTAGGGACCAGAAAAATGCTGAGTTATAGAAGTTTTCTGGACGCTTTCGGAGATCCATTAAACAGACTGAAGAAGACCTCAGAAAGCAGAACGGATGTGTGTAACCAGGCACCAACATGCAGCAATGAGAAGCCCACTGTAAAGGAGGAGCCGCAAGAGGAGCGCAATCAGACGGCAACACCCAGCAGGGAGCAGCCCGCAGCAAACCCAGTGCAATATGAGGCGGCCAATCAAGAGTGGACTCAGCTGCTGTACGAGCTTGAGGAGGAGACGCAAATGTGGCTCGATGAAGACAACCAGACGGCAACAACCAGCAGGGAGCAGCCCGCGGCAAACCCAGTGCAATATGAGGCGGCAAATCAAGAGTGGACTCAGCTGCTGTACGAGCTTGAGGAGGAGACACAAATGTGGCTCGATGAAGACAACCAGACGGCAACAGCCAGCAGGGAGCAGCCGTACCAGGATGGTGAGGCGAATTTGGAGTGGAGTGGTGGGCAGATAGCAGCATGCAGCAGCAAGAAGCCCGCTGTAAAGGAGGAGCCGCAAGAGGAGTCCAACCAGGCGGCATCAGCCACCAAAGAGCAGCCGATGGAAAACACCGCGCCGTACGAGGATGAGGAGGCGAATTCAGGGTGGAGTGGAGGAGAGGTAGCAGCATGCAGCAGCGAGAGGCCCACTGTAAAGTGCAGCCGAGAGCAGGCTGCAACTACTCAAGTAGCAAAGAGGCGTAGACGGACAGAGCTGGAGCTCCTACAAATAGGAGGTTTGTCACCGCCAACTTTTAAAAGAAGATGTACGAGGGTCTGGAAATGCTGCAGCTACATATAAATAAGAGTAAACAGTTAAAATAAGAGTATAAAAATTGTGAAATAAATAAAACATTGATTTTAAAAATTTTCATTTTTTATTCACTGATTCTTTCGTTTAAATAAATTTTATTTTTAAAAAGACCGCTTCTGTTGTTGTCCTTTCCCTCGAAAATCATGAATCTGCTTCGCTCTGCATTGAGTTCCTCTCAGATAGGAGGTTTGTCACCACCAACTTTCAAAAGAAGATGTACGAGGGTCTGGAAATGCTGCAGCTACATATATTAGAAAGTTAAAATAAGAGTATAAAAAAATTGTGAAATAAATAAAACATTGATTTTAAAAATTTTCATTTTTTATTCACTGATTCTTTCGTTTAAATAAATTTTATTTTTAAAAGACCGCTTCTGTTGTTGTCCTTTCCCTCGAAAATCATGAATCTGCTTCGCTCTGCATTGAGTTCCTCTATCTGCTCTTCTGTCTTTATTTTTTCCGCAAATTTAGATGGCAGGTAAACATAAGTGTTGTCCATGAAGGAAACAATCACCCTTAACCCATACCTCGTAGTAACAAGTTTAAAATACTTGATGGGGTAGGGTTTGTTTTCCTCCATGGAAGAGATGGGGATATTTGTATCTGTTGAGGCTGCTTCGGCAAACGATGTCAAAAGAGAAAAGGTGCTCTATAAAAAAATGTTTAAATTAATTTAAAACCATAGGTTCTAAAAGTACTTACCATTGTGCTGGTTTCTGCTGGTAGTAGTAGCTTCTGCTGTTAGTTGTTGGTCCTGCTGCTGCTGTCACTTGTACTGCTAAAATAAAAAACAAGTTAAAACAGAACTATTTACTGGCAAAGTGCCGATTGTTAACGGTTGGCTAAGGCCGCTTACCGCTGTTCTGTTGAAGAGCTTTGAGTTTTCTGATTCCCAATCTCCAGAACTCGAATTTATATACACAATCACTAACCCCACCATTTCCAACGAGTATATTAACCTCGGCTGTAGTTCTTCTCGATGAAAAAACCTGTGTATATAAATTTTAATACGTTCTGTGCACCATGGGAAAAATAACCTTGGAACAACATTTCTTATAAATCTTAATGCCCGCAGGAAAACATTCCTTGTACATCAGAGAGCAATAAATTTTAACGGGATGGGAAGATGACGCAAGACCGCTTATATACGGAACACACGCTTGCTCATGGCAATTTCAGAGGACTTTCCTTTTCTTCTTTTTCGTTCGTTCGTTTGGTTCTATACAGAGCGCATGTGTACCAGCCAATTTGAATGGAATTTTTATTAGCTCGGGATACCAACGGCCGTCGTAAAAAAGCAATTAATGGAGATGCGATTTTACCCTCGAGAAATTTTATTATCAATAAATTTTAACAAGATGGGGAAAATAACTGAAGCATTTTGAATGGAATTTTTATTATTATTACCTCTAAGTCAACTTACCCTCACCATCGAAAGTCTTAAAAATTTATGACCTTTTTGCACGGTGTATCATTGTACGACGGCTATTGAGTTGAGTATATAAATTGGTGATCTAGAGACTGGCAATCAGAAAAATTGGAGTTTTCAAAGCAGAACGACAGTAAGTGGCCATAGCCGACTGTTAACGATTGGCATTTTTGCCTGTATATAGTTCTGCATTGACCAGTTTTCTTTTTGTGTTCACCGCAAAAGTTTTACAAGTGGAAGAGGATATTCAGAGATACTGCCAGCAGCAACAGCAGCAGCAGCAGCAAGAAGAACAGCCATTTTACCTATTAGAGGAGAGCAGAAGAAGATACCATAGGCAGCAGCAGCAACACCAGCAGCAACATCATCATCAGCAACAACAACCAACACTACCAAGAACAACGAAAAAAATTTCGTTGCAGCAATATCGGAGACTTCAGGAAGAGCGGACGCAGAAGCGGGAACAAGGCCCTGCCCCTCTACTTATCGAGGATTTAAAATATAAGCAGCGGCAATTACAATTCAAGCCCAAAACAAAACGTGGAGGAGTAAAAGTCCTCCACCGTCAAGAAATTGGGGAGTTAAAGCGCATCGAGAAGTTAGCTGTAACGGTTGATGAAAAGCGGTTCTTTCGGGAAAAAATAAGAAGAAAGAATCGTGAATTCAAGAAAAATTTTGTAAAAAAAAAGTAAATACTATACAATTTTTTATTTTATTTCTTCTTTTGATTGTGCATGCAAACGAGGAACTCATGATGAGCACCAACAATGAGGAGCTAAAAGATTTGTTGGATAGAGAGTTTGGGCGTAAATTCTCCATCACCAGCGATGTGACAACACACATCAAGCGTTTCAATCTGCGTGGGCGCAAAATTAATTTTAAAATTAAAAGTCCACCTGCGAGTGTAGAACCCGCTACATGGTTCAAAAACGCTATTGACGATATAGTACAGCATGTGATTATGCAGCTCCAGCCTGAGGACTACGTTGGGTTTACCTTCTGTGGAGATAGTTTTAAGGAAAGAGGACCAGGCTGGTTAAGCTATAGACTAGCCTCGGAGGTCAACCCCCTCAATGTGTGGGAAATAATTGCAAAAATTTTCCAAAGCAATTCAGAGGGAGTGAGCACCGATTCATTCTGTCTAGAAGCAACATCAGTCAGCTTACCACAAGGCAGAGGAAGGGATCATGGAAAAAAATATAATACATTTGATGAAGAATGTGTTAAGAGAAGGTGTGTTGTGGTTATAAACAATAAAGATAATTTATGTCTACCCAGGGCTTTGGTGGTTGCAATTGCCCATGCAAATAAAGATTCCAATTATACAAAAATAAAAAGAGACATTGGAAAAGTACAAACACACCGAGTCATGGAACTGTTAGGTGAATCTAAAGTAGATATACCTATTGAAGGAGCTGGGATCTTGGAACTTCATCGATTTCAAGAGCATCTAAAACATTACAAGATTATAGTTTATCGTTATGGCAGCAAGGGAAAAGACGTTGTTTTTGAAGGCCAAAATGATGGAAAACGGCTTAACTTATTGTATCATGAGAACCACTATAATGTCATAACTTCTTTGACTGCTGCATTTTGCTGTAGCTATTATTGTGAGCAGTGTCATGCAGCGTATAATAGCAAAAACGCTCACAGATGCAGCGGAACTTGTCCTTGTTGTCAACAAGCTCCTGCATGCGTCAAAGATAACAACCAAGAAATTTTCTGCAGAGAGTGCAATCGAGGCTTTAGGGGCCTGAATTGTTATGTTAATCATAAAGCTTCAGGCTCTTTAAATGGAGATAGTGTTTGTGAACAGGTGAAAAGATGTATGGATTGTCTGAAAACATTTAAGGCAGATAAAGTTCATACATGTGGAGAGTATTTTTGCAAGGTGTGTGATAAACATGTGCAACAAGGACACAACTGCTTTATTCAACTAGATACCCGAGAAGCTCAGGCAAAAGACATTTTATTTGTATTTTATGACTTGGAAACAAGACAGGAAAAAGTAGTAGGTGAAAAAGAAACATTTGGAGAAATAAAACTGCATGAGCCAAATTTATGTGTTCTTGCTAAACGCTGTGATTTATGTATTGGAGAGAACAAATTGTATATTTGTCAGAAATGTGGCTTTAGACTTCAGATCTACCAATCTGATGTAATTAACAAATTTTTGAAAAATGTCTTTGAACTTAGAAAGAAGTTCAAACAAGTGGTTGTTATTGCCCATAATGGACAGGCGTTTGATCATCAGTTCATTTTAAATTATATACTTCATCATACTACTTTGAAACCTGAATTAATAATGCGTGGAACAAAGATATTAATGATGGTACTGGGAAATATAAAATTTATAGATTCTCTAAATTACTTTCCCATGGCTTTATCCCAGTTACCAAAGGCGTTTGATTTACCATCTGTATACAAAAAAGGTTATTTCCCCCACCTGTTTAACACTCTCGACAATGAAAGTTATATTGGATTATTACCACCTATCGAATATTACAGCCCAGACACTATGAAAACTGAAGACCGCGACACGTTTCTAAAATGGTACGAGGAGCATAAAAATGATGAATTCAATATGCAGCGAGATCTTGTAGACTACTGCGTAAGTGACGTCGATATTTTAACACAAGCATGCTTAAAATTCCGGAAATTAATGCTGGATGAATGTAAAGTCGACCCGTTTCTTGAAGCTACTACTATTGCCTCTGCATGCAACCTTGTTTTTCGACGCAACTTCCTTAAGGCTAATACTATTGGGATTATTCCAAGAAACGGATATAGAAACGCTGACATTCAGTCAACCATAGCAATCCATTGGCTTATATGGGAAGAAAAAAAGCGAGGAATTAATATAGTGCATGCAGCCAAGCAAAGAGAGATTGTTTTAAATGGTGTAAAAGTGGATGGATATTGCTCCGAGACAAAGCAGGTTTTCGAATTCCATGGTTGTTATTACCACGGACACCCTAAATGTCTAACTCATAACCGGAATCAACCTCTCCACGACGATCAATGTGATACTTTAAATCGGAGATATGAAGCAACTGTTGCAAAAACTGAGCGCTTACGTTCCTATGGATATGAAGTTATCGAGATGTGGAAGTGCGATTTTTTTACTCAAATGGAAAGAAATAAGGAGATGAAATCTTTGAAAGACCATCCTCTGCTGGCAAATTCACCGTTAAATCCTCGCGATGCTTTTTATGGTGGACGAACAGGAAATGCTTATAAGCATTATGAGTGCAAGCCTGGTGAAAAAATCAAATACATAGATGTATGCTCACTGTACCCCTGGGTTTGTAAATATGGAAAATTTCCAGTTGGTCATCCTATATTACATGTTGGTGCGGATGCCTGCTCCAAAATTGATTTAGAAAATACCGAGGGATTAATTAAATGTCGAATTTTACCTCCAGAAGGCCTGTATCACCCCGTTCTTCCTATTAAACAAAATAATAAATTAATGTTTCCATTATGCCGCAGATGTAGTGAGGAGAAAAAGCAAGATCTAGACTGCCCACACTCTGACGAGGAAAGAGCATTGACCGGAACGTGGGTAATTGACGAAGTGAAAACAGCTCTATGTAGAGGATACAAACTGTTGGAAATATATGAGATATGGAGCTATGAAACTGAAACATACGATAAGTTAACTCGTTCAGGTGGTCTGTTCACTGCAATGATGAATAAATTTATCATAATGAAACAGCAGGCATCAGGATGGCCTAGTAAATGCAATACAGACGAGGAAAAACAAAGATACGTTGAAGCTGTCCTCGAGAACGAAGGCGTTCAATTAAAATTTTCAGAAATTGTGAATAATCCAGGATTAAGATCTCTAGCCAAGCTCATACTGAATTCCTTCTGGGGAAAGTTTGGTCAGCGCGAAAATCAACCGAAAACAAATATCATTAATAGCCCCTCAGAGCTGTACACCATGCTAATAAATCCAGCAATTGAAGTACACCATCTCCTCCCTGTTAATGAAGAAACACTGATAGTCAATTGGGGTTACAAAGAAGAAGCCGCAGAGTCTTTGGCCACAGTCAACGTTTGTATAGCAGCTTATACTACCACCCAGGCACGACTCAAACTTCTTGGTTATTTGGAACAAATTGGAGATAGAGTTTTGTACTACGACACCGATTCTGTTATTTACATCAGTCGCGAAGGAGAATATGATCCACCAACTGGAGAATTTGTAGGAGATATGACTGACGAGCTTGAGTGTTATGGTCCAGGCAGTTATATCACGATTTTTGCAAGTGGAGGTCCGAAAAATTATGCTTACGCTGTCCATAGTACGAAAACAAATTCAATTATACAAAAAAGTAAAGTAAAGGGGATCTGTTTGAACTATGAGGCCTCACAACATGTAAATTTAGAATCAATCAAAAATATGATATTAAACGACAACGAGGACGACCATATTCCCATCCTCTCAAAAAATATTCGCCGCACAAAAGATCACGAAGTGGTAACGATTCCAGAAATAAAAAAATATAAAGTGACTTCAAATAAACGAAGATTTCTGGAAGATCGCAGCTCTCTACCATATGGGTTTAAAAGACAAAAAAGCTCCTAAAGAGAAAAATGTGTTTTTGAGCCAACATGTGGATAATATTTGTGGATTAGGCCTATTGGGGAAACCACATGATAAAAAAAAACGCGCCAAATAAAACTCTACCTCTTAAGGTGGTGGGGAAATGAGTTCTTATATAAAGCCATGAAATCGCACCTGCTTTGTATTTCCATTTGTGCAGTCAAAGTCATGAGCTCAGACCGAATCATTTTAGACGTGCAGTTTGCCAGCGGAGTTAATGGACAGTTGTTTGCTAAGGAGTTGGCAGTTTTACGTTATGGATCACTTTTACCAGACTTGTACTTTTTTAAACCTCCATATTCATACAACGAGTTGACACCAAAAGCCCGCAGACAGAATGAATTCAACTTTAACAAGATAAATGGCCTAAGATGGAACGGCGGCAATATTGACTACAACGATTTACCAGTGATACTGACAAATTATTCAAATTCAACAATCTATGTGAAAGGACTGGAAAAAGCGAGGTTTGTTCAAAAATACCTACTGGAAGCTGAAATAAAACAACTGGAAATACCAAAACTAACACTTCTGGAACACTTTGAAACATACTGCCCCATCCATGGTAAATTACCTTCAGTGCGATGTGCTGTTCAAAATTGTATTAATATTTATTTGTACATGTTAGTGAATAAATGTTTTCAATAAAAGAATTTTTTATAGTTTTTTATTTTATTTATTTATTTATATGCCTTGAAAATTTATAGTGTCAAAAATAAGATTACTAATACAGAACAAAGGTATTTCATAAAAAAGTCTAGAATAATTCAAGTGTACATAGGAAGTTCGACTTGGAATAAAAAAATCTTCACATGCTAAAGTTAATACGCCTTTTCCTTTACATTTTTCAGCATACTTCTTATAGTACTCCTTTACACTTTCGGAAGCGTTGTTGTTGTGATACATGATAATATTGAAAAATGTCAACATTTCGAACAATTTATAAAGTTCCGTCTGCTTCAGTATGATGCTCGAGTTGTTGTTAATGGGGATCCTGTGCTCATTGTTCAGCTCGGCCTGATTTGCTGGAATCGTCTCTCCCATCTGGGTTTTCAAGTCGTTTAGATGTTTGTAAACTGATGTCCATTCGGAAAAAGATGCTGACACAGGAAACAAGCCGTGACGATGAAATACAATTTTCGCCTCGAAAGATAATGGATCAAACCCAAGTACTATTTTCCGGTTATGACAATCGTCCAGGTGGTATGTATAGTTTAGCAAAAGGTTTTCTCCTGCCACTTCTGCTTCAAAATTGGACAGCTTCTTCTTCTTCTTCTTAGATTTTACTGCTGGTGCTGGTACTGATTCAGGTTTAGGCAGCTTATCTGTTCCTTTAGCTCCAACAGTCCTCTGTCTCTTCTTGCTTGATGGCTCCATGTTACTCAAATTAAACTTGCACACTGAATATTGAAACATTGTGTTCAGGTTTTTATAGTGCTGATCTCAGCCTTACATGACTGGTTACAAAAATCCCCACCACTTTGTGTAAAATTCTTCAAGTATAAATTAATCACTTTATTGTCATTTAATCTTAAGTCACTAGCAGTAAACTGTTTTAAAAAAGTCTTGAGGCTCTTTCCTCTGCATCGAGAATATAGAAACACACAGCAATAATGTCCACAGGTTGATGAAAACAGGCCTTGTAATCGTTTCTTGCTATTTAAAAACGTGTTTGAATTAGCTAGAAGGAATTTTTGAAAAAATTTATTGGTTGGATATCTTCCAAACGAGTCAAAGTACTCTGCAGGACCCTGTTTAGGAAAATAAAATGCAACCCAATGAGTCCCACCTTTATGTGATGGATCCGTATTAGCTATGACGCATGCGGGTTTTTTTATTTTTTGCGGTAGATGGTTGCAGGGGAAGACTCCTCTAAAAAACTTGTTTGTTAAACGGTTATTTGTCAGGGCGGCTGCAAGCTCGATCGTGTTCATTCTTGTTCACAGCTAAATGTTGCCTCTAGATCAATGACCTTAGTGAGAGATGTAACGTAGTTATTTATAAACTCCTTAGTTGATGTACCACGAACAAAGATTGTCTTAAATTTCGCCAGAGTTTTTATAAGGTCTTCATCAATCCGTTTTAGTTCAAGATTACCAAATTTAGTTGATTGTTGTTGCTCAGTGCATTCTGTACCAGATGTTGGATACTTAAAAATTATTTCCTTCGCAAACGTTTTATTTTGCGCAGTGAATCCAGCTAAAGAGACTTTTTTAAAGAAGGTATATTCACCCCCGCAAAAGTATTCCACATTAATTAAACAGCTCATTGTTACCGTAATAAAGCAATTTGTCGACTAACAGTTTGTTGCACGTAGCCGCCTTATATAGATTTAAAAATTTGTGTAAACATTTCGATCCTTGTCAATTTCAATGCTTCCATCGTACTCAGCATATACAATGCATGTCACACTATTTTGTAACGCGTCTCTAAATTTTCCTTCAACTCGTACAGTCCCTTGATTTAGTAAATTGCCGCAAGTCGTGTTATATGAATTGTCTGCGGTTAAATCGAAAGCGAGAAGAAAACATCCCTTGTCAAATAATTTCTTGGATATTTGATGACCTTTATCGAAATAATGAATACCGGTTCCTCTGAATAACGTGTTGTATCCGCGTGTACTAATCGGATTTTCCTTTGAGTAGTCAAATTCGAGAGGTTGATTTGGTATCTGCACGCCATTCACTGATAAATTGAATCTGGTAATGTTGTTATGTTTAAAGTTGAAGGGGTTCTTTGTTATTCTGCCAGTGTACGCATCATTGTCCACCATTCCAAAAATTATTAAGTTCGGTAGCTGTCCGATGACTATATTATCCAGTGAAAGTGTAAATGTGTTTGCGGGAATAGTGTAGCTTTTAACTTCAACTCGCTTGTATGGGTATATGGCATTTGAACGTTGTAGAACTGTCTCATGTGCTAATAAAATATTCGGGTTGACTGTTACGTGATTCATGTACATGGTTGCATCCAGGATTTTTAAGTGTGGTGAGTCATCGCCAGCCTTGGATAAAATATAAAATTCTGGTTTTTCAAGCGATAAAACTACACGTAAATCTACACCGTTTAATAGCAACTTATCCTGATTAAGCAAATCAGTATGAATTTTCCCCATCAGTTCAACTACATTACTTTTATTGAAAAGTTTCTGCCGATCTAAATAGCCTTGATGTAATTCAGCGACAGGTTTATCGATATCTGCAATTTCCGTGTCATCTTTGTCAAGATACCAACCGACCGACTCCAAATGGGTTGATGCAGCATCTTTACCATAATTTAATAAATTTTCAATATAAGCGCGATAATTGTAATTGTGGTCGGTTTGAGCAATTGGTTTCCCATTCAAATATACGGTGCACTGGCGAAATATGGAGTGTAAAATGTTGTTTATTAAACCTGGAGCATCACCTTCTTTTGAATAAAGTACTTCTTTCCCATCTTTTATTTTTATTAATTGCAATTTTAAACGAAGATAGATGCTAGATAAATCTCGGTATGTATCTCCATGACCCAAGGTTACAAACTCTAGAACGGAGGAGTTGTCTAGTGAGGCTATTGGCTTATATGCTACTTCTTCTGTTTTCAAAATATTGCTTTGAACTGGTGGTGTGGAAAAAAGATCCAATTCCGATTTCATACATTCTTTGTACGACATTATGTTTATTACTTATCAAAAATGTCCAGTATACGTTTACGTATCTTTCGTTTTGTTTTCAAAGCTTTTGCTTTTATTCCTTTTCTTTGATTTTTTGTTTTGCAATTTCTCGTGCGTTTAGGTGTTTTGCCACGTCTCTTACGTTTAAGAGCTGGTTTTATATGCAAGGTTGTAAACGGGTTCGGTCTTTTTATACCTGCTCCACTCATGCCGTCAAACACTTTATTTATACCTTTCTGAGCTAAATCTTGAATAACAACTCTACCGTGTTCTTTTAAAATATCTTTAACTGATTTGCTGTTGATGTTTTTATCTTGTATTATAGCTTGTCCTGCCTTTACAGCCTGTTGTGCTAATGTTTTTAATCCCGATGTAGCTAGAGGTTTTAAGTGTCGAAATAATGCACTGAAAAAGCTACCGATACCTCTTCCACGTTGATAAATAAGTGGACCACGATATAATTCTCCAATATCCGACAGACCACTGCCGCTTTGTATTAAATAATAACGCGTATAATAGGAATTCATCTCGTAGTTCTATTTATACTATGCAAAAACAAGTTGTTGTGTGAATATTTATAGTTTTTATTGTCTCCTAAAATGCAGCATTACATAGGTTGGAATGTAGCTTGATTTAAAATCAATTGATTCACCCTGATGATCCGTTATTTTAATGGAAATATTCTCAATAAAGGTCTTCTCTAATGGGCAATATTCTACATGCTTAAATTTTATTATGTTCTCACATTCCTTGAGTGGTATAACACGCAAGTATCTTACCAGCTTATTACCAATAATTCTGGGTTGAATAATATCAGTATAAACGTATACAATCGAGCTCTTGCTACATTCGGACTTTGACTTTTGTTCTTCTGTTGACTCTTGTTCATCCTCCTCTAGTAGTTCTGGGTACGGGTGTGGTGGAACTATTGCTTCATATTTTAGGTCTCGTGTACTTTCATACATACTCTTCGTTGGTTGTATATATGTATCAACAGCAGAAAATATTCCATGATAACTTCTTTTGTCTATAGCAATTTGACTCAGAATATCTTCCAAAAACGAAGAAATATGATCATAGTGATTGTATTTCAAAATAACGGTTATCGAAATTCCAATTACAAAAGCGCTATCTATATGTAACATGAAATCTTTAGCATCTTTTTTATACGTCTTTACAGGAATTTTATCTTCCCTCATATTATCTTCGATGAATCGTCCTGCATCTACTTTAAGATTAGCTAATAATTTAGCAGATTCCTCAGATTTCAGTGCACCAGAGAACGACTGTAAAAATCTTGGAAACTGTATTTCATTTTTATCGTTTGCGAGATGTGCAAGATCGTCCTTAGTCCATTTAAGCTCAAAGCGTTTATTTACTCTGATAGTAATCTTTTCTTCTTCAGGATTATATAACTGACGCTTTATCTTTTTACTGCTACTACTACTATATGAGTTATTGCATTCATTATTCTTATTTATACAACGTTTTGTTTTCTTTTTTGATTTATCAAAATTAAAATAAGGAAATGAGATTTCCGTAATTCCAACACTCCACCCGTCATTAAGTTTACACGACTTGGCTAGCTTATTGGTAAAACCTGACAATGTATTTTCAGGATAAAACTCTAAAGAGTTATTACTCAAAAGACAAGCATAGAAATCATTTTCTTTTATATCCACTGGCATTTTTTTTAAAGTCTTTCCCAAGGAATGTCCGAAGTACTTTTTGGTTTATCCTTTGGGTTCTTCAAACGTTCACTCTGTCTAACACCAAGCTTGCGCACAGGAAATGAAAGCGTATATTGACCAGATTCTAGTTCAGAGGGTCTTAATATAGACTGTTTCTGTACTGGTTTTGTTTGTTTTCCACTTTGTTCTAATTCTTCTATAACATCGTTAGCTTCATCGACAGTCATATTCATTGGTACAGTATATTGTGTTATACCATCTTCACCCGTAATTATTTTATAATCCTTTTCACGTGCGTTAGGTGCAGATGCTGTTCTTGGTATTTTTGGTGGTGGTTTTAGCGTTTTTGCTATACCACTAGCTGATAATCGTCTTTTTGCCGCTGGTGATAAAGATCTCGGTGGGGTTATACTACCTGCTTCTTCAAAGACTTCTTCGTCTAGAAAATCCATTGAGCGGCATATGGTTACCTTTTAAGGTGTTGAGAGTAATTTCACAAAGAGTTTTTATAACCTCTGGGTCAGCATTTTTTATGATGGACTTTCTTAGATTTGGTTTAGCCCTTTTAAGAACATATAGCATATGCTTGTTGTCCCTTAATCGTTTCATTCGTGATGCCATTCTTACCATTTAAAGAATTTTGTGGACAAAAACAGGTTACAAAGTGTTTATTAAATATATCCGTTGGAAATCTTAAGACGTCGTTAATGTCCTGAGTTAAATCAATTAACAAATACCCGTAAGGCATTTGAGTTATCTCTTTATATATTCTCACAAGTTCTAAACTATTTTCTGGGTAAATTTGTCGGGCCAGATGGGTAAATTGGCTTTTATCTCGGGGGTTTTTAAATACAACAAGATATTTACAATTGAGCGATATGTCACGACTGAATTTTCCTTGGTGAAATACGTTTTGTGTTACAAGAATTACTGAGAAATTACGATGATGAGACCCCTTAGTGAAGAGTTCACAAACTTGTTTACTAAACGCATTTAACATCATGTCATCTATAACAATCAACGCTGGTTCGTTTACATGATTTACAAACTCCTCTGGTATAGCATTTAAATATTCAATGTTTTGTAGTTTGATATCCGTTGGCAGTGCACCATGTTCTGCATTACACCATATAATTTTTTTAATTTGCGGCTGTATAAATATCTGATTAGTATTAAGAAGATTTTTTATAAATGTTGTTTTCCCACATCCTGAAGGTCCCGCAACCATCATTGTAAATGGGTGATTAAACTTGATCATTCTTGCTTTGTATATAAACCGGTTATTCTACCTCTGGTATTTATACATTCGCTGCGATGAGTAGAAGACAGATAATCAACGAACTGCATAAACCGGTTAGAAAAAATTTTAAACGCCGACATGTCACTACCAAAAGTATAGATGATTTATGGCAGGCAGACTTGGTCGAAATGGGTTCTTACTCGTCAGAAAACCAAGGTTTTCGTTTTCTACTTACTGTGATTGATACATTTTCAAAGTATGCATGGGCTTTACCACTTAAAAGTAAAAAGGCCCCAGAAGTTGTTAAAGCAATGCAGTCTATTTTTAATACAGGACGCATACCACAAAATTTACAAACTGACGATGGAAAGGAATTTTTTAATAAACCATTTCAGCAACTGATGAAAAATTATGAAATAAACCATTATTCCAGCTACAGTAATTTAAAAGCCTCAATAGTAGAGAGATTTAACAGAACATTGAAAAATATGATGTGGAAAGAATTCAGCATGAATGGCAATTATCACTGGATTAGTATGTTGGCCAAGTTAACAGACGACTACAATACAACAAAACATCGTACGATTAAGATGAGACCCGCAGATGTTGGACCACACAACGAAAAACGTTTATTATTATCTGTGTACAAGTACCCCAAAATAAAGTCAAAGCCTAAATATAAAGCAGGTGATTTTGTTCGTATAAGTAGACATAAACATGTTTTCGAAAAAGGTTATACACCTAATTGGTCCGCTGAGATATTTAAAATAAAAGAAGTTAAACCTGTTTACCCGACAACATATATTCTCGAAGATTACCAGGGAAATATAATTCAAGGCAGATTTTATGAACAAGAAATAGCCCCGGTGAAAAATCCCGATGTCTATCTAGTAGAAAAAATTTTAAAACGACGCGGAAACAGGGTTTTTGTTAAATGGCTTGGTTTTTCACCCAGTCACAACAGCTGGGTATATATAAAAGACGTTGTATAAATCCTCAAATATTCATTCAAGATGTTAAACCTGAAAGTAGAATACGATCGTTTTAAAACATTTGATAATCTTGCTATTGATTTAGACACAGCAAATCAGTTAGCAAAAGACGGATTTTTTTACACAAATTTCAAAGACCATGTTAAATGTTACTTTTGTTCTTTGGAAATGGATGCAACCAGCGGTGCATCAGATATATATCGCGATCATAGACGTCGTTCACCAAGGTGTGCACGTGTTAAATCAATTGGGGAAGACGTATGTAGTAAATATCTACCAATGACAGAACTACCACCACCTGCACCTCCATCAACACCGCTCATCACCAAACAGTCTGAATCAAAAGCCTTAATTTACACTTTCAACACTTTGAAGTTTTTAGCAGGTACTTTACTCGTTCTAGGCATGTGTTGTGAAATCTCATATTTTTACGGAAAACTATGAAAAAACAAGTCAAGTTTAACGACACACCTACCATCAAATATTTGTACACCTGGAAGTTTGCATATCACAAAGCACGAAAGGGACCTTGGGAAACATTAGCAATGGATACATTTAGATTTAAAAATAGAATCTTACAATTTAGTGTAATAATTAATCCAATTTTAGAAAATAAAATAAAAATAATGTTTAAGAACAGAATTTCACAACTGAGTGTAATAATAAATCCTGTTTTAAAAAATAAAATAAAAATGTTCAGCAAGTAACATATTGTTTTTATTATAACTATTCCCCCAGTCGTTTTTCAGGTTTCGTTTTGGGTTTCTATAGAAATGGATGCTTGTCTGTCTGCAGAGTGCAAGATCCCCCATAGCAACAGTCCTTTAGTATGCGTAGGCAATGGAGCCGGATGTCTAGTAGCCGGCTGCAAGGTCACTAGCCCGAGCGTCATAACTGGTTCAACTCTCAAAAGGCCTGGGGCGGGGCAGGGACAAGGAGCGCCAGCCACTAAGGTCAACGACCTGGCCCACTGGCACCTTTCATATGGCAACACTGTCTGGCACACACACTGGCGCCTTTTCATATGGCACTACTGTCTGGCCAAAGTGCCCCAGTCGAGGCCGCCGACCCCCGCCGAGCCCAAAGCCACCGACCCTGACCCAGTTCCCGACTCGTCCAGTCTCTAGGTCAACCACCTTGACCTACATCACAAGGCCAAATACAGCTGATTGATTGATCCCAGGTGAATGACATCCCATTCTAACACCTCATTAATCATTATAATTAAACATAAAAGCAATAAATGTCATTCTAATTACCCATAAAAAGCAATAAATGTCATTCTAATTACCCATAAAAGCAATTAATGTCATTTTAATTACCCATCAATCAACTTAATTGCTCGTAAAACCAATTAAAATGACATTAATGGGCAATTAACTTGATTTATGGGCAATTAAAATGATTAATGGCCAATTAACATAATGAATGGGCAATTAAAAACCGGTTTTGGTTCTCAGGAGCAAGAGCCCCAATACCTACTCGTCTGTATTTATATTGGAGTCGGTCTACGAGGATTAGTATGATCAAGCCAATTAGAAGCACGGCATAATACAACATTTGCTTAAATAAGAAGATGCGCATAAAGATGGTTTCTAGTTTGGTTCTGTTACTTTTGGGCACACTGGTCGCAGGGACAGAACCCACACCTACAGATACCAGCGAATTTGCACCAACCACTCAACCAACTCTACCATCGACCGTCGAGCCAACTCTGCCGCTGACTGTCGAGCCAAGTGTACCACCAACAAATATATCGACAATTGTACCAACGAGTGCAGAAATAAATAGCCTGGCAGAAAACAGCTCGTCAATCATTCTGGGTTCGGCGACGGCACAGCATGTACCAACACTCGCGGCAGAGAATCCGGTTGAGAACCCAAGTACTACAAGCACGGCGCCACCTGGCATGGCTTTCTCGTATGCTACACCAAATGACGATGGTACACCGGCGTCCAGTGAAAAGAACTGGACCAGTCCTGCCGAGATTCCGACCACGCCGCTTGCACCGATAGAAGAGTTGAAGAACGAGACTCGCGAGATTGAGAAGCAGGTGGAGGAGTCCAATAACTTGCTACACGTTATCCTGATGCAGATGGGCAACCCGATTACATATCTGAGCGTGACGGCGGTCAGTATCATTGTGACCATTGTGGGATGGCTGATCTTTACGTTGTGCGGCATGCGCTACTTTAAGCGTTTCAGGGAGGTAACGAAACGCGTCGATCTCGAACTGGGCACTAGTTTTAAGGCATAAATTGTACAGTACTTCTAAATAAAAAATTTTTTCAAAGCGATTTTTTTATGCACTCGACGAGAAACTTGCTGTTTAGCACCAATGAGTGCCCAAGCGGGGTTGTATCTAAAATCAGCACACTGCTACAGAGATTGTCGACGGCGGGCAGAACTGTGCCATCTCCGTTGACGGTGAAGGCAAACTCGACTACCCCCCATTTGCCGTCGACGCGCTTAAACTCGATATTCTTTTTCGCATATAGAAACGAGGCGGCAATCTGTCGGTCGAGCGTCACCCTAACGTTTGTCCGTGTACCGATATTGTAGTAGAATACGTAGCGGCCGTGGGAAAAATCCATGTGCTCCAGCCTGTTGGTGATGGAGTCGAGTATCGATAGCTGGTACGGCTCGACCATACCCGACACAATGGATCGGCGGGCGCGCAAAACGAACCCCGGCACAAACATGAGGGCAGCAAAGGGAAACTTGTCGACGAGCCTATAAATGTCTCCCATATTCACAAGCCGCGGTTTACTGGTGATACGCCGAATACCATTAAAGAGATAATCAGATAGCGCCATTTCAGAGTGGTAGCTCTCTGGGAACCGGCTGCCATATAGGGTGGTGGCACATATGAAACAGCGCGCAACCCCCAGCGCGGCCATGTCCATGCCAAGGTATTCGACGGCGATCCGGATAGCGAGCCCGCCCGCCGAGTGTCCGACCAGCACGATGCTGTGGCCGGCAAAGTTTCGCTGCTGCACGGTCAAAAAATCGACCAACTGCTTGGCCACCGTCAGCGCGTCGGTACGGCTCCAGTCGTAACTGAACGGCACCACCGCGGCGCAAACCCCCTCCAGCCGCTCGATGATCCTCTTGTAGATGGACACCCCCGCGTACGACTTGAGTATCTCGGTGCTCGTCTTTTCGCAATCGAAAAAGTGCGACTCGAGTGACAAGCCATACAGGCGGGTCGGGTACATGCGGTGGGGCTGGGGTCCGCAGTTGCAATAAATCTTTGATCCGCCCAGCCCGGGAACAACAACGATTACAGTCATCTTAATAATTGTGCGCTAGAAGACCGAGGCGGGGGTCAAAAATCTCGACAACTGCTCGATATACTCGATAAATTAAAGTTTCGAGAGTGAATGGGTCGCGCGCGAAGCCACCACTCAATTTATAGTCGAGTTGCCGGAAAAAGCTCTTTTGTATGAAAAATGTCTAAAGGCGGGGGACATAAAGGCAAAAAGGCTCAGTCGGTGTCTGACCGTCGACGAGTGCAGACCTCTGGTGTATCGGGTAAGCAGATGTCGATACTAATGTTTTTGATTGTCGTATCGATCCAAGTTGCATCAATCCTACTCATATACGACATGAATATGCACGTAGTCTCCAGCTGCCTCCTCAGCTAGTATATAAGATACGATGTCAAACACGTTTTTCGTGCCGCATCGCGCATTGGCCTACGATTTGATTGTGCGCCACCCCCCGGGCTACTTTTTGGTACCCGTATTTAAAGATGGTAAACCGGGATACGAGTGGTTCTACAATCCCTCTTCACAGCCGCGCGAATTTGGCAACATTGTAATTGAGAAGCCGCAAAAGAGGATTGCGGGCATTAATTCGTCGCGCGTCTCCAAGATTAGTTGCTTCAAGGCGCCGCCCAAACGCAAGGTGGAGACCTTTGTGATGCACATGCCCCAGATGCAGACCAGCGAGCAGGAACTGATGCAGGCGGTCAATAAATTCAAGCCAAAAAACACCGCAATCAATGTGCGGATGGACGGGGCCGTCTCTGGCCAGCCGCAGAGTAAAAAAGCAAAGCTAGACGATGTAAACATGGCCGGGCCGTCCTACACGCTCCCCGTCATCGACGACACTTCCGTGCCCATGGAGTTGGAAGAGCAAGAGACTACTGTTATTCTTGACGGCGAGCTACCGACACAGCAGTCCCGGAATCTGAGATCGAAACGGGCGGCAGCGGTACAGGGGGCGAAACTCACCACTCGATACTTTCCCGAGCAAAATGCCAAGAAAAAGTTTGTGATTGGCGGCGTAGAGCTGCAAGAAGTACAGTTCCCGCGACTCGCCAATTTGGCGCCGATCTACCAGTTTGAGGCTCCCGAGTTGGGCGATTCGACACTGCGTTCGCTATTCAACACCTCGACAAAACTACCAGACACTTACCCCAATATGACCCTGGTGGGCAAAACGGTCAAGTTTACCGATGGCCAGAAATACCTCCCGAACATTGATGCCGCGACAATGAATCGCATCGTCGGGCCGGCCGCCGAGTCGCCCATCTTTTGGCAATTTGGCCCAGTCAATCTCTTCAATGCCATTATCATCGATGTTAAAAACGCGACAGAACTGAAGAAGCTGACGCGATACCTGGGTTATTTAGTGGTCGGGTTCCTGTACAGCCATGATCTAATCAAACCGGCGACAATCATGTCGAAGAATGCCAACCTCTCGCTCATAGATACCCCCAATGCGGACATGGTGGCAGCCGCCCTCAAACAATATGACCAGCTGATCAGAACTAACCCCGACCTATGGCTTAGGCGAAACATGCTACAACTCGGCAGCACGGATGTATACGAGGTTAGATACGTCATCGACCAAATCATTGCCACTCCAATCGATTCATCGCGATACACAAATGAAGATAAAAACGGTGTCATAACAAACAAAAAATTCCCACTCAGCGAATTCGACGGAAAGGAAATCTTATAATGGGTGTCTATGTAAGATGGCCGAAGACAAGGATGGGTTTGGTCCATTCGACGATTTAATATCATTTTTTACGTTTTCGCCCGACAGCATCTACAGCGACCCGGCCCGAATAATCAATGTAGCGTCAACGGCAAAGGTTCGGCCCGAGTTGCTGGAGAGGCTCGCCGAGTTTGAGCGTGTGATTGACGATTATTCAAAGCACAAGACCATCAACTATACACAGCATACGGTGTCTAAGCTGCGCGATGCAGTTTTTCTGTTTGGCAAGAGCGCCTTTATCGAGTTCAAGGGAAAGCGAGAGTCTGACCTATCGCGCGACCAGCTAATGTTTTGCTACCGCATGTCCAACCTGGCCATTCACATTGATTCGTTAATGGCTGCGACCCGCGAGAACAACGACCTGAACACCCTATACACGGTGCTCCAGAACGCGCGCCTGTTTAACAACATTGATCTTAATCGGGTACAGCAGTTTGCGGCCAAGGTCGCGGGAGGCGGTGGCGCAGGTGGCAGCAACGACGCATTTGAAGAGACCACTGTCTCGGAATCGTTTGAAAACATTTTCGGCATCGACGACATTCGGCGGCAGTTTCATACCACGTTACTAGGCAGCGTGCTGAGTCGCAAGCCCCAAGTGATTATGCTCACTGGTCCCCCGGGCACCGGCAAATCGACACTGGCCCGGGCCGCCGCCACCATGCACTCGGGCGGCCGCGTGTTCCAGCTAAAGCTATCCAACCTAAATAGCCCGGTGGTGGGGGCCGCGGAGAAGGCGCTAGAAGCCCTCTTTGACACCCTATCGAGCTCGACGCGTCCCTACACCGTGATTCTCGACGAGATGGACAATGTGTTTGGCGCGGACGTGCCCAAGCACTTGCAGTCGGTGCGCACCATGATTCAAACCGAACTGGACGGCAACGGCCGCACGATGGGGTCCAATGTGCTGATTATCGGCATCACGAACCACTTTGACCAACTAGACAGCGCCATCAGGCGGCGATCTACCACCATCATATACGTGCCTCCCCCCGCGCCCCAGTTTGCCAAGGAATACCTGATCCGGAGGCTGAGCACGACGCGCGACAATGTGTTTCTGGACCACATATACCAGATGCTCAAGCCACTCGAGGCCCAGTACACCTCCCAAGTATTTGTGCCCGGGCGGGTTGTCACCAATGCCAACATCAACGCAATCGTCGACATTGCCCGAAACAGACAGCTGGCGTACGGCGACCCCTTGGAGAAACTAACCAATGATAACCCCGCGATACTAGAAGTTGTGGCCCTCCAGCCCGACGGTATCGCGGGCACCACCGTCACACCCGAATACGTGTTTGAGTACTGCAGGAACAACACGACGGTCGACGTTATTATTGTGCCGCTGCCGAAAGTCGTGAGGGAGTCAACCTCCAATGTGCCGTTCATGACCGAGAATGATTTGCGCGAGTTTGAGAAAAAGAACCAGCTCTAAAAAAATACTGGATAGATAACGGATTTTCGCCGCGAAAAAAATATTGAAGACAGCGTGGTTCAGATCCAGAGGTACTCGAGGCCCGATGCAGAGCCATCAGCGTTTAGCTGCCCACCGTGGTTGTAGTTGAATAGGGTCGAGGGCGGCAGACACACATCCAGCAGCACGCTTGGTAGGCGGTCGCCGCACTTGGCGGCCTGATGCATGCCCGATGCTACCATAAAGATGGCGACCCGGTCAAACAGAAAGTCGTGCAGGGGGCCCAGGTCAAATCGACACCATATCCCTGGGTCCGAGCCAAACAGCCTGTACATGAGCACACTCTCGTATGCTATGGCGTAGAGGGCGCGGGACAGCTCCAATGTGCTCCACAGGTACGTAATGTTTTCCTCGCCGTCCACCACCAGTTGCTGGATCCTGCGCTTCAGATAGCGATGCTCGAGGTGTGGGCGGCTGCGGAAGAAGAGAAACTCGTCAATGTCGAGCTCAATATTTTTTTGCATCGTGGGGTCGACCACCTGGGCGTCGCGCGTGTACGCGTCCATCATGATCTGGAATGGCGTGACGCGTGACAGCAAGTTAAAGTCGCCCCGAGTCCGCTGCAGCGCCGCGTTGACAAACGTAGTGTGGTCCAGTCGGCTGCTCTTTTTCGCAAACCACAAATTGCACATATCTAACCTGTCGATAACGACATACTGGATTCTATCGATATACTGGGCCGCGTCCTTGAACCGGTAGTTGAACAGAATCTTGTCGTCAAAATTTGTAATGGTCGAGAGATCTTCATGCTGTAATATGTGCATCGTGCGCTTAAAGTGTATATGGGCCATCTGCTCGAGCTGGTCAATGTCTAGATTTGTGTAGAAGACGTAGTAGGCCATCTTACCTACTGGAACAAAAAAAAATCATACCTACCTCTGCTAACCAGTCATGTAGAAGCGTATATCTGCATTCGTTACGCGCATTTTTTCGATGAGTTGCGTCCACGCCGAGGTGGCGGAGGGCGCTGGGTTAGTGGGTGAGGGCGGGGGAAGCAAGAGTTCTGTTTCGGCAATGGGGGTGGGTTCGTCGAACGCGTTCGAGTCCAGAAATACACCCGTGCACATGGCCTGCGACTTGTGCTCACAGACAGAGAGGGGTGGAACATCAGTTTATTGCCGCACGACTGCAGCGTGCCCCTGTCGTGGGCGCACTGGATAAACTGTGTACAATCCGGCAGTATGGGGATATACAACTTACCGTACTCCTTGCAGGCATCATCAATATTTCTGCCGCCGGCAGACCAACCTGTATGGACAAGACTTAGTATAAATAATGAAAACAACATTCAGCTTATATATGCATTTATTGATTAAACAAGTCAGTCATTAATTGATAGTAATTTGCCATTTGCCTGATATTGCTGACTGCGCAGGACCCGTTGCCGCGGTCGTGGAAGGCACAGCATTCGTTGGCCACTAGCCTCTCGGGAAATGTCTTGATGGTGACGTTCGGCCCAAAGATGGTGCGCACAAATTTCAGCTTATTGATCCCGCGAATGACGATGGTGGCGTTGTCCGGGACAGAGTTGCGCAAGCCCTCATCGTTTAGCAGTGCGGCGTGTCGGCACTCGTTGTTCCTGCAGAGCCGGACCCCGGTGTAGTGGGAGTTGTGTATCGAGGTATCGTTTGGGTGCTCACACTTGTTGAAAATCCGGTGCACCACGAACGGTATATGCGGCATGGCGATGGCCAGCTCGACCGGCTTCTTGTCGATAAACTGCACATCGAGCAGGACCACCAGGGTGTTGGAGGAGACATCCTCCCTGCGCAGGTAGTGATCGGCAGCAGACATGCTTACTTATATGTTGATGTATCTTATCCGGTCCTTGCGATCTACACGAGTGAGCATCACATAAAGCTCCTGCTTACTTATATTGGCGACATCGATGGCCATATCGTTCTTGATGGTGCTGCCCTGGGCCGAGTAAAAGGTGTTGGCAAAGCCCAGCTGCACCGGAACCCCATACAGCGGCTCTTTGCCGAACAAATTCTGGTGGAATGTTTGTGGGTATATGGCAAATTTGTTCCTCGACAGCGGCTCGTACACCACCAACTCCTCCTCCGTCCAGTCCAGCAGGTAAACAATCGACATACGCGGCACCGGCAAACCGTAAGCCAGCACGCGGTATGGAAAATGCTTCACCAGCGGCAACACCTTCAGGTACGGTCCTCCGTGCTTCAACTCCCCTATGTCTTCAGGACCCAAATCGACATCGAAATAATGAAATTGCACATAACCACGCACATAGAGAGTAGGCTTCTGTTGTTGATAGTTTTGCGCCTGGTGTACGACAGAGAGGGCCAGCAGCAGATTGTAGTGGTGCAGCTGGGTGTTTGAGAATGTGTACAGCCGGGTGTGGAGTATTTGTTTAAAGTAGTCGTCTCCGCGCTCGAAAATCTCCCTGTGCGGGGTGGCGTCGACCAATCCAAACGGGTACCTGTAGTCAATCACGTGTGGAGGGTAGTCGAAGAACGAGATGAGCATCTGGCGGTACTCTTCTGTGCCGGGTAGCGAGACCAGGCGCTGCACAAACGCCAACATGTCTGTGTCCCTGATGCGCTTCTGCTCCTCGAACCGTATGCTGAGCTCGGCGCTGCGCGAAAAATCAAACTCACCCCCGCCTACCGGCCTGAAGAGTGGCGGAATTTGGCGCTTGTCCCCGGCCAGGATGACGAGCAGCGACGAATCAAATTTCGAGCAGTAGGCACACAGCGCAGCCATCGCAAACAGCAGCAATCCGTCCGAGTGAACTGCGTACTCGTCGAAAAAAATCACCTCCACCCCCTCCAAGCGATTCAGGACCCGGTCCCGTAGAAAGCTGGTCATCTGGGGGTTGTAGATAAACTGCTCGTTGTAGTGCTGAAGCAGATCGGCCACCAATGTGTATTGTACGAATGAGAATCCAAGCAGCGTCATCACGAGCGAACACAGAGTCGCCGTCTCCAGCCCCAGTTCCCTCCTGAGGCGATCGTTTAGCAGGTGTGTGTGCGACAGGTAGAGCACGCGCGATGACTCGACTGCGCCCGAGTTCAAGATGCCCGATAACGATACAGTCTTTCCGCTGCCCGGCTGGCCGTCCACCACCAAGTACTTGAACCCCGGTACCCCGACCAGCGACTGTGCCTGCTCGATAACCTCTCGCTGCTCCTTGGTATACTCGAAGCTGACGGGCTCGGGCGCCGGCGGTGGCTCTATCGGCTCGGATAGCAGGTTAATGATGCGCAGACAGGTAGACTCTTCTTGATTTCGCTTTCGCTTCTTGCCCCTGTTCCGAAACGTAAACATGTCGGCTTCGAGCTTCGATAGGAGAAGCCTAACCTGTGCAAACTCGATGCGAGTCAGTCCAATCTCTTCGAATGATGAAAAGTTGAAGCGGCGGCTGTTTTTAAATAGTCGGTGGTGGGTCGTCTCTACAGGCAGTTTGACGCTGTTTGCTAGCTCGAGCAGTTCGGCGGGGAATATTTGGGTGAGCGCCTCGACAGCGGCGAGGTCTTTGTTCATCCAGTAGTTTTGATTGAATCTAGCTGCGGCGGCGGGCTTCTCTTTGGGAGCTTCAGTGGCTTCAATGGAGTCCTTTTCTGCACAACCCTCTTCTTCTGGCGGCGCACTGTCCTCTTCATCCGATTCCCGCGATGGGGGGGGGGTGGACAGTCCTCTTCGTCCGAATCCCGCATGATTGATGAGCAATCGCTACAGTTTATCGAATTTTGCTATATACACAGGGAAAAGATTCTACAAGCGCTCTTCTGGGAGGGTGTCGTCCAAGTGAGTGAACAATCAAAGGTTCTAGATTTTTTAACACGCCTTGGATCCACCGGCCTGCACTTTGACAGCGAGGAGGAGATCCAACTCTTTATCAGGATTTTTGAGTTGTTTCTACGACACGCCTATATGGATTGATATGAAAATAAAAATACGAGTTTATATGAAATGGTTTTTTATTTATTTCTTAGAACCCTTAACAATAGATACAGCATGATTACGTAGTTTCGTAATGTTTAGCTGGGCGCTCGTCAGCAGTGTGATGAGTTTATTGATGTTGAACTTTTCATTCGGGAAGTTGTTTAGCGACACGATGCGCTTGGGTTCCTTGCTGAAGAACTGTACCCACAGCTCCCGCTCCGGGAACAGAATGTTGTCAAAGAGATTGTTGTAGTCGCTCAACACAGCCCGCAGCGCCTTCCCCACCTCCTGGCCAATATGGTTGCTCTTTATCACGTTCTGCAGCACGTACAGTACAAAGTACTTTATGCGCACGTGGTATGGTGCCGAATGGGTTATGATGTACGGCACAACTGAAGTGCTGTCGATCGACAAGTTTTGGTAGATGGCGTACTTTTCATTGTCCTTGATGGCGGCCCAGCGCTCGTAGACGCGGCTGACGTCATCCTCGGTGGGGGTGCCCCGCTTCAGCTGGTAGTGGTAGTACTGGTTCAGCTGCCTGTTTTTCTTCACATACTTGCGCAAGATGTACTGCTCGGGATCGTCGACGGCACGCCCCGGCTCCAAGCCCTGCAGCACGTTGAGCCAAAAGACTCGATTGTGGCGAGTATCGTCCAGTAATAGCCGCTGCATGTTTTCAAAGAACATGCGCACCACCATCGCCTCCATATCTTCGACATCCATAAAGATCAAGTACATGACGTTGATGATTTGCAGCACGATGTAGACGCCAAACTCGACGGAAAACTGGCTGTTGAGATCAAATACGAGTCGCACCGCCTCGGAGAGGTCGCCAGCCTCCATGGCCGCGCGCAAGTCTGCGACAATCTGCTTGATGTGCGCCCAGAGATCGGGATCGTGACGCTCGACGGGCGCAATGGCATTCTTGAAATGCGTCATCAGCACAGTGTCGATGAATCCGTGCACATTCTTCTGGAAAAACTCGTACAAGTCGATATCGAAAATCTTGCAGCCGTTTTTGAGCTTGAGCCGCGTCAGCAACTCGTCACACAGGGCATAGAGTTCGTTGGGCAGGTTGTATGCGCCACCATCGACAGACACCTCGGTGCAGTCGCGCAACAGGTGCAGGTTGGCTGTAATCAGGTGGCGCAAAAGCGCTTCGTCGATACTGCCCTTCAAGACGGTGTTGTCGTCAATCTCTTGATGGTACGAATCCTCTAGAGAATCCCATACCATGTAGTTGAAAAGGTTTTTGATTGAAATACAAATCATTCTTATATATTGATTTTTTACTGAGAAAGCAAATCGTACATATTGAGAAAGCAAATCGTACATACTGAGAAAGCAAATCGTACATGGATTAAGAAAGCAAATCGTACATGGCTACAGACTCTACATTGCAAGAAAGGTAGATTGTGCCATTGGAATACTTGGCGACAAAGTTCTTCATGAGGTAGACTCCGCACTGGCCAATCAATTGGGCGTCCCAATTCTTCTTGGTCAGCTCATGGGTACTGATCGCCGATGTAAGATCAATGCGATGATACTTGATAATGTCGGTGTGGGCGCGCACGTCAATGTTGCCGAAGACGCGGATGCCATGGAAACTCATCTGGGCTGCATCGGCCAGCGATATCGAGTAGGTCACAAACGTGTTGTTGATGTGCTTACTCTCGCGCTTCCGCATCGTGCCGTAAAACGCCCCCGAAAACATATTGAGCGAGTGGATGCCCACCTTGTCGCTGTCCGGGGTTGTAACTCTGAAAAAGCAGTCGTTGACCCATCCATTCTCCAGCGAACTGGAAGTCTTTACAAATAGACTCAAGTCCTGGAACATAAAGTTGTAGTTGGCCTGCAGCTTCATGAAGACAAATGGGTTGCCGTCGCCGCCGGTAACAAACTTGTGGAACGGCTTCAGGGACTCGGTATTGAGTACAATCTCGGCGATATTTTCCGCCAAAAATGAAGCCTTTTGCTTATCCCACGCCGACAGCATCGGAATGACCGTCTCACCATCTTCGTCCTCGGGAACCTCGCGAACGACGCTGCTGGTATTCATGACTGCAAGATTCTCAAATATATTGGCTGGCTTCTCGGCGCCCTGCTCTGCATCGGCCCCTTGACGCGAATGAGTCGCAAATGTATTGGCTGGCTTCTCGGCGCCCTGCTCTGCATCGGCTCCTTGACGCGAATGAGTCGCAAATGTATTGGCTGGCTTCTCGGCGCCCTGCTCTGCATCGGCCCCTTGACGCGAATGAGTCGCAAATGTATTGGCTGGCTTCTCGGCGCCCTGCTCTGCATCGGCCCACTTCTCTGGAACGTATACAGTAAACTCACTCAAGAGATTGCGCCTAGCCTTCAATGCACCCGACTCGTCATCGTTGGCGGAATGGAAGGGACGCTTCAAGTTGTTGTTCTGTCAATTTAGAAATAATTAGATCAATATCTACACTGCGACTCCCATCTAGACTGGCAATCAGACGACTAAACTCGGTCTCGGCTCTAGCAAAATTGTCGAGAATGATCTGCGTCGAAGGGTCGTACTCAATCAGCTCTGGGTCAAAGTTGCTCAGCACGCGCTCCAGGTTGGCCCACATCACATACTCGCCCGTCGAGTCGATGGCCGCGCGCTCCATCCTGTCACATGATTCGCGCATCTCGTCACGGTACGCGTTCGGCCTGCTATCCATGCCCTGGTAGTAGATGACCTGGTACAGACGCGCCACCTCGAGCGGGTTGGCCTCGTCCACATTGAATTGGCGAAACTCTCTGGCGTACTGCATAAAACTGTCCAGCTGCTTCTTGTTGGCCGGTGTCGGATTGAGCACGAGCTGATTGATAAAGTCGACGGCCGAGTTGTCGTCTAGACCGCATGTCGCCCAGTTATGCTCGAGAAATTTATTCATACTTACCATGGTGGTGGTTGTATTGTTGAATGAAGCCATCTCTTTGGTACTCGGTTGTAGCTTTATTGGTACTCGGTTGTAGCTTTATTGGTACTCGGTTGTAGCTTTATTGGTACTCGGTTGTAGCTTTATTGGTACTCGGTTGTAGCTTTATTGGTACTCGGTTGTAGCTTTATTGGTACTCGGTTGTAGCTTTATTGGTACTTGGTTGTAGCTGTAGAGGTGTTTACTACACGAGGGTGTGTTTGAAACTGAATTAGTTTAGCCGGCGGCTCCGCTTTTATACCCGCCGATACCCGCCGCGAATCCATAAGATGTTTGACGATATCTACGAATTTATCACGACAAACTCCTTTGGGCCCTGCTGCGCCGATTTCGTCGAGTCGCACGGCAGCCGATACGCACTCATCTGGCCGTACAGCTACTACATGATCAACAACGACGGCGCCGTCTACGTTTTGCTGACAAAGTCGCGCCAAATCACCAACTGCAACGCCATCAAGTTTACGACCACCACCATGGAGAAAAAAAGCATTCTGGTCTCGTTCAGCGCCATCGACGAGCTCCTTAGTTCGGGTAACTCAGAGCGGGCGGTGCTGTTCAACGAGGTGCGCGACTACCGCATCGACGACATCATCAACCGACTCCTCCAGCTCGGCATCTTTAGAGTCGCGTAGAGGGCGGCAGCACGAGGCTGCTGTAGATGCGGAAAAACTTTTTGTATTGCTCCCTGTTGACGAGCGATGGCGAGTAGCGGAACGGGCCGGGTATCCGCCGCTGGATGAATGTGTGTAGCGCCAGCAGCACCTCGGTGAGCGAGGCCTCCTCCAGGGCCAAAACCAGGTCATCGAGGCGGGAGTGGTAGTGCCGCAGGCAGTCGCCGCAGCGAATCATGCTCGCCACAAACAGCAGAAACCCCTGCTTCTCGGCCCGGCTGCCGGCGTGCAGGTCGATGTGCATCGAAACCGTGTGCAACCAGTCCCAGATGTACGGAGCGTGGTGCGTGGGCCAAACCATCGACAGCGGCGACTCGTACAGCCACTCGACAGAGCCCATGGTCACGGTCAGGAACGCGGCACTGTGCGCCGTAATCTCGTTAAGGGGTGCGCCGCGCTCGTAGAGCTTTTTAAATTGCTGGTGCAGCGCCAGGGCGCGCTCATTCAGTTGTTTGTCGCTGAGCTGCTTGGGTGTGCCAAGCACCGAGTACATTGTCTTGATAAACATGCATGTATGCGCGGGGTCGTTGCCAATCAAATTTAGCAACGCCACGGCACTGGCCCTCATAAAGGTATCCATATTGGCAAGCTTATTGAATTAAGATCACTACCGCGAGGGGTCGAGTAACCGCTCATTGAATTAAGATGGATCCCTCCGATATCGATAGGATCGCGACAGCCGCCAGCACCAGCGTGCACGGGAAGAAGCGGCAAGCAGTCGTCAAGAGCCACCTCAAGCACATTAACGGTAATTTCACACTCTTTAATGAAGAGGAATTTGTGCACTTCATCACAAAAAAATACATGGAGGCTAAAGCCGCCAACACGCGGTTCGCCGTCAACTACTTCAAGAGTGTGCTAGACACAATCACGCGCGTACATAAAATCACGACCTTTAACCCCAAAAAGATTTTCAGGGTGGTGGCCAACCTCAACAAGATGTTCAACACGGAATCGCGCGAGTCGCACTTCTACGACGGGCAGGGCCACTGCCTCGATATCGATTTCAAGCGGCTGCGAGAGAGCATGCCGACGGGCCCCGAGAAGCAGGCCGCCGTGTACACGGAAGAGGAGATGATGGGCATATGTCGCTACTACAAGCAGCACTTGGACGCTTTCGTGGCGCGCACAGACAAAGCGGTGCCCACCCTGCATGACGAACTCGCGCTGCTGGTAGTATTCCTGGCGGCCACCTCGAAACGTGTCGGGGAGTTGCTCGCGCTCACCAAGAAAAAGCTCGATGATCTCGTCATCAATAATGAGACATTTATTAAATCGAAAACCGGCACCGGCGTAGACACGCTGAATGTGCCCGTGCAGTTTGCCGTGATACTGGAGCGGTACATGTGCGTGACCAACCTCAACAATGCCGAGGAAAATACGCCATTATTTACATTCCCGTACCTCAAATATTACCGGCAGTTTGCCAAACAATTTGCTGCACTCTTTGGAAAAGATAAAAAGCGGTCGCGGCTCGGGTTCCACGCATTCAGAAACTTTTATGTCGAGCGCTACTACAAGGTCAATCCCAACCTGGCGCGCGCCATCCTGGGACACACCAACATGCGCATGACTCGGAGGTACCTAAACAAACAGACACGTGAAAACGAGCCCAAGCAGGCCAAGACACTCCTCAACCAGCTCTACCCATTTAATGAGCGTGAACAATAAATCTTGAATAAATTGAAAAGTTTTTTTCTCTGTACTCGTCGGCGGCTCGATGAAGACTGATCCTTTTCGTCGTCATGACCCCCGCCTTTAAGGCCCATTCAGATGCAGCAGCAGCAGCGGCAGCAAGCTTAGTTTTACTAGCAATCGCTGCTGCTTTAGTTGTCAAGTGACCGCCATTCGCCAATAGGAACTGTTTGCTGCCGCTGCTGCTGCTGCATCTGAATGGGCCTTTAGACATTTTTCATACAAAAGAGCTTTTTCCGGCAACTCGACTACATATTGAGCGGTGGCTTCGCGCGCGACCCATTCACTCTTGAAACTTTAGTTGGTGAGGAGTGAAGCAGGCAGCTCCCTTACCGCCTAAAGTTTTTTTAATTTTATAATTAATACTTAATGATGGGCTGGCGCTCCTCGGGGCGTGCAGCTCGGCATGTCGAGCAAGAGTTGAAATTTGCTTGGTGCCTGAGTCACGAAACTTTGGGACCCCGCCTTGATCTTCTGGCGATCTTGGTTTAATTTGCTTTAGATTTCTGATTCAGTGTTGAAAATTGCGCGGTGCCTCCAGCATGAAATTTTTTACCCCCGCGCTTGCACATTTAGCTGTGGGTCAAGATTTTTGGCGCCGCGGGACCCTTGTTAATGTTCTCGGACCCCGGGCCGGAACCCTTGTTAGGGTTAAAGGGTGTGTGTGGCCTCGACATTCGAGTAGAGTACAATTGGCTCGAGTCTCAAATTGAACTAGAGGTCTGCACTCGTCGGCGGCTTGATGAAGACTGAGCCTTTTTGTCTTTTTTACCCCCGCCTTTCGACTTTTTCATACAAAAGAGCTTTTTCCGGCAACTCGACTATAAATTGAGCGGTGGCTTCGCGCGCGACCCATTCACTCTTGAAACTTTAGTTGGTGAGGAGTGAAGCAGGCAGCTCCCTTACCGCCTAAAGTTTTTTTAATTTTATAATTAATACTTAATGATGGGCTGGCGCTCCTCGGGGCGTGCAGCTCGGCATGCCGAGCAAGAGTTGAAATTTGCTTGGTGCCTGACACCAGATTGCGCAGCACGGACTACGCAACTCGCTGCTGGTAGGAGTCATGCCGACAGCTTCAACCGCGCAGATATTGGGCAACAACGAGTCGGTGGAACCATCCACCTCTAACGTATACAGTAGGAGGGTCTTGTCCGGCGAATTTCAGGTGGTCAACAAGTACCTGCAGCACGATCGCCAACCGCGGATCCATCCAGAATATCGAGCGCATACCCCCAGAGCTGCGTGCACTCTACAAGACTGTATGGGAGATACCCAACCGCGTCGTGCTGGAGATGGCCGCCGACCGCGCCACCTTTATCGACCAGAGCCAGTCGCAAAACATTTATATGGGCGTGCCCAGCTTTGGCAAGCTCACCTCAATGCACTTTTTCGGGTGGAAGCTGGGCCTCAAGACCGGCATGTATTATCTGCGCACGAAACCAGCCGCTAACGCTACTCAATTTACCGTCTGTAGTCGGCAAGCAGGCTGCGAGAGCTGCAGCGCCTAATCAGTTTACCGCCAACCACCAAAGATGTCGCACGATTGGAGCTCTACATTCCGGACGAAGCGCGATCTCGTCTTTTTACATCTTGTACTGAACAAAAAGGCACCCGCTGGCAACGTTAGGCTCATCTTGGACGCCGTCACCACCATCGACCACTGCTGCGTCTGCGATGGAGGAAGCGCCGGGCCTCATCTTCACCTCATCTTAGTGACGAGCGCCAGCCAGTACGACGAGATTGAAGAACTTGCGCGCGGCCTGACCGGCGAGAACCTCATCAGCTTGCAGCGGCTCGACCCCGACGCCGACAACGGAGAGCAGCTCGACAGACTTGTCGTCTACGTCAGCGGACCGGCCAACCACTGCTTCACCGCCACCATACCACCTGACCATACATATGACCCAGGCCTACCCAATTGTCATACATCTTTTGTCTAAATAAATTTTTAAAACGCAATATCGATTTTTACTTTTTACCTATATCTACGAGCAAGACGAGATTTCGAGCCAGTATATAGGGAGGTATAGAGCCGGCATGGGCTGCCTCGACAAAGAGCACGTCGATCGTGAGTGTCTGGCCGGTGGACAAACTGCCAGCGGCCGGGCCGGAACCTTACCGGCAAGTAGTTGGCGCGCGCCATATGGAACACTACGCCCTCAATAGACTTGCTAATCACGAGCACTCCCTCTTCATCGAGAGTCTTGCTGTGCTGCAGCCAAAACTCGCCAATATCGCCAAATTGTGTTTCGGTTTGGTAAAAATGATTGCAAACACGTGACACTGAAATCATGCTTATTTATAAAGAAGGAAAAAGACTAGCTCAATTTTCATCGTTTATTTCTAGATTCTGTGTACTACATTGTTGGAGAAGCAGGTCACGCAGGCACTGCATCCTGTGCTCGTGGTTGTTGTTTTCGGAGCGCTGTCTCCACCGGTAATTGTTGCACCAGATACACACTTGTCTCGTCTGCTGCTGATGGACATGGGCCAAGTGCCGCCTGTAATATCGCGGCAGCATCGATTCTGGGCACAGCCGGCACACCACCGGCTGCCTGCAATGGAACACGTAGTTGCGGTAAGTCTGATCCATGTAGTTGCGGTGAGTCTGATCCATCTCGGCAAACTAAACTCTGCCACAATAATGCATCTGTTTTTATACCAAAAAATAGTGTTTAGAATGAGATTTCTTTATTGATCGATATTGGGCTTTCTAACTCTCGACAAACCAGCGATCCCCCGTATGACCAGCGACGCACTCGTCACGCCGGACTCGCTTGGGCGGCGGCGCATTCTCGTCAAATCTGGCACAGGCTGCTTGCAACTGAATACTAATTTTTCGTAACTCTTTCCCACTTCAGTGCCTAAATATTTAAATATATAAGGCTTAAGGCTAAGGGCTTCATGATGGGGCCCCACGGCTGGCGCTCCGTAGGGCTCCGCTGGCATGTGGGGCCCCACGGCTGGCGCTCCGTAGGGCTCCGCTGGCATGTGGGGCCCCAAAACACAAAACAAAAACCCAGTTCCTCGATTGCCCGTGCTCTGAAAAAATCTTCAATTCGGATGAGTCTACTTTCGTGACCTTGAAACTATTACCTATGGGTAGCAGTTTTGATATCCTGCATAAGTTGGCATTAAAACAATTCATACATATATGTATGTACAGTACTATATATATAGTCTTTAAAATAAAGTATTCGGAGTACCGTTCGAATTGTTTTATAATTTATTAGATTATAGAAGTGAACCAAATAAAAAATTTCTAAAAAGCTTACATTTCTAAAAGATTTACAACAATCAGCAAAAAAACTAAAAAATTGGCATCACTGCTCCTGCCCATATGATGCATCGCCCATAGACACACATACAAGTGTGCATGTATATACGTGGCAACCTGGCACACACACACACACACACGGAGGGGGAAGTATGAATGGATGGGAAGCTGTGACGTTAGCAAATTGAAAGGTTTTATATGAAAACGTGTTGCTCCCTCGGCGGTCGAATGAAGACTGCAGTGCAGTTCATCCCCACTCCAGGCCTGCTGCGCTCTGATTGGCTGGAGATAAGAATGCTGGGCCCTGATTGGCCAGAGATCAAATCTGCTGATAAGAGTTTACATTCCGAGTGCTGCCTTCGCGCGCGACCCATTCACTCTTGAAACTTTAGTTGGTGAGGAGTGAAGCAGGCAGCTCCCTTACCGCCTAAAGTTTTTTTAATTTTATAATTAATACTTAATGAGGGGCTGGCGCTCCGTAGGGCTCCGCTGGCATGTGGGGCCCCAAAACACAAAACAAAAACCCAGTTCCTCGATTGCCCGTGCTCTGAAAAAATCTTCAATTCTGATGAGTCTACTTTCGTGACCTTGAAACTATTACCTATGGGTAGCAGTTTTGATATCCTGCATAAGTTGGCATTAAAACAATTCATACATATATGTATGTACAGTACTATATATATAGTCTTTAAAATAAAGTATTCGGAGTACCGTTCGAATTGTTTTATAATTTATTAGATTATAGAAGTGAACCAAATAAAAAATTTCTAAAAAGCTTACATTTCTAAAAGATTTACAACAATCAGCAAAAAAACTAAAAAATTGGCATCACTGCTCCTGCCCATATGATGCATCGCCCATAGACACACATACAAGTGTGCATGTATATACGTGGCAACCTGGCACACACACACACACGGAGGGGGAAGTATGAATGGATGGGAAGCTGTGACGTTAGCAAATTGAAAGGTTTTATATGAAAACGTGTTGCTCCCTCGGCGGTCGAATGAAGACTGCAGTGCAGTTCATCCCCACTCCAGGCCTGCTGCGCTCTGATTGGCTGGAGATAAGAATGCTGGGCCCTGATTGGCCAGAGATCAAATCTGCTGATAAGAGTTTACATTCCGAGTGCTGCCTTCGCGCGCGACCCATTCACTTTTGAAACTTTAGTTGGTGAGGAGTGAAGCAGGCAGCTCCCTTACCGCCTAAAGTTTTTTTAATTTTATAATTAATACTTAATGAGGGGCTGGCGCTCCGTAGGGCTCCGCTGGCATGTGGGGCCCCAAAACACAAAACAAAAACCCAGTTCCTCGATTGCCCGTGCTCTGAAAAAATCTTCAATTCGGATGAGTCTACTTTCGTGACCTTGAAACTATTACCTATGGGTAGCAGTTTTGATATCCTGCATAAGTTGGCATTAAAACAATTCATACATATATGTATGTACAGTACTATATATATAGTCTTTAAAATAAAGTATTCGGAGTACCGTTCGAATTGTTTTATAATTTATTAGATTATAGAAGTGAACCAAATAAAAAATTTCTAAAAAGCTTACATTTCTAAAAGATTTACAACAATCAGCAAAAAAACTAAAAAATTGGCATCACTGCTCCTGCCCATATGATGCATCGCCCATAGACACACATACAAGTGTGCATGTATATACGTGGCAACCTGGCACACACACACACACGGAGGGGGAAGTATGAATGGATGGGAAGCTGTGACGTTAGCAAATTGAAAGGTTTTATATGAAAACGTGTTGCTCCCTCGGCGGTCGAATGAAGACTGCAGTGCAGTTCATCCCCACTCCAGGCCTGCTGCGCTCTGATTGGCTGGAGATAAGAATGCTGGGCCCTGATTGGCCAGAGATCAAATCTGCTGATAAGAGTTTACATTCCGAGTGCTGCCTTCGCGCGCGACCCATTCACTCTTGAAACTTTAGTTGGTGAGGAGTGAAGCAGGCAGCTCCCTTACCGCCTAAAGTTTTTTTAATTTTATAATTAATACTTAATGAGGGGCTGGCGCTCCGTAGGGCTCCGCTGGCATGTGGGGCCCCAAAACACAAAACAAAAACCCAGTTCCTCGATTGCCCGTGCTCTGAAAAAATCTTCAATTCTGATGAGTCTACTTTCGTGACCTTGAAACTATTACCTATGGGTAGCAGTTTTGATATCCTGCATAAGTTGGCATTAAAACAATTCATACATATATGTATGTACAGTACTATATATATAGTCTTTAAAATAAAGTATTCGGAGTACCGTTCGAATTGTTTTATAATTTATTAGATTATAGAAGTGAACCAAATAAAAAATTTCTAAAAAGCTTACATTTCTAAAAGATTTACAACAATCAGCAAAAAAACTAAAAAATTGGCATCACTGCTCCTGCCCATATGATGCATCGCCCATAGACACACATACAAGTGTGCATGTATATACGTGGCAACCTGGCACACACACACACACACGGAGGGGGAAGTATGAATGGATGGGAAGCTGTGACGTTAGCAAATTGAAAGGTTTTATATGAAAACGTGTTGCTCCCTCGGCGGTCGAATGAAGACTGCAGTGCAGTTCATCCCCACTCCAGGCCTGCTGCGCTCTGATTGGCTGGAGATAAGAATGCTGGGCCCTGATTGGCCAGAGATCAAATCTGCTGATAAGAGTTTACATTCCGAGTGCTGCCTTCGCGCGCGACCCATTCACTCTTGAAACTTTAGTTGGTGAGGAGTGAAGCAGGCAGCTCCCTTACCGCCTAAAGTTTTTTTAATTTTATAATTAATACTTAATGAGGGGCTGGCGCTCCGTAGGGCTCCGCTGGCATGTGGGGCCCCAAAACACAAAACAAAAACCCAGTTCCTCGATTGCCCGTGCTCTGAAAAAATCTTCAATTCTGATGAGTCTACTTTCGTGACCTTTGACCCCAAGTCTTGATGGGAATCTATTTTTTTTTCCAACAAAGGACCAAATACACGAGAAATTCCGAGTTCTGTTGTGGAGTGCTCGTGAGCGCATCTACGAGGCGAACGGTGTCAAGGTGGTCGCTCGTGACTGCTAGGTGTAGTAGGGTGTTGCCGTCGTTATCTGTTTTATTGGTAGCTGCTCCAAGTTCGAATAACCTCTTGGCGGACACGATGCAGCCGTACCGGCACGCGACTATCAGCGGGGTCCGGTCTTCGGAATCGGTTGCATCTATGGACGCTCCGCGGCGCACCAGCACACCGATAAACTCCCCCATATTGGCCTCGGCGGCGCGGTGTAGTGCAGTTGATCCCGATGGGTCCCGTGCATCAAAGTCTGGGTGGGTATCTAGTAAAATCGCGGCTTGCTTGTCCATTGTAATGTACTAACTGCTATGTGCGGTATTGGAACCAGTTGCTTTATATATACGAGAGAAAAAGGCGGGGTACGATTAAAAATACATTTATTCATCTTTGAGAGGAGTTTTGGGCGAGTCAAATTGCAGCAACTCGTGCGCGAGGCCCTGCGCGCCTGCGGAGAGGACGAAAATGTGCTGGGCGCCCGCCTCGAGGTGCTTGGCTCTAGTTAAGCTGTCTCATCACTAGTTAAGATGCCGTTTCATCCACCAACCAGCTTGGACTACGCACACTCGTACAAATACGTCACCGGGCGGCAGAAGCTACTCAACTTTAACCACTACCTGCGCATCTGGCCGCACATATTTTCGCATGCCATCATCGAGATATCGTACAACCACTCTGTGCGCCCGGGCGACAGTCCGGAGCACAACATCTATGTAGTAGTTAGGGGAAATAAAAAATTTTGCCAACAAGTCTCGTGTAATCAATTCTATCCGCGCGGCAAGCAGTGCACCTGTGACGACACCCCCCGCGTCTTCAAGTCTGGCAACAGCGATGTAGTTGCATGCCAGTCCGCCTGCTTCAATTACTGCCCGGCTCTTCGGCGATGCCGTCCTCGATGTACCACGCAAAGGGCGACTGCTGCTCCCTGCTGAGCGGCACCTTCGCTATGGCTGTAGACGACTACGCGCGCTCCACGCACCACCCCGCGCCCCGGGTCGATACCATCGGCACCGGCTTCGACATTGAGGAGGACGGATACAATGACGGAAACAACAATGTTACGTTTAGGGCGCGCATCAACAAATATTACTGCGACGACTTTCATCTGCAGTTTAAGGACGGTAGGTGCGATACCACTACCTTTGAAGATATTTTCGGGTGCGTGGGGTCGTCTGTGCTCTTCAAGGCTTTCCAGTACGGCACCCGCTATTTCGAGACTGGGGTGGGCGCCGCCGACGTGCAGCGGCCGAACCTGCCACCCATCAAGACCAGTCCCCGGCCACCGTTTGACCAGTGGTACCGCGACACCAACCCGGGCGCCTACTTTATCAGCCCCGATGTCACGCTCTTTCAACTCGGCATGACGCGTGCCAATATGGAGCACCTCATCTTTACCACCGAGTACGGGTGGGAGGGCCGGCTGGTCGAGCCGCTGCTCATATACCAGACCCCGTCCCTCCATACCGACGGCACAATTGGAGTCGATTTTCTCGCGCGCAACAGGGACCGGCCCGCGCACATGCGGTACCTGCACCAGGGCCGGCGCGAGATTGACGAATTTGAAGCGGTCGAGATGCTTGTCCGCCACATACGAGCAAAGCTGGATATGCCGGAAAAAGAGGATAAAGAACCCGACAAATCCATAACGACTGAAGAACGGGTATATGCATTTCTGCACTCGCTCGTCAGCGAAGATACCGCCATTGGCCTGGGCGCGAACGGAGTCACAATTGCACTGCAAAAGATGGAAAAGGTGTTCCTGAAGCTGGCCGAGCGACTGGGCCGCGTGACCTTTACGCGCACAATGATTGAGATTGGCATCAACGCCTTCAAGGCAACCCTCAATTTTGTAGTGGCGGCCACGGCGCGCGTGCTAGGCATGGCCATAAAGTTTGCCGTCTCCCTAATGAACCCCGTGATGGTCGCGCTCGATGTGATTGCGCTCGTAGACCTCTTTCTGGGATTTCAGGACCTCTTCCACAGCAAGGAGCTCGGTGACCAGGCCGCCGCCGACCAGTACAGCATCGTGGGCCTGCAGCACCTGGAGCAGCAGTACGGCACCCGCACGGTCGAAATGAGCCCCGTAATGGTCATGGCGCTGATCGAGGCCAGTCTGCAGCCTACAGACGGGCAACCCCCAGTAGAGACACCGGCCACCCACCCCCACTTGCTTTCGATTATGCCGCTGGCCGGGGGCAACCCCAATATAGGGTACTCGCTCAACTACTTGGATCTGCAGGCCAAAGATGACCCCCTACCGACACTCGTGTGGTACAGCGACCACCTCTTGAGTCTGACCACCAATTCCGACGGGCTGCCGATCAACTGGGAGGATGAAGATGAAGAAAATACCGCCGTAACTGATGCCAAGCTCTATGATAACATACGGAATTTCCGTGTCGACTCGTTTGACCAATACAGCGACTACATTGGACTGACACTCGATAGGGTCGACACACTACTGAAGATTGTGCCCGCCGCCTTGCTACTCACACTCGTGTCGGCCGCGACAGTAGGCAAGGAAGTATCCGTCTTCTTGATCTTGGCGATGGCCGCCCTATGCCTCTACTACACGTTTGTCGTGAAATAAAACAACTCTAATTCTCTAATCAAGTATATTGGAAACAACAACAATTTTCGAGAGCGCAGACCGGATCCACCGCGTCGCTGGCACCCTGGTCATCCACCGGACCCTAGCTCTGGCTGGTTTTGGCAACTGCGGCTGCTCTTCAAAGAACGGACTCGCCATCGTGCAACTCGCTCGGTGGGTGGCAAAGTTGTGACAAGTAGTTTTTCCTGCGACTCGTTTTTAAAGATTGTCGGAAAAAAAATGTCAGAGTGTTTGTTGTCGGTGAGTTTTTTTGCAGGCATACCACAGCTTGCCCACAGGGGTCCCGGCCAAAACCTTGCGGGCAAACACCCCCTGGCCCGCAGCTTGCCCGCAAGATTTCGTTACTTTTATATGGCAGGATAACAAAGTTCAGCGGGCAAGCTGCGGGCCGAGACAATTTGCCCGCAAAAATCCCGCGTGATGCAACTCAGTTTTTGCGGGCAAGTTGCGGGCAGCCCCGCACTTTGCCCACATGCAGCATACCGTTCTCGATTTTCGATCTTGGCGATCGCGCAGGCCGGTCGGGCGGGACCAGCTCTTGTTAATTTTTGACAAGCCGATCGAGTTGCGGGTCGCTGTCGGTGTCGAGGGCTAAATTAAGTAAGCACAATGGAAATTGATGTGCCCTATATGGGGGGTCCACCGCCCAACACTAAACTAGGCGAGCTGGTGCTGGACCAAAAGACCCCGGACCTGTACCACTACACCAACCTGGCGCGCTGCGCCGCAATATTCAACTACCTCTTTTTCGGCATCGTGGCCCACAACACCATTGCCGACATCTTTAACCACTTTGTCGACGTCACCAACCCGACAGCGATACTCGATTTTTTTACCGAGCGCTTTGAAGAATTCATGTATACATATTTACGCACGAGATTCGGGCCGTACGAGAACATAAAGTTCCACCAGATGGACCAAGTGCCGTCCATGAGCTTCCCGATCAACATCTTTATCGAAAACATGTGCAGTTTGCTGGTTGTCACCTTCAGCCGGGCCGCGCTCGCCCGTTTGATTGGCAACATCAAGCTCTTCTTCTTCCTCTACGACAATAATGACGGCTATATCCGGGCTCCGCACGCCAACGACAGCAACTGGGACGCCTCCGCCACCGGCTACTCCGAGGACGAATACCGGCAGGTCCTCAACAAGATATCCACCGACATATGCATAGAAGAGTCGGCCGAGACGCTGTACCAGTACCACACCAACGACGCCGGCCGCTACGACCCGCCCGAGCGCGAGCTCATCGATGTGCGCTTCTGCGGCAACGGGCCCCAGTTTTTCAACATAAACACCACAGGCAACCAAGAAGCCGGCACCTGTCCAGATATTCGCATCATCGAGCGCCAGGTGCACGCCAATCTCTCAGATATCTGGACGGCGCGCAACAAGATTCACCTCTCGTACCTCACGGTCATCTCGGTCATCATGGAGACTGCCATCCAGCCTGTGCTCATCCACTTTATCGACCAGAACCCCATCGACGGCAAGCCCGACAAACAGACCCACGCCCGCTTCAGACCCATCTATGAGGCGATGAAAAAAACAGTCAATATAAAGATCAGTAAACCAGTTGCCGGAACCACATTCTCGTTCAAGACGCGAAAGACTTAAGATGGCGCTCCAGATGCCAAAGTTCAAGGCCCCCGCCGCGGCGGCCAAGAAAAAAAGAGAGACGCCCTACGACAAGGAACTAAAGCGCATCCAAGAGGTACGCAGGGCCGCCGGCCAGACGCGGCTGGATCCAGTCAACTACAACACCTTTTTCACGAGCAGGGTGGCGCTCCACGATATGTGCCAGGACCTGCTTCGGCCGTGCGACTTCCAGAGCCCCGAGTGGCACTCACTCTTAAAGAGATGCAATTTCAAGTACCATCACGCCAAGGTCGACGACAACACGGTCTACATAAAGCTGGGCGCCGCCAGCAGCGCCAGTACCAAGTACGCGCACACCATCGATTGCCTGCAGAGCAGCTTTTCCTATGCTGCATTCTACGCCTTTTTGGTGCGCACCAACTTTCACAAGCTGCCCGTACGCATCGACAATAGACTCAACTTTGCCGAGATGGTGTTTTTTTTACAACGCACAAATCTGCTATTGTACATCATATTGATGAAGAGAAAAATAAACTTTGTAGTAATCTAAAATTTGTCTAAGTCATTTTAAATAGGAGAACCGTCAAGAGAGCGATTATTGTGATTCCGCTCAGCTGGCTGACTTTGTTTTGCTTCGTGATGAGCCCCTGCCGCTCGTGCTTCTTCTCCTGCGACAGCGTGTAGAGTGTACGTATGCGGTCATCGACAATTGTCTGGCCCTTGAATATGCGCTCCACCTCCGCGTAGTGCATGAGGCGGTAGTGCCCGTACGCCAGGTTGAACACGAGGTCCTGGTTGAACTTGTACTCTGGCTGCTGCAGCAGCTCGCCGATCGCCGCCAGCCCCCGCTCGATATCCGACTTGCGGTTAGAACGTACGTCGGCATAGGCGCGCTCGTACTGGTTGTCCATCTTAAAATATGCGCACTCGGTGGATCTGATGACGTCATCCGGGGTCAAATATCGTATGCCCGTGACCCCTCCTTGAAAAACTGGCGCCGACCCCTCCTTGACACGGCCTGATGACGTCATCCGGGGTCAAAGGTCGCAAAAGTGCACTATGGCAGCCCGATCACCAATCGACTGAATTTTTTCTGTCCAGCCCTGACCCGATGACGTCATCAAAATTAAGTCTTATTCTTATATACTCGGAGTGTTGTTCGGGAACTCACTCGATTGGGGAGATTCGGAGTGGTGAATGTATAAAGGCGTGTGAGGGATCATGATAGTTTAGTTGTTATCGAGATGTCGAAGAGTTACGAGAATTTTGTAAACAAAGAAAAGCAGAAGTTGGTGTGCCGGTTGTGCCCGGAATTGGTTTTGCCGCGCTCTTACAGACGGCACCTGGCCACTGCTCATCAACAGGAGATAATCCAAGTGTGCATTTGGTGTAACAACTACCGATGGAATAAGCGATCAAAAAATGATAATTCGGATGGAGCTCTTGAAGCAACTGGAGGTAAAGGACCGTCAGCTGGAGGTAAAGGACCGTCAGCTGGAGGTAAAGGACCGTCAGCTGGAGGTAAAGGACCGTCAGCTGGAGGTAAAGGACCGTCAGATCCAGTGGCACCAACGCATATTTGAGGAAATGCTCGATATCATAAAAAAGCAGAATATAAAATATGAGCAGAATCTAGAAATAAACTAGTCTTTTTCTCTTTTGCACGCCCAATACCCTGCTCTAGTTGCACCACCATTTAATACTAACGAGATGCGCAGAAGACCAAGGCGGGGTCAACAATTTTCATCCGCTGCTGGACATGCCGAGCTCGAACCCTCGGGGAGCTCCAGTCATATCGAGCGCACTCCCATAGATAAGATGACGGTTTCGATGGTGGTGGTTGTCGAACTTCCCGCCATATCCGACTGACTAGCGAAGCTGCGCGAGCGATTCCGACAGATGTGTAAGGTAAGAGATGACTACATTTGAAGAGCTCTATCGGCGTATGATTTTGAATAAATACGGTGCGAAATTTTTTCAGTATTTAGTCGAGACACTGATTTTGAGTGTGACGGTATTACTCAGTTGTATTGTGTATGTAAATTCGCTATGTCGTCAATCGACGAGCTCCAAAAGCAAGCTGAAGAATCTATTGGAAACATTATTCAGCTGAGTCGCATCCCGAGTAGTGACCGGCAGTGTGTCAAGCAGCAGCTCATCACCTATATGGGCGATGGCAGTGTTCCCGAGTTGCTTCGCTTCCTGTACCATGCATTTGTGCCGGCCGAGGACGATGTAAAATTTTTCACTTACGAGCCGGCAATCAACGCCCAGGGGGTGGCTATCGCAACGAGGCCCGAGCCCATCACCTATGTCGGATACCACTGCCTGCTGTGTGTGCTTTATGTGCGTTTCCTGCGCGGCCTCCCCGCTCACTCGATTCAGTTGCAGTTTAAGGGGCTGCCGTTTCGCCGGCTGCTCGTGGACCTGGACGACCCCGTGCCGAACCAGCTCGATAAGGGACTGCAGTACGTTTTCGACAAGTTGGCGCGCTACGATATTGGGCCGGACAAGGTCACGATATCGCGGCGCAAGGAGTCGCCCAAATCGTCGTTTCACCTGGTATCGAAGGCGCAGTTTGACACGCTCACCAACGACTTGCTCTTGATGGATTTGGCCAGCGGACTTAATCCCGGCGGAGGGGTTTCCATCGACCTGGTCGAGTGCTGGACACTGCCCGGGGGACGCAGCCACCTGATATACGATACCAGCGACGCCGTCTTTGTAGAGCGGCCCACCATTGACCAGTGGTTCAGATTGTCGCCCGTGGCCGTCGACAAGCGCAAGATATACACGCTATTTACGCGGCCGGCCACCAAGGCAGCTGTACCGTACATCGCGGGACATAATGGATTCTTCGAGACGACATTTGTGCCTTCGGGCAGGCTTGATTTCTTCTACAGCAAATTTAATTTATCGTCGCGCATCGGATTTCATTCAGATAGGCGGTCGCTGCAGGTGAACCAAAACACGCTCGAGCAACTCTTTCGCTGCCACATACAGTTGTGTAACCGCGCGACCTGGACCACCGTGTCGGATTCCGCTTCGGTAGATGAAGCGGCGCAACACGATCTGCTCGAGAGGGAAGAGTTTTACGACATTGTGTTCAAGACCGATATCGCCTTTCGGCGGCCCATCAGCGAGATTTTCGAATCTGTGTGCGCAGAGGAAGATGAGCCAGACAATATCGATGATCTCTTTACCACCATCAACATGGTGCGCAGCGAGCTCGATGACGACGAGGGTGCGTGCGACCTGGACGCAATCAGGCGCAAGTGCGACCCGGTGCTGACCGAGGACGAAGCCAAGCTGATGAAGCAGATATATAACGTATGTTCCGAGCGGGTCGACGACACCACCTGGACGCGCATCTTTAGGCTGATTGATATCTGTATTGGGAAGCAGTGGCCGGACCTGGCCGCCGTTATTCCGTATGCCTATGCCGTGTACTGTGAAGCGCATAACCTACCGTGTTGTGTAGATAGAAAATTTATTGAAAAGCGGCTCAACGACTGCAAGTTGTCGCTAAACGTCAACATAAACCTCACAGAGAGCCAGTTGCAGCACAACGAGATGCTGGCTTCGATGTACCGCCATATATTTACCGAGATGCTCAACGCTGGCCACGTTACCTCGGTCGTGTCGCTGTTTCTGCGGGCCAAGCTGCACTCGTCCGAGCAGACGCTGCGGGACAAGATCAACAATGTCTATGGACTGCTGCTGATTCTCGCGCAACCGCCCGCGCTCCAGTTTACCATCCTGCACATACTCGGACCAGATGTCCAGATGAACCTCGAGAGTTACACCACCGCGATCACCGGCACCTTCATCTTTCCAGATTTGCTGTTTTTTTTACTCGACATGGGCCGGCTGCCGAACGTGCAGGCGCGATTTGAGCACTTTGGCAAGGTCTTTGGGGCGACCGCCGGCGAAAGGGAACAACCCCCGGCCAAGCGCAAGCGCGGGAACACAAACCAGCCCAAGCCCGCCGCTACCAACGATGTGTCGAAGCTCTTTACCAAATATGTGGCGTTTTTGGTATCCAAGGACGACAACTACATCCTGGTCTACTACGAGCACTCGTACAAGCGAGTCGAGCCCAACGAGCTGGCGATTGTCGATTACTCGCTCGCCCACCGAGTTACAGATACAGAGCCGGCCTTTTTGGTTTACTGGTACAGGCGCAAGCCGGGCATATATGACCCCATCACCCGCATATTTGAGGCGCACTCGCCCAGCTACTTTGGGCTCATCAATATCAAGACTGACGACAACATGACGCGCATGATTAACGATGAATCAATTCTCTATAATTGCTTCGACGACACACTCAAAAATGTACTGTTTGATTGCTTGCTCAAGGCCCGCCATTTCATCAATTATTGCCACTACAATCGAGCGATGACCACGCTCACGACCACCATCTTCAACCCCCTCACGCAGAACCCCAACGACCTGGTTGCATTTAACCACCTTACTACCTCGTACCAGGCGCTGCCGCTGGACCTCAACGATGTGCCGCTGCCGCCCGCCATCTTTGCAGACCTGGCCCACTGCCACCCACTCTTGTATAAATTCATGAGTCATCTGTACATGGTATTTTGCGCCTACTCGGCGAGGGAGCCGTTGTGTGTCAAGTACCCCGGCTGCACCGTGCTGCGCATCTTTTCCGACGTGTCGGAGGCCTACTACACCGGTACCGTATCGGAAAGCGATACAAGCACCGATGACGACGTGGCGATGGATGTCGACGGCGGGGGCGCGCGACCTCAACAAATCAATTTTGCCAATATCGATGAGGACGAGCCAGTCATCAATGAGGACTTGGTCGACTTGATTCGCCGGCACATACATTCAAAGAGCCTCTCCAATAAGGACCTTGTCACCGACAACCGCATCATGCTGCTGCAACACAACACCCTATACGAGACTGACGATATCTACAGTACGATCAATATAATGGCGTTTAAGGCATTTCTAAACTCCACCACCGACACGAGCCTCGTGCAGATTCCACCCCGCTACACATCGTTTGTTTTTCTCATCTTGACGTGGTTTGTGCGGATGGGACGCCACCACATACACGCAGACACGGCCTTTTTCCGCAAACTCGACGACAACCAAGAGGCGCTATATGGAGATATTTGCGAGCTTTTGATTAAACATTGCGGCAACGTTGTGCTGTCGTATGGCGGATCTACGCTGGCGAAACTGTTTGAGAAATTCTACTTTGCCACAATGGTCACCCTGCCGGATGATGAACTCAACACCTTTATTCGCGGCTACAGCCTAGAGCGCGGATACCCTCAGCCCAACAAACTGCCGGCCGATATCTATCAGCACATATTTGGCGGCATCGTCAATCTCGTTATGCAGGGACAGTTTGAGGCCGGCACAATGGTTGATCTCTTGAAGAGTCTCTGCGGCCTCACGTACAAGGGCAACACTACCCGTGAGGCGCTAGTCTTCTACAACAGGACCGGCACCGGCAAGAATTTCTTTATCGAGATCATCATGAAGTTGTTTGCCACCGATGTCAAGCAGCACTTTAATGGAGCCGATCTGCTCAACTGCGAAAAGGATTCGGGCAACATCTTTACGTTTCCATTCGCCGCCAACCTGGTTGTATGGTTTGATGAGGTCAAGAAGGTCGGCAGCGAGTTTAAAAACATTTGCAACTTTAGCGTGCTCAGTGAGCGCAAATTCTTTACGCAAAACTTTTCCAAACTGCGTATCGCGTGCCAGCCCATATTTTCATCGAACCCCGTTCCCGCCACCTCAGACACGGCCGAAATTGTACGCATGAAGCTATTTAATCGCCGATACCAGTTTGCCGAAGTAGTGGCGGGCGCTAAATTTGCGCGGACAGATTTCGTTAATGACGGTACACTCAAGTATACAAATGAAGTTCTCGGCTGCCAGCTGACGATGCAGAAATATGCCATGTACAAGAAACTGGATTCGGGCGAAACCGGACTCTATTTATTTATCTGGATGATGACTGACATGTTTTATAATCATTTGTCGCAGCCACTGTCGCAGAAAAAATCACCAGAATTGGCCCATAATACGGAGATTGTCATTAATAATAATCAACCGACCAGAAATATCGCCGGCAACGTGGGGGTTAGTGCTTTGCCCATGAAGATTACAGATTTCAACCGGATAATGGTGGAAAAATTTTCACAAATGAAGCACTTGATGTCTTCTAAATTTGAAACTTCAAAAGCTCTAAACGAGATTGTTGATAGCTTTTCAACACAAGTATGTGGTGAAAACATTTTTGTCAAGATCCGGTAACTGCAATAAAAATTTTTTAGACAATAACAGTCAGCCGCGCGAGTATGGTGATGCTAGAGATAGTTGTAGTTTACGCTTGTGTTTTTTCGTATTCATGATCTTTTGCTTTTTTACCGTCCTAAAATCTCTCTTTTCATGTGACCACAATGTGGTTGTTGTTTAATCACACGGCTGGCCAGTCGCAATAGTTGTGTAAATAGCTGGTAATCCACGATTGTGTAATAGTTGTTTAAGATTAGTTTAATAAAGTACTCTAAATCTATTCTCTGTGTTTTGAATATGTGGGCAAATATATGGAAGACGATTCCGTGGCCGTATTCAATCTTTAAAAGTTTCACGTTATTCATGTGCACCAATACAGTTGCCTGTGGTGTTTCTAAATTGTACAATTGATGCATCATCTCACAAAAGGCTTCATACTGCACGGTGCAGATTTTTTGCATTTTTTCTAGATTCCTACTCATATCAACACCACCGAGCGAGTGCGAACCGACAATAATTGTTTGCATAACTTGTGAATACGTAATGTGTTGTGATAATCTCTCGAGCAGGAATGGGTTGCCTTTGGTATCACCTTGCAACAACATGGGCGGCATATTGCATTTCAGGATTTTACTGTGGTCCAAGAATAGCATCTCGACAGATATGCATTGTTTATTGCCGACCAGAAACAAATGACAAATTGACATTGATGGGTTACTCTGAAACTCATTAATCACTTCCCGTGTGACAAAGCAGGACGGCAGTTTCCTCAAATTTAGCCAGAATTCCACTTCTTCTGAATCCATGCGATAGTCTGTACACTGGCAGACTAGATTAAATTGATGGCCCGCTTTATGCACAATCTTTTCAATGTCAGACTCGGCGGAGATAATCTTTCCAGATACGTTGGCCGAGACAAAATTTACGTCTACGAGCTCATAAGGCTCGACTGTGCTCATCAGTGTGCAGGCCCCGTCTCCGATCAAGGCCTCGATTATCGGTATCATTAGCGGGCTCTCGCGCAGTGTTTGCTCATTTGTGGCTATAAATATCCGTTGCACGGGCAACAGCTGTGGCTGCATGCTAAATTTGTGCTGTAATTGGGTCTCTGAAGCAAATATTGCGATAAAGGACTTCCGTTCACCCTCGCCCCCGGTCAACGAAATATAAAAGTCATTCACAATGTTTGTTTTCTCAATGCGGAATTCTTTCGCCTCGATTTGATTGAGTAATTTCTCTACCGCCGAAAAAAAACTCATATCGCCGCGCAGAATAAACAGGGGCGACGCAAACAGGTTTATGGCGCCGTGCTGCACTGCCTGCCGCTCCAAGTAAATTAATGCGGGCTCCTCGTATACACCGTTCACGTACAGTAGCTCGGGCTGGCGCTCCTCGGCAGCGGTAGCGGTAGCCAGCAACTTGCAGGCAGCCAGTGTGTCGCCAGTGTACGGCGGGCGCTCTGGTGCTGCTGTGTCTGACCATTCGCGGAAGAGGCGGTCAAGTGTACCGCCCTGCTCCGCCCGCAGATAGCGTACACAATTATTGAGCATGATGTTGTTTAGGTGAAGCTGATTAATGTTTTTCTTGTATTTTTCGTAGATTGACCTGGTCAGCCAGTATATGGTGTGTGTGATCATCGTGATGCGGCACCTTATAAGATGCGTTCAGAACTGGAGAATATAAACAAGTACAGGGCAGTGATTGTTTTTGATACGTGCTTTTTAAAATATACGAGGCACGAGCACCAGCTGATTGCAGACTTTTTGAAAAACAACAAGGTCACAATAATGTGGACTTCCCAGTCGTGGGTCGATAGGGGGGATACAATATTTAATAAAACGATACACGGCCTAATTAATTCTGTCAAGTCTCAGTATTGGCTGCGCCGTGAACTGCGACACAACAAAGACTGGCTCTCGCTGCCAACCATTCTGCTCGACGTGCACTCTGAATCGCTATCGCGCGGGAATTTCGATTTTGCCTTTAATCTCAACGATTACGTTCACCGCGGCTTGAATATCAACGTAAACGTTTTCCAATTACTCGCCGACATCGAGAAGAGCCTAGTCAACTGGTATTCCAGGGATGGAGGAGCATGAATTTACAATCGATGTGCCAACTGATGTGCACACGCTCTACAAAATGAAGGAAATTGTTAGTAAGTGGCAGTTGATGAAAACATTTGTGATGGAGGGCGGTGTTCGCATTCGTTTCGACCAGAACAGCGTGATTGTGCAGAAAAAGGTAAAAAAATACCAAAAGGCTTCAATAACAGACACCACCATCGTCGATGGAGCAGTAATCTTCTTAAATGTGGCGGAAACTACATCCACCGAGACTCTTATCGAGGACCGCAAAATGTTTGTGGACGCGGTTACCAAGGTGCCGGTAAAGACCATCAACAATCGCGTCTATGTCAAGCAACTGGACAATTTGCGAGTGAGTGTCGATAGTACCGTGTCGCCAATTGATTCGGATTGCTGTTTTGAAAATGTTGTTGAGAATAGCTTCAACGAAAGCCATTTCCTTCGCATCGAATGGTAAACAGATAGCAAAGATATCGGAGAATTCATGCGAGTAGTCAAAGGCAATTGTCTGGCGACGAGCTTGTTGACATATCACTTTAGAAAAACACTCGTCTTAAAAAATGTGCTCAAGGCACCACCACCATCGCGCTCGTACTGGAATCATCTGGAACCATCCTTGACGGTTAGATACACTGCACTCAAATTGGATGGGGTCCGGCATGTCGGATTTATCTTCAATGATTGCTGCCTGATACCGGATAAGAACAAAACTATCCTTATAAAAAACTTGAATGTAATGCAAGTGCTGGCTGTTTTCCTAGAGGAGATTTGCGGAGAGTTTTTTTTGATTGATATTTTCGCAATACTAAACCTCGACGGCTCCATTTACAAAAAGGTCTCTTCTATTGAGGCCATACCAATGATACAATTTATAGACTCGAAAAATATTGCAAGCTTAAAATGCAACAAATACTACATGGGCTACCTTGACCGCGTACCTGATTATGGGTTGCCCAGTGATGGGTTGCTGTATTTTACCGAGAAGAGAATCATAAAGTGCAAAGGAATAAATACCATCGATTTAATCTACAAAGATGGAAAATTCCTTTTAAGCGACAATGTAGAATTCTCATCGGTATATGGGGAGTACTCGATCATGTTTGATGAGGCCATATCAAAGACGGGAAATTCCATTAGAAACTTTGTCGTCGTTGAATTCAATGTTGTGGAGGGGGAGAAAAAAATTTTATTCAACAGATTTAGGTTCGATAAAACTAATGCCAATTGTAGGAAAACTCTCGATGAAATATTGAAATAAATGTATCTTTTTTCAATAAATGTCTTAATAATCTAGGAATTCTTTTATTATGATTTGACTCATGTTAACTTCGGCGTTGGGTGCACGAATACCATTTATCGGTATAACAATGCGGATTGGATGGGTGGGGTTGCTGGTTGTAGCTGTCAGCACCATAGGATCCAAGTTGGCGAGAACAAAGGATACGACCTTGATGATTTCGCTTTTGTTTTCGTAGTCGTTGAGCTTGTCTTTATTAGATATGATGGAGTTGTACTTCTTTATCGAGTTGAGTATTGGATACCCGAATCCGTGTATAAACATTCCATTGTAAATGGCGCAGTTGTGAGCATAGCCGAGCTGGCCGGGACGAATATTTATGTAGTATGTCATGATTTTTAGTTGATCGATGGTGTTGAACTCGCTCAGTGGAACATTGAAAATCATCAGTCCAGAGTTTCCGTCGTCGCCGTTTATGTTGCATGCGTCTTGGAAGTTATCTTTGCACCATTTATTGTTGAGGCATTTTGTGTACTCCTCGGTCGAGAACATGAGTGGGATATTGATGTCTTTGGTGATGTTGGCGTATGGCTCCAAGATTTCTTGATAGGCCTTTTTCAGCTCCAGAATGTATTGTTGGAGATTCGTAAAGTGCTTGTCCTGGACATTTTTACCGACCGGGTTAAACAGTACGTTGTGGAAGCGGGCAATGTCTTCCTTTTCAGAGGTGGAGAGGCCGGTGTTGTTGAGATCCTGCATGGCGTCTTGGTAGCTGTAGTTGGTGGACCGACACGATGTGATTGTATTGTGGCGGTGGAATTTCGCATCATTCAGCGAGACGGGGGCTAGCACCATGCCGCCGTTGTTTGAGAACCGGACGAGCGACATGCCCATAACCAGTTGGTAGTGGCGGTAGCAGAGACATCCGACCAATAGACCAGAGTTGATGTCGCAGTTTTTCGTGAGCGCGTAGAGGCATATGCCCTTTAGCTTGGTTTTGCATTGGCGCATTCCTTCGTTGTTGGCGTTAAATTTAAACTCTGCATTAATGTAGGACTCCTCGGCCGCATCGGGGGCGGCTGGTGCATCGACTCCCCCGACGTCTCGGTCGGTGCCGTAGTTGGAGGCGCTAGCGCCACCCTGAGTTTGGTATTGGTTTTGCTGTTGGCTCATCCTTACTTATATCAATGGGTCTTTTTCCGTCTCGACCCGCCGGTATAGGTTCATGATGTTTTCGATATAAGAAAAAAAATGCATGTAATTTTGCTCGGCGTAGAGAGGCAGTCTCTCAATCACGTAGTCTTTGTAGCAGTTGTACGCCAGTATTTTCGATCGAATCTTTTCGTACATTATGAGTCTAGAGCAAGTGTGGTGGGTGGAGCGGCTCTTTTTGCACGGCTGTTTTGCCGCGTATATGCTGTGCGGTATCACGATCCATGAATCGGTGCGCACGTCGATTTTCGATAGGAATGTGGGTATCTCGCAGTGGCTGAGGTGTATCATGTTGTCGAAATCGATGCTAGTGCGCGCAATAAAAATATCATATCTCCAGCTCTTGTTGGTATCGCGCCACCGCAGCTTGAACGGGTGCGGGTAGATGTAGACGCGCTTAAAGAATAGCCGGCACTCTTCGATAAACTCTCGCACGGCCCCGCACACGGCCGACTCGCGAGCATTGCACTTGCCGCGGGGGATGCAAAACTCCTCCAAAAACATGCGCTGGTCGTCGGGGGGCGGCTCGAGTGTCGAATCGGCGTACGGCGCCGTGCGCTGGAGTACCACCACCTTGCGGTTATTGCCGTCGAAAATTAAGAGACCTGATCGCATCTTATAGATCCGAATCGTAGTCGCTGTCGTATTCGAGGCGGGGGCGGCGGGTCGTCGTGAGTGGCTGGGTGAGGGCAAATACCTCTAGATCGTCTTTGGGAGTCACCTCGAGTTGCTCTCTAGGAGGTGTGGATATGGTAAACACTTCGATATCGGGCTGCTCTTTTTCTTGAGTTGGTGCAGAGAGGGCAAATACCTCTAGATTGTCCTTGGGGGTCACCTCGGGCTGCTCTTTTTCTCGAGATGGTGCAGAGAGGGCAAACACTTCTAACAGTCGATTCTTTGGTGGTAGTTGGTGGTTCTCTGTTGGTTTGTCGAGGTGCTCCAATTCGACAATCTCGGCTTCGGGGATTGGTTCGTCATCAGAGTCCGCGACTGGTTCGGTATCGAGATCAGTGATTGTAGTGGGTTTCGGGTCGGCACTGGCCTCCACGAGTTCTAGGATCGACGGCTTGTAGCGGTCAGAGTCCGTCTGGTCACCGCTGCTGCTGGGATCGTAGTTGTTGAGCTCGACAAAGATTCCCTCCACATTTGGCGTAAACTTGTTGGGCGGCAGCTGTCTATTTTCCCGTCCAATATACGCGTTCACGATGCCCAGCAATATGTTTAGGGGCAGGCGCAGCGCCTCCGGTACATAGGTAATGTTCTTGTCATAGGCCCGCAGGTAGTCGTCAAAGTGCTGGCTGAGTTCATAATTTTTCAGCACCAGCACGATATGTTCATTCATGTGCATCGCATCGAAAATGTATGTACCGATATTTTTCACCACCTCCAACTGCCTCATCTGAGTCTCTATGGTTATCAGCACCCGGTGCACCTCCTTCCTCACCGGGCCATGGGTATTTTCGTACATTTCCTTGTAGGTGTCTGGTATGTATTTTGAATGCAGTATATCGTAGCTCTCCTTGGCTGCCAGCATGAGATGAACCAATTGTTTGCTCACCATACTTATATGTAGAGGTCTGCACTTGTCGGCGGCTGGATACCTAAAGATGAATGTGTAAGATGGATCAAGAGGCGGCTCTCCACTTTCGCTACCACAATCTGATGCAGCAGGTAGACCAGTACTACCAGCGGCGGCGAGAAGAATTTGAGTCGACCATGGCCAGCATCGAGCAGCGGTCGTATATATCGAAATTTCTCGTCAACGACTTGAAAGATGTCGACCCCGAGAAGGTGAAGCAGTTTAGCTCGGAAAACGACAAAATTGTCTACGATATCAGTATCGCAAACTCGCGGAAAAAGAAACTAGAGGAGGCGATTGCCCGGGGCAACCTCATTGATGGATTTCTGGCTTGGCGCGAGCAAAATAAGCCCACCAACTACACCCGGCTCACCGGCTCGCCCCGCGCCACCTTGAAACTCGAGATCTTTTTCGTGCTCTACTACGCCCGCGAGTTGCTGAAAAATCCGGTTCCTCATTTCCTTTCCATTGATATCGATTGTCTGAACCATATCGCGCAGCACCTCTGAGTTGCTGTCGTGCTGTCGTGCAGCCATTTAAATAGCCGGCAAAAAAAATTTCCTTTATTGTCCACCACGACTTTGGCGGCCTTCTATGTCTAGCGCCTCGATTTTGGCCTACCGACACGGCGGCGAATGCGGCGAATGTAACGCCTCTTGTTGGTGGTGCTTCTGGGTTTTCTTGATCGTGTTGCTCCGCGTTTCATGCCTGCTTATAGTATCCGATCGGGCGCTATGGACGACGGTATCGCTGGCTTTGATATGCTGTGCACGCTATTCTCGCGCACCCCTCCCCCGTACCGAGAAGACAGTGGCGACCAAAACGACAATCAGCTAATTGATGCAGCCAAGGCACTCATGGGGCGGTGCGGAGTGACAGTGGACGTGATTTCCACAATGCAAAATTTTTTAATCGATGAGAGTGGACAGCTGCAGGTTGCATTTACTCTAACCGAGGAAGATCGATTCCCCGTCTACATGATGGATGACAGCGGCGGAATTGCCGAGATACGATACCACATCGACGAGATTGCCCCAGTCAATTACCCACAAGGTGAATGTGATAAATTAATTGGAGTCGGCATCGTTAAATGGACTGGCAACAATTGTGCAAGTGTTCGCTTGTTTGTTGTTGAATAAATTATTACTTCTTTAAGAGCTAGATGTTGTTTTTTATTTTAACCCTGCTGGCGTATGCACTCGTCATGCTGTTTAGTTTCTCGATACCCGACGAGCCCGCCACCCAATCCTACGATCTGAAGCTCGGGGAGCGGCGCCGCAGCCTCAACTGCGACACCAGCACCGTCCTCTGCGGCCGCGACTCTGACTGCCAGGCACTGTGCGAGAACTACAACATGTTCTCGTTCAAGTGCGACCCAGCGACATTTACGTGCGTCAAAGACACAAAAGAGTACCAGAACCCAAACCAGACATGCGACTCGAACAAGGGTCAGTATTTCGTTGTCGTGCAAACCGAGTTTGAGTCTGGCACCCGCTGTCTCAATGTATTGAAAAAAATCTACGACGAGAGGGGGGAGAAATTGCCGCATGTGTGTGGTGGGGGGCGGTTCCAAGATGTATCGACGCTCAAAAATGCCATCAGTCGGTGCGAGTGTGCCCCGGATACAGTTCGATATACGCACACGTTTGATAATCTTGTGCCATTGTGCCTTAATTCGGTGGTAGCGAAAAAACTCTCATTCCTAGTTTCGGTGTAGAGTCGTGCGGTACATCGCGATAATGAATAGTGGATTTGTGCTCGATAACACGTATGTGGAAACGGCGGACGGAACAAATATCATGTGCAAAGTATTCAATATGCACAACATACAAAACTTTATCGTCTGCAAGATGCATCCGGCAGTGTATTTGTTGGTACGTCGTGCGGTGCTGTCCCGGACAATGGGGCAAATTGTGAAACTAGTTAATGGGAATCCAAGTTTTATGGACGGAGACAAGCTGGAGGTGGTATTGTTTGACCAGATTCTGAAAAAGTACTCTAATGCCGGCATGCAGACATACATGGCAGAGATGTCATTGGAGAGCCCCGCTGAGATGGTTGTTTGCTTTAAATTCACAAGTGCCGATACAAAGGTGCTGGTGTCAATTAAAAACAAACTTCGGTCCCTATCGACGCTGAACAGTGGAGTGTACATGCTGGTGCCACGAGATGCCAATATGGAATTGCAACTCGGTCTTTATTTCAACTACGAAACCATAGAAACGACCAGGGACCATATAAAGTTTGCCAAACCGACAAGGAATAAATTAAACTTTGATCCATCGTCGTACTACTCCTTTATTACACACGACAATGTCATTTTCAAGTTTATCGAAAACCGGGAGAGCATAATGAATATAAACACCGTCGTTAAACATGCACTTCGGGTTTACATCCACATTGATTGGGCCGGTGACGAAATCTACACGATAACGATCTGCATAGATGGCGTTTTCTCCATTTTGTTCTTTCGTGGCTGTGAAGTACCACAGCCAGAACTGGCCGCGGAGGAGTATGCAAATTGCATGGTGGTAAAGTGCAATGATGAAGCAAATTTAATTGAAAAATTTTTAATTTTCTACTGCACCAACGGAATATTCAAGACGCTCCACGCCATACTAAACTCGCCCGCCGATGAATTGTTTTTGCGTATTTATGACAGGATATTCTATAACAAATTGTGGGAAAAGTTTAATCTATACCACGACGTCAAAGACAAGGTCCAATTTCCATTATTACACGGACACTCGTTTAGCATACCGAAAATTAATATGGTGGACTCGGTCTGCACAAACCCGCTCTTTACATTGATAAAAAATGCGCTCAACCCTGTCGCATTTAAGCAGAAATTATCCTTGAGGAGAAATGAAATATTATTCAAATACTCGGTATTTGATTTTGCTCATGGTACAGCAGAATACAGGGATGGCCAGCAAATCTCACTAGAGTCACCTATGATTACGTGCTTAAAGAATGCAAAGCTCATCAACGAGAAAATCATCAGGCTTGGAAAGTGTTCTGTAGATTGCCAGTTTATGGCAACTGCCAGGCTACCTCTGTTTATATTAAACATTATACCCAACACCCACTTACATGAACTCTTGTTATTCTACTTTTACTTTGACAGGGGATGTGTATTGATACCGAGTAAATTGCCCGATGCCCTTCAAGCATACATGCACATTCCGGATACACCTGCATACATGCTTCAAACAACTGAATATTCAACGCTGAAGGGACTTTACGACCAGACGATGATATATCCTGCTTATTTTAGAACAAATATGGGCAATCTAAAGGCTGGCGGTTTATTATATTCGTCATCTTCCGTGCTGAAAGGGGAGCAGATTGTATGCATGGACTTTTCTCAATTTTACCCATCTATTGTGAGTGCATTCGGATTAAATTATCATAATGCCGCCGTTTTGTCTGGCGGAGAGGTTTCGGTATTGGTGAGTTTATTCAGAAAGGCCGGTGGCGTGTTAAATCCCCGACACGTGTATAATTACAACAACTATGAACGAGTTGAAAACCTGGATATGATTGAAAGCAGCGAGGTGTATGTGGTGATTGTTCCAGAGATGACCGAGCTCGTAGCGGGAGTACCAAGCTTTCATAAAATCATGGAAGCGTATGTGACGGGATCGAGTGCTGGCAGCCGTAAAAAGTTTTTCAACTCTATGATAGGGAATTTAGGTAGTAAGCGGTTCAAGTATCGATCCATTCAGTTGCTGTATGTGGTGCACTTTCTGGGTCGCCGAATAATGTCACTCATCGCGGCCCATTTATCAACATTGGACTTTTCGCATGACCGTAAAAACTTTTATAAATCATTTGATCCCATTGTATGCTCGGTTTGCACAGATTCGATAACTTTCAAGTGCCCCAGGGGGGAGTCGGAAGAGTTTATTCGTGCTCTGGAAGATGCGGTTAATAGAGATTTTGGGGATTTTTTCAGATTCAAGGTCGCCTTCCAGACAGATTTTCTTGTTGACATACTCCCCAATAAATACATTTACAGAGCGAGTAATGGATTTAAATTCATTGGATGCCGAGATGTATGCGACGATTTACTGCAAAACATGTACACTGGTACGAGTGTAATTGATATTAGGTGCATAACTAAATCCAACTTTCAGTTGTACGTGCTTTATTGCATTTTTCGCAGTAAAAATGTATCGACCAGCCTGGCAAACCTGTACCGAGACAAGCAGCAATTACAGAGCGACCAGTTCTTTATTAGGTTATTTAGTGGGATGTCTACAAGCGTCAAAACAAAGCTCCTGAAACACATGCTGGAGGATTTAGTGGATGTACCATATATAGCTACCGTATACCCCCTGCTTAGATAAGCTACGTACATATATACACATGATGATCCATTTGATGCATTTAGGAGTTGAGCTGATTACGGGATTACACAAGTATAGAATTATTCACCGGCACGACACCTTTTTATGTGAAAAGAAAATTTCCCTATACAATCTATTATAATAAATGATTATTTGTATGAATCTTCGTCTTTTATTTATTCATAGATTTTTTGCAGGATTTCGGCAGAGTACGAGTTGGTTATATCGAGTATGCCGTACATGCATTGTCGGGGCTCCTCCGACTCGTCTGGGCACATGAATAGTGCCGACGTGGACTCTGCATAGCTGCTGTTGGGTTGCGCGCAGTTGGCCGCCACCGTGAATGCAAATTCGCTGTAGCGCACAGTATTGTTGGTCTTGCCAAAACCAGAGAGACAGGTCGTGCACAGGGCGGTCGGGTTGCTCTCCTCGCGCCCGTTGCACAAGCAGTTGCCCGTCTCAAAGTTGAGGCGCCCGCTGTCGTCGAACGCGCGGCACTGGTCGGGCGACAGATGAAAGCGGTGGGAGATGGCCTTCAGGCTCGTATACTTGGGGTTGTCGATCTGGCACGTATAGCGGTACTGCCCCCCGTACATCTCGTCAATGTCGTTGATAAAGAGGTTGCTCGGGACCGAGTTGCGGTATATCTTGTTCGCCTTGTTGTCTTTGAAGGCGTAGAACGGGGCGCATCCAACAATCGAGTTGCCGTTGAGCAGCTGCGGAAATAGCGATATGCACTGGTAGTTGTTGATACCGAGCACTGCCATGGACGTGTTTAGGTTGCATCTGGCGATGGGTTTGGGCAGGCACCAGGCCCCCGGCTTGATCTGCTGTTTGTTGATGTAGATGCGCGAGTCTCCCCCAATGTAGCGGTACTCGAAATCATCGCTGCCGCACAGAGACGGGCAGTCGCGATTCACGTCGACGGCCCCGATATAGTAACCGTTGGAGCAATCGATCTGGTTCAGCTCGGACTCGCCCCAGAACTTTGGCAGGGTGCCGAAGCCGTCGAGCGAGCCGTCAAAGTTTAGGTTCTGGCGGAGATAGTTGAGCGAAAAATTGGACTTGAGGAACGCGTACAGAAATACAATGGCGGGTACCAGTAGAAATATTATCATGGCAAAGATAACTGTGAAAAAGTACATCTGCTTACGGTATATAAAGAACTGGATCGCAGCTGTAGCGTCAGTCTTGTTCCAATCACCAATGGCTTCATTTATCGAGTCTATCAACATTGAGCTGGTGCATAAGAATGCACGGACACCGACGCGCGGCACCCCGGAGGCCGCCGGCCTGGACCTGTACGCCCCGAAAGGCGACATTGTGCTGGCCTGGGGACGAACATATATCGATATTGGGGTGCGCATGGAGATACCGATTGGATCTGTGGGCATCATATATGGGCGATCTGGACTGGCGCTGAGGCACGGCATTACCACCATACACGGGGTGATTGATACCGACTACCGCGGCAACCTGGGCGTCACGCTGGTCAATCTCTCGGACACGCCATTCTCGTTTAAAACCGGCGACCGCATCGCGCAGATTGTGCTGCACCCCATCACCCACTGCGAGAGGCTGGTTTGCGTCGATGGGCTGAGCGCAACCGCGCGGGGGGCAGGGGGTTTTGGGGCTACAGGCATCTAGACACTGTATTTTTTGTCAATAAATGATTGAAAAGTTAAGTTGTGTTATGAATAAAAACCTAAATTCATTTCTAACAGAATACGACCAAATGCTGGTCGAGCTGCGTCAGAATACGAGCGGCGACCAGATCTATTATGCAATCATGAACGTTGCGACACTGGAGGTCAAGCGAATGGTGCTCAAGCATTTCGACAATAATCGCAACTGCAACAACACCGAGCTCTATAAACGGGCGGTGGGCGCGAGCAAGGATTTTGAGTTATTTATCGAGGACCTAAACGATTTCCTGATGGAGCGCGACGGCTCGATTGGGCAGATTACCGCCGAGTTTAGGCCCACAGACACCAGCTACATCGAGTACTTGCTACGAAAGTACCCGAATATGCACAGTATGGATGATTTACTGGACGAGGAGAAAATTAAAAAGCTCTTGGCAAACATTCAGCAGAAGCAGTCGGAAGAGTTTTTGGTGGTCGAAAGGACTCATTCCGATACACTCGCCGATCTGGCGGCCCAGCTGAAGGCGGCCACCGCCGAAAACGAAGCCCTGCGCGCCCGCTTGAGCAGACCCCCTGAAGCAATGGGTGGTCACCGTATAGAGTCTGTATCGGGAGGGGTTACCTCGGGAGGGGTTGCAGAATTGCGAAAGGCGCTGGCGGACAAAGACGAAGAGTTGCGCGAGTGCCGGCAGCAGCTCAACGCGGCCGTGCGCAATTTCGAGCTCGTGAAGCACAATTTCAGCAAAATCATGCAAGACATTAGGAACGACGCGGCGGCCGCAGTCAAGAGCGAAGAGTACGAGCCGTTTGCCTACAAGCCGTACGTGCGAAAGTTTATCACCGTCGAGGACCTGCACGTCTTGCTGGGCGGCGAAGAGGAGGGGGTAATCAGATCAACGATTGAAAAGCTGGCCGACACACTAACCCGTATGTTTGGGCTGACCGCTCCGATCTCCAACCCCGACGCCCTAATGACGTATGCCAACCTCTTGAGAAACATTGCCCTAGAGTACGGTACCGATGTTGTGTCCAAGGTCTATATGCACAAGGGCGCCCGCATGACGGAGGAGGTGCTAAACTTTGCGGAAAAGGTTGACGATGGCCAGCCACCAAGCCAGTTCAATGAAGACGACCCCCGCCCGCTCGCGCTTGTCCTAAGCTCGCTGCTAAACGTGCTGGAGTGGCCGGCGGGGCTGCAGTTCACAAACGAGATCCTCTCGCGGCTGACATTGATTGGGCGGGCCATGATCAAGCACGCGCGCGCATACAAGCTGACCAACGCCGACACGGTGTGCATAGAGCCCGACTTTAGCTACATCATGCCGCGACTGGTCGACGTGTGCCGCGACTTCGGGTCCATGGACAAGCACATCATCAATAATGTGGGCCAACTGCTGCGCATACGTGGCATACGGGGCGCCCCGCAAATGAAACAGGGGCTAAACAACCAACTAAACTTTGCCATGGCCACCCGCAAGAGCTACATTACGATATTTGAAAAGGAGACACTAAAGAAGATCGAGGCCTTTGCGCAGACTCGACATTAGGCGGGGCGATATAAAAGTTTTTTTCGCGGGAAGAAAAAAATATTGGGTTTCATTCAAAATTAGTTTATTAGCGCAATAATGTTTAAGAAAATTGGGAAATTCTAGCTTTTAACCATGTCAACCATGTAAATATGATACCTACAATAATACTCCACCACATGCTTATATACTAAATGATTGTCCATTGCTTCCCTTCAATATATATGTATTAAATAATACGTTAAGCCCGAGCGCCGAAACGCCCCATTCGCGCGGCTTGATGCGGCCGTCGTGGGAGCGCTTGAACTGCGACTGCACCAGACTCTCGCAGGACCGCACCGAGATGGTGGAGATCATGGCGCCGTCCTTGAGGCCGTCAAACTGGCTCCACCGCAGGTTGCGCGGAGCTCGGGTGAACTGGTTCTCAATCATTGGAAGCACTAGGTCGCGGGCAAAGTTTCGAACGGCTTCCAACCGGATCTGCGCCAGCGTCATCATGTTTTCGTGGGTGGTGGGGTGCACGTTGAGCTCGCCGGTATCCTGTATGTACTTGTAGTTGACGACATTCTTGATCATGGACGCCAATATCGAGCACTGGTCGAAAATGGCCGCAATGTTGGTGGGTGAGCAGTGGCGCCTATAGATGTCGGCAATCTCGGGCATCAAGGTCTTTATCACGCCGTTGAAATCGAAATTGGTGGTGTAGATTACCGATGCGCACGGCCAGAACTGCCAGTACCGCTCCAGGGCGTTCGTAGTGGGGTAATTGTGACAGCTGCTGTCGACGAACCGGTCCACCAGGCTGTTGATGATGTTCGCGTGCCCGCTGTAGATCTCGAAATCGACGTAGAGAAACTCGATGCTCTTGAACGAGATTATGCGGCGCACGTGGAACGAGCACACGCTATTGGCCACGACATGGTTGACAACGTGCTTGCAGAATATGCCGTACAGGTTAAACGACTTGACATTGGGGGTGAGGGTATCCTGGCTAAAGGTCTTGAGTCTCAAGAGTGAGGGGTCGCCGTACTGCCACACGTTCTCAGAGACGCACTTGTTGAAGCGGCAGGGCTCCTCGGGCGGCGGCACCAGCACAAACTCGAGCAACTTGTGGTTGTGCTTGAGGTACTGAAACTCCCCAAAGAGCGCCTCGTATATCCCGATCTGAATGGTGGCCGTCGACACGCCGCTGGCCGTGATTTTGAATTTGTAGACAAACCCCTTGAGAATCAGCTTCTTGAGCAGTGCCAGCGACCCCACCAGCTCGATGTAGATGGCGGGGTACGTCGGGATGTAGTAGTTGCCGGCGCGCAGCTCTCCGCCCTCGTACAGGTGATAGCAGTTGTTTTCGCTGAGTTGTGAGGAAAGCTCAATCTTTTTGATCGAGAGCACATACTGCTGCTTGCGCTCGTTGACGTGCAGGTTAAAGTTGTTGGGCGACACTGTATAGGTGAGCCGGTTCTGCATGATGCACTTGTACAGGCGCAGCAACTCTTCATCTGAAACCCCGTTGACCAGGTCCAGCAGCTGTTGATCGTCCATGGGCCGGCGGGGCGGCAGCCGCTCGAGGTTCACTTCAATCAGGTTGTCGACCGCCTCGCTGCGCATCGTTAGGCTGGTAAACATGTTGTAGGTCACAATGTCGGCGTACTTGGGCGGGAGTCGCTCGCGCATCAGCTTGGCCACCCTGTCGCGAAACAACTCGAAAACACGGAACCGACTCTCGCTCGTCGTCATGTAGAATACGTCCATCGCGACTTTGGTACTAACTCCACCGGGGTACAATGACTTGATGGTGGTGCGCGGCCAATAATGCACCAATAACAAGGGCTCGTACTCTATATCGGGGCTTGAAACCTGGCTGTAGAACTCAACACACACCCGCAGCGCGACTCGGTGGGCAGTGAAATTGGAGTTGTAGTTTTGGGTAATCGAGATCTGTGGCTGGCGAAGTGGCACCTTTGCCAGTTGCACCAACAGCTTGTCGTTCACACATATGAAGCCGGGCTGCCTCGCATCCAACCGCATTGTTTGGATGGCTGGACTCGACTGATGGATGGGGCGATTCAAGTTAGTTTGTCGGTGTAGTCGGGGTCAAAGGTCGTAAAAGTGCACCGCGCAATTTTCAACTCTGCCCGAGACGGAGAGCTGCACGCCTCAAGGAGCGCCAGCCCATCATTAAGTATTAATTATAAATTAAAAAAACTTTAGGCGGTAAGGGAGCTGCCTGCTTCACTCCTCACCAACTAAAGTTTCAAGAGTGAATGGGTCGCGCGCGAAGGCAGCACTCAGAAAGTAAACTCTTATCAGCAGATTTGATCTCTGGCCAATCAGGGCCCAGCATTCTTATCTCCAGCCAATCAGGGCTCAGCAGGCCTGGAGTGGGGATGAACTGCACCGCAGTCTGCGTTCGACCGCCGAGGGAGCAACACGTTTCCATATAAAAATATTTCAAATTTGCCGACGACGACGACGTGACAGCTTCCCCTCCATTCATACTTTCCCCTCCCGTTATAAAACAATTCGAGCGGTACTCTGCGAATACTTTATTTTGAAGACTATATACTGTACATAATATATATATATATGAATTGTTTTAATGCCAACTTATATAGGATATCAAAACTGCTACCCACCCATAGGTAATAGTTTCAAGGTCACGAAAGTAGACTCATCGAGCACGTCGGCGCTATCTGGGGTCAAAGGTCACAAAAGTGCACCTCACGATTTCGATCCGCTGCTCGAGACATCGAGAGCTGAACGCCCCGAGGAGCTCCAGCTAATTCTTAATCATTAATTATAAATTAAAGAAAACTTTAGGCGGTAGAGAGCTGCCTGCTTCACTCCTCACCAACTAAAGTTTAATGAGTGAATGGGTCGCGCGCGAAGGCAGCACTCAGAAAGTAAACTCTTATCAGCAGATTTGATCTCTGGCCAATCAGGGCCCAGCATTCTTATCTCCAGCCAATCAGAGCGCAGCAGGCCTGGAGTGGGGATGAACTGCGCTGCAGTCTTCATTCGACCGCCGAGGGAGCAACACGTTTTCATATAAAAATATTTCAAATTTGCCGACGACGACGACGTGACAGCTTCCCCTCCATTCATACTTTCCCCTCCCGTTATAAAACAATTCGAGCGGTACTCTGCGAATACTTTATTTTGAAGACTATATACTGTACATAATATATATATATATATATATATATATATATATATATATATATATATATATATATATATATATATATATATATATATATATATATATATATATATATATATATATATATATATATATATATATATATATATATATATATATATATATATGAATTGTTTTAATGCCAACTTATATAGGATATCAAAACTGCTACCTATAGGTAATAGTTTCAAGGTCACGAAAGTAGACTCATCGAGCGACGGCCGAGTCCAGCCCGATGCGGGGGTCGAAGCGAATCTCGTTGCGGAAAAACGGAATATTGTCAGATGCTACTCCATCGGAATTCGATACCCACTCTGGGATGCACTCTAGTCGCTCCAGGGCTTGATTGTACGCTGCGAAAGCCATTGTGATACTGAAGCGTAGCCATCGTATTAAATTGCACGTCGGCGCTATCTGGGGTCAAAGGTCACAAAAGTGCACCTCACGATTTCGATCCGCTGCTGGAGACATCGAGAGCTGCACGCCCCGAGGAGCTCCAGCTCATTCTTAATCATTAATTATAAATTAAAGAAAAGAGTTGCAATATCAGCACAAAGAACAAGGGTAGCCATCTTATTAAATTGCACGTCGGCGCTATCTGGGGTCAAAGGTCACAAAAGTGCACCTCACGATTTCGATCCGCTGCTCGAGACATCGAGAGCTGAACGCCCCGAGGAGCTCCAGCTCATTCTTAATCATTAATTATAAATTAAAGAAAACTTTAGGCGGTAGAGAGCTGCCTGCTTCACTCCTCACCAACTAAAGTTTAATGAGTGAATGGGTCGCGCGCGAAGGCAGCACTCAGAAAGTAAACTCTTATCAGCAGATTTGATCTCTGGCCAATCAGGGCCCAGCATTCTTATCTCCAGCCAATCAGAGCGCAGCAGGCCTGGAGTGGGGATGAACTGCGCTGCAGTCTTCATTCGACCGCCGAGGGAGCAACACGTTTTCATATAAAAATCTTTCAAAACTGCTAACGTCACAGAGCTTCCCCTGCGTATGCTAGTGTGTGTGTGTGTGTGTGACAGACTGTCACTTGCATGTGTATGTGTGCGTGCCGTGTCTACGGGCGATGATTCATCGTCTAAAAAAATAGATTTCGCCAAACCAGTTTGAACCGGAGCACGAGCTCACACTCATACAAAAGACTTTGTATTGTCGATGAATCATGGTCTGAAATAAGATCGACCACGTGACAGTCTAGAGAGGCTGAGGTTCCCGTGTTTCCGTGGGTGCCTTTATGAGGGACTGGGGTTCTACTTCTTATAGAATATCAAAACTCTTACCCATGGGTAATATGTAGTTTCAAGGTCACGAAAGTAGACTTGTTGGATTTGAATCTATTTTTCAGAGCAACGGTTTCTATAACCATGTCAGCCGCGTGACAGTCTAGAGCCTTGAGGCTTCCGTGTTTCCGTGTGCCTAGTAGCGCAATTTTCAACTCGAGCTGCTCAACCCGAGGGGCTGCACACCCCGAGGAGCGCCAGCCCATTCTTAATCATTAATTATTAATTAAAAAAACTTTAGGAGGTAGGGGAGCTGCCTGCTTCACTCCTCACCAACTAAAGTTTCAAGAGTGAATGGGTCGCGCGCGAAGGCAGCACTCAGAAAGTAAACTCTTATCAGCAGATTTGATCTCTGGCAAATCAGGGCCCAGCATTCTTATCTCCAGCCAATCAGGGCCCAGCAGGCCTGGAGTGGGGATGAACTGCACCGCAGTCTGCGTTCGACCGCCGAGGGAGCAACACGTTTCCATATAAAAATCTTTCAAAACTGCTAACGTCACAGAGCTTCCCCTGCGTATGCTAGTGTGTGTGTGTGACAGACTGTCACTTGCATGTGTATGTGTGCGTGCCGTGTCTACGGGCGATGATTCATCGTCTAAAAAAAAATAGATTTCGCCAAACCAGTTTGATCCGGAGCACGAGCTCACACTCATAACGCGGAAGAACTGGGACTCTTGAAGGCGCGCGCGGCCAGGGGAGTGATTTATTTGGCGACATCGGGCAATTATCGCACAGATAGAGTGTACAAGATTGGATTCACCAGCAAGGACCCCAAGATACGTTTAGAGCGCCTGAATGCAGTGAGGAAAAGTGATGATCTGTTTTACTTTTTGAAGCTGTGGCCGGTGGACAATTGTCGTGTGATGGAAACGTTTGTTTTCGACAATCTACAGACCCGTTTTATTAATAAGGAGTTTTATAGCTTCGAGTCTGACGAAGAGGCCATACAAATTGTAGAAGAACAAATAAAAAAATTGAAATAGATTTTTGTCTTTTTTTGTATATATAAGGTAGCAAGCAATCATGTCGCTGGAAAGATACACTTTTGCATTGGGTAAAGAAGGCGAGGGATTCGAGTGCTGGGCCATCCAGACGCCCAATAATGACATATTTTGCAAGTTGAAAGAGTTTGCCATCCTTTTGGGATATGCTAATGTGAAAATGGCATATCAATTAATAGACCCGGAATATAAAATTACATGGAGTGAGCTGGTGGTCTCCCTACCAGACCCCCACCCCAAACCACCAAAAAATTGGCAAACCGACACACTTTTCGTCTCGGAACCGGGCATCTGGATGTTGATGTCCCGCTCCAACAAGCCAGAAGCCAGGCGGTACATGAAGTTCGTCTGCAAGAATATACTACCGCAGATCCGCAAAACGGGCGCCTACATTTCTCCAGACATACAACCGGCACAGCTGGAGGCATTGAAGCAGCAGCTCGCCCAAAAAGACACACAGCTCGTGCGAAAAGACGAACAGCTCGCGCAAAAAGACACACAGCTCGTGCGAAAAGACGAACAGCTAGCCGATCAAATGGCGATTATCAAACAAAAAGACGGGCAGCTCGTGCGAAAAGATGAACAGATGCTGGCCCTGGTCCGAACAATAACGGTACAGCGCCCGCGTCTGGCCGTGATGCCCGAAGACAGCGAGAAGAGGCATCGCTTCTTGATATATCACGACGAGGAAGCATCGAAATACCGACAAATCCGTACACAAAACCGATATCTGAAAAAAGCGATGAAACAGGTCGATAAGGAAAGAGAAAAATTGGTGGTGGACCAAGATAACGTGCCGAACGCCATCAACATATTAAATAGGCTGAAGGAATTTCTGCCAAACGACTCATACACCGCACAAGTGCACCGCCAAGAATAATACCATCATCACAAAGGAGCCAATTGTAGATATTGTGATGAATCTGATTAATGAATAAATGTATTTGTATTTGATATTAATAAAATATTTTTGGGGCATATAAAATGCACATGCAACATGCAACTCGGCCAATTATCACCATGCTTGCGGTGTATATCATGCAACTCGGCCCATTGCCATTATGCACGAATCTCAAAAATGCACCAGAGGTCTGCACTCGTCGACGGTCAGCGGCAGACTGAGCCTTTTTGTCCTTCTGTCCCCGCCTTTAGACATTTTTCATACAAAAGAGCTTTTTCCGGCAACTCGACTATAAATTGAGCGGTGGCTTCGCGCGCGACCCATTCACTCATTAAACTTTAGTTGGTGAGGAGTGAAGCAGGCAGCTCCCTTACCGCCTAAAGTTTTTTAATTTTATAATTAATACTTAAGGATGGAATGGTCGCAACGAGCAGCGCGAGCTCGGCATGTCGAGCAACAGACAGAAATTGCGCGGTGCCACAGGCACGAAATGTTTTACCCCCGCCTTGGCAATCTACCGCCAAATCCAATAACTGTATCCGCACCTCGCATAGTCCCCCAGGCCCCAAGATGACTTTACCGACGGTGTATCGCCCGATGGAGTCGCTGCACGAGCGCATCTCGAGTTTCGTATTCTGGCCGGCGCACCTGGCGCAGACCCCCACCCAGCTCGCGCGGACGGGACTCTACCACACGGGGTTTCGCGACTGCTGCCGCTGCTTTGTCTGCGACTCGGAGTTTCGCGACTGGCGGCCCACCGACATTCCGGCCGTGCGTCACCTCCTGACGAGCCCCCGGTGCCCAATTGTTTGCGGAAAGAACCAGATCAAGATGCTCTTCGACAACCCGGAGCCCGCCCCAACTCCACCGCCTGGTAACAAGATTGCCTGTGCCGTATGCTGTATCGAGCGCAGCCTCACGGTGCTCCTGCCGTGCGGCCATAGCGCAGTATGCGTGATGTGTGTCTGTAGGTTAAGAAGTTGTCCAATTTGTAAAACCGGTATTCTAGATGTAGCTTGGTTCGAATAGCCGATAAACCTGTATTCTAGGTGTTGCTTGGTTTGAATAAATCGATTTGACCAGAGTCAGTGTGTTTTATTTATACAGATGGGCGACCACGTGATCACGACAGTCATCCGCTCCGACGGCGGCCGGGTTAGTGTGTACGGACGCACCCCCCGCACCCCGATGACCAAGATGCAGAGGCTCAGCACGTTTGCGCGGTTCCCGACTGCCGGCAACCCGAGGATCAACCCCGTGCAGCTGGCCGAGCTCGGATTTTTCTACACCACCCTCGGAGACCAGATTGCCTGCCACCTGTGCGGAGTGATGGTGGGCTGCTCCAACACCGATATCGACTACCGCTGCCTGCACGCCCGCCTATCTCCGCTGTGCGAGGCGGCTGCCGCGCCGCAGAGAAGGCCTCATAGGCTCGTCCGAGAGTGTGTTGGCTGCGGGGACCCGGATGTCGGAATACTACTGCCTTGCACCCACGCGCTGCTCTGCCATAGCTGCTTTGCCGAGCGAGGAGGAATGTGTGCACTCTGCCGGAAGAGGCAGACAGAGTGGCGGCGCATCTTTTTTAGCATATAAATAAAGCTTTTTCTCGAAAGTAGTCAGTCTTGTTTTAATCCCCGTAGAGTCGAAATGGCAGCACAGTTTGATCCGGCAGCTTTGCCGCCATCTTTTGGCTCAAGAAGCGCGGCCTGATGCCTGGCCTCACCTTCTCCAACGAGCTCATATCGCGCGACGAGGGCCTGCACTGCGACTTTGCCTGTCTATTGTTCCGGCACATGGTGCAGCAACCCAGCAAGGAGCGTATCGTGCAAATTGTGAGGCAGGCCGTCGAGATTGAGCAAGAGTTTCTCACAGATGCACTGCCCGTCGCGCTCATCGGCATGAACTGCGGTCTAATGGCCCAGTATATCGAGTTTGTGGCGGACCGGCTGCTGCGCGAGCTCGGCGTGGGACCCATCTACAAAGCCGTCAACCCCTTCCCCTTCATGGAGCTCATCTCGATGGACGGCAAAACCAATTTTTTCGAGAAACGGGTGGGCGAGTACCAAAAGGCCGGCGTATCGACTAACCGGCTCGAGAACACCTTTACCCTAGATGCAGATTTTTAAACCATTTGATATTGATATTGAATAAAGACCAAAAAATACATTTCATCTTTTATTATTATTCCTACATATGGCATAAATTAGTCTATCTACTAGGCGTACTGCTTACTTGGCCGATCCAAAGCGGAAAAACTCTCGCTCGACGTGTCTGTGTCCCAGCCGCTTGAAGAGCTCCGATTCGACGGCCCGAGCATTGCCCACGGCTCTGTTGTGTACGAATCCGAGTTGAGTGTCGAGAGCCTGGCTGCCGGCGGAACAGTAGTGAAGCCAATCTTAAAGTACCCCATCCGCGTGTATATTGATGTTGTGGCAATATATATGACTCCGCTCCGCTCGCTGTGTTTGGTACGCTGCCTCATTGTTTGGAATAGAAACTAGTTTTTTTAATGCGATATAATTTATTTAATAATAGGTACAATTAGGGCCACTGCTGGAAAGGGACTGACGCCGTGGGGGGTCGGTGCAATGGTTTCAAGTTAGTGTAAAGCTAGATCCGCCGCGGCGTGGGTCGGTACAATGGTTTCAAGTTAGCGTAAAGCTAGATCCGCCGCGGCGTGGGTCGGCACATCCGCCATCCTTGGTCATCACCGTGGCCGCAGAGTAGCCAGCTTCCTTGACAAAGGTGCCGAGTGTGTGTCCAATCTCGTGGCAGGCGGTAGACAGCTCCTGTGGTGGACTGGGTGCGGGTGGTACATCGACACAGGCGACATCGCGGTAGATGCGCGTTGTTTTGGGGGCGTCTTTCTTGTCTTTGAGATTGATGCTGGCAAAACACTGCTCCTTCTTCAGATTGACGCGTCGGCGATTCGTGAGGTCCTTGGCGACCAGCTCGTACTCTTTCGGGAGGGCCTTGTTGAGCATCGCGACAGCGCGCTTGACGACCGCTGCACGATTCTTGCCGAGACCCATCCCCTTCTCGCGCTTGCCGTATTTGCACACGCGCAACTTCTTGTCGCCATACCGCTTCAGCTTGTCAGCCACAAACATGGACTCCACAGTTGGGGTGGGTGCCAGCTGTGTCTCGCGATCCACATCCACGGGCCCGAGTTCGACAACGTCCCACTCGGTTTTTGCTGCACCGAAAGCCGGGAGGGTCGCTAGAGCGACCAGCACAGTTAAAAGAGCGACCAGAACAGTTAAAAGACGAAACATGATTGATACTCTCGCCCTCACGCACCCGCTACTTATACGAAAATTTGCGGCGCGCCTCGGGAGCTCGTCCCAGCTCTGCACTCGTCGGCGGTCGCTGCACGACTGAGCATTTTTGTCATTCCGTCCCCGCCTTGACACATTTTTCATACAAAAGAGCTTTTTCCGGCAACTCGACTATAAATTGAGCGGTGGCTTCGCGCGCGACCCATTCACTCTTGAAACTTTAGTTGGTGAGGAGTGAAGCAGGCAGCTCCCTTACCGCCTAAAGTTTTTTTAATTTTATAATTAATACTTAAGGATGGGCTGGTCGCCTCGAGGAGCTCGAGCTCGACGGGTCGAGCCGCTGCTGAAAATTGCGTGATGCCTCCAGCACGAAAAAATTAACCCCCGCCTTGATCTTCGGGCACACACTTTGACTTAACTTGATTTATAAAAACTCCGAACCAGAGTTGAAAATTGTGTGATGCCTCCAGCATGAAAAAATTAACCCCCGCCACGACAATCTAGATGTGACAAGAGCATGTGGTTGGCGCCGCGGGACCCTCGTTAGTATTAAAGTATGGCGCGGCAAAAACTCTCTGACCCCCTCTCCAACAGTCTGGATGCCCCCACAAAACTCGGCTCAAAACTAGTTTAAACCGGTTTGCCGCCCCCTTGACTCACAACACCACCCTACCCCAGTCGCGCGGCGAAATTCTAAATCATGCATCCATATAAAGTGTCTGTAGGTCTGCACTCGTCGGCGGTCGCTGCACGACTGAGCATTTTTGTCATTCCGTCCCCGCCTTGACACATTTTTCATACAAAAGAGCTTTTTCCGGCAACTCGACTATAAATTGAGCGGTGGCTTCGCGCGCGACCCATTCACTCTTGAAACTTTAGTTGGTGAGGAGTGAAGCAGGCAGCTCCCTCACCGCCTAAAGTTTTTTTAATTTTATAATTAATACTTAAGGATGGGCTGGTCGCCTCGAGGAGCTCGAGCTCGACGGGTCGAGCCACTGATCAAAATCGTGCAGTGCCACAGATATGAATTTTTTTACCCCCGCCTTGGTCTTCTGACACCGACCCCAAGACCTCCCGTATGGTAAGATGGAGCCCCAGTACCTCGAGCTACTAAAAAATGCACCAGCAGTGCCGCGCGACGATGATTGGAAGCGGACCCCGCTCATATTGCGCTCGTTCCTGCTGCACCTGAACCTGATCAAGTGCCAAATGCTCTACGGCAAGATATCGTTCAAGCCGGTGGTCGAGAATCTCTTTCTTGATCGTTTTCCCAATGGTCACGTGCGACACTTTTCAGCAGAGGTAGAGCAGATGCTCTGCAGGGTAGACTACGTGCAGCACCTGGCGGCCGTGCTGCGCCGCGCGGTGCCGGACCAGAAGGAGCGCGCGCTGGTGCTGCTACACGGCGCGATCTGGCGGCAAAACACCGTTCCGCAGTGGAACAATTCAGTCGAGCACAAGATGCTGATGGAAAAGATTCGGGTGCTATTCAAAAATAGTCCATACATGACGCAGCAATTGTCCACCAAGCGAGTCTTTTACGGCAACAGGCTGCGCTTGTCCCAGCCGCGGCTTATCGTGCCCGAAGTTGTGGAACAGGTCGTACCAGAAATCGAGCCCCCCAACCCATTCCTCCCCTCTAACAAGCCGCAGCCATCCCGACGGTTTATCGTGCCCGGGGGCATGGGGCGGGCCGCACCAAAAATTACGGTCATCTCTGACATAGAGCTGCCCACACCAATGCGCCTGAAACAAAAACTTAAGCCGGAAACGAGATAAAGACATCTCTGATTACAGTACATTTATTCAAAATTAATTTTATTAGATATTCTGTCGGTCGTCGCGGTCGCCTTCGACCCGTCTGCTACAGCAAAGCCAGCACTTTATGCAGATAAAAGTCAGCCCGAACCCAAGCACCAGCACCCCCGTGATGATTCTACCTAAATTGGGTCCAGCTGCTGTCTCTTTTGGTGTATTGATTTCATCGCGTAGTCGCTTCAAATCGCTATTGGGGTCAAAATCCGGGAAAGGTATAGGCGGTGGATGCAACAGTTTATCGAGATCGTCTTTCGGGATCTCGATGTGGGTGCCTGGGATCTTGAAATGGGATGGCAATTCTTCCTGGTGGACGCTTCTCTTAGCTCGCTGCTCGCACGCGGGGATGTGTGACTGCGCCAGGTGGTAGAGGTAAAAGAGCACGTAGCCGCGGTCGCCATGATAAAATTTCCCGAGTGACAGGACTAGTCCCTCGTCGATGGGCAGGCCCTCGCTCCTGATGCGGGAGGCCCATTTTTCCGCCAGCGCGAAGGGGTCAGAGTGGTTGGTGGGCCGCCTGTCCCGCACAATGCCCGCGAGTAACCTGCACTGAAATAGTACCCTGTTGCGTCGGCAAAACTCGCCCAGGTAGTCGGTGCCCCCGCCAAAGAGCGTAAACACCAGCTCGTAGTAATCGTAGGCCCATACGCTCGCAATATTGGTGGTGTACGAAAGCAGCGACACGATGCGCTCGTCGTAATCTACGAGGTCATATTCATTCGGCACGTGTTTGGCTCCGTGCTCTGGAAGTTCTGGTCGCTCGTAGAGCGCGGTGCGGCATTCGTCAATGCCCCCCACATGATAGACGCGGTCCACGCCGTTGATGTCGGGGCAGGGGCGCAGGCGCTGTAGCTCGAGGACGCGGGCGCTGGGGTAATCTTCCTCGTCGCAGGCGTGCACGTACTGGTGTGTGTAGGTGTGCAGGGCGCTGGCCAAGTCCCGCGGGTCGATATGGCGCACATCGAGCCGGGCCAAGTTGGTTAAAGCGTAGTAGGAATAGAATCCAATCATGCTAGACATTGGCTTCTGGTAGAGCCGCACCCAGTTGACAAAGGTCACCAGCTCGGTCGAGAACCAGCACTCGTGAATCATCTCGGATGTCGTCGTCGCATTAAGATAGGAGAGGTGGCTCGCCTTCAGCAGGGAGACTGCTTCGCGCACGCCCGGAAACTCTTCGTAGACGCTGCGGTACTGCCGGACTGCCCTATTGATTCCTGCGCAATCGGCCGCCAGCATTAGAAACACTGAGAGCACTACTTGTAACAACACCATTTCAACAAAACTTTTCAACAAAACTGATCTCGACTGGGCCAGCTAGCTCCAATTTATAGGGAAGCCGCGACAGTCGTTGTTTAGCTGTGGTAGAGTGTCAACATGCTAACATAGCAAATTTATCAGCTCCTGCTGAGTCAGTGATCTCAACTGGGCCAGCTAGCTCCAATTTATAGGGAAGCCGCGACAGTCGTTGTTTAGCTGTGGTAGTGTCAACATGCTCACATATCAAATTTATCAGCTCCTGCTGAGTCAGTGCGACCCCAAAAAAATTTTTACACACGACCAAGTGATTTACTCGATTTCAAAGTGGCATGGTGGGGGTGGGCACTCGAAGCGCTGTATGCTGCTGCGCACAAATTACCCATGGGTATTCAAGAGTAAAAACGAAATTATATCGCACATAGATGACTATCGCTTGCTGGTTATTCCCTCTCTACAAATATTTGGACGGCCGAGCATTGGAAAGTTTAAAATGGTGGTGCTGCTTGATAAATTTGCCCAGCAATCAGAGTACGCCAACCACTACGTCGGGCCCGACGAGCGGCGCCGCATCCGCCGGCTCATCTTCTCCAACGATGAAGAGGCGCTGACCAAGCTGCTTTTGAAGCTGTCGCCAGAGATCCGGGCCAGCCTCGAGGAGCGCGTCTCCACCACCCTGCAGATGATCCGGCCGCTGTTTGAGATTCGTATGAAGTCGGATGTCAAATTTATCAAGATGCTGCAGGGCAAAAACTCGATAATCCGGGCAGCCGTGACTAAGAAAAAGCTGGCGATGCGCGCCCAGGTCATGCTGAGGCCCGAGCTGGAGCCGGGGTCCGTTATACTGCCGTACGTGTGGGCGCCATTCCTCAACTTGCACGGCCCCGTCGACATTATCGACATTAGCGACCCGGCGCCCATCGACCCCGCGCGGTTCATCACGCTGCCGTTTTACTTGCTTTTCAAGAGGGACCCGGCCATCAACGGCGGCTCAATCACGGCACACAATAAGGTGCTCTTCTCACGCCACGAGTACATCTTTCTGGGCCAGTCGGACCTCGACAACAAAAACAAGGATTTCGATGGCGACACCGAGATTGGGATTGTGTGCGACCGCAGCGAGGCCACCACCCTTGAGATTGGCGCCAATATGGACATGCTAAACAATGCGCGCATCTATCAGCAAAACCGCATCTGCTTTTCAGAGATGCACGTACTCTACATGCACCAGCGCCGCCTGCCGCTCACGTTCCCCCACCGCGACCTCTACGAGCACATTCGGATGCACGAGACATATAGCTGGCTCAGCGAGTACTACAACCGCAAGCTGCTCGACGATTTCGACGCCAAGTACCCCCACTGCCGCATTCGGACATATGTAGAGCCGACGCGCACCATCCTGAAAAAGTTTTTTGCCGCGCTCACTCAATTACACTCATCAGCCGTCACGACACAGGTCTACAACTACCTCACCACACAGCTACTGCTCCTGAGCAACGGACAACCATCCGAACTGGCGGACCCCGTCCTGCCACACGACTACCCCATGGAAGCAGATGTGCTGTGCGACAGTCTCATCCGTATATGCGTGAGCGGGGCGCGGGGATCGCTCGAGTCGCTCTTTATGATTGCCAACAGGGTGCACGCCAACGACGGCACCACGGAAATCACCCCCGAGCTCAAGCCGCTGGCCCCCGGCTTCCTACAACAGGCCGACGAGGCCAATAAGCAGATGGCCAACAAGTCGGCACAGGTGCAAAAGGCCGGCCACGTCTTTTTCAAGGCGCTGATTGGATACAGCACCCTATCGTTTACCAACAACGCAGTTAACTACAACAACATCAAGCTGCTGGATGACGCCGATAAGCTGCTGCCCTCCGGACTCTTTATCGACTCGGCAATTGTAGGGCATCTTTTGTTTGGTAACCGCATTGTAGACAATTGACAATAAAATATATGAAATTTGAGTATGTGTTTATATTTAATGTCTATACCTAGTATCTATATATTTGAGTATCTTCACGTGCCGCTACTGACTAGTATACGTATTCGAGTATCTTCGATATTTATTCAAGCACTTTTAATTTATTGCTCCTGCCTAGTATCCTTGGCGCTTTGGCTACGGGAGCCGTTAGTGTGCACCGGACAAAGTAGTGCATCAGATCCCCCCGCATCTCTGTAGAGAGTCGGTGGATTGTCATATTGGTGAGCACGTGATCCGGGTGTGCCGTGCCCGATTTCGCGAAGCTCGTCAGTAGAGACGCATCAATGTTGTCGACATCGGATTTGAGGGACGGTTGAAATTGGGCGAAAAGAACAAGCCGTTGGCGACAAATTTCCCCTTGTTGTCCTTGCACGCGGCCGCGTGAAATATTCCGCAACGCCTGTTTTTCACAACACTAAATGAGTCAACCTGTCCGGACGCGATACCCTTAGTCCACCGTTCGCTTAGAATTTGCACATTCTGAAAGGCAAATACATCGCGATCCGTAAACGGGAGAAACTCTTTGTTGTTGTAGGAAAGTGACGATTCGTTGAAATTCTGGCTCCCGACCCGCAGCTTTAGCTCGGCAGATTTGGTGGGTGCTGCAACCGCTGCAATCGGGGTTGGCGCTACAGTCGCTGCAATCGGGGTGGGCGCTACAGACGCTGCAATCGGGGTGGGCTCTGCGAGCGCTGGAGTCGGGGTTGGCGCTATAGTCGGCTCTGCGGGCGCTGGAGTCGGGGTTGGCGCTACAGTCGGCTCTGCGGGCGCTGGAGTCGGGGTTGGCGCTACAGTCGGCTCTGCGGGCGCTGCAACTTATGCCGTGTTTTCAGAGGGGGTAGAGGGTTCACTGGGATTCAAGGGAGTCATGGTGGCGAACGCGGCCCATACCGCCATTGCCAACACCAAAATAAACACGACTACATAAATCAAATTCATACTTAATTTAATCGATACACACATTTTCCCGTACATCGAATAAATATTCGTGACGACTAAAGCTGCGCCCAGCATCGTAGGCCGGCGGTGGCATGCATCTGCGCATGAGCCGGGGGTTCACGGTAACATTGTCGGTGTTGTGGTGACGCAGCAGCGGGCAGTGGGGTTGCATGCGAAGGTGTCTCGTCACCGGGTGATCGACGTCCATCCAGTCATCGATATATATGTGGCAAAAGTAGCAGCACACGCCATCACGAAATCCCGTATAATACATGCCGGTGCGTGCCAGCAGCCGCTTGTCGACACTGCCTGGCCAGGCCGCGTGGTCGCGTCTTCTCGGTTGAGTGTAAACAGGTGTTGCTTTCGCGAAAACTTTACACCCATCTCTATGATTGATGAATAAAAACTGGTCACAAATAGCGGCGCGTACCGTATTTATAGCTTTCTAATCGCGGCAAAGGGTATTTATTTGCATGATTGATGTGGGGGCGACCAGTTTTGCAAGTTTTCTAATCGCGGCAAAGGGTATTTATTTGCATGATTGATGTAGGGCGACCAGTTTTGCAAGATGCGCCGTACCGACAACTGTTTGTTAGCCGGGTGCTTGGTAGTCGTTACCATGGTGGTGCTGGGGATCGGCATCGTTGGAAATGTGGGATCCCGGGCCGCGGTATTCACAGAGCCGATGGAGACAACGCCGACACCGATACCAGTTTTACGGACCAAGCCACCCACCGCCGCGCCACTCCCGGCAACCCCGCTCGAAGCAACAGAAGCGGCAACCCCGCTTGAAGAAGCGACAACCCCGGCCGCATTAATACAGTCGACAACGGTCTTTATCAATCCACTGTTTGCACACACCTACAGAACGACAAATTTCACCACCGTCATCTCTCCAGTCGCAATACTGTCCAACCTGAAGCAGCTGTACTCGATGGTCGACCCGGGTTCGGAGGCGCACCGCGGCCTGGAGCCCCTGAGCGCGATGGCGCCGAGGTTGCATAGCGAATTTGTCGAGACGACCAACCTGCTTTTTATGCCCAACCACTCGGACCCATGGGAGGCGGCCGCCGCCATCAACACCGCCGTCTCGACCGCCACACACGGCCGCATCGGTCACGTGGTCAGCTCTGCCGATCTCGGTTCGGACACGCGCATGATGGCTGTCAGCGCCTGCTACTACCGCGGCAACTGGAGCGTGCGGTTCCCCGCCAACCAGACCTACGACGGGTGGTTCCGCGCCGCCGACAACACCGTCGAGCGGATGCGGTTCATGCAGGTGGAGGGCGCTTTCTTGTTTGGTACCCACGACGGAATCAAGTTGCTGCAACTGCCGTACGCCGACGGGGACCTCTCGATGTTTCTGCTGCAGCCCCTGCACCCGGAGGTAATGCTGTCGCAGGTGCACGACAGTATCCTCGCCATGGACCTGCTATCCCTCGAGCAGCACATGCGCCCCGAGCCCCGTGTAATGGTGCGACTGCCCAAATTTAGATTGGTCGCTGAAATTAACCTGCAACCCATCTTGCAGCACTTTGGGCTGGAGGCCCTCTTCGCCTCTGCCGACGGACCGGTCAGTAAACTAACGCACAACACCCACATCGAGCTGACCGAGTGGGGCACAGAGGCGACCGCTGCAGTTACGGCGGTCCTGACACCAGTCTCTGGGGACGACTGCTTCTTCTTCGGCAACAGACCATTCTTCTTTGCCGTCAGGGATTCGTCAAATGTATATTTTGTTGGTAGATTTGATGGATTGATCTGAATAAATGAATTTTCTTGAATACGTGTGTTTTAATGACACCGGAAAGCCAAGGCGGGGGTAAAAAGTTTCGTGATCCAGGCACCGCGCAATTTTCAACTCGAGCTGCTCAACCCGAGGAGCTGCACGCCCCGAGGAGCTCTAGCCATTCTTAATCATTAATTATTAATTAAAAAAACTTTAGGCGGTAGGGGAGCTGCTTGCTTCACTCCTCACCAACTAAAGTTTCAAGAGTGAATGGGTCGCGCGCGAAGCCACCGCTCAATTTATAGTCGAGTTGCCGGAAAAAGCTCTTTTGTATGAAAAAGTCGAAAGGCGGGGGTAAAAAAGACAAAAAAGCTCAGTCGGTGTCTGACCGCCGACGAGTGCGGACCTCGAGCTGGTCGCCATGAAGAGCTGCAGCTCATGATGAGCTCGAGCTGGTCGCCATGAAGAGCTGCAGCTAATGATGAGCTCGAGCTGGTCGCCATGAAGAGCTGCAGCTCATGATGAGCTCGAGCTGGTCGCCATGAAGAGCTGCAGCTCATGATGAGCTCGAGCTGGTCGCCATGAAGAGCTGCAGCGGTTCAAACTAGTTTTGCGCCCCTGTAGAGAGTGTCAGGGCGGGGGATAAAAAATTCATGCTGGAGGCACCGCGCAAATGGGTCGCGCGCGAAGCTACCGCTCAATTTATAGTCGAGTTGACGGTGCTCAGTATATATAGAGCCGCTGACAATTCGACGAGTCACAATAAATAGAGCGCGATACAATAAAAATAGCCAGTATACAGCGATGAGTTCCTTGCGCGAGTGCTTTACGTTCTTTCTCGACAACTGCTCCGATATCGACAACCGAGATCAGAGCGGCAAGACCATCCTACATTTAGCGGCGACTTTGGGAGAGATCCATTTGCTGGAAGGCATCATCAGGAAGGGCGCCACCATAGATGTGCCGGATAACGATGGAAATACGCCATTCATGGCGGCAGTGGCTGCCTGCCACGTTTCTTGCGCCAATTTGCTGGTCGAGGCGGGCGCCGACGTCAACTACCGCGACAATAAGGGGGAGAATATCGTGCACGCCGCCGTTCGCTCCGGGAAGCCGTTTAAGCTCTTCTACGCCATGCGATTTGGAGTCGATATAAATGCGCGCAACAACGACGGCTGGACCTCACTGCACCTGGCCATTGTTCCCGCTGGCACGGCCACCTCATTTTTGCCCTCCGATTCGGACCCCACCCAATACACCCGCATAGAGTATGCCGTCAACAAAACGGGCTACGACATGGTATCCTGCCAGCGAGATTAACGGAATTAAGTTACATTTATCGAATTCATCGAGACTAACTTAAATTCACTACATTCAGCGAGATTAACGAAATTAAGTTACATTCATCGAATATGTCGAAACTAACTTAAATTCACTAACCAGTTTCTGTGCCACCGCAATCATTCCGTTGACGGCCACCGCGATGCCCGTTTCGGGGCTAGCGAGCGCCTTCAGAAACGCGTACACCCGCTCCTCGGTGGTTGCTGCCACAGTGCCCCGCTCATCGGCTTCTTCCGGCAACTCGAGCTTGGCCCGCAAATGCCGGCGTATCAGATCGACCGCCTCGTACTCGTCAATCTCGCGCCGGCCCTGCGGCAGGTACCGCATGTGCGAGGGGCGGCCCTTGTTGCGCTCTAGAAAATTGACGGCGACAGTGCCGGGGGTGTGCAGGGATGGTGTTTGGAAGATGATGAGCGGCTCGACCAGCCGGCCGTCCCAGCCGTACTCGGTGGTGAAGATGAGGTGCGCCATGTTGGAATTGGTCATGCCCAGGTCGAAGAGCGTCAGTTGCGGATTGAAAAAGTACGCTTCGGGGATATTTTGGCCATGGATTTGCTCGACCTGGAGCGACGCATGCGCGTAGAGGTCGGCGTGATAGTGCGACTGCCACAGTTTAACCTGGCTATCGAGCTAGATTTGGAGCCCATCATGCGAAAGCTGGGCGTATCGGCCATCCTTGAGCCCGGCAGCGAGTCCGAGTCGGTCATCGTCAGCAAGATGATGCACACTACGCAACAAGCCATTTCTATTGTTGTTAGAGATAGGAAAAATGTATTTTTTGTTGGCCGCTTTGATGTCCCGTTGTAAATAAATGCTGGGGAGAATTGAATTACTTACTAGTGGGGGTGAATGCATCCATCCTTTAAAAATTTGGCATCGATATCGAAAATGATACTCGCCAGTCTTGCGACTTTCTTTGCGCTAGAGATCAACACGTCGTGTCGGTTAATTTATTAAATTTTTCAAATTTTTAAAATTATTCAAACATGAATTCTCGTGAATTTTATCGTTTAATCGATAGCAGAGATATGCTCTTAGACTATTTAATTAGACTGAAAGTGATACGAAATGAGCTTATCTGCTTCCAATGTGGCTCTGAGATGCATTTTTCACGCGATACGTTGCAATTATCATGTGGATCATCGCAAGTCATTCGTCGCCGCAAACAAAAGGCACGCCGGGTCTGGTGCAACACACGAGTATCAGCTCTTCACGGTACGATTTTTGAAGGTTCGCACTTATCACTTGACACCGTGTGCCACTTGATCTACCTCTTTCTTAACCATCGGCCACCACACCACAACAAGATCGTTGAAGATGTCGGCGTCTGCCCTACAACAGCCTCTCGCTGGATAAATGAATGTCGAAAGGTACTTTTTTCATTCTCGATTAATCCATTTTCTTCTCTCACTTTACTTTCTACTTCGTTTCTCTCTGAGCATCTTTTTCTCTGATTTATTCTAGATTTTCCATACATGGGTTAAGAGTAATACCGCTCGTATTGGCGGCCCCGGCCACACAGTCCACATTGACGAGACCAAGATCGGGGGCCACCGCAAATACAATCAAGGGCGGCTGTTAGGCGGAGATTGGGTGTTCGGTGGAATAGATGTAGCTACTAAACAGTGCTTTATAGTACCTGTCCCTGATCGCTCCTATCGCACTTTGATACGACTTATCCGACGTCACATTCGTCCAGGGACTACAATAATGTCGGACTCATGGCCGGGCTACCGAAAACTACATAGGCATGGTTGGTATCATTTGACGGTAAATCATCGTCTCAATTTTGTTGACCCGATTACGCAGGCCCATACTCAGAATATTGAGCGATTGTGGAGAGATTTACACGACAACATCCCTGCTTACGGTGTTGTTCGTCGTCACTACCATCTCTATGTTGCTGAGTTCCTCTTCAAACGTGCCTTCACGTACTCAGACAGGTTGACTGCGTTCCTTACTGAAGTTGCTCATCAGTATCCACTAAAGATTGACGATTTCCTACATGTTGACTAAGTCTTCATGTATGTACATATGTAAATAAGTTTTAATATAAACGAAACAATTTAATTTTATTTTATTTATTTATTGCATATTTTTTGAACAAATTAGAATAACCCAGCGACGTCGCTGTGGTATTGCAGCAAGTAAACATTTTGCAAAGCACAGTGTCCGCTGTGAGAGAGGCATCTGGGGGCAGAATAACAATTTTTCAACCTCTGCAGCTTCGGGCAACCAAGATCATCCAAATTGCATATTGCGATGGGTTTTACCAGGAGAAAGTTTTCCAGCCATTGTTTTTTCCTCACCTTTAACGTAAACGGTTGTATTCTTCACAGCGTTAGAAATAATTTTGGCTGCATCTTCAAATGTTGAGCTTCCATCTTCCCAGGCGATCCCATGATAGTTGTCGGTTAACCATCTGGCCTGTTTTTGCAACTTTAACGGTAGATAATTTATTTCGTAAGGAGGTTTTATGATGAAGTGAGATTTAAAATATCTATGAGCTAATGCTGCTACTTCCTTAACGATGAACTCATTATTTTCACCCCGGAATCCTTGGAGATCAACTACATCATTGTTGTTGAAGTGTCGCAAGTAAACTAATCTATTTTAATGCAGTAAAACATCTTTATATGCTCAGGATCGTGTGTTCGCAAATCTGCTATTATATATTATCCCACGATGATGCTGATTCAATACATGCTTCAGAATTTCACCTGTATTGAGGATTCTCTGCTGAAATCGACATCTATCGACAGCGCATATATGCCATTGCCCCATACGGCTGGCTCGGTATGCAAAGTCCCACGCATGCATGATGTGTACTTCAGGTGTTAATGTAAATCGAACTCTTTTCCTCATTCTCTACAGCTGTTTCCCATATAATTATCAATCAGTGCAATGACCTGCGGTTGCGGAATATTAATTATTTCGTTTTCTTTTATCAAACTCCTTTTTTAACTTAACTCCCCCTATCTCTTGCTACTTATTTCCTCCCGTCGCTGTCATTTTTATATATTTGTCATCAGCATGTCCCCCACACCATATCCCAAAATCAAGGTCATCGGGTAGCTGTACCCTAAAAGCTACCCAGTCAGGCCGGGGATTGGTGATAATCTTTGAACCCAAAAAAAATATGACGGAGGCGAGAGCGCGCCCTATATATTATCAACGTGCTCAGCATGTCCCTAAAAATGACATATTTCAAAATCAAAGTCATCGGAGAGTTGTAACCCAAAAGCTACCCAATCAGGCTGGGGGTGGGTGACAATCTTTGAACCCAAAAAACAATATGAAGGAGGCGAGAGCGCGCCCTATATATTATCAACGTACTCAGCATGTCCCTAAAAATGACATATTTCAAAATCAAAGTCATCGGAGAGTTGCACCTTAAAAGCTACCCAGTCAGGCTGGGGGTGGGTGACAATCTTTGAACCCAAAAAACAATATGAAGGAGGCGAGAGCGCGCCCTACATATATATATCAGCGTACTCAGAATGACCCCAAAAAGGACATATTTAAAAATCAAGGTCATCGGAGAGTTGTAAGTTAAAAGCTAGAATTTCCCAATTTTTCTCATCTATGAGCAGCTTATATAAATAAAATAAATTTATTAAATGAATTGCACAGGAAGTTGATTGCACAACCAACGGAGAACCAATTTCAAAACTCAAGCGCTGAAGCAGGGGTTACTTGGCTTTAGTTCAAGTCGATCCGACAAATTTTTCGGGTCGACTTGAGTGAAGTAGACTTGAAGTCGATTACTACGTTTACATGCTTACTTGAAGTATACTTGAAGTAGTTTTCAAGTAACAAAATATGCATGTAAACTCGTCCTGACTTCAAATATACTAATAAATAAATTTCAAGTCAAGAACTCAAGTAAATCATGTAAACGTAATAGATCTGAGGTTACATGACTTTCAGGTATACTTGAAGCCGACTTCAAAGTATGCATGTAATCATAGCAATTGTCATTTTTCTTATTAGTATTAAAACCAAAAATAAAGTCCTGTTTTATAATTTTTGTACATTTTTTATAATTATTAGAATAATTATCACCATTTTTCTTATCAATAAAAATAATATAATGGAATTTTTTTGAAGATTTTTTGTGTGACTATAGTGTTTATCGTCAAAGTTAATGTAAATGAGGCCATGCGGTTCAATTTGTTTTTTCTCACTAGCAGATTCTTTTTTTGCTCGTAAATCATTATACATTTCCCATGCACGGTACGTTCTCCAACAATAAGCAATAAAGTGACCGGGACTAAATACAACTATTCCAGCTAGTCTGTAAATATGATTTTCTATACGTAACATTTTCGGAATTTTTGCAATTCTACAAGTTTCACCTCGTTCAGAAACTTTGTGAGAGTCAGTAGTCCTTCTTATATCTAGTTCAATATAAATTTGGTTATTTACAACCAATTTTTCTGTTGTGTTTCCACCACATTTTTCACATTGAATTGGTCCATTTTCTCTTAGATTAATGGCTGATTGTATATTCGCAAAGCCTTCATCAATGATAACGTCATGGTTTGGCGAGATGGTTTGATATACATAAGTCCTAGGGTTTGGGCAACGATTATTACATAATATTGTTCTAACGGCAGAAGGTGAGTCTTTGAATAAATTAATCCAAAGATTCCTTGAAGAATCCCAGCAGTCGATTGATTCCGATATTATTTTATTATTAACAATATTTTGTTTTAGAGTGCTGTGATATAAGCTGTAGAGTAAGTTTCCGCGTTCGCGTTCTACGGCTGATGTTGCTCCAAACGCAATTAATAAGTCAATGAAATTGAACATAGGTAATTGTGACGAATGTTCTTTTATGGAGGAGAAGTATAGTGGATTATCAATTGCAGCTGTTGCAATAATATGAGCAATTGAATCAAATGCACAAGTATTGCGCAAGAATGTTAATATTTTCGATTCCTTACTTTGTATACCTTTACAAAGCCCACCATTTATCAGAAAAATGTTTTTTTCGGTCATTCTTCCAGATGATGATAAACCATATAATCGTATTTCTGGATAGTCAGAAAAGTATTTTGATGAATATTTTTTCTCAACAACCAACTGTTGTTGGGGGTGTTTACTATTGTTCTTTTTTAACTTGAGTATCCAATTTTTATTGTTGTCGTTAGATGCCAATTGATTATCATTATCATCGTCATCTTCTATTTCATACAGCTCAAGCCTTTTATCATCGTTAGGCATACCCTGCTTTTGTTCTTTATAATGGTGGTCGTCATTATTATCCCCATAATTAAGGTCCGGTGGTTCTAGTTTAAAGGTGTCGCTATCATTACGATCATCATCGTCATCATTTAATATAGGTTGCTTTCGTTCTTTAGTATTGTAAATTTCATTACTATTATTAAGTTCAGATTCTAATTTTTCATCATTTTTGCTATCATCATAATCTTTGTCATCAGTAGACAAAGGTTGCTCTTGTTTTTCATTGTTGTTGTCGTCACTATTGTCATCATCATCATTATAATTAAGTCCAGGTTGTTCTATACTATGAAAAAGTGGAAATTCTGCCTTATTTCTCCAGTTTTCTTGTACGTTCACTACTTCCTTTTTTTTCATTTGTTTTTGAGGCTTTTTTTATTTCTGGGCTTTGAGGACGGCGTCGTTTTTGAATAAAATTTGTTTGTTTGTTTGAATCAAATTTCCGAGTTCCTCCAATCAGATCAGATATATGAATTCTTACGAATTTATCAATTCTTAAGTTTTTTTTATAATTTTTTAAAACTGAAGTTTTCAAATCTCCAAAGTTCGCTTCAGCACTACTTGAAGAAGCATGATCTGTAATATATGGCGTTGTTACTGCGGTCCACAGAGGAAATTCTTTACTTAATCTTATCAAATTGTTTCCAAACTCTGGACAATAAAATCCATTTATTTCTTCTCCTTGTTTTATAATAGTTTTAGCATTTTTCATTATTTCATTTATATAACTAGTAATACTCGTAATAGGTATTTCACTTTCACTAAAATATTCGTCACTCATGATTTCAGTTTCATCAGCGGTTGGAGTCATGGTGTCTACACATTGATCAATATTTATTTTCCGATCAGCTATAAAACTTTGCAGTTTTTTATACGCTTCTTGGACCGCATTGACCTTTTTACTGCTTTTGACTATGGTATCAATGCATGATTGAAAAGCGATTGTCAATGTCAATTCAAGAATCACTTCGAAGTCTTCAACCGTATGGCACTCGACTAAAAGAGACAGACATCGAAGGAAAAAATCACGTACAATTCTCTGTTGTACTTTTTTCCAACATTTCCATCTACATGCTAGGTGAATTAAATGAGCTACATCAATTCTTAAATATGTAAGAGTAACATTTCCACCAAAAATAGTATCTTTATCCATAATATTCTTAAAGCATTCTCCAACATACATATTAAGTGACGTTTTGTTGAATGCTAACTATACAGCAGAAAGCAGGGCTCGGGAATAATCAGTAACTACTTCTGTTGGCTTTTTATTCGTTCTTCTTAAAAATCTATGAAGCCATAAAGTGATAGTGTCGGTGTCTTGCGCTTCAGTTAACATTTGATACACTGATTGAATAGTTTCGTGGATCACTATGCAATATAGAAATATGTGAGCAGATTTTGTATCCTTTGGTTTATCCAATTTCTTAACTAGGCTTCCTGTAGCATCAATACTTATTTTAGATAAACTACCCAAAGTACGACAATATTTTTGATAAACAGCAACTTGTTCCGATGTCCCATAAAAAACAAAAAACGGTGAATAACTTAGATCTTGAATGCTGCCAAGAAAATTATTTTCATACTGCATCTTATATAGAGCTTTAATAGGGTCTGAATTATCCTCATTTTTAATACCTAAATCATTGTTGATTTCTTCACACCTAGCATGTTGAAGAGCACTAAGTTTCGGAATAATCGGTTGAACTAGATCTCCTCGACTTACATTTTCACTAATTATTTTTTTTTGAACATCACTGCAGCCTCCTGCTAAACATTTTTTTCCTATTTCATCTCTTCGAGCACCGTTTAAGTATCGTCTCACATCTTCGTGATCTTCGAATGTCGTGTTCCGGGTTTTTACAAAAATCAGATATTCCTTATTTTCTCTAGGTTCTTCAAAGCCGATTCCAATAAAACGATTTCCACATTCTTTGCTCCTGCATTTTCCTTTAATCTTCATGTAAAAGTTTCGCAGAGATGATTGATTGACTTGGGCATTCCTAAAAGAAAAAGCACAGGGTAATTTATGTTGCTTCCAAAATGCCAAAGCTATTATATTAGTCCAAACATCCGGCCGTAATGTGTTATTGGTTCGCTTAAGTGAATCCTCCTCAGTTGGTTTAATCTCACACCATTCTGCATGTGATAAATAGAGATTGAAAATTTCCTCTCCAGCTGATGTAACAAAAAATTCTTTTTTAAACGTACTACTTTTTGTGATGCAATCGTGGAGTCCAATTCTTCAAAAGATGTTTCTTCGTTTTTGGTGGTATTCGAAAACTGATTGTGAGATATAATCATATCAAGGCAACGAAGAGAAATTTCAGATGAAGCACCAATACCCATTTTCTGGAGGGCTTTGGTCATCACATTTCGTCGATTATATGTGATGTTTGTGTGCCAGGATTTTTTGGTCCAAGCTTTATTACAACTAAGGCTGATCTTATCCCACACCTTATCTGAGTAAGGGGGTATTTTTGTTTTAAAATAATCATAAAAATTAATTATTTCATTGACAACTTCTTTCTCAGGTATTTTGCACTTAAGAGGCATTTTATTTTTAGAAAAATTGACTTAATTAATGAACAACACAAAAAGAAAGTACTAACTGTTTAAATAGCAACGTAAAATAAAAAATCCTTTAATTCAGTGATTCCCAAACTTATTTCGGTCATGGACCCCTAACTATAACAAAAACTTAGAGAGACGGTGCGCTCCAGCGCATGTGCTTCACGAAAGTTTGGTGATGAAGGGAGGAGTGGAGATCAAGAGAGGTTCCACCCCACTTCTTCCTTTATCCACAAAGTTCGTGAGGCACATGCGCTGGAGCGCACCGTCTAAACCGGCACTTAGTCATGCACCCCCAAACCCAAGTGAATCAATTTTTATGATATAATAAAACCTACTAAAAATACTTTAATCTGTTCTTTCTTAGAAGACAATTGCACGTAGCTAGGTAAATGAATTAAGTACATATTTTTAATAGTTAAGAAAACAAGAAAAAGCGCAATATAGGTACATAGGGCACTTAATACTTAAATAATTTTAAGTGGGAAGGATGAATCTGATAAGATGATATCAGTTTGTTTATGTTTGGCTCGGTTTTTGCAATTTAAGTCGGTAAGTAATTTCTAGTAGGTTTCGGTTCTTCGTAATAAGGTTTGTCATTGCATTAAATCCATGTTCTACCAAATATGATGACTGGAAAGCAATCAACAACTTCTGTACAATAACCCAAAATGCATGGGCTATGTAACCAAAAAAGTTGGAATCCTTCTCTAAACTTTGGTTTAAACTTCTCACATGTGGATATTTCAATAAGTTACTATAGTTGGTATTAGGGGCTATCCATAAATTACGTAACGCAAAATTTGAGCAAATTTGACGCCCCCCCCCCTACCGCCATGTAACACCATGTCACAAAGTTTCAGACCCCCTAGAAATTACGTCACACTTACATCACCCCCCCCCCCCCTTTCTTTTAAATCACAAAGTAAAAAATAATTCGCACGGTAGTGTACGTTTAAGAACGCATAGGGACAAACTCATCTTAGGTTACCTTCTGAATTGGTATTTAAATTATGCGCGGGCTTTTTAAATTAACGTAAAATTTCAAATGTATAAAAAAAAGATTTGTGACGTAACGTTTCTGAACCCCCATGTCACAGCAAGTAACGGTCGGCTTAGCCCCTCCCCCTGTAGAATTGAAGATAAAATAAAGTGCCAGCTAAGAGAACAACAAGTAGCATTTAGGAAAGGTCGCAGATGTATAGACAACTCAAAAACGTCGAGCACATAGTCCAGCACATAGTCCAGCAATCTTTAGAATGCAAGTCACCATTATACATTACGTTCGTAGAGTGGGTTGAACCTGGGTTGAACCTAGGTTGAACATAGTCATAAACGGAGTAAATGTTGCTTAACTAACGTCAAATCAAATTATTTTATTTTAAAATGTAGTTTCCGTCTTTCCAACAGATGTCACTTAACCGAAATTACAGTCTAAAGCCTAGTATGCTGTTCGTGCGGAATTCCGCTCTGTAGAGAATCCATATAACCAGTCTGAATTCCGCTTAGCTGGGAGAGTTATGTAGACAAGGTAGGCCAGACTGATATAACAGTGACTGTTTGGACACATCACACTCCCGAAACAATGTTTTTCCGCATAAAAGTTGTAAACGTCAAAATTTCCGCTCGAGAAAATATAAATTTTATTTCTTGGCTTGCGGAAAATGAAACGAGAAGTCTCCACTCAGGAAAAACGCCATCCATTTTCTAGAGAAACAAAGTTCATTTACGGTCTGAATTCAGACTGAACAGCGTACTGATTTTATGGACGGAATTCAGGCCGCCCTCCAACCTGAATTCCGCACACTTTTTTTACATGCATTTTAAAGGGGAATCTGAATTCCGAACGAACAGCATACTAGGGTTAAATGAAGGTAAAATACTTTTATTTTGGACTTTCATATTGTTGAGTTTTGCCACGATAATGAAGGTTACTTTCATTATGATGGTATATGTGTCACAGGTATTATGGTGTCACAGGTATAAATGTCTGTCGGCACTCATATATCTGGTTTATGCGTAAGACGGTTTTAAGCTTAAAATCGGCTTAAGACGAATTGCCTTTACAAACAGATTCTGATTATCTCTCAAACATTGAAAATGTACGTTCTATATTATGCATTAACATAACCTTAATCACTAACCGCACACACACATACACACAATAATTCGTCTTAAGCTGAAATAAATTAAGCTTGAGAGGAATTTCGATTTAAGACTGTTTATACGGAACCGGATTCTATCTTAATCCGAAATTCGACTTACGCATAAACAAGGTAATACCAAGTCTATAGTGCCTGTTCACACGGGTGGTCACCGCGACCTTTCAACACGAAATTTACAGGTGCGGGGAGCGTTCGGGTGGGAAGGAAGTGCGTCTCGATTTGAAAGCGACTCACGTTCGCTTTTCTGACCAGCTGACTGTTTCAATTTCATTTTGTATCACCTTACTGTTCCATTTTATTTTCGTTTCACCCGTATTGGGAGCAAACGTGCGATAGGACAATTTTCAGGCTTCAGTTTTGTTGCACAGATTTTTTACTAAAATTAATTATATTCAGGTAATCACAGTTTATAAAAATTTATGTCACTTTTATGAAAATCACAAACTTTGTTCTAGTACCGTATGTTCCACCTGTCATAAAAACGACTGGACACAAAGCGAAACGTGTAAACAAATATTCGCTTTTTCGTTCGCTTTGTCGCGCCTCAAAGCGACCTGTGTGAACAGGCACATAGCAGCAAAATTAAATCGATTTAACTCATTACACCAAAATTTATTTTTGGTTTTTTCTTGAAAAATAAGCTTTCACAAACCTTTTCATTATCATATTCGGAATTCACAAACGATTTCCGATTGATTGAGTACCCTAAAGCCTACGTTACAATTAATTTTCAAAAAGTGTTGGCTAATCGTAAGCTCTTAATTAACAAATTAATAACTAATTAACTAATTAGTCACAAACAAAATCGTTTGTGTCACAAACATTCACAAACGATTCACAAACGATTGGCATAGGTGAAACTTTAAAAATTTAATATTTTTGAATTTATTTTGGCTATTCGTAAGAGGGTAAATTTGTGTAAATTTTATCAAGAAAGATTTTTACACCAAATTTGCAGAAAATTTGCACAAATCTATGACCGTTTTATGTATCATATTTGTGTAAATATTTATGCAAACTTCATACAAATTATTCATAAGATGTATGCAAATAAATTATATTTGCAAATTCTCATAAATAAAATTTTAATGATAATTTAAGAGTGCGATTCATAATCTGAAATGTTCCAATGTTTTAGAAGTATTCTCCTAATATCGCGACATTTGAGAAATTCGGGATGTATTTTTCGACTTTTATTTTCACGAAGTTGGAAATGTTCATTGAAAAAAAATATATAGTATTGTTGAAATTAATACAAATTAATCTATAAAATTTCACAAAGTTTTCGATCGCAAAAACATAAAATTTGGATACATGTACGGTACCCCAGAAAAAAATCTTTTACTAACAATTGCATAAGATATGCACAAACCTATTTAGTAATCATAAAAATCTAATGGAAATTACTAAGTTTAGTTATTTGGCTACTCCATCCCATTAAAATAACTCATCATGCATTTTTCAGAATATAAAATTTGCATAATTTGTAAAATTTTCATAAATATTTACACAAATATGATACATAAAACCGTCGTACATTTGTACAATTATTATGAAAATTTCATATAAATTTTATGTAAATAATTTTTTTAAACATAATACAAATTTTGTACAAATGTTGCATCATGCTGGTTATCAGGGTATAGTTTCAATTCGACAACATTTTATTTTGTTCTATTTTTTTGCGATTAAGTGAAACAAAAACACAATATGAGTTAGAAAAAGTAAAAAATACTATTTTATCCAAAAATAAAAGTATTTTCTTCATTCCAACTGATTTTGTGATTTTAATTTACATGTTATGTTTTATATTTCATTTGTATTTTTTATTTATTTTTTATATTTGGTAATAGACTACAAGCCCACGGCAATTTTTGGTGGGTCATGTGAAACAGCACGAATTATATGCAGATCGATACTCCTAAATGAGACGTAAACTTCAGGCACTATGCCGTCACTTTTGCGCGGTACATGTGACCACAGAAGTTGAATATTCCATCCGGAGGGGTGCTTTTCCGGCCAAATATTCTTGTACGGCAATTCTCATATTGATATATTATAAAAAAAATAAGCTCCTAGAACCTACTGCCGTACAAAAATAATGGTACTTGAAACCAGAAGAATTTTTCAATTTCTGCAAATTTATCCCCCCACAAAGGTGATTTATTCCTGTACGGCATTTGTACATTTCGATTTCTATGCTTTCATAGAGTCATTGCGTGGCTATGCCGTACATATTTGCTGGTTAAAAGATGAGAAAACCCCGACCCATCACGCTCCTAGATCAGTATCGCGCAAGTTCATTGAAAACTGTACGGCACCGAGACCAAAATATTAGTCAACATCTAAACTAATTTTTAACAACTGTGCCGTCTAAAAGTTGTGGTTAATATACATATAAAGAAGCAATCGCCAGTACTTGAGAGTTGAACCCTACTTTTTGGACACAAGATCCTTTTTTCCAATACTGGAAGAAATTTTTCTACAACTTGTAACTAAGTATTATTGTTTTACAATATAGCCATCTATAGTTAACTGTACCCAATGAAAATATGCATAAAAAACAAAACAACAAAATTCAACAATTTGTAAGATTTTCCAAATGCTCTGTGCATTAGCAAAAAGAATAATGTTTCAATATTATTGCTGATTATAATCCTTCAAAGATAGAAACACGAAGAAAGACAGGTGCCGTCTATTTTCAGTTGTGCCGTCTAAAAGTTATGGTTAATATAATTATAAATAAAGAATTACTTGCATGTGCGAGTTGAACACAAGATCACTTTTACCAGTACGGCAAGAAATTTTTCTACAGGTTGTATGTAACTAAGTACACCGGAAGGTAAAGAGAAGTATCCGGCGTGATAAAAGGCAGCAGATAAACAAGCTCGCAGAGAAAGCGGAAAACGCGGCAAATACAGGAAGCAGCTCTCGGGAAAGCACTCTACTAAAAAGGATGCCGTAAAGAGTGCGGATGGAAGGTTGCTGTGCAGCGACGACGGTCAGCTCCAAAGATGGAGAGATTACTTCTTCGCCGCCCTTCGCCGCCGGTTCGTTTCCACAGGAACCTCAAGAAAGCAGCAACAATGCACAGACAATAAGAATCGCGACTCGTGCACCATCCAGAACAGAAATAGTAACCGCAAGTGGAACTAGTTTAGGCAGTGGTTTGGTGCATCAGAAACGCAAGAAAAATAATACGGCAAATAATGCATTTTTCTGAGACATCGAGATCACCAGGGAGTGATCCAAAAGGGTCTTGCCGAAGGACTTGTTACTTTCAAAATTGGCTAGTGATAATTTACCTATAGTATAGTATATTATAGTTTCAAGTATATAAGGTAAGATTTTGTTCGTATTTGTATTGAAATATAATTATTTGAAATATCAATGTACTTTCAATTCTTCAGGGTGAAAAAATACTTTTCCAGCCATCTTAAACCATTTTTTATACCGCATTTAGGGTTTATTCATTATTGTTTTAAGTTTTAACGAATTGCCGTACAAAATATTGTTAGCGTTAACAATAATCCTTTTCGGAGGAAAATTCATTTTCCTGTTGCAGCCATATGTCCCATGACAAATGTACGGCTATATAAAAAATGTTATCGTTTTATGAAATATCATTAAGATCATTGAATTTGATGTTGGTTCAAATGACCACCTGTAACTATCTAAGAAGAGCGGGTTGAATCGGGGTTTTCTCATCTTTTAACCAGCAGATATGTACGGCATAGCCACGCAATGACTCTATGAAAGCATAGAAATCGAAAAATAAATAATAAAAAATTTAAATTCCGATGTCAAGAATTGAACCTGCGACTTTTTTGGAATGGCAACGTCGTTAATCACACACTCGACCAATTCGACCATTCTCCCATTTCTGGCTCGTGGCAATAACAACTTTTCTACGTACGCTTTTGGTCTTGCGTCTCTCTCTGCCAGTTGGTAATCCCAATCGTTGATGCGAGTTTTCAGTTTTTTCCCCAAGCCAAAAAGTGCTGTTGGTTCAATTATTACGTTTACATGCTTACTTGAAGTATGCTTGAAGTAGTTTTCAAGTAACAAAATATACATGTAAACTCGTCCTGACTTCAAGTATACTTGAGTCAAGTAAATCACAAAAATTTGTTTGATTGACTTGAAAAAGCTCATGTAAATTTTGCATGTGGTTTTTTTTCTTGTAACAAAAAGAAGATCAACACTGTAGTGAATGTATAATTTTGATACAATCTTTTTAAAGTTATTTATATTATTATAAGGAGCTGGTTTCTGTTATAATAGGCTATGTGCACGAAGCCTACAGCGCCGCCAGTGGGACGGAGAAAAGAATTGAACTGGAATTATTGGGTTATACCGGGAAATTTTTTAATAAACAAATATCTTTTAATGTAGCTGTGTGCATATAATATAAATAGCATAGCATAAAAGGTACATGCAAATTATTTATTTTGAGTATTTTTTTCTTCAATTAAGACGTATAATACAAAAATAATTAATTCGTTCACATTGATAGCATAACCTCAAAGCATGGGTTTATTTTGATTTTGACATATCCGCAACAGCAATGCACACTGGAAAAATGTAGTTCAGAATTTGCAGTGATGCTCACATCGAGCGCTGGCATCTAAATTATTTCTAGCTCCGCCCCCGTGCACATAGCCTATAGGAAAGGTCAAATGTCAGCTCAAGAAAATTTCAGGACATTTTGAAGTCAAGTAAGTGAACCGAAAACGCAACTTGAGTTTCAAGTAAATTTCAAGTCAAGAGCTCAAGTAAATCATGTAAACGTAATGAATTTCATTCGTTATAAAATTTCAATAAATACGTTCGTTCAGTTCGGTTTTCTTTCCCGACCGGGTCGGTCGTCTTCTCTCACGGCTGGCCCTAAAACTCAAATCTTGTAGCTGTTTTCGAAACAGTTATTACGGGATTTGTTAATATCTGTTTTCGTACAGTATAACGTGAACGTGTATACTAAGCAATCGGCTCATTCATACTGGTGCATCACATCTGCTTTTTAAAAGTCGCTAAAGTGAAACCACCGCAACCCGAATTTTTCGTCATGTTGAATATGCGGACCAGTTTACTTCGCTAAGGATTGTGTTTCAGCTGATCATCTGCCGTTTTGCCTACAAGTTTATCTTTTATTTTGTAATGATTACAAGACACATAAGCATACAAGGCTGTGCTTGTTTTTTTTTATCCCATTTTGTGCGCACACAACTGACAAGTTTTCCCAAGCTTTATGATTTTTGGATCTAATATTGTTGTCGTCATCAATAATTTCGTTTTTGGGCTTCAATTAAAAAAGTTTCCAGCTTGGTAAAATCAGTAGTACGCGGTCGACCTCTTTTTCTCTGTTGTAACTCACTCATTTTTGTTGATTATTTAATATTTTTTAAAATTTCACAAAATTAACGACAACACACGTTTTTTTGTTCTACACTGAAGAACATAACTTTTGCTTATTTTTTCTGAATGTTCCCACCCATTGGAAGGAGAAGAAGAGGGAAGTGGCGAGAAACGACTTTGTAACTCGTGTTATGCAAAAGAACAAGTTCAGATTGATCGTGCTACATCAAATAAAAAAGTAGAGAATTGGGGTGGTATTGTAACTCAACCAAGAAAGAAGGCAAAAAAAGATATCTGAGGAACAATTTCACCGACAGAGAGCTAAGTGAAGATAAAAATAAACACAGGACAACTATATTTAAAAATGGAAATGATGTTACGTTGAAATCGATAAAATTCGGAGGAAATAAATAGTCTGTCATTAACACCGACATTTTTGACAGCACATTCCAAATGCTTCTTCAAATGATTCGAGATTATGAAGGCGTGAAATCTTTTGTGTACGCCATAGACTCACAAGTGATTGATCTGTTGAATCAAGTCGACAAATCTGGAATTACAAGAGATTCTTACATCACAAGAACAAAGATCCTGGTTAGCCTTTTGAGTGAACAAGAGTTAGAGCAATTCAAACAAGAAGATATATACTGCATTCAGTATAATAAGAGCGTCAACTATTTATTGAATAAATTACTGGCAGAAGTTCCATGTTTTGAAGAAAAAATTTCTTGTGATAAGGGATGTAAACATAAGACCTACCCATCATCAATTGTTAAACTTCAGTTTAGCCAATTAGTTGCTACCAATTTCAGCACAGAAGTGAATAATACTATGCACAGTCCCATCGAATCGAAGCCATGTCCAAAGAAAAATTGCAATGGTACAATGATAATATCACTCTGTATGCATGGTAAGAAAATTATCCTATGTAATATTTGAATTTCTTAAAATATAAATCATGTTATTAACGCTATTAAATTTTAAACTCACTTAAGTTTCTTCCGAATTATAAAGACTTTTATAATACTTTTCTTGCCTTAAAGTTTTATCTACTAGAAAATAATGGGTGCCTTCCATTTAGACACAGAAAGACAATTGTGTCCGACACAGCGTGTCGCTCTTTCTCGTTCTGTGTAAGCCCAAATGGAACACATAAGTTCATGAAAAACCCGCCACGGCGCACTTTCCTCGTTTTTATTTTTGTTTGCTAAGTAAATCGAAAATTTTATGTTGATAATTCCTTTAAATTAATTACCCGACATCTTACAAATGCTGGGAATCTTAAAAATGAATAATATTGTTGTAATTATAAATTAACGATCACATTTCAATTGGCGAGGGTTGGTAGCATTGGCTTAGTTGTGCCCGGCTGTGTCTAGCTGTGTCGTTGATGGAACACTTCTGTATCGGACACAGTGTAACACTGTGTCTCTCTGTGTCTAAATGGAAGGCACCCAATATCAACAATATTGCTTTAGTAAATCCTATAAAATTTGCACAATACAAACAATTAGATTTTGAACACATTTTTTCTATGGTTAAGTACCTTTTCCGAGATACTGGAATTAATGTTACCTTTTATAAGGATGATATAATCACGAACCCATCCAAGGCACAGATTTCAGAAATTCGTAAGGAGTATCATGATAATCCTACCGCGGGACATAATGGAGTTAACCGCACTTTTAAACGTTTAAGAGCAAAATTTAAATGGAAAAATATGTATAATGACGTTAAAAATTATATAAAAAATTGCGATACCTGTAAGAGAAACAAAGTAACCAGATATACCCGAGAACCCATGATGATAACTTCAACTTCCAGAGAACCGTTTGAAAAAATAGCCATTGATATTGTTGGTGCTCTTCCAATTACTGAAAATGGAAATAAATATCTCCTAACATTCGTTGATGATTTAACAAAATACTCTGACGCTATTCCCATGCCGAATCAAGAGGCAAACACGATAGCTGAGAAGTTAGTTACCGAAATAGTTTTTCACTATGGTACTCCTAAAACCATTCTTTCCGATCAGGGACAAAATCTTTTAAGAAGTTTGTAAACTATTTAAGGTTAAAATGATACAAACTTGTGCATATATACCGCAATCGAATGGTTCTTGTGAACGAACTCACCGTATCTCAGATGTTTTGTTAACCGCTCACAAAACGATTGGGACACCTGGATCAAATATGCTGTTTTTGTTCACAACACAACACCTCATACGTCTACCGGTTTCACCCCTTTCGAATTGTTATTTGGGCGTAAGATCGAACTACCTACCGCATTCTCACGTTCACCTGAAACGTTGTATAATTACGATGTTTACGCCAATGAACTAAAATCAAGATTACAATACACAAATCAAGTGGCTAGAGAGAACCTCTTGAAAAATGAGCAATTATCTAAAAATTATTATGATCGCCATACAAATCCCTCTGCATTTAGTGAAAATGACCTGGTTCTCCTTAAAAATGATGCCTTTCAGAAGGGCAGCTATAAAAAATTATCACCCGTATTGGTCGGACCATGCAAAGTTCTTTCTACCGATGGTGTCAATAGTACTTTATTAATCAAGAATAAACTATTTCTTTCTATTTAATTACTATTTCTGTTCTGGATGGTGCACGAGTCGCGATTCTTATTGCCTGTGCATTGTTGCTGCTTTCTTGAGGTTCCTGTGGAAACGAACCATTGAGGGCGGCGAAGAAGTAATCTCTCCATCTTTGGAGCTGACCGTCGTCGCTGCACAGCAACCTTCCATCCGCACTCTTTACGGCATCCTTTTTAGTAGAGTGCTTTCCCGAGAGCTGCTTCCTGTATTTGCCGCGTTTTCCGCTTTCTCTGCGAGCTTGTTTATCTGCTGCCTTTTATCACGCCGGATACTTCTCTTTACCTTCCGGTGTACTTAGTTACATACAACCTGTAGAAAAATTTCTTGCCGTACTGGTAAAAGTGATCTTGTGTTCAACTCGCACATGCAAGTAATTCTTTATTTATAATTATATTAACCATAACTTTTAGACGGCACAACTGAAAATAGACGGCACCTGTCTTTCTTCGTGTTTCTATCTTTGAAGGATTATAATCAGCAATAATATTGAAACATTATTCTTTTTGCTAATGCACAGAGCATTTGGAAAATCTTACAAATTGTTGAATTTTGTTGTTTTGTTTTTTATGCATATTTTCATTGGGTACAGTTAACTATAGATGGCTATATTGTAAAACAATAATACTTAGTTACAAGTTGTAGAAAAATTTCTTCCAGTATTGGAAAAAAGGATCTTGTGTCCAAAAAGTAGGGTTCAACTCTCAAGTACTGGCGATTGCTTCTTTATATGTATATTAACCACAACTTTTAGACGGCACAGTTGTTAAAAATTAGTTTAGATGTTGACTAATATTTAATATTTTGGTCTCGGTGCCGTACAGTTTTCAATGAACTTGCGCGATACTGATCTAGGAGCGTGATGGGTCGGGGTTTTCTCATCTTTTAACCAGCAAATATGTACGGCATAGCCACGCAATGACTCTATGAAAGCATAGAAATCGAAATGTACAAATGCCGTACAGGAATAAATCACCTTTGTGGGGGGATAAATTTGCAGAAATTGAAAAATTCTTCTGGTTTCAAGTACCATTATTTTTGTACGGCAGTAGGTTCTAGGAGCTTATTTTTTTTATAATATATCAATATGAGAATTGCCGTACAAGAATATTTGGCCGGAAAAGCACCCCTCCGGATGGAATATTCAACTTCTGTGGTCACATGTACCGCGCAAAAGTGACGGCATAGTGCCTGAAGTTTACGTCTCATTTAGGAGTATCGATCTGCATATAATTCGTGCTGTTTCACATGACCCACCAAAAATTGCCGTGGGCTTGTAGTCTATTACCAAATATAAAAAATAAATAAAAAATACAAATGAAATATAAAACATAACATGTAAATTAAAATCACAAAATCAGTTGGAATGAAGAAAATACTTTTATTTTTGGATAAAATAGTATTTTTTACTTTTTCTAACTCATATTGTGTTTTTGTTTCACTTAATCGCAAAAAAATAGAACAAAATAAAATGTTGTCGAATTGAAACTATACCCTGATAACCAGCATGATGCAACATTTGTACAAAATTTGTATTATGTTTAAAAAAATTATTTACATAAAATTTATATGAAATTTTCATAATAATTGTACAAATGTACGACGGTTTTATGTATCATATTTGTGTAAATATTTATGAAAATTTTACAAATTATGCAAATTTTATATTCTGAAAAATGCATGATGAGTTATTTTAATGGGATGGAGTAGCCAAATAACTAAACTTAGTAATTTCCATTAGATTTTTATGATTACTAAATAGGTTTGTGCATATCTTATGCAATTGTTAGTAAAAGATTTTTTTCTGGGGTACCGTACATGTATCCAAATTTTATGTTTTTGCGATCGAAAACTTTGTGAAATTTTATAGATTAATTTGTATTAATTTCAACAATACTATATATTTTTTTTCAATGAACATTTCCAACTTCGTGAAAATAAAAGTCGAAAAATACATCCCGAATTTCTCAAATGTCGCGATATTAGGAGAATACTTCTAAAACATTGGAACATTTCAGATTATGAATCGCACTCTTAAATTATCATTAAAATTTTATTTATGAGAATTTGCAAATATAATTTATTTGCATACATCTTATGAATAATTTGTATGAAGTTTGCATAAATATTTACACAAATATGATACATAAAACGGTCATAGATTTGTGCAAATTTTCTGCAAATTTGGTGTAAAAATCTTTCTTGATAAAATTTACACAAATTTACCCTCTTACGAATAGCCAAAATAAATTCAAAAATATTAAATTTTTAAAGTTTCACCTATGCCAATCGTTTGTGAATCGTTTGTGAATGTTTGTGACACAAACGATTTTGTTTGTGACTAATTAGTTAATTAGTTATTAATTTGTTAATTAAGAGCTTACGATTAGCCAACACTTTTTGAAAATTAATTGTAACGTAGGCTTTAGGGTACTCAATCAATCGGAAATCGTTTGTGAATTCCGAATATGATAATGAAAAGGTTTGTGAAAGCTTATTTTTCAAGAAAAAACCAAAAATAAATTTTGGTGTAATGAGTTAAATCGATTTAATTTTGCTGCTATGTGCCTGTTCACACAGGTCGCTTTGAGGCGCGACAAAGCGAACGAAAAAGCGAATATTTGTTTACACGTTTCGCTTTGTGTCCAGTCGTTTTTATGACAGGTGGAACATACGGTACTAGAACAAAGTTTGTGATTTTCATAAAAGTGACATAAATTTTTATAAACTGTGATTACCTGAATATAATTAATTTTAGTAAAAAATCTGTGCAACAAAACTGAAGCCTGAAAATTGTCCTATCGCACGTTTGCTCCCAATACGGGTGAAACGAAAATAAAATGGAACAGTAAGGTGATACAAAATGAAATTGAAACAGTCAGCTGGTCAGAAAAGCGAACGTGAGTCGCTTTCAAATCGAGACGCACTTCCTTCCCACCCGAACGCTCCCCGCACCTGTAAATTTCGTGTTGAAAGGTCGCGGTGACCACCCGTGTGAACAGGCACTATAGACTTGGTATTACCTTGTTTATGCGTAAGTCGAATTTCGGATTAAGATAGAATCCGGTTCCGTATAAACAGTCTTAAATCGAAATTCCTCTCAAGCTTAATTTATTTCAGCTTAAGACGAATTATTGTGTGTATGTGTGTGTGCGGTTAGTGATTAAGGTTATGTTAATGCATAATATAGAACGTACATTTTCAATGTTTGAGAGATAATCAGAATCTGTTTGTAAAGGCAATTCGTCTTAAGCCGATTTTAAGCTTAAAACCGTCTTACGCATAAACCAGATATATGAGTGCCGACAGACATTTATACCTGTGACACCATAATACCTGTGACACATATACCATCATAATGAAAGTAACCTTCATTATCGTGGCAAAACTCAACAATATGAAAGTCCAAAATAAAAGTATTTTACCTTCATTTAACCCTAGTATGCTGTTCGTTCGGAATTCAGATTCCCCTTTAAAATGCATGTAAAAAAAGTGTGCGGAATTCAGGTTGGAGGGCGGCCTGAATTCCGTCCATAAAATCAGTACGCTGTTCAGTCTGAATTCAGACCGTAAATGAACTTTGTTTCTCTAGAAAATGGATGGCGTTTTTCCTGAGTGGAGACTTCTCGTTTCATTTTCCGCAAGCCAAGAAATAAAATTTATATTTTCTCGAGCGGAAATTTTGACGTTTACAACTTTTATGCGGAAAAACATTGTTTCGGGAGTGTGATGTGTCCAAACAGTCACTGTTATATCAGTCTGGCCTACCTTGTCTACATAACTCTCCCAGCTAAGCGGAATTCAGACTGGTTATATGGATTCTCTACAGAGCGGAATTCCGCACGAACAGCATACTAGGCTTTAGACTGTAATTTCGGTTAAGTGACATCTGTTGGAAAGACGGAAACTACATTTTAAAATAAAATAATTTGATTTGACGTTAGTTAAGCAACATTTACTCCGTTTATGACTATGTTCAACCTAGGTTCAACCCAGGTTCAACCCACTCTACGAACGTAATGTATAATGGTGACTTGCATTCTAAAGATTGCTGGACTATGTGCTGGACTATGTGCTCGACGTTTTTGAGTTGTCTATACATCTGCGACCTTTCCTAAATGCTACTTGTTGTTCTCTTAGCTGGCACTTTATTTTATCTTCAATTCTACAGGGGGAGGGGCTAAGCCGACCGTTACTTGCTGTGACATGGGGGTTCAGAAACGTTACGTCACAAATCTTTTTTTTATACATTTGAAATTTTACGTTAATTTAAAAAGCCCGCGCATAATTTAAATACCAATTCAGAAGGTAACCTAAGATGAGTTTGTCCCTATGCGTTCTTAAACGTACACTACCGTGCGAATTATTTTTTACTTTGTGATTTAAAAGAAAGGGGGGGGGGGGGTGATGTAAGTGTGACGTAATTTCTAGGGGGTCTGAAACTTTGTGACATGGTGTTACATGGCGGTAGGGGGGGGGGCGTCAAATTTGCTCAAATTTTGCGTTACGTAATTTATGGATAGCCCCTAATACCAACTATAGTAACTTATTGAAATATCCACATGTGAGAAGTTTAAACCAAAGTTTAGAGAAGGATTCCAACTTTTTTGGTTACATAGCCCATGCATTTTGGGTTATTGTACAGAAGTTGTTGATTGCTTTCCAGTCATCATATTTGGTAGAACATGGATTTAATGCAATGACAAACCTTATTACGAAGAACCGAAACCTACTAGAAATTACTTACCGACTTAAATTGCAAAAACCGAGCCAAACATAAACAAACTGATATCATCTTATCAGATTCATCCTTCCCACTTAAAATTATTTAAGTATTAAGTGCCCTATGTACCTATATTGCGCTTTTTCTTGTTTTCTTAACTATTAAAAATATGTACTTAATTCATTTACCTAGCTACGTGCAATTGTCTTCTAAGAAAGAACAGATTAAAGTATTTTTAGTAGGTTTTATTATATCATAAAAATTGATTCACTTGGGTTTGGGGGTGCATGACTAAGTGCCGGTTTAGACGGTGCGCTCCAGCGCATGTGCCTCACGAACTTTGTGGATAAAGGAAGAAGTGGGGTGGAACCTCTCTTGATCTCCACTCCTCCCTTCATCACCAAACTTTCGTGAAGCACATGCGCTGGAGCGCACCGTCTCTCTAAGTTTTTGTTATAGTTAGGGGTCCATGACCGAAATAAGTTTGGGAATCACTGAATTAAAGGATTTTTTATTTTACGTTGCTATTTAAACAGTTAGTACTTTCTTTTTGTGTTGTTCATTAATTAAGTCAATTTTTCTAAAAATAAAATGCCTCTTAAGTGCAAAATACCTGAGAAAGAAGTTGTCAATGAAATAATTAATTTTTATGATTATTTTAAAACAAAAATACCCCCTTACTCAGATAAGGTGTGGGATAAGATCAGCCTTAGTTGTAATAAAGCTTGGACCAAAAAATCCTGGCACACAAACATCACATATAATCGACGAAATGTGATGACCAAAGCCCTCCAGAAAATGGGTATTGGTGCTTCATCTGAAATTTCTCTTCGTTGCCTTGATATGATTATATCTCACAATCAGTTTTCGAATACCACCAAAAACGAAGAAACATCTTTTGAAGAATTGGACTCCACGATTGCATCACAAAAAGTAGTACGTTTAAAAAAGGATTTTTTGTTACATCAGCTGGAGAGGAAATTTTCAATCTCTATTTATCACATGCAGAATGGTGTGAGATTAAACCAACTGAGGAGGATTCACTTAAGCGAACCAATAACACATTACGGCCGGATGTTTGGACTAATATAATAGCTTTGGCATTTTGGAAGCAACATAAATTACCCTGTGCTTTTTCTTTTAGGAATGCCCAAGTCAATCAATCATCTCTGCGAAACTTTTACATGAAGATTAAAGGAAAATGCAGGAGCAAAGAATGTGGAAATCGTTTTATTGGAATCGGCTTTGAAGAACCTAGAGAAAATAAGGAATATCTGATTTTTGTAAAAACCCGGAACACGACATTCGAAGATCACGAAGATGTGAGACGATACTTAAACGGTGCTCGAAGAGATGAAATAGGACAAAAATGTTTAGCAGGAGGCTGCAGTGATGTTCAAAAAAAATAATTAGTGAAAATGTAAGTCGAGGAGATCTAGTTCAACCGATTATTCCGAAACTTAGTGCTCTTCAACATGCTAGGTGTGAAGAAATCAACAATGATTTAGGTATTAAAAATGAGGATAATTCAGACCCTATTAAAGCTCTATATAAGATGCAGTATGAAAATAATTTTCTTGGCAGCATTCAAGATCTAAGTTATTCACCGTTTTTTGTTTTTTATGGGACATCGGAACAAGTTGCTGTTTATCAAAAATATTGTCGTACTTTGGGTAGTTTATCTAAAATAAGTATTGATGCTACAGGAAGCCTAGTTAAGAAATTGGATAAACCAAAGGATACAAAATCTGCTCACATATTTCTATATTGCATAGTGATCCACGAAACTATTCAATCAGTGTATCAAATGTTAACTGAAGCGCAAGACACCGACACTATCACTTTATGGCTTCATAGATTTTTAAGAAGAACGAATAAAAAGCCAACAGAAGTAGTTACTGATTATTCCCGAGCCCTGCTTTCTGCTGTATAGTTAGCATTCAACAAAACGTCACTTAATATGTATGTTGGAGAATGCTTTAAGAATATTATGGATAAAGATACTATTTTTGGTGGAAATGTTACTCTTACATATTTAAGAATTGATGTAGCTCATTTAATTCACCTAGCATGTAGATGGAAACGTTGGAAAAAAGTACAACAGAGAATTGTACGTGATTTTTTCCTTCGATGTCTGTCTCTTTTAGTCGAGTGCCATACGGTTGAAGACTTCGAAGTGATTCTTGAATTGACATTGACAATCGCTTTTCAATCATGCATTGATACCATAGTCAAAAGCAGTAAAAAGGTCAATGCGGTCCAAGAAGCGTATAAAAAACTGCAAAGTTTTATAGCTGATCGGAAAATAAATATTGATCAATGTGTAGACACCATGACTCCAACCGCTGATGAAACTGAAATCATGAGTGACGAATATTTTAGTGAAAGTGAAATACCTATTACGAGTATTACTAGTTATATAAATGAAATAATGAAAAATGCTAAAACTATTATAAAACAAGGAGAAGAAATAAATGGATTTTATTGTCCAGAGTTTGGAAACAATTTGATAAGATTAAGTAAAGAATTTCCTCTGTGGACCGCAGTAACAACGCCATATATTACAGATCATGCTTCTTCAAGTAGTGCTGAAGCGAACTTTGGAGATTTGAAAACTTCAGTTTTAAAAAATTATAAAAAAAAATTAAGAATTGATAAATTCGTAAGAATTCATATATCTGATCTGATTGGAGGAACTCGGAAATTTGATTCAAACAAACAAACAAATTTTATTCAAAAACGACGCCGTCCTCAAAGCCCAGAAATAAAAAAAGCCTCAAAAACAAATGAAAAAAAAGGAAGTAGTGAACGTACAAGAAAACTGGAGAAATAAGGCAGAATTTCCACTTTTTCATAGTATAGAACAACCTGGACTTAATTATAATGATGATGATGACAATAGTGACGACAACAACAATGAAAAACAAGAGCAACCTTTGTCTACTGATGACAAAGATTATGATGATAGCAAAAATGATGAAAAATTAGAATCTGAACTTAATAATAGTAATGAAATTTACAATACTAAAGAACGAAAGCAACCTATATTAAATGATGACGATGATGATCGTAATGATAGCGACACCTTTAAACTAGAACCACCGGACCTTAATTATGGGGATAATAATGACGACCACCATTATAAAGAACAAAAGCAGGGTATGCCTAACGATGATAAAAGGCTTGAGCTGTATGAAATAGAAGATGACGATGATAATGATAATCAATTGGCATCTAACGACAACAATAAAAATTGGATACTCAAGTTAAAAAAGAACAATAGTAAACACCCCCAACAACAGTTGGTTGTTGAGAAAAAATATTCATCAAAATACTTTTCTGACTATCCAGAAATACGATTATATGGTTTATCATCATCTGGAAGAATGACCGAAAAAAACATTTTTCTGATAAATGGTGGGCTTTGTAAAGGTATACAAAGTAAGGAATCGAAAATATTAACATTCTTGCGCAATACTTGTGCATTTGATTCAATTGCTCATATTATTGCAACAGCTGCAATTGATAATCCACTATACTTCTCCTCCATAAAAGAACATTCGTCACAATTACCTATGTTCAATTTCATTGACTTATTAATTGCGTTTGGAGCAACATCAGCCGTAGAACGCGAACGCGGAAACTTACTCTACAGCTTATATCACAGCACTCTAAAACAAAATATTGTTAATAATAAAATAATATCGGAATCAATCGACTGCTGGGATTCTTCAAGGAATCTTTGGATTAATTTATTCAAAGACTCACCTTCTGCCGTTAGAACAATATTATGTAATAATCGTTGCCCAAACCCTAGGACTTATGTATATCAAACCATCTCGCCAAACCATGACGTTATCATTGATGAAGGCTTTGCGAATATACAATCAGCCATTAATCTAAGAGAAAATGGACCAATTCAATGTGAAAAATGTGGTGGAAACACAACAGAAAAATTGGTTGTAAATAACCAAATTTATATTGAACTAGATATAAGAAGGACTACTGACTCTCACAAAGTTTCTGAACGAGGTGAAACTTGTAGAATTGCAAAAATTCCGAAAATGTTACGTATAGAAAATCATATTTACAGACTAGCTGGAATAGTTGTATTTAGTCCCGGTCACTTTATTGCTTATTGTTGGAGAACGTACCGTGCATGGGAAATGTATAATGATTTACGAGCAAAAAAAGAATCTGCTAGTGAGAAAAAACAAATTGAACCGCATGGCCTCATTTACATTAACTTTGACGATAAACACTATAGTCACACAAAAAATCTTCAAAAAAATTCCATTTTATAATATATTATTTTTATTGATAAGAAAAATGGTGATAATTATTCTAATAATTATAAAAAATGTACAAAAATTATAAAACAGGACTTTATTTTTGGTTTTAATACTAATAAGAAAAATGACAATTGCTATGATTACATGCATACTTTGAAGTCGGCTTCAAGTATACCTGAAAGTCATGTAACCTCAGATCGACTTCAAGTCTACTTCACTCAAGTCGACCCGAAAAATTTGTCGGATCGACTTGAACTAAAGCCAAGTAACCCCTGCTTCAGCGCTTGAGTTTTGAAATTGGTTCTCCGTTGGTTGTGCAATCAACTTCCTGTGCAATTCATTTAATAAATTTATTTTATTTATATAAGCTGCACATAGATGAGAAAAATTGTTTCTTCCATCACGTATTTTGCGTCATATTTATGCGAAGTGTCAAATATATTTCAAGTCAGTTTGAAGTCAAGCTCTCAAGTAGTTAAGCGGTCGCCGCGGATTAAACTGTCAGTTCAAGTCAAGTCCTCAGTCCGACATGTAACCTTAGTGGGATGGTACACGAGTCATCGTGTCTATGGAACACAATGGGCATATTCACACGCTGCCATAATTGTGGTGAGTAAAACCGGTTTTATTCAACTCCTAGCAACTCAGACGGGGCGTAAATGAGTGTAGTAAATTTGAATGCTATACAGGAACATTTAAATGTATTGCAGATGAAATTTACTTGTTAGAGAAAAACAGAGCTAAAGAATGCAAGAGATAGAAGTAACTTTTTTATATGTGTGCCAGTTTTCACGCGTTTGCTTTTGCGTGAAAAATGTTTCGTTAAGTTCTTCCGCTCCCTTCCCTCTCTCATCTATAAAACCGGTTTTAGGCGCCATGAATGTGCACTGTGTGAATAGGCCCAATGTCAGTTTGTTGCGCGGTGCCACTGACATATAGATATGGACTGCTAATTGACAACTTTCAATGGCACCATTTTTCTCCAGAAGAAGAAGACCTTTTCTATGTAAACAACAATTTTTTTTTCGAATTTAGGAGAAAATAAGTGATAAGATGTATGTTATAATTGATAGAAAAAAATTTCCATCATTATTTTTTATTTAGTAGCAGTTTTTTCGTTAAATAAATGTATTTTTTTTAAATATGTGAGGGTTTTTTCCCTCTGTTTAACGAACTTTTAAAAATAAAGAAAATAGAGAAAGAAGAAAAAAATCTATAGCTGTCTAGTTTTTTCTAATTATGTTTATATCGCTGACATGCACTGAACTGTTTTTTTATTTTAAAACCGATTAAAGTTCATAGGATTTTTGCGGGGGAGCGAGAGGTCAATAGTTTTTGGTGCCACTTTTTTGTATGGGATTTTGCTTATTTAGCAGTCCATATCTATATGTCAGTGCGCGGTGCCGATACACGAGGCAAGACCCTAGTAAGTACAGGCCTGGAAGCAGAGTTTGTGTTTGCGTTGGTAATAGACCCATTATCTGTCAAATCGGAAGATATTATATGGAGGAGGTAAAAGTTCGGGATATTTTGCCGTAAAAAGTCATAAAATAATATATTTAACCAGTTTTTATTGCAATAGGATTACCAGTGAATAGTGCTTCAGTGATTTAATTAAGAAAATTTAAAAAAATCGAGTGATTAAGTGTGTTTTAAGTGAGTTAATTGTGAAGGTGGCCAATTTTGTTTACATTCGCGGTGGTTTTTTCTTGTTTATTTAGGGGGAAAATGTTGAATTTGTGTAGTAATATAATAAAAAGTGCTTTTTGAGTGATAAAAGATTATTATAGAATAGTTATTAAACACATTAAGTGCAAGTACCACCACACAACATACATAACAATAACTTTTCCACTTTTCCTTCACATTTTTCTGCACTTATGTTTTTAATAACTATTCTATAATAATCTTTAATCACTCAAAAAGCACTTTTTATTATATTACTACACAAATCCAACATTTTTCCCCTAAATAAACAAGAAAAAACCACCGCGAATGTAAACAAAATTGGCCACCTTCACAATTAACTCACTTAAAACACACTTAATCACTCGTTTTTTTTTAAATTTTCTTAATTAAATCACTAAAGCACTATTCAGTGGTAATTCTATTGCAATAAATACTGGTTAAATATATTATTTTATGACTTTTTACGGCAAACTAATGCAAAAATATTCCGAACTTTACATCACGGCGTATAAATCCAACAAAAGTGACAGATTCTGGGACTACGAGCAGCTGCGTTAGTGTTAGTGAGGTAGGCATCTTCCAGGCCTCTACTTGAGAAGGACTTGCACGAGGCAACGAGTTGAGCATAAGTTTTTCTGTCAAAACCATAAATATAATTTTTTAATGCACGCATCTGAAAGTCAAACTAAAACATTACAACACAACGCACAACATAGCAGGCCGACGCCTAAAATGCATCTGATATACGAAATATTCCAAATTTTTTTCGACCCATAACCGCTTGACAGTTACGCATACATAAACATGTTTTATGCAACTCAGCAAGGCCCTCTCAACTACAGGCCATGCTGTAGATTTTTGCATATGTGTGACGTAGTCTGAAAGTTGGTTGAAGAACTGTCAAATTTATATAGAAAGTGCGCGAGTCGGGGCAGTTTTTAAGTTTCGCAAAAGAAATTAAAGGATATTTTGGAGTTAATAATATAAAATAAAGGTGAAATAGTAATAATAAATAGTGGCAAGTTCTTATAATAAAGTTAAATAGTGCAAGTGTTAGGGTAATTCCTGCTTTTATGTGAAAATTTAAAATTGTTGTGCCATTTAGTGAAAATGGTTTTTAAAATAATTTTTGTTTATTTCTTATAAGAATATTCTTATTAACAAAATGAATAGGGAAGTGGTTAAATTGTGCGTTTAGGGTAAAACGTCCTTACCATAAGTCAGAAATATTTTTTAAAGAATGTAATCAAAAATTTTGAGGTTATGGTGAAGGCCCCAAATTGATTAAAATGGAATTTCCTCGGTTTCCATATACAAAATTTTTAATTTTATAAAAAAAGTAGTAATAATTAATTGCATCGTGAATAATTTACTTAAATGAGGAATGTGGAAATAATAAATTTTTATTTTATAGTGCAAAATCATTAAAAAAACTAATTTAATAATATACTCTTTTAATAGAACATCAAATAAAAAATGAAGTTTCTAAAATAAAAAAAAGAAATTTTAAAAAAGCAGAGAAGCTGGTACATAATCAAGACGTACGTAAGTGAAACTAATAAGCTTATATCTTAAGTAGTTCGAGGTTTACCAATTTTATAAATAGCCTCTGATTTTTATTTATTTGAAAGTTTATTTTGTTATATTTTATTGTTAGCATTTCATTTATTTGAAACATTTTTTAAATAAGTCTAGTTAATTAAAGAAATGCAAACAATAATGTGGCTCCTAAAATCCAACCCCTCGTCCTCGCCGTGGGAGCTGGAAACGCAATAAGCGGCTAACGGGGCGCTGGTAAAACCCTTATAACATTTCCGAAACGATAGAATATTTTACTATTCAATCAATTCCTAATATCTCTTCTCCTTTCAAAGGCGACACTAAGAAAAGTTGTTTTAGATTTTTCGCAAAAGCATCTATGAATGCTTTTCTTATGATCTCATTGTACTAAAAAAAAGTTGTTAATTCAATATTATTACTAACACTTTTTGTAACACAACACTTCCGTACTACTAAAATTTTAAAATTCATATATGTTACATGATTTATGATGAATAATTTACATATTTTTTATGTCATTCTAAATTATTTAAGAAATGAATTGATTGTCGAAGTTTTTATAAATAAATTCAGTATAATTTATTTATCTAAAGGCAAAAAATCTTAAATAAAATGGTTGTCATGAAAATAATTCCATTCATAATGTCAAAAATCCCATCACTTGCCTACCTTGCTCAACAAAAATTCAGACTAAGTTTGCGCTTAGTTGTGTTTGTGCAAAGATCTTATGCAAGGCCTGTAGTTGAGAGGGTCTTGACTCAAGCAAAGCCTTCTACATTTACAAGCCATACACAACGAAATCTCACACTCCCATTCAAAGAAAATCGGACTTCAATTTAGCTGTCAGAATGGACTTCAGTCAGAATGGACTTCAATTTATCTGTGAGAAGTGCGGTTAGAAACGTCAAAATCCGCGCTAAGCAAGTGTTTTGCAGGTTATAGCTGCATTTATTATTAATTATTATTAGTTGAAAGTGAGTTTCTAAAAGTTTAAAAGTGTTTTTGTTAATATTAAAGTGCATAGGAAGTGTCCAGGATAAGTATCATCGTTGGAAAAGGATTAACTAATTGCCTGTAAGTAATTTTATTATAGTTTTTGCATGTCTGTTTGTAAACAATTTTTAAACGTAAACAATTTAAGTTTTATTTTCATTTTTAATCGGATTAATTTATGCATCATTGATCATAATTTAATTATTTGATATACCCGTGTAAACTCGCTCAATGATGCACAAATTAGTCCGATTAAAAATGAAAATAAAACTTAAATTGTTTACGTTTAAAAATTGTTTACAAACAGACATGCAAAAACTATAATAAAATTACTTACGGGCAATTAGTTAACTTTCATTTGCTTCTGGCTTATCAAGTGAGGATGTAAACATGCGTTATGTTTGCTTTAATTTTAAGTTTTTTTAATTTAGAATATTTAAAAAAATATTTTTTAAAATAATAAAGAAAACATCCTTGCAGATTTACCCCGGTTATGATTAGGTTGAAAAGTTGAATCGAGGTTGAGTTGAAATTTCGACCAGCGTATATGATGTCGAATTGAGTTCACTTTGGGTTGAAATAGAGTTCAATTGACATCAAAACATAACCTCAAATTTTTCTGTGAAATTCTCATTTTTAGATACGATAGCCGCTTTTTCTTAATTCTTTTTCTATATTTTTCCATATTTCTGATTTCCCATAAAGTTTTCCATCAAAATGAGCTTCAAGGATGCTAAACAGACAAACAAATGTCACTTCAACCCAAATTCAACTCAAACCGCGTATATGAGGCGACATTTCAACACGACCCAGGTAGGAGAACTAAGTTGAGTTAAGTGGACCCAGTTTCAACTCGACCCCCGTTTATGAATGGGTTGAACCTGGGTTGAACCTAGGTTGAATATAGTCATAAACGGAGTAAATGTTGCTTAACTAACGTCAAATCAAATTATTTTATTTTAAAATGTAGTTTCCATCTTTCCAACAGATGTCACTTAACCGAAATTACAGTCTAAATGAAGGTAAAATACTTTTATTTTGGACTTTCATATTGTTGAGTTTTGCCACGATAATGAAGGTTACTTTCATTATGATGGTATATGTGTCACAGGTATTATGGTGTCACAGGTATAAATGTCTGTCGGCACTCATATATCTGGTTTATGCGTAAGACGGTTTTAAGCTTAAAATCGGCTTAAGACGAATTGCCTTTACAAACAGATTCTGATTATCTCTCAAACATTGAAAAGCGTGCCAAGTGACGTCAGCACTCAAATGACATTTCTCCATTACATTACCTTGTTTCTGTATACCGTGCTTAATCACTAACCGCACACACACATACACACAATAATTCGTCTTAAGCTGAAATAAATTAAGTTTGAGAGGAATTTCGATTTAAGACTGTTTATACGGAACCGGATTCTATCTTAATCCGAAATTCGACTTACGCATAAACAAGGTAATACCAAGTCTATAGCAGCAAAATTAAATCGATTTAACTCATTACACCAAAATTTATTTTTGGTTTTTTCTTGAAAAAAAAGCTTTCACAAACCTTTTCATTATCATATTCGGAATTCACAAACGATTTCCGATTGATTGAGTACCCTAAAGCCTACGTTACAATTAATTTTCAAAAAGTGTTGGCTAATCGTAAGCTCTTAATTAACAAATTAATAACTAATTAACTAATTAGTCACAAACAAAATCGTTTGTGTCACAAACATTCACAAACGATTCACAAACGATTGGCATAGGTGAAACTTTAAAAATTTAATATTTTTGAATTTATGTTGGCTATTCTCGTAAGAGGGTCACAAATTTTGCAAACATGCTGGTTATCAGAGTACTTCTACAATATATTCCAACACACGTTTTATTATATATTAAATTGCATTTTTTAGCCCTTTGAGATACCCTATACGAGATGAAATAGGAAAGGAGTTGTATGACACAAGAAAAGCTCCATCAGTAAAAAGAAAAGAAGATGCTAACAGACTTATGGAATTTGGCGAGAAAGAGCCACCGCATGTTTACAGTCATGGAGCGTACAAGAAAGCTAAAGTGAATTATTAAAAAAGTCAGTACTTGGACAAGGATGTCATGACAAGTAGGCATTGTTGACACACGAACTATAAAAGAAAATGTTGGATTGAAAGGAAATTAAAAACTTTTATAAACCAGAATTATCCCCAATTGAACGGGACGGATAATATATATATATATATTTTCTGTATATTACTTGGACATTTATCGCTTATACGGATAATATTCGTATATTATCGGTATCGTTCTATCGAGGATGTGCTACTGTTTGCATTTTCGTATCACTTAATTGATTTCGTTGTTACATCAGTGAGTGAATAAAATTAACATGTCAAACTTAAAATTTTATTATACATAATTACAAGAAATATTTATTAATATAAAATGTAAGTTATCACTTGGGTTGCGGTGACGTATCGCATACATAAGCTAATAGCTTCGGTTGTACTTTCAGAGTTGATCTAAGAGGAATTTGAGACGCTGTTTCGTCGTTTACTTGAAACCATTTGTTCTTAATTTTCAAAATGCAAGTGTAGTGGCCACAAAGGATAACCCTTTGCGATGTCGAAGAACGACGGCTCATCACTGGTGGTATAAATCTAATGATGGACACTAGGTTGAATCTTTTTACGCAGCTATTGGTTTGAATGTCAACCGTCGGTGTGAATTCAGACAATTTTATTTCTAGCGTGTTATCTTCGTTTACGAAAACATCAATAAAAAATAAATTGGCTGAAACAAGTAATATGAATACTAATTAATTTTCTGTATTTCATTAAAGTTCGAAATTTATTATCTTCGATAGAAAAGGATGGATTCACGGATAGTATCCGTATATTATCCGTAGAAAGGATAAATGTCCCGCGCATACAAATAATATACGTATATTATTCGTCTTATCGGTCAATTTTATTTGGTATTACTTATTTTTGAACTGGAATCAAGACTTTAACTGTAAATATCTAATCATAGTTTAAGATGGAATCAATAAAACGGAGATGCAGTTAAGTTGGTTTTTAATTTAGTACAGATAATTTAATTTTAAAAAATGCAATGATTCCCTACTAAACTTGAGCGTCCGTAGGTTAAATATGAATTGTAAATAAGGAAAATAAAGAAGAAACTTAAGTGAGTTTAAAATTTAATAGCGTTAATAACATGATTTATATTTTAAGAAATTCAAATATTACATAGGATAATTTTCTTACCATGCATACAGAGTGATATTATCATTGTACCATTGCAATTTTTCTTTGGACATGGCTTCGATTCGATGGGACTGTGCATAGTATTATTCACTTCTGTGCTGAAATTGGTAGCAACTATGGCTAAACTGAAGTTTAACAATTGATGATGGGTAGGTCTTATGTTTACATCCCTTATCACAAGAAATTTTTTCTTCAAAACATGGAACTTCTGCCAGTAATTTATTCAATAAATAGTTGACGCTCTTATTATACTGAATGCAGTATATATCTTCTTGTTTGAATTGCTCTAACTCTTGTTCACTCAAAAGGCTAACCAGGATCTTTGTTCTTGTGATGTAAGAATCTCTTGTAATTCCAGATTTGTCGACTTGATTCAACAGATCAATCACTTGTGAGTCTATGGGGTACACAAAAGATTTCACGTCTTCATAATAGCTTTGTTCGTTTACTCCACACGGGATCCCGAGATTTGAGACGTTTTGATGTATTTGCATGAGAGGGAGTGAGAGAGAAATAGCAAAATTTGTGCCCGCGGGATCCCGTGTGGCGTAAACGAACAAAGCTAATCTCGAATCATTTGAAGAAGCATTTGGAATGTGCTGTCAAAAATGTCGGTGTTAATGACAGAGTATTTATTTCCTCCGAATTTTATCGATTTCAACGTAACATCATTTCCATTTTTAAATATAGTTGTCCTGTGTTTCTTTTTATCTTCACCTTGCTCTCTGTCGGTGAAATTGTTCCTCAGATATCCTTTTTTTGCCTTCTTTCTTGGTTGAGTTAGAATACCACCCCAATTCTCTACTTTTTTATTTGATGTAGCACGATCAATCTGAACTTGTTCTTTTGCATAACACGAGTTACAAAGTCGTTTCTCACCACTTCCCTCTTCTTCTCCTTCCAATGGGTGGGAACATTCAGAAAAAATAAGCAAAAGTTATGTTCTTCAGTGTAGAACAAAAAAACGTGTGTTGTCGTTAATTTTGTGAAATTTTAAAAAATATTAAATAATCAACAAAAATGAGTGAGTTACAACAGAGAAAAAGAGGTCGACCGCGTACTACTGATTTTACCAAGCTGGAAACTTTTTTAATTGAAGCCAAAAACGAAATTATTGATGACAACAACATTAGCTTTGTTCGTTTACGCCACACGGGATCCCGCGGGCACAAATTTTTCTATTTCTCTCTCACTCCCTCTCATGCAAATACTTCAAAACGTCTCAAATCTCGGGATCCCGTGCGGAGTAAACGAACAGAGCTAATATTAGATCCAAAAATCATAAAGCTTGGGAAAACTTGTCAGTTGTGTGCGCACAAAATGGGATAAAAAAACAAGCACAGCCTTATATACTTATGTGACTTGTAATCATTACAAAGTAAAAGATAAACTTGTAGGCAAAACGGCAGATGATCAGCTGAAACACAATCCTTAGCGAAGTAAACTGGTCCGCATATTCAACATGACGAAAAATTCGGGTTGCGGTGGTTTCACTTTAGCGACTTTTAAAAAGCAGATGTGATGCACCAGTATGAAAGAGCCGATTGCTTAGTATACACGTTCACGTTATACTGTACGAAAACAGATATTAAAAAATCCCGTAATAACTGTTTCGAAAACAGCTACAAGATTTGAGTTTTATGCCCGGTTCACATTATTCCAGTCCAGTAATCCAGCGAGTCAATCCAGTCCAGTGTTAGACTGGATCATATCGTCTATTTTATTGCAGTCATTCAAAATTTATTGGTTTTCAGTTAAGTTTGCCATTGTTAGGAATAATGGAACTAAAACAATGCGTGTTTACAAAAAAAAACAATGCGTGTTCACTGTTCAACGTTTAATCCAGCACTGGATTGGTCGTCTACACTATTCCAGTGGCGCTGGATTGGGCGAGCTGGAATGAAAAAGTAGACTGTCAATCCAGTCACTGGACTGGATTGTTTACTGGACTGAGTACATTCCAGTTCCGGTTCAGATTATTCCAGTAGCAGTCCAGCGCTGGATTCGATCACTGGACTGGATTGCTACTGGAATAATGTGAACCGGCCATTAGGGCCAGCCGTGAGAGAAGACGACCGATCCGGTCGGGAAAGAAAACCGAACTGCAAGAACGTATTTATTGAAATTTTATAACGAATGAAATTCATTACGTTTACATGATTTACTTGAGCTCTGGACTTGAAATTTACTTGAAACTCAAGTTGCGTTTTCGGTTCACTTACTTGACTTCAAAATGTCCTGAAATTTTCTTGAGCTGACATTTGACCTTTGATTCGCTCGGTGAGTGTCGAAGCGAACGCAAGTGTCGAGATGTTCCCGAATAAAAGAGCGCGTGGCCGCATAAAAGCTAACCTGTAAAAGTACCGTTCGGAATAAGTTATAGAATAAGAAAATATCTTAAGCAAGTGAGAATGCTGAAATAAGTTCTAGTTAATATATTAAAGAAAATAAATGGCTGAAAAATTAGAATTCGAGGAGATAATAATCGGCGAAAAGGAGAGCGCGTGGCCGCATAAAAGCTAACCTGTAAAAGTACTGTTCGGAATAAGTTATAGAATAAGAAAATATCTTAAAATTCGAGGAGATAATAATCGGCGAAAAGGAGAACCAGTGATTTCCGGATGAGGAACACCAAATTAGTGTAATTTATGTCTAATACCTTAGATTGTTAGAGGTCAGGAGGAGACACCGTAATAATAAGAGTATGAAGACCACTTCGATGAGCCTATTGTCAGGTGGTGCCGCTGGCGCTGAAGTAGCTTTGTAGATTTAAGTAGTGGTAATCTAGCACGCGAAGTGCACACATGTATTTCTTAACCTCGAATCTAATAAATGTATTTTCATAAGTAATCTAACGTTGTCTCTTATTTCACCGAACCTTATGAAACACGAAGTTAACATGGCGCAGCCGGTAGTGAATGTTATTGAAAACAATAATTAAAAAAAATATATATAGTTTTCGCGCAGTCTCGTAAACAAGTCTCAGCGACAGTGAGAGCGTCTAAAAAAAAAAAAAATAATAATAAATAAACAAAAGTTCTTGTGAAATAGTTAAAATTAAAAGAAATTTTAACAATAGCCTAGTACTAAGCTCCCCGCTAAATGAAATTTCCATACAAAATTTAGCGCGAAAATTTATCAAGCTAAATTTTAGCAACATCTTTAGCGCATGCAGTACTAAGTTCGCCGCTAAAATGCTCGATAAATCCACGTTTCTATTTCTTTAAAACAGATGGCAGCAATGTTAGTCTCCACATTTTTAGCTGCATTTTTATCGTGCAGGCACCTTATTTCACGCTAAATTTTGTTGAAAAAAACCAGTGATATAAAACAAACGGAAAAATAAGTTAATTTAGGGTTGTAGAAGTTTCAAGTGCGGAAATAAAACTAAAATAAAAGTTTGTGCATGAAAAAATAGTAAAAATAATAAATAATTCTATGTGTTTAAAATATTTTGAAACAATTTTTAATAATTTTATATTTCCAGTGGATTTTGAGGAGTTTTATTTCGAAGAAGACTTTGAAATTTAACCCAAAAAAAACGTTAATATGAACTTTCTCTACAATTCTACATTGTCAAATTTTATCTTGCTAAAAAGGGTACAAGTTTGGAGACGCGCTAAAATTTAGTTTAGCGCCGAACTTAGTACTAGGCTAATGGAAGGTTCCATGAGAGCTCCTTCATCACTATCTTTTGAAGGAAATGTAAAAGAAAATTGGAGAAAATGGCGACAAAAGTTTGAAATATACTTGAAGGCCACGGATCTGGAATCCAAAACAGATGAAAGAAAAATAGCTGTTCTATTGCATGTGGCTGGTGAGGAAGCAATGGAAAAATTTGATACCTTCGGATTAAGTGAAGACCAGAAGGAAAGTCTTGATGAGGTATACAATGCCTTCGAAGAATTTTGTACGCCTAAAGTGAATGAGAGTGTAGAGCGTCACTTATTTTTTTCGCGTGTGCAAAGCAATGGTGAAAATTTCACTAGTTTTCTAACTGATCTCAAAAGGTTAAGTGCATCTTGTGTTTTTGGCACTCTGAAAGACAGTTTAATTAAAGATCGAATCATATGTGGAATAAGTGATAATGAGCTAAAAAATAGATTACTTCGTGAAGAAAATCTTACACTGGAAAAATGTGTAAATATTTGCAAAGCAGCAGAATTAGCTGATGTGCAAATTAAAACAATGGACAATGATAATAAAATAAATGAGATCAGATCATATAAAAAAAATCAAAATCCAAATAAAAACAAGTATGCAGCATAAAAATCATGGACTCTACAGGGCAAAACAGGCAACAAGTTTAAACAGGAAAGTCAGCCGTTCCAAAGTCAGCCGTTCCAAAGTCAGCCGTTCCAAAGTCAGCCGTTCCATAGTTCAAAAACAAACATTCAGATACCCAGAAGTGATGACAGACAATCAGAGCATCAACAGCAGCGCTACACCTGTATGAGATGCGGTAGGCAGCACAAATTTAGAGAGTGTCCGGCGTATGGTAAATTCTGTAAGTTTTGTAATGGTAGAAACCACTTTGAGAAAGTTTGCAAAAAACGTAATAATGTAAACGTAGTAGAACAAGTGAATTTAGATTCTATATATATAAACCAAGTTGGCAATGTACAAATAAAAGGTAATTATTACAAAAATGATAACATCAAGGAATGGTATGAAACAATATTGGTAAATAAAAAATATAAATTGCAGGTTAAATTAGATTCGGGGGCACAATGTAATGTGATTCTGTTCAATGAATTAAAAAAGATCGATAATAAGATAAAAATTGTTAGAAGCCATTCTAAAGTACTTGTCTATGGGCATATTCACACAGTGCACATTCATGGCGCCTAAAACCGGTTTTATAGATGAGAGAGGGAAGGGAGCGGAAGAACTTAACGAAACATTTTTCACGCAAAAGCAAAGGCGTGAAAACTGGCACACATATAAAAAGTTACTTCTATCTCTTGCATTCTTTAGCTCTGTTTTTCTCTAACAAGTAAATTTCATCTGCAATACATTTAAAGGTTCCTGTAAAGCATTCGAATTTACTACACTCATTTACGCCCCGTCTGAGTTGCTAGGAGTTGAATAAAACCGGTTTTACTCACCACAATTATGGCAGCGTGTGAATATGCCCTATGGAGGTGGTGAAATTAAAGTTGTGGGTACATGTAAATTAAATTGTAAATTCATTAATAGAAACGAAGCTACACTGGAATTTACGGTTGTACAAAGTGAAAGTCAGCCTACACTTATTGGATTACCCACTCTATTGAAATTACAATTGATTAAGCGAGTTGAAACAATAGTAGAACTCAATGAAAAAAGCATTTTAAAAGAATATAAAGACATTTTTAGTGGAAAAGGCATAATCACAAACTTTGAATATGACATTAAATTAAAGCCAAATGCAAAAGGTAGTATAGCCTCATGTAGAAAAGTTCCTATTGCTATAATTGAATCTTTAAGGAATGAATTAAATAAAATGGAAATATCAGGAATAATTGAAAGAGTGCATGAACCATCGGAATGGGTAAATCCTCTTGTTATAACTCAAAAAAAAGATGGAAATTTAAGGATATGTTTAGATCCTACTGAACTAAATAAATACATATTACGTCAACATCATGTTATTCCTAGTTTTGATGAATTATGTGCACGAATGCCTGGTGCAGAAATATTTAGTACTTTAGACGCAGATAGAGCATTCTGGCAAATTAAATTAAGCAAAAAAAGTTCGGAATTCGTAACTTTTATCACACCTTTTGGTAGATTTAGATTTAAGGTTATGCCCTATGGAATCTCTTCTGCTACTGAAACCTTTTAATATTGTTTTGATCAAATTTTTGGTGACCTTGATGGTGTCATTGTCTTGATTGATGATCTTTTAATTTGGGGATATACTCCTCAAGAACATGATCACAGACTTAAAGAAGTACTTAATAGAGCAAGAGAAAGAAATATTAAGTTTAATTTAAAAAAATGTCAATTAAAAAAAAAGAAGTTAAATATGTAGGGCACATCTTTTCAGATAAGGGCATTAAAGTTGACCATGACAGATTAAAGGCTATAGTTGAAATGCAAGCACCAAAAAATAAAGATGAACTGTTAATTTTTTTAGGAATGCTAGCATACGTAGGAAGATTTGTTCCTAATTTATCTCATGTAAATTCAACTTTAAGAAATTTAACAAAAAAAGATACTGTATGGCTATGGGATTCCAATGCTGAAAAAGAATTTATAGTATTAAAAAATATTTTAACTAATTCTCCTACTTTAAAATACTTTGATGTAAATAAACCAGTAGTCTTAAGTGTAGATGCATCCCATGGTCTTGGAGCTGTCATACTCCAGGAGCATCTCCCAGTAGCATACGCTAGCAGAGCTTTAACAGAAACGGAAATCAGATATGCTCAAATTGAAAAAGAGGCTTTAGCAATTGTATTTGCATGTGAAAAATATCATCAGTACATTTATGGAAAAAAAGTTTTATTGGAAAGTGATCATAAACCATTGGAAACTATTTTTAAAAAACCTATTGGTCAATGTCCAGCAAGAATACAGAGAATGAGGTTGGCAACACAAAAATATGACATAGAGGTCAAGTATAAACCTGGTAAAGAACTTTTTCTAGCCGATGCCTTATCTAGAAATTTTGTAAAGGATGGAACAAATGATTTTGATAAGGAAATAGAGGAACATGTATGTTGTATTGTAGACAATCTTCCTATCAGTATAGAAAAGAAAGAAATGTTTCAAATAGAAACAAAAAATGATAAAGAATTACAAATTTTAATAAATTATATTAATAAAGGTTGGCCAGATAATAAAAAATTAATTCCTGATTGTATCAAACCTTATTATAAATCAGCTGATGAATTCACTGTAATTGAAGGTTTAGTCTTCAAAAGTAATAAAATAGTTGTACCAAGGAAACTTAGAACTGATATGTTAAATTTAATTCATTATAATCATTTGGGTGTAAAAAATGTAAAGCTCGAGCCAGAGAAATTTTGTATTGGCCTTTTATAAGCAAAGAAATTGAAGATTTAGTCACTAGTTGCTATGTATGTAATAAATTCCAAAAGTCAAAAATAAAAGAACCATTAATGCCAAGAGAAGTTCCAAATAGACCCTGGCAAATATTGGGTATGGATCTTTTTCATTATAAAAACTCTGAACACTTATTGATTATAGATTATTTTAGTAAATATGTGGAGGTAGCTAGATTACATTTCACTGATGCCAATAGTGTAACTAACATTTTAAAAAATATTTTTGCTAGATTTGGTATTCCTGAAGTTGTATGTTCAGATAATGGTCCTCAATTTAATAATTATTTAATGAAACAGTTTGCAAAAGATTGGAATTTTAAACAACAGACTTCTAGTCCTTATTGGCCTCAATCAAATGACATGGTTGAACGTTACGTTCAAACTATTAAAAAAATGTTTAAAAAAGTAGAAGAGGATGGAAAGGATCCAAACCTTGCATTGTTAGAGTATAGAAACACACCCATTGATAGAAGTATGAAGTCACCAAATGAATTAATGTTTAATAGAAATGTAAGAGGTATAATACCTATTAGAAAAGTAAACCAAAATAGATCTGAATATAATGAGATTAGAAATAGACTTATAGATAGACAAATTGATCAGAAAGTGTATTATGATAAGAACGCTCATAAAGCAAAGAAAATAAATGTTAATGATAGGGTTTTTGTAAGAAAAGAAATGAATAAACCATTAGTGCCAGGAAAGGTTATTAGTAAGTGTGAGAGACCTAGATCATACAAAGTACAACTAAATAACAACAGTCAGATTGAGCGTAATAGGCAACATATATATCCATATAAAGGTAAAAAAGAATCATTTGACAAAAGTTTTGAACATAATAAATCAAAGTATATTCAAGATGATTGTAACTCTAATAATAACAATGATAACTTTCACACTGTCAATGTAAATCTTGATGTACAAAATGACAGTAATTCAAACACTAATAATGTAATTCCAAATTCAGATGTATGTACAAAATCTGGTAGAAATGTAAAAACTCCAGCATACTTAAGAGATTATGATTGTTCCTCTCAATAAGGAAAGAGGATGTCAGGTGGTGCCGCTGGCGCTGAAGTAGCTTTGTAGATTTAAGTAGTGGTAATCTAGCACGCGAAGTGCACACATGTATTTCTTAACCTCGAATCTAATAAATGTATTTTCATAAGTAATCTAACGTTGTCTCTTATTTCACCGAACCTTATGAAACACGAAGTTAACACCAATGGCCTGGGAGGCTCGTCTAACTCGTCTTCAAATATGTTAATGTTAAGTTTAATTAAAATAAATATTAAAAACATTTTTCCCTAATCTAGATATAATTGGTCTAAGATAACTTAGATGAGTTTTTATTTGGTAAAACTCATCTAATTTGTCTTTAATTTCAAAACTGCTTAATTTTTAGTTAAATTCTCCCTTTCTATTAGTTTTAAGAATTTGAATTGTATATATATATATAGTTGTAAGTCATTACTTTAGTCCATTAAGGAACGTTATGTATATAAGCACAACGGTCGCAACTGTGTAGAATTAAACTTGTATTGTATAAAGCTCGGCAGTTTCTCAAATATTTTATAGGCAAATGGACAATACATATACAGTCCATCAATACTTTAGTTTAGTAACTAGAAGATATCTTATGTAATTGTGAATCTAAAGTCGAATAAATGAATTGAATTGAATTGACATTTGACCTTTCCTATAGGCTATGTGCACGGGGGCCGAGCTAGAAATAAGTTAGATGCCAGCGCTCGATGTGAGCATCACTGCAAATTCTGAACTACATTTTTCCAGTGTGCATTGCTGTTGCGGATATGTCAAAATCAAAATAAACCCATGCTTTGAGGTTATGCTATCAAAGTGAACGAATTAATTATTTTTGTATTATACGTCTTAATTGAAGAAAAAAATACTCAAAATAAATAATTTGCATGTACCTTTTATGCTATGCTATTTATATTATATGCACACAGCTACATTAAAAGATATTTGTTTATTAAAAAATTTCCCGGTATAACCCAATAATTCCAGTTCAATTCTTTTCTCCGTCCCACTGGCGGCGCTGTAGGCTTCGTGCACATAGCCTATTATAACAGAAACTAGCTCCTTATAATAATATAAATAACTTTAAAAAGATTGTATCAAAATTATACATTCACTACAGTGTTGATCTTCTTTTTGTTACAAGAAAAAAAACCACATGCAAAATTTCAAGTATTCAAGTAGCGTTTACATGAGCTTTTTCAAGTCAATCAACAAATTTTTGTGCTTTACTTGACTCAAGTATACTTGAAGTCAGGACGAGTTTACATGTATATTTTGTTACTTGAAAACTACTTCAAGCATACTTCAAGTAAACATGTAAACGTAATAATTGAACCACCAGCACTTTTTGGCTTGGGGAAAAAACTGAAAACTCGCATCAACGATTGGGATTACCAACTGGCAGAGAGAGACGCAAGACCAAAAGCGTACGTAGAAAAGTTGTTATTCAGTGTGTTTCTTAACTAAATCCCGGGATCCCTGGGAGCCCGAGTTTTTGTTAAAGGGTGGGGATACAACTGTCAAAGTAAAGAAATGCTTTCTGGGATGATTGAGAAATCCAAGAAGAAGAACTATTTATTTATTTGCACTAATAGTCTCGATAACAAAAAACTTCAATTTAATTATTATTTTCACTGTTGTTTCGATAACACAACACTTCAATTTATTTATTATTTGCACTATTGCCTCGATAACACGAATATCTTTTATTAAATCAATTGATGTTGAAAATTGAGAACTGTCACCTTAGCTGAGAACTGTCACCTTTTGACATTTCTCATTTCATCCAAGCCGCCAGAAGTCCAGACCTCTGGCTCTCTGGGATGGAGGGGAAATGACCCCGAGAAAGTTAAGAAACACGAATTGGGATCCCAGGGAACCCGGGATTTAGTTAAGAAACACACTTATTGCCACGAGCCAGAAATGGGAGAATGGTCGAATTGGTCGAGTGTGTGATTAACGACGTTGCCATTCCAAAAAGTCGCAGGTTCAATTCTTGACATCGGAATTTAAAATTTTTATTATTTATTTTTCAAAGCTTTTATTTAAATTTTTTTCCAAAAAGTTTAATAAAGCAAGGAGTGCAAAGAGTTTAAAAGAACGTATAAAAGAACTTTTACTATTAAATGTAAAGTGCACAAACTATTACTGAGACAGTAAGTTTCTTAATTAGAATAGCATTCGGATTTCTGAGAATTCTGTCTGTAGAAGGGCAGGAAGTTACGACTGATTAATAACTGTGACACATACACCATCATAATGAAAGTAACCTTCATTGTCATGGCAAAAACCCACCATAATGAAAGTCCAAAATGAAAGTATTTTACCTTCATTTGGACTGTAATTTCGGGTAAGTGACATCTGTTGGCAAATTAGAAACTACATTTTAAAATAAAATAATTTGATTTGACAAGGATATTTTCTTTACTACTTTAAAAAATATTTTTTAAATATTCCAAATTAAAAAAACTTAAAATTAAAGCAAAAAACACTCAGGTTTATACAGGCCCGCTGGGTGCGGGCGTGCAGAGTGTGCACCGCACGCGGGCGGCACTTTCAGGGGGCGGCAAACACAACAATCTCGCCATCGAACTCATTTTCATCTAGGTTCTTTTTATAATGCCATAACAATTCCATGAATTGATCTCTTTAAAAAATAAACCGAAAACGTGTGCAGGTTCAAACCCCTTAAGGTTTCGGTTCGGTCTCTGAAAATAGTATAGTATAAAGACAGAGAATGTAAAATTAAATTCCCATGATAGAAGTCTTTATTCTGTAAATAAAATTTGACATTCTAATCTGATTATTCACAAAATTTTAAAGCATTCTGACTTCTAGTTATGGAGAACTATACATTTTGATGTGCAATAAATTCCCACGTTTAATATCATTTTTACTCGACCTTTACTTGAATTTTGAATATTAATTACCCGCCCAAGTAAAAATCTGACCAGATTTTTCCCAGTCCGAAAGTGGCACTAGCCAGACTTCGGCCAGTTCAACTAGCCCAGTGAAATCTGACCAGAAACTGCCCAGTTCCTAGCCAGTGTACACTATTCAAATTTATGACTGGTCAGAACCTAGCTAGGTTTTGGCCAGTCAAATTGTTACAGTTTTTTCTATCCAAAAACTTGTCAAGTTTTTCCTATCTAAAAACTTGTCAAGTTTTTTCTATCCAAAACTTGTCAAGATTTTTGTATGCAAAAACTGGGCTGAGATTTCATGCCAGATACTATCCATAATCTCGTCTGTCAAAGTTTGATACTGCTTTGCTCTAAGACTAATTAATTTTATAATTTGTTTTTTAGAAAGAAATTGTTACTGAAATTTGAAACGATAAAGTATTTCATTTATTTATTTATTTATTACAATATTATCGCAAATTGTTTTCAAGACTGGACAGATTCTTGCCAGAAACTAGCCAGTGCCAGACTAGTTTGTCTGGCTAGCGGCTAGTCAGGAAGTGCGTGACGTTGCTAGACAGTGCCTAGTTCGTTTTCCTAGACAGAGCCTGGCCAGATACTAGTAAAAACTGGCTAGTTCCATGCATAAAACTCGGCCAAATTTTTACTTGGGCGAATGAAAGACGTCCAATGTTTTTTAAAAATTTTTATTGAGTGTGTGAGATATCAAAAATAACGTATTCAAATTTCCGATTTTTAATTTGGAATATGCTCCTTCAATCGATCTTCCCTAAGATAATCTTAGAGAGAATTCCGCGTTGTTCCATGTAGAGGAAAAGCCAACAAGGACGAAAACGAGTTTCCCATTCGCTCTAGTTGTTTGATAGCACAGAGCCCCTGGGCGGCATTGTCTGTTTTGCACGCGGGCGCTGAAGCGACTAGCGGCGGGCCTGGGTTTATATCCTCACTTGATATGCCAGATGCAAATGAAAGTAAAGGCCCAAATATAATGCACGTAAGAAACGCACGTCATCTGGGCGCTCTCATGGAAATTTGTTCCACCTGTCATAAAAACGACTGGACACAGAGCGAAACGTGTAAACAAATGTTCACTTTTTCGTTCGCTTTGTCGCGCCTCAAAGCGACCCATGTGGCAGGCACTTATTAATTAAAATAATTTCATTAATTCTAAACAGTCATAAAACAATTATGTAATGTTCGCAATGAAAAAAAGGATCACTTTTTCGTTCGCTTTGTCGCGCCTCAAAGCGACCCGTGTGGCAGGCACTTATTAATTAAAATAATTTCATTAATTCCAAACAGTCATAAAACAATTATGTAATGTTCGCAATGAAAAAAAGGAACTGTCAAAATTTCTGAACTGTTGTCATTTTTTCGTAAAGCCTAGTACTAAGTTCACGTGAAATGGAATTGGGCATTTTCGGCTAGTGAAAAAGTAACCGTGGTGAGTTAAATCAGCTGTGGCAGTTTATGACAGTTATTATATTCGTTTAAAAAACTTTAATTTTATAGAAAATTATCGAATAATCAATCGTTTTGAAAGAAAAATAGTAAGTAGAGAAAGTAATTTTAATAGTAAAAAAAGTATACTGATATGTAATTTACAGATTTACAGAATGGTTCTAGTCTAAATATATAATATTACTTACCTACTTTTTAATAATAATTGCCACCACTCTTTTTTAAATTCACTTTGTTTTTTCAACGCCTTTAAACGTTCAAGTCACAACTTTCCACGTGGAAAAAATGCCCAGGCGCATTCTTTCAAATGAAATTAAAATGAAAACTCGTGGTGAATGTATGCCGCGCCATCTGCTAGAGAATAGCAGATGTGATTTATTCACCAAACACTTCACGTGAACTTAGTATCACAAATGAAATTTTGACAAGCGAAATTTTCACTCGTGAAAATTTACATTGAGTAGCCCATTTAAATTTCATTTCACGTGAACTTAGTACTAGGCTTAAGGAAATAAATGCAAAGGTTTTCTTGAGCAAATTCCTTGAGTCTTGCATGCCGGGCTTTAAACAAGAAAGAGTATGGAAAATGTTGTGCTTCAAATTTATGAGAGTGATTTTGATGAGAAATTTATTATAATTGAAAATAAACATGATTACTTTTAATACGAAAGGAGTAATAGCCAAGTTTTAATAGTCAATGGGCGCGTTTAGGCCCGAGTTACTTTAACTCGGTTCAATTATCGCTGTTAACTTAGCACCTTCTTAGCATGTCATTTGACAGTTCTCATTTTACAACTTAATAACAACCAAAAATAAAAACATTTCTCATTTAAGAAATAATAACAAGCAAGAAAATTAATAGAATTATTCGCTTACAACAAAAATTTACATGTAAACATCAATCTCTTTTGACAGTTATAAGTTGTGCTACATTTTCGCTAAGCGAAAAAGCTGAAATAAGTTAGCTAACAGCCCTAACAAAATTGCGGTTTATGCGGTTGTTAAAATGCCTAGCTCAGTTAAAGTAACTTGGGCCTAAACGCGCCCAATGAATAATATTTATGCATTTTAGTAATTTTAAACTTGTGAAAACTTTCCGTATACACAAACCATTATACGTTTGATGAAAGTTTGATATTTACTAAGGTTACATGCATACTTGAAGTCGGCTTCAAGTAGACTTGAAAGTCATGTAACCTCAGATCGACTTCAAGTCTACTTCACTCAAGTCGGTTCAAAAAATTTGTCTGATCGACTTGAACTGAAGCCATGTAACCCCTGCTTCAGGGCTTGAGTTTTGAAATTAGTTCTCCGTTGACTGTGCAATTCACTTCTAGTGCAATTGACTTAATAAATTTATTTTATTTATATAAGCTGCACATTAATGAGAAAAAGGTGTTTCTTCCATAACTTATTTTGCGGCATACTTATGCGAACTGTCACATATATTTAAAGTCAGCTTGAAGTCAAGCTCTCAAGTAGTTAAGCTGTCGCCGCGGATTAAACTGTCAGTTCAAGTTCAAGTTAAGTCCTCAGTCCCACATGCAACCTTAAGGCTGGATTACAATGCTGTCGCTGTCGCGATCGCTGTCGCTTGTCGTAGACGCTGATCCGCCATGGCGTACTTTCCTCGTTTTTATTTTTGTTTGGCAAGTAAATCGTAAATTTTATGTTGATAATTTCTTTAAATTAATTACCCGACAACTTATAAATGCTGGGTATCTTAAAAATGAAACAATATAGTTGTAATTATAAATTAACGATCACATTTCAATTGGCGAGGGTTGGTAGCATTGTCTTAGTTGTGCCCGGCTGTGTCGAGCTGTGTCGTTGATGGAACACTTCTGTGTCGGACACAGTGTAACACTGTGTCTCTCTGTGTCTAAATGGAAGGCACCCGATAGTATTGCATTGAGTAGAAGTGTTTTTTATTTTCGATAAATACATAGGGTGCCTTCCATTTAGACACAGAGAGACACAGTGTTACACTGTGTCCGACACAGAAGTGTTCCATCAACGACACAGCCGGGCACAACTAAGACAATGCTACCAACCCTCGCCAATTGAAATGTGATCGTTAATTTATAATTACAACAATATTGTTTCATTTTTAAGATACCCAGCATTTACAAGTTGTCGGGTAATTAATTTAAAGAAATTATCAACATAAAATTTACGATTTACTCGCCAAACAAAAATAAAAACGAGGAAAGTGCGCCGTGGCGGATTTTTCATGAACTTATGTGTTCCATTTGGGCTTACACAGAACGACACAGAGCGACACGCTGTGTCGGACACAATTGTCTTTCTGTGTCTAAATGGAAGACACCCATATATTATACAATTTATATAATTTATGGCGGATGTCGAGAAATCACAAGAGAAATCATAATTTAAATTTTTTCACCTCGTATTGCTGCATTCTTTTAAAATAACTTCTTTTTCGTTCTTTCAACTACTTTAAATTCGAAAACAAACTGTCTGTTGAACTGTCAAAGTAACAGGCTGAATAGCTGAAACGAATACTGAAATGAAATAAATTTGTATCATTCGTTCCGATTCGGTTCTGTTCGTTTATTTAACCGAGTTCATACATTTTCATACGATTTATTTCATTCTTTTAGTTTCGGTTCGTTTTCGTTTCTGCTATATGTTTGGGCCTTTACGTGCATTGGGGTACTTCTTCGGAAGGAGCTAACGGGAGACGTCGAATGGCTAGTTCTCTGCGCCACAAAACAGAGTTTTAAGTCGGTTGGGCTGAGGGTTAGCAACCCGCTCCCATAAAACACGCAATTGCTACGAATCGGCAAACATTGCCTCGGAACCGGACGGACAGCACGACGACGACCTTTGCTTTTCGAAACAGGACACGAATCGGATCATGGAATGTGAGAACTCTGCTTGCTGATGGACGGCTGGATGAAGTGCTCAACGAGATGAACCGCTATAAAATTAAGGTCATGGGACTCAGCGAGACCAGATGGCCCGATGCGGGGGAACATATCTGCCCAAACGGTGAGTCCTTCTTATATTCTGGGAGAAACGAAACTGAAAATCGTAGGAATGGCGTTGGCGTAATACTCACCAAGGAAGCCAGGTCCAGCCTCATTAGCTGGTCACCAGTTTCTGAGAGGATTATTACCGTGCGCCTACGTACCAGACTAAGAGGTACTACGATAGTCCAATGCTACGCTCCAACTGAAGACGCAGACGATGACATCAAAGACGAGTTCTATATGCGACTGAATGAGGTTTTTCGCTCTATTCCAAGGGGAGACATCATTGTGTCAGAAACGTCCAACGCGATGCCATAAACCGTAGACGGTTTAATGTAGACCTTCTGCGTGAGAGCACCAAAAAGCGAGAATTTGCTGGCAAACTGCAAGAAATCTTAAACCAGCAAACCGTTTCTGACGACACAAATATTGAAGAGCTGTGGAGCACATCAAAGGGCGCTATAATAACAGCAGCGGAAACAAGCATTGGTTATGTCCAAAGAAACCAGCAACACTGGATCTCGGACACAACCTGGCAAAAAATTGAACGCAGAAGGGCCCTCAAAAATAACGTGAACTCTACAAGCGACCCGGAAAAACGACAACAACTTGAACGGGAATACTCCCAATTACACCGGGAGGTAAAGAGAAGTGTCCGGCGTGATAAAAGGCGGCAGATAAATGAGCTCGCAGAGAAAGCGGAAAACGCGGCAAACACAGGCAACAGTAAAGTGCTGCACCAAAACACCAAACAGCTCTCGGGAAAGCACTCTACTAAAAAGCATTCCGTAAAGAGTGCGGATGGAAGGCTACTGTGCAGCGACGAGGAGCAACTCCAAAGATGGAGAGATTACTTCTTCGCCGCCCTGAATGGTTCATTTACACAGGAACCTCAGGAAAACAACAACAACAATGCACAGCCAATAAGAATCACCACTCGTGCCCCATCCAAGACTGAAATAGTAACCGCAATTCATGCAATGGCCAATGGTAAAGCAGCTGGAAAAGATGGCATCCCGCCAGAATTGTTGAAAGCCGACTCAAGCCTCATAGCAGATGCGCTACAGCCAATCCTGGAAATAGCATGGAACACCTGTACCTTTCCGGAGGATTGGACGGAAGGTATCATAGTCAAAATACCAAAAAAGGGGGACCTAACAATATGTGACAACTGGAGAGGCATCTGTCTATTATCTACGGTGGGAAAAATATTGTCCCACATATTACTATCAAGGATAAGAGAGGCAGTAGATCGAATGCTTAGAAGACAGCAGGCTGGATTCAGAAAAGGCCGCTCCTGCATAGACCACATTAACACCTTGAGAATCATAGTGGAGCAGTCTACTGAATTCCGATCCCCCCTTTACCTTGCTTTCGTAGACTATGAGAAAGCGTTCGACGCGGTTAATAGGAGCTTTATATGGCGAGCTCTTCGGCAACGTGGACTGCCGGATAAAATAATAGAATTGATAAAAGCTCTATACAACAATTCCAAATGCAGAGTTCTTCACAATGGAAAACTATCCGACAGCTTTGAAGTGAGCTCAGGAGTACGGCAAGGATGCCTACTTTCGCCATTAGTATTTCTTATAGTAATAAACGACATCCTTGTCAGCGCTCTAGATACTAGAAAAGGTGGCATACAATGGGGATTGTTAGACCACCTTAAGGACCTCGACTACGCGGATGATATCTGTTTGCTGGCCCACAGACACCAGGACCTCAGAAACATGTTAAACAATTTGGCAACAGAAAGTAGTTCAGCAGGCTTAAGGTTAAATCCGACTAAAACCAAAGAAATGCGGATAAACCAAAGAAATGCGGAGATCAGTATGTATTCCGGCAGTTGGCCGTGGGAACTTTTTGGTGACCTTGGGAACTAGGTCACGGCAGGTCATTGACCTTGGGAACTGGGTCAAGGTCAACCACCTGTCAGTCATCAATCAATCAATCAATCAGGGCCGTGGGATGTAGGTCAAGGTGGTTGACCTTGAGACGCTTGGACGAGTCGGTCAGGGTCGGTGGCTTTGGGCTCGGCGGGCTCGGCTGGGCTGGGGCGGGGGACTCGGCGGGGTCTTCGGCGGGGTACTCGGCGGTGGTCTGGGGGCTTGGCTTGGCAGGGGATATGGCAGGTACCGGTCGCTTAGGCATCCAGCTCCAAAGATGGCGCACGTGCTCATTTGCCGCCGCGTACTAATGGGCTGCTATGGGAGATCTTGCACTCGGCGCAGGCAAGCAAGCATGTTTTTCTATCGTCGTAAGTCGAGTTATTTGTGTACATATATGCAGTTGTGGAATTCTATTTTTAGATCTTGCGAGGTTTACCTGTGCGACCCGACGAAAATAATGTGCACATGATCGTGATGGCAGTAGCAAGAGCCTGCGAAATGAGAAAGAAAGAAAAAACAAAACAAAAACAGAAAAAACTGCAGCAGCAGCAATTTGAGAAGCAAAATCTGCCGGTTTAAAATGAAAAAAAAGAAACGACGGTTTAAGACGTGGAAATAAAAAAACAACTTCTGCGTGAATGAAATTTTACGGAAATGTTTATGCTTTATTTTTAAAAAATTAAAGATAATGTGTGTGAGAAAGGGAAAGGCTGTTGTTTTCATTCATTATTGAAAGAGAGGATATTAATTACTAACAGCAGTTAATAATATTATTAGTAACTAGAATATTATTATGGATAAAGAAAATGTTATGCGAGAACAAAAAAGCAATTATTAATTCCAAAAGCTGTTTTGGCCGTAACTGAGTAAGTTACTGTTTTTATTTAACGTTCCCCATACATCACATCTTACCGTTGGAAAGATGTGATGAAAGCTTTTATCGTCGGCGGGGCTCAGGCGGTACTTCCGATCTAAAATCGAAATAGCAAAAAAAGAAAAAAATTCTGAAAAACACGTTGTTGTGTAATTATTACCCTGGTAAAGGTTTAAAGCGAAATAAAAAAGCCGCGGCTCAATGAGAAAGAATAAAAAAAGATCTTCAGCGAGCCGCGAGCTGGGTGTGCTTAAGCAAAACCTCAGCCAAAATTCAAGTTCAAGTGCAATAAATTATGCCTACTCTTGAGTCAAAAATTAAAGATAATGTGTGTGAGAAAGGGCTTGCCCTTTCTGTTGTTTTCATTCATTATTGAAAGAGAGGATATTAATTACTAACAGCAGTTAATAATATTATTAGTAATCAGCCTAAATTCAAGTTCAAGTGCAACAAATTATGCCTACTCTTGAGTCAAAAAGTGTGTTCGATGACTGCTTAAAAAGTTCAGAGCAGAGCAGAGGAGCTCAATTGGGAGCAGCTGCCAAATTGATGTCAGAGCAGAAAAAATCAGAAAATAGCAACAATCTCAAAAAATACTTTTCTGTTCAACTTTGCTCTAAATTCCGTTTTTAGAGGATAGATACGAATGACAATTTTAGAAGAGGAAATATATGCCAATAAAAACAACTGAACAATATCGAAATGTTATTTTTATAAATATTAATGTTTAATTTTTAAGATTTCCAAGTATTTTCCAAATAAATCATTCATAAATCAATTTTCCGATTTTTCATGTTTTCGATTTTACGATTGTCAAAAGAAAAAGAAGAAGAAGAATTTTGCTGCTCTGCCTGCTCCTACAAATTTGGTGGAGCAGAAAAGTGAGAATTCTCAACCCAGAGCAGGCTCAAAAAACACAGAGCAGAGAAATTGTGAGCAGAAAAGAACTGTCAAAAAGTCTCAATGAACGCAAATTGACGATTTTTTCTGCTCCAGCTTGAGATGGAGCAGTCATCGAACACACCTAAAGATTCGACCGTTAATTATATGCAAATATGCCAGTGCCATGTCCATTGCCCTTTACTACAGAGAGAAAAACTTGAGTATCTTTATTTGTTTTGTTTACCTTTTTTCTGAATGGGTAGTTATCTGTGTTTTTTGCTTCTTTTAGATTTTTTGCCTGATGATGATATCTTAATATTGATTTAACTGTTGTGTGATTATGCAACAATACTATGGTTCGTTCCTATATATATATAAACGAAGCATTTGCTATAGGAATTGAGGTATAAAACTTATACATGATCAAATTTTTTTATTTCATGTTTAAATATTTTATTTTATAAACATTTTTAATTTTTTTATAGCGCCTACGTTTAGGCAGTCTAATGATGCTCTGTGAGTCCTCTGTTTGGTTTTGCGAGGGTTGAGGGTCGTTATATACTTCTCCTGCCCGTGTTGCTCTCTGCGGGGGATATGTGGAGGTTCCACCACAGCCATCGTTAAGGTCTTCCCTGGACCCTTGTATTTTATAATCTGAAAAATTTAAATTATACATTATTATTAATTAAATAGAGGAAACAAATAAATAAAAACTTACCATTTTTAAATTTAATGTATCTTCTCCAGGGGCCCGATTCCGCAGCGGTGAGTTTTACGGTGTTCACCGATTTCAGTGTACACTGCTTATTTTCGCGTCCGCAAGAGTGAGAATGAGTTTTTTGACGTTTACGGTGAACACCGCCGTGAAAAATTTCTCACCGAGAAAAAGTCGGTGAATTTACGGTGAGTTTGAATTTTGAATAAGTTTTTAATTTTTGTTTAAAATAATTTTTTTGAGAGATTTTTTTGTTATATTAAAATAAAATGTTGTTTAAGTTTATTGTTCTAAAAGATTTTTTTTAATTACATTTTTTAAAATGGAAAGGTCAAGAAAGTTAAGTGGGGAGCAAAAGATAATCCGGGAAAATTACATATTCTAAACAAATTAAAAAGTCAGCTCATCATTCAGCCACTTTAAAAATTATTCAGCACATTAAAACTCACTGGCACTTACGGAATCGCATTTTAACGAGAAGTGAACACCGAGGTTGTCAGTGAGTTTTTCCTTCGGTGTTCACTGGCCAAAAACTCACCGTTGCGGAATCGGGCCCCAGAAGAGGAAAAAAAGTTGTGCGAGTGTGTGGTGATCTCTTTTGCACCGTCGCACACCCTAATGAAAAGTTTCTGTTGAGGGTCCCCAGCAACCCTCTCGGCCTCTTCAATAAATTGTGTTATTGTTAGGAGGTTATCTCCTGTATCAGATTCACTATAAATTTGTAGTAGGTAGTCCATTTTTGACATGATCTGATAAAAGAAAATGTTCTCTTTTTATACAAATTCACTCATGAAGAAGACTTAATAAAAGAGCTTCGGAGGTCGACTTCTTTTTCGTTTATTTAGTTTCGTGAAAACTTTAATGAAGTGACCACATGAATGCAATTGGAGTAAACATAATTTAAGATAAATGGTGAAAGGTGGTAAAGAGGTTTTATAATATAAATGTTATTTTTATTGTTTGTGAAGGTTACTTAATACGACATCAGGAGAACTAGATTCGTTAACCTGGATTGTTCAATTATTTGAATTGATTTAAATTTTGTAAAAGTTGTATCATATTAGCTGCGTTCCTTTTCTGCTAATTTCTACTATTTTTTAATCGTGAGCACTCGCAGCTACGCTTGCTCTAACATACGACTAGATAACACTTTTGGTTACGCAGTTATAATCCGCTAGAGGAAAGCTCCCATTTGGAGCCTATTGTGAATTATTTTATTTACCCTATCACCCCATAGATGGCTTTTGATTGTTTTGAGCTTTTTTCATATAAAAACATCTTAAATAAAAATAAAAATAATAAATTTATAAATAAAATAAATAAAAATATAAATAATAAAATCGCATTATTTTAAATTATGTTGTAAATTATTATTCTGACCTTTTATTTGTATACAAATGAAATAACATCAACAATGTTAGGTTAGGTTTTACTCAAATCAACAAATTTTGCGTTCCTTTTCTACTCTGCTCGCAAGTACTAAAAAGTAGAAAAGGTACACAGCTATTATAAAGCGCCACTTGCAAGGCAAAATTAATAAAATAGAAGGATTGCTGAAAATTTTAAGAAAAATAAATAGGGGAATGATCGATAAAACAAAAGAATAGGGTGAGGAAAAATTATAAATATATATTTATTTTCATAATTTTACAAATCTTATTTTCAACAGTTCACCTCTGGTGCTGTCTTTTCCCTCAAAAATCATTACGTTGTTTTTCTCTGCATTTAGTTCCTTGATTTGGTCTTCCGTGTTAATTTTCTCTGCGAATCTTGCTGGCAAGTAGACGTAAGTATTATCCATAAAGGAAACAATTACCATCAGCCCATATTTAGTGGTAACAAGTTTGAAAAACTTGATGGGGTAAGGTATGTTTTCCTCCATGGAGAGGATGGGGATGTTCACCGATGAAGTCGATTCCGCTTCAGCAATCGATGCCAGAAGGTCGAATGTACTCTAAAGAAATAAATAAAATAAAAAATGTTAAGTGGGTAGATCAATTAATTTGATTATTAAAAGAACTTACCATTGTGGTTGCGATTGTGATAGTCTACTGCCGTAGGTAGTATCTAATGATTTCTTCTTTTCTTCAGAAAAACAGAAGTATAACGCGGGAAAGTTAATTGCCAACAGTTTCTATGTGTGTGCGTTGATCGTTTTTTATGTCTAACAAGACTCTCTCGACGAGTGAATGTCCTGTTACATTCCAAGCACTCAAACATAGTGATTGTAAGTTACTGCATTATATCGAGCGAGGTAAGTATTTATATTCTGGTATCGGTGCGCCGTGCCGGTGTTGGTGTGACGCCAGAGTTGGTGCATCGGCGTTGGTGCGCCGGTGTTGGCGCACCGGTGTTGGTGTGACGCCACCTACCAACATCAACGCCGCTGCACCACCGGGGTAGTTTTTTCTTTTGTGTGTGATTACGCCTGCTGGAAGTTTTTTCTTTGGTGTGCCACACATGCTAGCTATTCTAATGGTCGCGTAATGACTGGGTTTTTTGGACTAATACCAAAGATTTACGCGAATAGTATAGTGGATATATATTAATTTAAGATTAATTAAAGTACACAGTTAAGTTAGCGAATAAGAAAAATATTGTAAATAGTATTATAAGAAAATATTTATAATGTTTTAAACACTGCTTTATTCGAAAATCCCTATATGAGAGAATACAAATACATTCAAAATGCAGCCAAAATCAATGGTTACGGAACGAAAATAATTGATAACATAATTATGAAACATGCAAATAAAAAGAGGAAGAGAGATCTGTCTACATTGTTCTCTCAAAATTCACAATTAGAAAAGAATAAAGTTTCAATTATTTTCGCTCCTAATATCACCAACAAATTGGGAAGCGTTTTTAGAAGAAATGATATGCAAATGGTGTTCTCCAATCCTTTTAAATTAAAAAATCAACTAATTACGACGAAAGACATAAAAGGACCTTTAGACAAACCAGGGATTTATGAAATCACTTGTAATGACTGCGACCGCAAGAATTATGGACAAACAAAACGAAGTGTACGGAAAAGATTCAAAGAACACATGAACTACATAAAAAACAAGGAAGCTAACAAATCTCCATTTGCCAGCCATGTGTTAGAAGAGCAACATCTTTCCACATCAGAAGGAAACGTTCGTCTCCTACAACATATAACGGACAACAGAAAATTAGACGCATACGAAAGTTTATACATACACAGAAACACGGACTCTTTAAACGCCGACAAAGGAAATATAGACTCCTTTTTATTTAATTTAAATTGAATAACACAATAGATTTACTATACCGTTAGTACTAGTTAGACTATTTTACCGACAAAGGAAATATAAATTCCTTTTATTTGTTTTGAATTAAATAATGCAATTAGACTAAGTATACCGTTAGTATACATCCTATATTAGATTAAGTTAAAAACTTTGACCTTTTAGTGCTAGCCGTGTTGCTGATGATGACCGATGATATCGGTCGAAATGCTCAGTCATGAATGTATTTGTATTCTCTCATATATACTTCCTTGGCTTCTCTGTATTTCGAGGTCTAAAAACACAATTTTGTTGTTGTCCTCAGTTTCATATGTAAACTGAATATCTTCAAATTGGCTGTTTAAAATAGTGAGTAGACTGTCTACAAAGAAAAGAAGAGAAAAGAATAAAGTTTCAATTATTTTCGCTCCTAATATCACCAACAAATTGGGAAGCGTTTTAAAAAACGAGACAAGTTGGTTGAAGATGCGAATAATGATACCGAAAACTTTCCTCAATATCGCTACAAACACCATCAATTAAATATTCAAGATGAATATGATGATGAGGGAAATTCAAACTTATGCGACCCCATGAAGACGATTGAGCTAGCAAATGCATTAACGAATAATCGCATAACAAAAAAGTTTTTTAGGGGAGTCTTTCCATGCAACCATTTACCGCTAAAAATAAAAAAACCTGCATGCGTAATAGCTAATACGGATCCTGCACATAAAGCCGATAGCGCTGATCTCAGGTCTGCATGATTGGTTACATAAATTCCCGCCACCCTGTGCAAAATCCTTCAAATAAAAATTAATTATTTTCCCTTTGCTAGCTCAATCGTCTTCATGGGGTCGCATAAGTTTGAATTTCCCTCATCATCATATTTATCTTGAATATTTAATTGATGGTGTTTGTAGCGATATTGAGGAAAGTTTTCAGTATCATTATTCGCATCTTCAACCAACTTGTCTCGTTTTGTTGAGACTTTGTTAATTGATTCTAAATCTGAACTTTGCAAGTTTTCATCATCTTCTCCTTCTTTAGAAGTATACAATTTTGACTCATCATCTTGGTTTTTACAGGGGTATTGGCGAATTTCACCATAGTTTTGACTATATTTATTTACATCTTCAACCAACTTTGCTCGTTTTGTAATTGGCTCTGAATCTGAGCTCTGATCTGTTCCAAGAATTGGATTTTTGTTATTATATGGTTCCACTTGACTCTCTTCATATTTATCCATCTGCACTTGCTTAGAGAAAATATTACTAGATCTGTTCTCGCTGTTAGCATGTTCGGAAACTGTTTTCGGTGTTTGAATTTGTAAATATTCCCGACCTCTTCTTAATTTAAACATTTTATTTCTAATGATTTCTGTGGGGCTATGTCTATTATCATCCTCATACTGCACAGCATTATAGATATCTTCATATTCTCTGTTTCTGAGTGTGTGCGTTGATCGTTTTTTATGTCTAACAAGACTCTCTCGACGAGTGAATGTCCTGTTACATTCCAAGCACTCAAACATAGTGATTGTAAGTTACTGCATTTTATCGAGCGAGGTAAGTATTTATTTATTTATTTATTTATTTGCCAAACAAGGCACTCTTAGATCTAAGTACACTTTTTACATTTTAGCTTAATTATTTCATAATGCTAAGTCAGGTACAAGTTTAATTGGTCAGGCTATATGTATGCAAATCTACTATACTAATTTTAGTAAGGAACTTAAACAGATATGACGGAAGTTTGGGATTTCCACAGTGGTATTAATTTTCTTTTGTAGGACAATTTGTTAGTGGGATGGGTGAGGTATAGATTATGTTCATTGAAGACCATGCAACATCTATTAATGGGCTCGTTCCTTGCGTAGTCGGTGCGATGAGAATATTCCTTAAGCACTTTCGTGTGCCTAGTACGCCGAACTACATCATTGAGTATTATCCTGTCCGATAAGAACTTCACCTTGAGATCGCCGTTTAGAATATCCAAGGTCAGGCAAGAGATGAGCATTTTTCTCCTGCATGACAGAGGTAGAAGATCCAAAATTTTGAGCCTGTCCGTATAGTGTGGAAGGTTGTGATAGTCAGCGGGGTCATATAGATTTCTTAGTGCGAACAGGAGAAATTGTTTTTGAATGGACTCAATCCTGTTGCTACTGACGTGAAATATGGGATCCCAGACAGGGCATGCGTATTCTAGGATTGGGCGGACTAGTGAACAGAAGAGTGTTTTTGTGACCCAGATGTTATCAAACTCCTTAGCCCTTCTTTTTATAAAACCAAGGAGTTTATTAGCTTTGGCAGTAATTCTATCGTAGTGTAGGTTAAAGTTTAGCTTATTGTCTAAAACAACTCCTAGGTCTACGATCTGATCAACACGGTTTAATAACTTGTGGTCAATATAGTATTGCTGCAGTTGCACGCTTTTTTTCCGGGTGAAGGTTATTGCGTGGCATTTGCTAGTATTAAGTTGCAACTTATTAGTGTTGCACCAGTCTTGCAACGCATTAAGTTTCGACTGAAGGAATGATACGTCGGAGTCGGACCTTATGATGCTATATATTTTCAGGTCGTCTGCATAAAAGAGATGTGGTATGTCATTTAATTTGTGGGACAAATCGGAAATAAAGATGTTGAATAAGAGCGGACCAAGATGACTTCCCTGGGGGACACCGGAAGTAACTTCGATTTCTTTGGATAAAAATCCTTGAAATCTTACAACCTGAGTTCTACCGCTAAGATATGATTTTATCCATTCCAGGGCTTGGCCGGTAATACCAAATTTGAATAATTTAGTAGTCAAAATATGGTGGTCCACGCGATCAAAGGCCTTGCTAAAGTCCGTGTAGATAGCGTCAATTTGATGGCCGTTCTCCATGCCACATAAAAGTTCAGATATAAGAATCATTAGATTTGAAGTGGTTGAGCGCCCCTTTCTGAAACCGTGTTGTTGCTCGTTAATGTAAGGATCTATAAGAGGCGCAATCTTGTCATGGACAAGTTTTTCGAAGAGTTTAGGAATTACTGATAGGATCGCGATGCCCCTATAATTATCCACTAAGTGCTTGTCGCATGATTTGTGAATTGGTGTTAGGTAGGATTTCTTCCAGAGTTCAGGAAAACTTCCCAAAGATAGCGATTTGTTAAAAATAAGACGAAGAGGAAATATTAATTCATTTGAACAGCGCTGCAGGAAGCTTGCAGGCAGATTGTCGGGGCCGTAACCTTTAGTGATATCGAGATTGTTTAAACCTGTTCTTATTTCGTCACTTGACAGAGATAAGTTATTAATGATTGTTGACGATTCGTTACAAGTAAGGTCGGTGTACATTGTGTTAGATTTGGGAGCGAAGACTTCACTAAATCTCACAGCAAACATGTTACATATATCTTGGGGGCACGAGGAGGAAGCTCTCCCATTCGTCATTGTTGCCGGATACCCTGAGGTCTTTCGCTTTGTGTTAACGAAGTCGAAGAATTTTTTAGGGTCTTTTAAGATATTTTCGCCGACTTTATTTATGTACGTGCAGTAGGCCTCACGTGACCTAAAAGTGAATTCCGATGCTAATCTGGAGTATTCAGATCTTAATTCATCGTTAACATCCGTTTGTCTTTTAATCGTGCGGTACAATTTGTTTCTTTGATTTCGCAGAGATCTAGTATTTTTGTCCAACCATGGCTCCGACAATTTATCCCTTTTTTTAATCTTGGGTACGTGCTTATCGATGGAGCTGAGAATAATGTTGTAGAAGCATGATACTAACAGGTCAAGATTATCACCCGATAACCTATACCTCCAGTCAATTTGGGATAATTCAGAGCAAATACTATTATAGTCTGCGTTTTTGAAATCATAAACAATTGTATTGTTGTGAGACGCACGGTGCGGGGTGATGGTGGAGTTGAGTTCTATTGTCCACGCGGAATGGTGAAGCGTGTTAGAGAAAAGGTTCTCCTCATCACTGGCGGGACAGACGTTCACCTCGTCATATAGATTAGTGAAGACCAGGTCTAACCAGTTTCCACTAGTGTTCGGTTGCCTTATCACTTGCTGCAGATCATTGGCGTAGAAATTATCAATGAGCTTCATGTCAATAGCGTGCGTGATATTAATGGGGAGGAGATTATTATCGTCGTCGGGAGTAAAAGATATGTTAGGACGATTGAAATCACCCATTATGAGCACCTCGTCATTTTTGTGGCAGTCAAGGGACAGGAGAACTTCATTAAGTGTATTTATAAAATCATCATACTTTGATTCGTCAGAATTAGGGGGTATGTAAACAGCGCCCATAACTATATTTTTGTTGCCAGATTTGACACGAATAAAAACATTTTCGAATTGTGATTGATTCGTGGTGATCAATACACTGTTCAGAGGATCTTTGACGGCTATTAGGACACCGCCACCTCTCGAGTGCCCGCTAGAGTGATAATCTCTATCGCAACGATAGATAGTCCAGTTGTTATCCAAGATCTCCTCATTTAGAAATGTATTATTTAACCACGTTTCAGTGATCACGAGAATATTGAAAGGGCATGATTTCGCGTCAATGAAAAGGTTTCTTACTTTTCCTCTCATACCACTGCAATTGTGGTAAAAAAGTCTAATGGTTTCAGGAAAGTTGGGTTTCTGGTTATGGGTCGAAAGGGGGAAGGATGCGACGGAAGAGGCTAGTTATGGGCGATAGTATCTATTCCTTTCATCCCGGCTTTTTTGGAGCTGCGACACATGCATAGATCTGATATGAGAAGCGTAGGTGGAGAGGTCCTTACTTACTTGCTCGGCGGGAATTTGGTAATGCTCATGATACTTCATATAGAGCGCGAGAAGAGTATCCCGATCAATAGGTAGACCTTCCTGTTGGATAGAGATAATAAGACTGGTCCTGGTTTTACCGTTTATACAAGTAGAGTCCGGTCTGTTATGCATGTAAGCAAGGAAAAGTCTAACATTGTCGAAGATCTGTCTTTCTCTGAGCCGCGAAAGTAAATATCGACTCTCAGATGAATCTGCCGATATTAAGGTATTCTTTACAACTGGAGGCTGTAATGGATTTAAGAAAGGTCGTTTGATTATGTGGTTGTTCATTCGGCTCTCAGAAGTCTCAGAAGAAACAGCCGGTATTGATGTGTTTATACCGACGGTAGGCGGCGGGTTTGGTGGAGAACGACTGCTTGTAGGGGCCTCACTGAGATCGGCGAAGGAACGGCCGCCGACGACAATGTGGCTGCGTGAGAAATTAGGGTAATTAGTATGTGGATTGTTGTTATTTCTTGGTGTTAGGACGTTGGAGGATGTGCTGGGTGGAGTAGTGGCGCTGTTAGTGCTATAGTTAGTAGTCGGATTAGTAGGGGCCTCACTGAGATCGGCAAAGGAACGGCCGCCGTCGGCAATGTGGCTGCGTGAGAAATTAGGGTAATTAGTATGTGGATTATTGTTATTTCTTGGTGTTAGGACGTTGGAGGATGTGCTGGGTGAAGTAGTGGCGCTGTTAGTGCTATAGTTAGTAGTAGGAATTTATATTCTGGTGTCGGTGCGCCGTGCCGGTGTTGGTGTGACGCCAGAGTTTGTGCATCGGTGTTGGTGCGCCGGTGTTGGCGCACCGGTGTTGGTGTGACGCCACCTACCAACATCAACGCCGGTGCACCACCGGGGTAGTTTTTTCTTTTGTATGTGATTACGCCTGCTGGAAGTTTTTTCTTTGGTGTGCCACACATGCTAGCTATTATAATGGTCGCGTAATGACTGAGTTTTTTGGACTAAGACCAAAGATTTACGCGAATAGTATAGTGGATATGTATTAATTTAAGATTAATTAAAGTACACAGTTAAGTTAGCGAACAAGAAAAATATTGTAAATAGTATTATAAGAAAATATTTATAATGTTTTAAACACTGCTTTATTCGAAAATCCCTAACACAATTTTCCGAGCACATCGGTCATAGTGTATATATGCACATTTAAATTTTTAATAGCAGATAAATGTTTAGAAAAAAATAAAAGCAGTTTTACACCATACATATTTCAAAATACAGTTTTTAAGTTAATTCATATTGTTCTACTAAAATTATTTTTGACATTGTATGTTTGTAATAAATTTGGATTTTTATAAATAAAAATTATATTTCTTTTCATTCAATGCTTTTATTTACTAACATGTATAAAAAAATATTAACACAATTTTGAACAGCGCATCATACAGCTTTTAAATTACCGTGTATTTGACAAAATGTGTGGAATTGTTTCTGGTTCTCTAATTTTGGTATTTCAGGTTGCTTTATTTTTGCTTCCGGAACGTATTTTTCAATAAATTTAGCCTTTTCAAGTCCTTTTACAAAAATTGTTGACTGTGATAAATCCTTCAGTATGCTAGGCAATTTGTTGTAATTGATATTTCCGCTTTTCCATCTTAATCCATTTATTTTGCTAAAGTTGAAATCATCTTGCCATCTAGCCTTTGGTGACAATTCATTATAACGGTATGGAGGCTTAAAATAATATAAGTTTGGCGTAAGCGAGCCATAATGTAAGACCGACAGCTCCTTAGCAAACTGCTGGCCATTATTTCCACTGACAAACTGAATGTCTAAAATAATCCCGTCTGAGCTCATGACTTCAACTATATAAAAGAAAATACCAAATGAGCTTTAAATGTATATTTAAATCCTTTTATGGCGTCACACCAACACCGGTGCGCCAACACCGGCGCACCAACGCCGATGCACCAACTCTGGCGTCACACCAACACCGGCACGGCGCACCGATACCAGAATATAAATACTTACCTCGCTCGATATAATGCAGTAACTTACAATCACTATGTTTGAGTGCTTGGAATGTAACAGGACATTCACTCGTCGAGAGAGTCTTGTTAGACATAAAAAACGATCAACGCACACACATAGAAACTGTTGGCAATTAACTTTCCCGCGTTATACTTCTGTTTTTCTGAAGAAAAGAAGAAATCATTAGATACTACCTACGGCAGTAGACTATCACAATCGCTACCACAATGGTAAGTTCTTTTAATAATCAAATTAATTGATCTACCCACTTAACATTTTTTATTTTATTTATTTCTTTAGAGTACATTCGACCTTCTGGCATCGATTGCTGAAGCGGAATCGACTTCATCGGTGAACATCCCCATCCTCTCCATGGAGGAAAACATACCTTACCCCATCAAGTTTTTCAAACTTGTTACCACTAAATATGGGCTGAGGGTAATTGTTTCCTTTATGGATAATACTTACGTCTACGTGCCAGCAAAATTCGCAGAGAAAATTAACACGGAAGACCAAATCAAGGAACTAAATGCAGAGAAAGACAACGTAATGATTTTTGAGGGAAAAGACAGCACCAGAGGTGAACTGTTGAAAATAAGATTTGTAAAATTATGAAAATAAATATATATTTATAATTTTTCCTCACCCAATTCTTTTGTTTTATCGATCATTCCCCTATTTATTTTTCTTAAAATTTTCAGCAATCCTTCTATTTTATTAATTTTGCCTTGCAAGTGGCGCTTTATAATATGATACAACTTTTACAAAATTTAAATCAATTCAAATAATTGAACAATCCAGGTTAAAGAATCTAGTTCTCCTGATGTCGTATTAAGTAACCTTCACAAACAATAAAAATAACATTTATATTATAAAACCTCTTTATTGATCTCAATGCAGATACATTGTAGTATGCAAATAACGTTCACCATTTATCTTAAATTATTTTTACTCCAATTGCATTCATGTGGTCACTTCATTAAAGTTTTCACGAAACTAAATAAACGAAAAAGAAGTCGACCTCCGGAGCTCTTTTATTAATTCTTCTTCATGAGTGAATTTGTATAAAAAGAGAACATTTTCTTTTATCAGATAATGTCAAAAATGGACTACCTACTACAAATTTATAGTGAATCTGATACAGGAGATAACCTCCTAACAATAACACAATTTATTGAAGAGGCCGAGAGGGTTGCTGGGGACCCTCAACAGAAACTTTTCATTAGGGTGTGCGACGGTGCAAAAGAGATCACCACACACTCGCACAACTTTTTTTCCTCTTCTGGAGAAGATGCATTAAATTTAAAAATGGTAAGTTTTTATTTATTTGTTTCCTCTATTTAATTAATAATAATGTATAATTTAAATTTTTCAGATTATAAAATACAAGGGTCCAGGGAAGACCTTAACGATGGCTGTGGTGGAACCTCCACATATCCCCCCGCAGAGAGCAACACGGGCAGGAGAAGTATATAACGACCCTCAACCCTCGCAAAACCAAACAGACGACTCACAGAGCATCATTAGACTGCTTAAACGTAGGCGCTATAAAAAAATTAAAAATGTTTATAAAATAAAATATTTAAACATGAAATAAAAAAATTTGATCATGTATAAGTTTTATACCTCACCCTCTCTGGTGTGGCCGCAAATATATTAGGCAAAAGTACCACTTCCAGGTTTCTTAGTTAGATTTATACCTTTTATACTACTTATAAACAAGACTTTTTCACTTAGCACTAATAAAACTTATAAAAAATTCAATTCTCCACACACTTAACTGTGTCTCTTCAAGAACCGACAGGTTGAACTTATAATTCCTATAGAAAATGCTTCGTTTATATATATAGGAGCGAACCATAGTATTGTTGTATAATCACACAACAGTTAAATCAATATTAAGATATCATCATCAGGCAAAAAATCCAAAAGAAGCAAAAAACACAGATAACTACCCATTCAGAAAAAAGGTAAACAAAACAAATAAAGATACTCAAGTTTTTCTCTCTGTAGTAAAGGGCAATGGACATGGCACTGGCATATTTGCATATAATTAACGCTCGAATCTTTGACTCAAGAGTAGGCATAATTTATTGCAATTGAACTTGAATTTTGGCTGAGGTTTTGCTTAAGCACACCCAGCTCGCGGCTCGCTGAAGATCTTTTTTTTATTCTTTCTCATTGAGCCGCGGCTTTTTTATTTCGCTTTAAACCTTTACCAGGGTAATAATTACACAACAACGTGTTTTTCAGAATTTTTTTCTTTTTTTGCTATTTCGATTTTAGATCGGAAGTACCGCCTGAGCCCCGCCGACGATAAAAGCTTTTATCACATCTTTCCAACGGTAAGATGTGATGTATGGGGAACGTTAAATAAAAACAGTAACTTACTCAGTTACGGCCAAAACAGCTTTTGGAATTAATAATTGCTTTTTTGTTCTCGCATAACATTTTCTTTATCCATAATAATATTCTAGTTACTAATAATATTATTAACTGCTGTTAGTAATTAATATCCTCTCTTTCAATAATGAATGAAAACAACAGCCTTTCCCTTTCTCACACACATTATCTTTAATTTTTTAAAAATAAAGCATAAACATTTCCGTAAAATTTCATTCACGCAGAAGTTGTTTTTTTATTTCCAACTCTTAAACCGTCGTTTCCTTTTTTTCATTTTAAACCGGCAGATTTTGCTTCTCAAATTGCTGCTGCTGCAGTTTTTTCTGTTTTTGTTTTGTTTTTTCTTTCTTTCTCATTTCGCAGGCTCTTGCTACTGCCATCACGATCACGTGCACATTATTTTCGTCGGGTCGCACAGGTAAACCTCGCAAGATCTAAAAATAGAATTCTACAACTGCATATATGTACACAAATAACCCGACTTCATCCAACTGCCGTTTTGGTCAAGTTGGCTAAGGCGTTGGTTTTTTATGTTCGGTTTCGTGCGGCGCGAGTTCGAATCCCAACCACGTTTGCGTTTTTTCTAGGGAATGACTTGTACAGAGTGTAAGATCAATTTCATTAGCTACCGCCGTAGTCGGCAAATAATAAATTATTTCTCATTCATTCACTCGGTTTCATAAGTTCAGGTTATAACAACAACAACAACCATGCAATACTCTCCAAGAATTGCACATAGGCAACTCCACTACTTTCCCCTTTCGCTTCATGCTGAGTCCCTGACGTGGCCCACACCTTTCATAGGACAACGCTTTCGGGCACACACGCTGGCGCCATTTCATAGGCCACTACTGTCTGGCCAAAGTGTGGGGTCCTATAGAAAAACATGCTTGCTTGCCGGCGCCGAGTGCAAGATCTCCCATAGCAGCCCATTAGTACGCGGCGGCAAATGAGCACGTGCGCCATATTTGGAGCTGGATGCCTAAGCGACCGGTACCTGCCATATCCCCTGCCAAGCCAAGCCCCCAGACCACCGCCGAGTCCCCCGCCCCAGCCCAGCCGAGCCCGCCGAGCCCAAAGCCACCGAACCTGACCGAGTCGTCCAAGCGTCTCAAGGTCAACCACCTTGACCTACATCCCACGGCCCTGATTGATTGATTGATTGATGACTGACAGGTGGTTGACCTTGACCCAGTTCCCAAGGTCAATGACCTGCCGTGACCTAGTTCCCAAGGTCACCAAAAAGTTCCCACGGCCAACTGCCGGAATACCTACTGAGATCGACGGAGATCTCAATTAACACCAAATTGCGGCTGTTCAACTCCAACGTTAAGGCAGTTCTTTTGTACGGTTGCGAAACATGGAAAGTCACCCAATTCATCACAGGGCGCCTACAAGTTTTCATCAGCAGATGCCTACGTCGTATCCTAAAAATCCGCTGGCAAGATAGAATTTCAAATGAAGAACTATGGCGCCGTGCCGGCCTAGAAAGGATAGACGACCAAATCAGGCGAAGGAAATGGAATTGGATTGGCCACACCTTGCGACGCGAAAACGAGAATCTAGCCAAACAGGCCCTCGACTGGAATCCGCAAGGAACCCGTCGAGTCGGAAGACCTAGAACAACGTGGAGGAGAACCCTATTAGCAGAGGCAGCAACAACCGGGAGATCCTGGTCAGAGCTGAGAGCTGTCGCGCAAAACAGAGTCCGCTGGAGGGCAACTGTTTCCGCCCTATGTCCAATGAGGGATTAAAGGAGCAATTAGGTAGTTTACGTGCATTATAGTTGGGCCTTAACCCGACGTCTCCACGGGCATTTTTTTCCGGCAATAGTAACTGATAATATTGCTTGTCAACGTTTCTAAGGCGGAATTTCATTGCTCGGCAATTTCATATTTAAAATGGTTTACGCGAGATTTATACCTTATATACCTTGTTTATGCGTAAGACGGTTTTAAGCTTAAAATCGGCTTAAGACGAATTGCGTGTATAAACAGATTCGGATTCTCTCTCAAACAATTGAAAATTTACGTTCTATATGATGCATTAACAAAGCCTTAGTAACTAGCCGGAATAAAGTGAGATTATTCTTTTAATGTAAGACCAAAATCAGCCATTTTGAAAACTCCTTACACAAACACACAATAAGGCCGATGTTACAATTGGGGCTTTGACTTTACTTTGAATTAACTTCGGGCTTTGATTACATGTAATGTCATTAAAGTAGATGAAATAAAAGCTTCGACTGAACTTTGTCTGCGACTGTATTTCGACTGCAGTCCGGCTTTAAGAAAATTCAAAGTTTCGTCCGCCTACAGCCAACTTCACTTTATCTGAAAAAAACTGAAAACAACTTTTTTAAAGAGAAAGGAACGGTTTTGATTTCCGAGTATTTTTTATAGACTGCGAACAACATTAAAAAAAATTCCAGTTCCTTTTCAGACATTTTAAAATTTTGATTTTTCTACTTTGCTTCTGCTTTGAAAGGAAACAGCTGATTGCAGTCAAAGCTACAATTTAATTTTGAAGTCGAAGTCTCCGGGGACTTTCTTTGCAATCGGAGTTGAAGTCGAAGCCAAAGCCTCAATTGTAGCACGGCCCTAATTCGTCTTAAGCTGAAAAAAATTAAGCTTGAGACGAATTTCGACTTAAGACTGTTTATACGGAGCCGGATTCTATCTTAAGTCGAAATTCGGCTTACGCATAAACAAGGTATTAAAGAAAAAGTACCAAAAGTAAAAGAAAAAATACTAATTTTCATGGTATTGAGAATGGACGACTATATAAAAAATACCATCCATTTTATAACCTATGTAAAATAAATGGTCAAGAAATGGTTCAGAAATATATTCTGGAGCGATTTCTGTAAAGCCCGGTATGCAAGGCTCAAGAAATTTCTTTGCCTATCTTAAACCTATTTAAAAAAATGGTCAAGAAATGGTTAAGAAATATTTTCTGGAGCGATTTCTGCAACCGGTATGCTAGAGTCAAGAAATTCACACCAGAAATATCATGTTTTTCAGTGACACGCAGATGTCGCTTTTGATAAAATTTTAGTTTTTCCTCGAGAAATAAGTGTCGATTCATTTATTTCTTGAGGGAATTTTAACGGTTATGAGTACATGACATGTCAGCTGTTTTTTTGTTATGAACGTTTTTCATCTTCTTTAATCTAACAATTGTCTGTACAGATTTTGTGTCAAAAACGATTTTTGTAATATAAATTAAAAAACGGGTATTTGTAATTAATAAAAAATATGTATGAAGTGTCGAAAGAAGAGCACGTAAATAGCACATTATTCTGTTGTCAAATGTTTTTTATACTTTTCGATTTAATTTTCGTCGCGACCACGTGGTCTTACCAAAAATATGGTAATTTCTGCTTCTCTTTTCCTATGCAGTTTTTAGGGTATCTTCTTCGGGTATCTTAAAGCACATAAAAAGCACATAATTTTGGTACAATGGTTACTTTTTTCCTATCATTATTTTTGAGAGTTTGGGGCGCGCGGCACGGTGCTGCTGGCCCCTTCCTAAAAAATCCTGTATCAGGTGCAGCACAAAAATTATTATCGAGGGCCATAAAAAGCACCTAAAAAGCACTTAATTTGTAGCGGGTCAAACTATTATTTTTCGGTACTCGGGGGGCTGGCTACCCTGAGGTTTGAAAAACGCATTTCTCAGGGTCTGTGCCAAAATAGCAATTCAGACGTCAATTTGTATGGAAAACTCATTTCAAGCTACTAATTTGATTTCCGACGGTTTGCGTCTATGGAAATGAGTAAATTATTTTAACTCATTTCAGTTTTTATTAATCAAGGGTAGCCGTTAAATAAATTTGAACAAGCAAACAAGTAAATAACAATAAATTATGGAAAAGAGGAAATATGCAAAAAGACATAACTTAAAATAACCCGTTTATTGCTTAGCTAAATGGAGATGGGTCAAACATAACATAACTGCATACCAATTTTTATAATTCTTTGGGCTACACTCGCAAGCAGTCATCATTTTAGTATATTTTTTAGTTTAGCAGGAAGGAACTAAAAAAATAATGAAATCAAGGATAAAGCTCAATCATTTATTTATAAAAAAAAGAATAAACAATCATAATAAGAAAATAAAATTTTAAAAAAAATTTATAAAATCTAGCACAAATATTTATCGTCCATTTTTACTCAAAAACTGTAACTGTCATTGAAATGTGTGAATTGGTATTTTGGCACACTTTAGAATATCGAAGTGCCCTGGGAAATGAGAAAAATTCGAAATGGTATGTTGGCAAACGGCCTCAGTTTTACGATTCATTTTTCGAAGGTTTGTGTCTTTGGAAATGTAAGGAAATTTTTTGAATTGTAGGGAAATTTTAGATAAATTCTAAATTTTCGTAAATGGTCACAAACGGCTTGCATTTGGATTAAATAGTACCTGTTTATATACTAGTTATGCAAATGTGTAGGACATTTAACCCTGATATGAGTGCAATCGAGTGAAATTACACGGCCATTCACTTGAGACTCACGTCAAACCTGTCTGTGTATGATTTGAGTATTACACGAAGCATCTAATTTTCAGCCTCTTTTCCGTGTAACGATTCTATTGTCTATGTGGTTGTGTACAAAGCAACAAAAATTCTCATAATTTTCGCAGTCCCAGAGAACAAAATTATGCTTGTGTTAGTGTAATTTGCTGTGAGACCGAAAACATTTTTGGATTTACAAGTGAGGCTCAACACATACCCTTCCCTGCGCCCCCTTGTCTAGAAAACCGGTTTATTGGAAATATTGGAAAGTGAGTCTGGGAAAGTGATAGGCCGTGTAATTTGGCTCATCTATAGCCCTAATGCGTCGTGGAATATTGAAGTTCTGGGCACATTAGTTGAATCCATTTCCAATTATTGGAGAACAATATACATAATTCTTGCAATTTTCAGTGCATGATTGTCTTCACCGTATAGCGTGATACATGAAAGGCAGATCCTGCTACACGGTAGGACGTTGCAAACAAACCGCACCAAAATATAAAAATTAACATCCCAAATTTCGTATACAAATTTTTAATGCTTTACAAACACGTAACTGCTACTTGCATTCCATCCTTACTGGATGATGCTCATAGAGCTCTTCCATTTCGATCATTTTAAAACATTAGCGTAGCCCTGGGCTGCTTTAAAAAAATTATTAAAAAAATTATAAATTGCAAATGTTGTTTTGTCATTCATTTCTTCAAATAATAATATCAATTGTCAAATGAAGTGCGTGAAATGTATTTTGGCACACATTGCAATTTCGAAGTGTCCGTGGTGAAAGTAACAAATTCGGAATTGTATTTTGGCACCCACCCTAAAAGAAGCAATAAAAATGATTTCATTTCAGCATAGTGTAACTGTCATATAAAAAAAATTTTTATTTAAATTTAAGCTGATACATCCAGGGTACACACATGACACTCGAGGCGCCATATCTGTAAAATGTCATATAAAAATATAAATCTCAACCTAATGAGCAGGAACACTACCATGACATTACAAATAAAAAAAACAAAAAAAATGTAAGAAAAGAGGTTCAGAAGGCTGACGGCCTTGCTGAACAGCTGATATATACCAAAATAAATGGAAAACCTATCTCGCGAATTACCATCACCCACCCTCTACACCAGAAATAAGGACACGCCTGGCGGTGCTGCGGCTAGCTCGCCGTTGGGGGGGTTCGTGGTGTAGGGGCTCGTCGTTAGGGACAGTTACTTTATATGAAAGAAAACTAAGACCTTCGCGTGTCAATATGACCAAATAACAAAAAGGGGTTCGACGAGATAGAGATTACACGACGTGGGACAGCCATATGAGAGGGGGGTAATGACGTTAAGCAGCCATGCTTTCTGCTTCAGGGATACAGGGGGAATCTGAAAAAAAATTATGGGGTACTTACCATATTGGAGGGCAAAACCTCCCCTCGAGCACCACACCTACCGGTGGGTCTACTTGCACGACATAGTTTCAAAGAAAACCAGAAAAAAAACTGAAAAAAAAATCGAGGAAAGAAAAAAAAACCAGCAAAAAAAACCAATTCTACCAATGAAAAAGCTTCAACTTATAAGCAAAAAAAATTGTTCTTTCTACTTTAATTCAATTTTTATTTATTCATATTATTAGTAACTTTTTCTTCTTCCTTTGCAACCAATATTGTATATGTATTCATATATAAACAGTGCACACGCACGGATTGAGCAATAGCATCTTTGCGCGTTTTCTTTATTTTGAAATGAAATAATAAAAAAAATATAAACAACCAAATTTTCAATGCCCTTACTAAGAGAAAAAAAACCAAATATACAAAATTCGACACAATTGTTTACAGATCAGTTGCAAAACACCGGCTCCTTCCCTTTCCTTCTTATACAACTTGTTAGGAATGTACTTCTTACAACACAATTATAAAAAGATGAAAAATCAAAAAAAATGATATTTTTTTTCTTCCTCTTTTCATTTAACAAAATTTTTCTTTTATTTTAATATTTATTTTCTTATTCTTATTTTCATTTAAAAAAAATTATCTTTTATTTTTACTTTCAATAAAAAAATTTATCTTTTATTTTAATATTTGTTTTCTTATTCTTATTTTCATTTAAAAAAAATTATCTTTTATTTTTACTTTCAATAAAAAATTTTATCTTTTATTTTAATATTTATTTTCTTATTCTTATTTTCATTTAAAAAAAATTATCTTTTATTTTTACTTTCAATAAAAAAATTTATCTTTTATTTTAATATTTGTTTTCTTATTCTTATTTTCATTTAAAAAAAAATTATCTTTTATTTTTACTTTCAATAAAAAAAATTTATCTTTTATTTTAATATTTGTTTTCTTCCATTTTTTTTTTTTTTTATAATTAGCCAAATACCTTGTTTCGGTTGGTATAATCTTCTTTTTCCTTTTCTTTTTCTTTACAGAGCAAAATTTTCCACGATGATGAACTCGAACACCGACTTTCACTTCATTCGTGGTTCCCTTTTTATTTTTTTTTTTTTTGTAATCAATCTTTATTAACACACAAACAAAAAAAATCTCCCTACTATATTTATTTCTTACTTTTAATAAAAAGGTTATACAAACTTATGCAACAACGTTTTCTTAATTCTTGATACCAAAAACCAAAAACTTTTCCTTTCATTTTCACCTTTTAAGCGCGAGAAAAAAATTTTCCAAACCAAAATTTACACTAATTTTATATATATTTTCTTTTTTTTTGTTTTGTTGTTGTTTTTTTTTTGTTTGTTTTATTAGTTATAGGCCTTGTACACATTTATATTATTGTAGCTTCCATTTAAGACTTTATTTATCATTATTATTCACATGTATTATCGTAATCAATGATTAATTTAATTAATTATAATGACCTTTTTTTTTTTTGGTCCTTCCTTTCTTTTCCGGTTTTTCCTTCTCTTCTTCACTCACTCTATTACTCACAAACACTCTCTCCTCCGTTTAATTTTTTTTCTTTTCCCTTCTAGAATCGTTTATGCTGGCTTGAATTTTTCTCCTTGAAACTTCACCTGGGAGCGAGGGAGCTTATCACAAAAAAAAAATGCTAAGATGGGGGGGCTCGCTTTAAGTTATGGAAAAGGTCCATTACGATCTAAACAACGGCCTCAAATTGCAACCAAATCAGAAAAAAAAATTACACTGGAACTAATGTAAAAACTTCGCCTCAGCCCTTTTTTTCTCGAGCTATTTTCGCTTTCAAAATAATAATTTTCGGACAACCTCGTCTCTAACTTAGCTCCGCGAGAAAAATGGCGGCGTGGATGCAAATCTGCACGAAAACCGAACGGTTCGCCCCGATATTATTCGTGATATTACATATTTCCTCACGTTATTTGAACATTTTTTTCTTTTTTTTCTATTACTCACAAGAACCACGGAAAATCTTTCACCAAAAGAAACGGAAAATGCCGGCTAGAACTTTGATCTGATATTTTTTTTTTGAGGGACCACTCGAACAAACCGAATCTCCTTAACCAAAAAAACTTCCGACTCTACGACCTGCTCTCGGGCACATCTATTCACCGACTCCTTACAATGCCACTTCCCGAATGAATCTATCCGACGCCAAGCCAGAAAATTAGCCCTTGGCGCAACAGTGTTGGGGGGTGAGGGCAGAAAAAGACCAAAGGAAATCGCTATCGAACCGCGTTATTCCCTTATATGGTCGTGTCCTTGGAAAAATAGAGGATGGGGAAATGAAATGCAGGAATTCACACGGAAGGGAACAACCAAAGGGATTGATAATCGGTGTTCCTTCATTCTCCCGTGTAAATCCACTCCATTACATTTACAAGAAATAGAAATTCCGAGAATCGTTCTGGCTTCACTTAAATCATGCGAGCCGATTGGCTGGGCGTTCGCCGCCGGCAATTCTTGTTGCGCAAAATCCATGTGTATGTGAGCAACAAGATATAGGATGGAGTAGACACAGATTACGTGGGCAGGGGTGTACTTAGGCAAAAATTTACTTTTGAGAGAATATTTTAAAATTTTGTAAGATGGCAAACGGTTTATTTTTTTCGTTGTTTGGATATATTAGAATGGAGCTAATTTTGAATGGATATCAAACTGACATGCAATCTTTATGGATTTGGATTTATTTTTCAGGGGTTTTTTTGTATTCAATTTACCGGCCGACCGTTACAAGGCGGTTACGCTAGAACAAGCAAGGAGAGGGGAACCGAAAGACGAGACGGCCCATTGAGTCTCATGCTCATCGGCTAGTTGGCCGGGCACAACATAATGACTAATTGGTCCTTAACAGTGATTATATATTAGGAAGAAAGGTATTTAAGAAAGAGAGTACCGTGGTGCGTGGTAGGTCTTCAACGTGTGGCTCGACCCACGACCCTGAGATAAGGAGTCCCATTCTACCGACTGAGTCAGCCGGGCTAAAAATTTCTATGTGGATGAAATTTTGAAAAGAATAGGGAATGGATGTAAAGATGGGTGCATGCCCATGCAGAAGACTATTAGTACAGTGATGGGCTATTAAACGTGTGGCTTCGACCCACGACCCTGAGATTAAGAGTGTCATGCTCTACCGACTGAGCTAGCCGAGCACAGAGGTTACATACGGATAATTAGAGTATTTGGAATCCAAAATGTTCGTGTGTTGGCTCCCACAAAGGAGAAGGTTGGTGACGGGTGTAAAAGTGTGTGTTTGTAGGCTATTGAAAGGGGTTGAGTGGTCCATAGGGTACCCGTGACCGCGGTTAATCCTGCGGGAGGGATGACCTCGAGGTCCAATGATGATGAACGAGGCACCGCCGGTACATTCGTCAGAGAGCCCTTAAGTCATCCTACGGGGAAGAGTAAATGCCCCAGGGGATCAGCGTCGACCAAGTCGCTGGCCTGAGCCCTGGGAAATATACTCCTCTCCCGCCCGCAGAGATCTACTCGGGCCTAGGGGAGAATAAAACTGGTAAGGGACGGATTATGCAGCAGGACGCTACCACTTTCTGAGGCGCTAGGTCGCATCTCCTAGAACCTCGCACTGTCCGGGCTTCACGACACAAAGGACTGAGAAGCAAAGGCTAGCTTCCACGCGAACAGGCGGGCGCGATAAAAATGACCGAGAGGACCGTGTCTCGCGGGGTCTGGTCTGGCAGCCCCTGCTAGGCATCTAGCATGAAAACCTTGCCCCCAGACGGACAAGGAAAACAAGGAGGTGTACCACCGCTAGGGAAGCTACCTAAGCGGTTTAAGGCACCCTGTCACTTAACCGGTGAAGCCGGCGAGATACCTTATTAGGGCTACTCTGGGAATGCTTTCGTTCTTCTCACTGCCTGAGATCCTTAGCGTGATAAGTTCCTAACAACTTTCCTGACATGTCCTCAATTTCGTACAGACTCGCACCTATTTTCTTCCGTACTCGAGCTTTGGAAAATTTATTTGCTAGTTTAGCACTGAAGCAATTAGTAACTTTACTAATAGGGAAGGTACGGCGAAAAACTTCTTGACCTGGCTGGAAGGAGACCGGTTTACAACGTAGGTTATAATTTTTCTCATGGCGATTGTGTGCAGCAGACAGGTTTAAGCTAATGCGCTCTCGGATAAGGCGAAGACGATCTGAAGTTGGAAGGAATGCAATGTCTCCGTCTTGTAAGGCGTGTAATTTTTTTAAGACCGCATATGCTGATCCGTGTAAGATCATCTGGCTTCCGAAGAGAGCCTGAAAAGGTGCCATTCCTATTGATTCATGGACTGAACTTCGCATTGCACATTCAACTGAAGAAAGGTGACGGTCCCAATCGCGGTGGTCGTCTTTTAAATAAGCACGAACGGCTGCTAAGGTTGACCTGTTTACTCGCTCAGAAGCATTTGGATGTGGTGAATGTACCGCTGTACGCACGTGTCTGACTCCATAGTCGTCCAAGAATTTCGCGAATTCCTTCGAGACAAACTGCCGACCATTGTCGGAGAACACTATCTCTGGTACTCCAAATGTATGAAACACTCGGTGTTCCAGATTCTCTATTGCAGAGGTTGCAGTCTCGGAGGAAACCGGAAAAAGAAAGACAAATTTACTAAAGGAGTCCAAGACTACTAGCACTGCGGTGTTACCTCTCTTGGAGCGGGGATAGGGACCTAAAAAGTCTACATAAAGGAATTGGAAAGGCTTAGCTACCTTCAGTTGCATGCCCATGGGCGGTCGTAAGATTGCATTAGGAGATTTCGTGCACTTACACGTCTCACACTGAGATACGAAGGTTCGGACTTGATTTACCATGCCAGGCCAAAAATATTTATTACGCAGTCGTGATAGAGTTTTTGCTATTCCTCCATGAGAAGCTTGAGGGGGTGAATGAGCTGCTTCAATCAACGCAGGGGTCAAATCAGATGGAATCCATAGCTTCCAGGTGAGATCATCAGAGATTGGATCTCCGGTGTACGGTGTAGTACGATGGAACGCATAATCGTCAGACACCCTAAGATCAGGCAACTGTCCTGTCTTTCCGCCAACGCTCTCGAGTAATGCCAAATATTCAGGAGATTTGAATGCGGGAGACGTTAAGTCTACATCATGACAAAATGAAATCTCATCAACGCAATCAACACGGGACAACGCATCCGGGACCACGTTTTGACTCCCTTTTCGATGCTCTATTGAAAACTCAAAACCCTGTAATTTTAAACTCCATCTCGCTAGGCGACCGTTCAGGTCGGACTGATTCATGAGCCATTTAAGACTAGCGTGGTCAGTAATAATTGTGAACGATTGGCCCTCTACATATGCTCTAAACTTTTTTACACTCAATACGGCTGCGTAACATTCAAGTTCGGTAATAGTGTAATTTCGTTGTGCACTGTTCAACTTTTTGGACATATACGAAATTGGATGTTCATTTCCATCCATGTCACGTTGAAACAGTACACTACCGACACCAGTTTTACTCGCATCGCATTGAATGTAAAACGGTTTAGAGAAATCAGGAGTGACCAATATCGGAGCCTGAGTCATACAATCTTTCAACTTGAGAAAGGACTGCTGTGCCTCCTCTGTCCAAGCAAACTTTTTGCCTTTCAAGCAATCTGTGATAGGAGCAGCCACACTGGCATAATTGGAAATGAACCGTTGGTACCAACCGGTCATGCCTAAGAATCTTCGTACTTGCCGATGCGATTTCGGCGTAGGAAATTCTGAAATGGCAGTCACTTTACCAGGGTCGGTCTTCAACGTTCCGTCACCAATTAAAAAACCTAGGTACTTTACCTCTTTTACACAAAATTTACTTTTGGACAAATTGATGGTTAAGCCAGAACGACGTAAGCAACCAGCAACCTCTTCAAGAGTTCTGAGATGAGAGTCAAAATCGGGAGAGACGATCAAAAGATCATCAAGGTAAACAAATACGTGTTCTCGTAGGTGTCCAGGGATAACTTTATCCATTAATCGACACATTCTTTGTGGAGCATTACATAGGCCGAAAGGCATTACAGTAAACTGATATAGGGGCCTACCAGGAACGGTAAAAGCTGTCTTCTCGCGCGATTTAAGATCTAAAGGTATCTGCCAGAAGGCATCTTTCAAATCTAGACTGGTGATAAACTTGGTGTCTTGAAGACGACCCAACAAACCGTCTATATGGGGAAGAGGGTATGCGTCTTTAACCGTGACAGTGTTTACTTTGCGAGAATCGAGACATAATCGTACCTTTCCCGGCTTGCGGACCAAAACGACGGGAGAGTTCCACGGACTATTTGATGGCTCTATGACACCTAAACTGATCATTCTGTCTAATTCATCATACATCAATTTCTGTACGGCCGGTGAAACAGGGTAATGTCTTTGTTTGATGGGGACCGAGTCTCCAACATCAATTACATGTACTTCCAACTGAGTGTTACCCAGTCCAAGAATATCAGAAGATGGAAAAGTCGCCTTGACTCGTTCCAGCTGATTAAATTGGGCCGATGGCAACTCATGGGCCAAAGACAATAAGGCTGGGGCGCTAAGCTCACCAACTATCTGGGGAGCGATGCCGAATAGCTTCCAAAAGTCAATCCCGAGGTATAAACTCTGACTTAAACTGGGTACTGCGAATATGGTCATTAAATGAGTCCGTTCTCCAAAGGAGACTGGTACTTTAATGTAACCGATAACCCGCTGTGATGCACCATCGGCAGTTTGTAACGAAGTGTTCAGAGAATAAAGCTTACACTCGGGGTGGCTTGATAAAAAGGATTCGACACCACTTCCCAGACAGCTAATGCTAGCGCCGCTGTCCAGCAGACCGCTCATAGCAACGTCTGCAAGTGTTATTCTTGCAAAAGGACGCTCATCTGTGTGATCAGAGAAAATTGCAGAGATACTCTTGCGTGCTAGAAGACGTTTCTCTTTAGCCAGACGCCTAATGATGGGAATTCTACGTATGGATGAAACTCGTGGATGTTCAGAAAAGATCCGTTCACGGACGACATGATAATTGTTCCATCGTGCCAGGAACGAAGCTTTGGATTCATCAGAGGGAAAGTCAGGTGGGTTGTCAAGGCAGGGATGAAAATTGGTCAAGTTCGGTGAATTGTGTGCTACCCTTGGTTTGCACTCGATTTTTATTGGTTCGATGGGCGTGGGGGTGGCAGTGCAGCTTGAGGAGGGCGCGGGTTCCCATGAAACCTCGCACCCGGTGGCCGGTTTCCCTGGCACTTGCACTTGGGTGATACTACGCCTGGATTACCACAACGATAACAGAAGACATGTCTAGTTTCCGATTGACAATCATAGAAGGCATGTCCAGGTTGTTGGCAGTTCCAACATACTAATTGTCTCCTAATGAGATCCGGATTTCGGGCCTGAAGTTCGTCAATTGATTGAGAGTAAGGGTCATATGGCTCGGAAGCGGGAGTGTCCGCGAAATCTACATCCAGTTCATGGACTCGCAGGTTGGTTCTTCGTTCCACTTTTTTATTCAAGTGCCAACGCTCCACCTTAAGACATTGCTCTCGTAGCTCTTTCAGGGTTTTGAATCGCATACCTATCAGGGAATTTCCTGTAGTATAATTCAAATTGTCTACTAACATGACTGTTAGCTGAGCCTCAGTGATCGGGTTCTCCATTTTATTGAACAACGAAATCATTTTCTCCATGTACTCATCAAAGGAGTCTTGGTGTTGTTTTAGTTCAACCATGGCTTTAATGGTGTGTAAGTCCGTATCATGCCCTTTGTAGTGAGCCAAGAAGTTTCTCCGAAAATCTGGCCATTCTGGAACAGGAAATTCTCTACGGAACTGGTTCCAGTACCAGGTCGCCGCCCTTTCCTTAAGTAAGGAGGATACGTTAGCGCACAATTCCTGGTTTGACACAGCTGCGTCATTGGCCTTGCTTTCTAATCGAAAGATAAATTGTTCAGCAGTAAGGCCGCTAACATGTCCAGTGAACACTATGTTCCAAGATAACACTACAGAGGGGTGGCGTGAAGCCTGCCTGGACCCCTTGGGTCTAGCTATAAATTGTAAGTCTGGTGAAATTATTTGAGCAGCTTGCTCTTGCTCATTAGGTGAACTTGTCCGTTCATTCCTATCCTTCGTCGCAGGCTGGACTGTCAAGGATAACAATTGAGCCCGCAAGAGAGCTATTTGCTTTTTCAATTCGTGCACTTCGTCATTATTCTGGGCAGTGGACGGTGCATTGTTGAAGCCGCGGAATGACGGGGAATCGCCATCGGCATCAGCGTTGTCGCCAGCCTCAGGATTATTCGATTCATCAGCCATCTTGCTGAATAGATTTTTAAACAAAGATTATAGGTTCAGTAACTATGGACTGATTATAGAACGAGCGACTATAAAGTATTATTAACTTTATTATTACCTATATACCAAGGTAAAGTGCGATGAACGCGTTATAGCAATAACAGCAGAATGTAACAAGGCTTTATTTACCACACAATAATATTTGGGAGCGTTTATTCCCCAGCGAAAGACACACAAAAAAAAACCACAATATGTATTTATTACAACGATATATGTAAACGAGAGTGTGGACCCCAGAGGGAGGATGCTCCCCCAAAATGTATTGGTGTCAGGCACCAATAAGCATCCCATAATTACCCAGGGCTCGTTGGAGGGGATGATGCTAGACCATGTGTAACACCATCCTCCCCAAAAGAGACCTTAACAGATACCCCATATCCCAAAAGCAGTTCGCATGGCTGTGATTAACATCTCAAAGACAAGGGTGGAAGCTTCCAAAAGGATTACTAACTTTAATCTTGGCTGCCCGCCACGACGGATCAGCAACGACTAAATGCTGAAATTCCGGAAGGCAGGTTCAACCAGAGGATTATTAATCGGGACCGTAATGGTTGAGGAACGCCGAACTTGCCGCAGAGTCAGGCGGAGCGCCTGGTAACCAGAAAGCAAGTTCGCCGTCCCACAAACATTTTGGCCATACTAAAAAGGATCAAAACAAATTTGAGCATTGTACTCTAAGACAAGGGGAGGACAACCAAAGCCAGGGGCACCTCTGCGCAAAGCCAGATGAACATAAGCCACCTGTAAACCGACAGCAGTAGGGCATGACTAGGTTGGCCACCATAGGATGTCACAAGGGCAAGCGAAGCGCCTGAACCCAAGATGAGGGCATCCTAACTTGTGCATGAGTAACATCAATAAAAAAGGTGGAAGCTACCACCGAAATATAACCGAAAGTAAATAAAAAAATTCATTTACTTGAAACCGTTAAGGCTTCAAAAAAAATTGGAAAAGGACCTGTGGCCCCTCTCTATGGCTTTCCCCAAAACAAATCGTTAATGACGTTAGGCTTTTAATACTACTGAATAAGTTGGTTTAAAGAACCTATTTAAAATGAAACTGGCAATAAAAGGATTAATTTGTCAACTGGTGACAACAAACTGATAAATAGAAAAACATTACTAGAACAATTGTAGTCTAACATTAAGGAAATTTAAAGTCCGGATTACCGAACGTTGGGCGCCATATTTGTAACTGTCATATAAAAAAAATTTTTATTTAAATTTAAGCTGATACATCCAGGGTACACACATGACACTCGAGGCGCCATATCTGTAAACTGTCATATAAAAATATAAATCTCAACCTAATGAGCAGGAACACTACCATGACATTACAAATAAAAAAACAAAAAAAATGTAAGAAAAGAGGTTCAGAAGGCTGACGGCCTTGCTGAACAGCTGATATATACCAAAATAAATGGAAAACCTATCTCGCGAATTACCATCACCCACCCTCTACACCAGAAATAAGGACACGCCTGGCGGTGCTGCGGCTAGCTCGCCGTTGGGGGGGTTCGTGGTGTAGGGGCTCGTCGTTAGGGACAGTTACTTTATATGAAAGAAAACTAAGACCTTCGCGTGTCAATATGACCAAATAACAAAAAGGGGTTCGACGAGATAGAGATTACACGACGTGGGACAGCCATATGAGAGGGGGGTAATGACGTTAAGCAGCCATGCTTTCTGCTTCAGGGATACAGGGGGAATCTGAAAAAAAATTATGGGGTACTTACCATATTGGAGGGCAAAACCTCCCCTCGAGCACCACACCTACCGGTGGGTCTACTTGCACGACATAGTTTCAAAGAAAACCAGAAAAAAAACTGAAAAAAAAATCGAGGAAAGAAAAAAAAACCAGCAAAAAAAACCAATTCTACCAATGAAAAAGCTTCAACTTATAAGCAAAAAAAATTGTTCTTTCTACTTTAATTCAATTTTTATTTATTCATATTATTAGTAACTTTTTCTTCTTCCTTTGCAACCAATATTGTATATGTATTCATATATAAACAGTGCACACGCACGGATTGAGCAATAGCATCTTTGCGCGTTTTCTTTATTTTGAAATGAAATAATAAAAAAAATATAAACAACCAAATTTTCAATGCCCTTACTAAGAGAAAAAAAACCAAATATACAAAATTCGACACAATTGTTTACAGATCAGTTGCAAAACACCGGCTCCTTCCCTTTCCTTCTTATACAACTTGTTAGGAATGTACTTCTTACAACACAATTATAAAAAGATGAAAAATCAAAAAAAAATGATATTTTTTTTCTTCCTCTTTTCATTTAACAAAATTTTTCTTTTATTTTAATATTTATTTTCTTATTCTTATTTTCATTTAAAAAAAATTATCTTTTATTTTTACTTTCAATAAAAAAATTTATCTTTTATTTTAATATTTGTTTTCTTATTCTTATTTTCATTTAAAAAAAATTATCTTTTATTTTTACTTTCAATAAAAAATTTTATCTTTTATTTTAATATTTATTTTCTTATTCTTATTTTCATTTAAAAAAAATTATCTTTTATTTTTACTTTCAATAAAAAAATTTATCTTTTATTTTAATATTTGTTTTCTTATTCTTATTTTCATTTAAAAAAAAATTATCTTTTATTTTTACTTTCAATAAAAAAAATTTATCTTTTATTTTAATATTTGTTTTCTTCCATTTTTTTATTTTTTTTATAATTAGCCAAATACCTTGTTTCGGTTGGTATAATCTTCTTTTTCCTTTTCTTTTTCTTTACAGAGCAAAATTTTCCACGATGATGAACTCGAACACCGACTTTCACTTCATTCGTGGTTCCCTTTTTATTTTTTTTTTTTTTTTGTAATCAATCTTTATTAACACACAAACAAAAAAAATCTCCCTACTATATTTATTTCTTACTTTTAATAAAAAGGTTATACAAACTTATGCAACAACGTTTTCTTAATTCTTGATACCAAAAACCAAAAACTTTTCCTTTCATTTTCACCTTTTAAGCGCGAGAAAAAAATTTTCCAAACCAAAATTTACACTAATTTTATATATATTTTCTTTTTTTTTGTTTTGTTGTTGTTGTTTTTTTGTTTGTTTTATTAGTTATAGGCCTTGTACACATTTAAATTATTGTAGCTTCCATTTAAGACTTTATTTATCATTATTATTCACATGTATTATCGTAATCAATGATTAATTTAATTAATTATAATGACCTTTTTTTTTTTGGTCCTTCCTTTCTTTTCCGGTTTTTCCTTCTCTTCTTCACTCACTCTATTACTCACAAACACTCTCTCCTCCGTTTAATTTTTTTTTCTTTTCCCTTCTAGAATCGTTTATGCTGGCTTGAATTTTTCTCCTTGAAACTTCACCTGGGAGCGAGGGAGCTTATCACAAAAAAAAATGCTAAGATGGGGGGGCTCGCTTTAAGTTATGGAAAAGGTCCATTACGATCTAAACAACGGCCTCAAATTGCAACCAAATCAGAAAAAAAAATTACACTGGAACTAATGTAAAAACTTCGCCTCAGCCCTTTTTTTCTCGAGCTATTTTCGCTTTCAAAATAATAATTTTCGGACAACCTCGTCTCTAACTTAGCTCCGCGAGAAAAATGGCGGCGTGGATGCAAATCTGCACGAAAACCGAACGGTTCGCCCCGATATTATTCGTGATATTACATATTTCCTCACGTTATTTGAACATTTTTTTCTTTTTTTTCTATTACTCACAAGAACCACGGAAAATCTTTCACCAAAAGAAACGGAAAATGCCGGCTAGAACTTTGATCTGATATTTTTTTTTTTGAGGGACCACTCGAACAAACCGAATCTCCTTAACCAAAAAACTTCCGACTCTACGACCTGCTCTCGGGCACATCTATTCACCGACTCCTTACAATGCCACTTCCCGAATGAATCTATCCGACGCCAAGCCAGAAAATTAGCCCTTGGCGCAACAGTGTTGGGGGGTGAGGGCAGAAAAAGACCAAAGGAAATCGCTATCGAACCGCGTTATTCCCTTATATGGTCGTGTCCTTGGAAAAATAGAGGATGGGGAAATGAAATGCAGGAATTCACACGGAAGGGAACAACCAAAGGGATTGATAATCGGTGTTCCTTCATTCTCCCGTGTAAATCCACTCCATTACATTTACAAGAAATAGAAATTCCGAGAATCGTTCTGGCTTCACTTAAATCATGCGAGCCGATTGGCTGGGCGTTCGCCGCCGGCAATTCTTGTTGCGCAAAATCCATGTGTATGTGAGCAACAAGATATAGGATGGAGTAGACACAGATTACGTGGGCAGGGGTGTACTTAGGCAAAAATTTACTTTTGAGAGAATATTTTAAAATTTTGTAAGATGGCAAACGGTTTATTTTTTTCGTTGTTTGGATATATTAGAATGGAGCTAATTTTGAATGGATATCAAACTGACATGCAATCTTTATGGATTTGGATTTATTTTTCAGGGGTTTTTTTGTATTCAATTTACCGGCCGACCGTTACAATAGACTTGATTTACACGACACGTCTTTTGCTCTGCCTTGTCAAGAATTCTCTTTTGTGTTACGTGGTTACGTGCGTGCCCACCGCTGTAGGTTTATACCATGGAGAATATACAAGGAGACAAACCTCTTATTGGGAAAATGACAGGAAATGGATGGGCAGAAGAAACTAAACTTCTAGTTCATTTTTGGCCACAGATGTCACCTTTGTCCGATGTACCCCGCATGAATTTGATAAAAATTCATTGGAAACATCAAAAATTGATTAATTACGAATAATCGCATTGATATTGGGGGTATAGCTGGGCCACCCTATCCGATGGGGTATAATTCACGGATCCGGTCCCCCAGGTTCGGGGGTTGGGCGAAAGGTTGACAACCTCTCCTCGGAAAACAATTCTTGTTATGGAATCGAGAAATCAGCCTCGGAACAGTCAGGATTTACGGCAAAGACCCCAGCAACGTCCCAGGACTAATGATTTAAGGACTAACGATATAAAATTTGCAATATGGAATGTGAGAACATTATATAGACCTGGAGCAATGGCAGAAATGATAGATGAGCTTAGACGATATAGAATACTCATTGCAGGACTGCAAGAGCTAAGATGGACTGGTAAAGGAGTCCTAGAACGAAGAGACGCTACGATATTCTACAGTGGCAATAATGACTCCAGAAGAAACTTTGGGGTAGGTTTCTGTGTACTTAAACCTCTACTCAACAATGTAATAGACCACCCCGCTTAACGATCGGATCGCGACCCTGAGAATCAAATCCAGATTTCATAATATAACATTCATCACGGTGCACGCGCCTACAGAAGAAAAACCAGAACAAGAAAAGGATGACTTCTATGAAAGTCTTAGAGTGACTTATGACCAAATCCCTTCTTACGACATGAAAATCGTATTAGGCGACTTTAACGCTAAAGTGGGTAAGGAACCATATTATTACCCCTACGCTGGCAAATTCTCGTTGCACGAAGAATCAAACGATAACGGGAACAGAATGGCCGAATTCGCTATCGCAAGAAGTTTGACAATAGCTAGCACCTGGTTTAACCATAAAAATATACACAAAAGGACATGGACATCACCAGATGGCAGGCACCATAACCAAATCGACCATGTTCTAGTTAACACTAGGCATGGAAGTAGCATACTGGATGTAAGGAGTTTCCGAGGAGCGAATGTAGACACCGATCATTACCTAGTTGTTGGGAAAATGAGGGCGAAAAAACTAGCGACAAGACATAGAACAAACAATGATAGACAAGCAAAGTGGAAAATAGAAAAATTAAAAAATGAAGAAACAAAACAACAGTATGAAAGAATGTTAACAGGAAAGCTAGAAGAAATAGCAAGGAGTCTGGAAATGGAAAATGATCTGAACCTGATGTGGAACTCGATAAAAGAAAAAATCACAGAGACAAACAACAGTGTATTAGGCACAAAAAACCAAGAGAGAAGGAGGCACTGGTTTGATGATCAATGCAAGAGAAGCATTGAAATAAAAAACCAAGCAAGACAGGTGTACCTAGAAAGAATGACCAGAGGAAACCACGAGAAATATGTAGCAGCACGAAGAGACACGAAAAAGTTATTAAGGAAGAAAAAACGTGACTACTTTAGAAATAGAATAAGTGCGATTAAGCCAAGCTACACTAATAAAGACGCTAGGAGTTTCTACAAAGAAGTCAACATGATTAAGAAAGGATACAAACCCACCTGCACCATGGTAAGAAGAGAAGATGGTACTATAGCTAGTAGTATCGAGGACATACTCGAGGTGTGGGAGAAATACTTTAGAGACTTCTTCAAAGAGAACATAAACCTAACACAGCGAGAAGCAGACAACCGTAGTACAGATGACCCAGAAAACGATACGCCAGATCCTACAATAGAAGAAGTTGCAAATGCCATAGCGAAACTGAAAAATCATAAGGCTCCAGGTCCAGATGGCATAGACCCGGAAATCTTAAAAAATGGTGGGGAGAATTTATGCCATGTCTTACATAGCCTCATCGTAAAACTATGGAGAAGCAGCAAGTTGCCAGAAGAATGGCTTTTAGGTACAATAGTCCCAGTCCATAAAAAAGGTGAATTGATGAACTGCAAAACCTACAGACCAATATCTTTGTTGAACACAGCTTACAAAGTGCTTTCACATATTTTATTTAATAGACTGAAACCACATTTGGAGGATAAAGTAGGTGATTACCAAGCAGGATTTAGAACAACTAGATCGACAACAGACCAAATTTTCATAATGAGACAAATACTTGAAAAATGCTGGGAAGAAAGCATTGATATTCATCTTCTTTTTGTTGACTATAGAAATGCTTACGACCTGCTTAATAAAAGAGAGTTGTGGAAGAAGATGAGTGAAATGGGTTTCCCGAAGAAATTAATAGACCTATGCAGAATGACGACCAAAAATTGTAAAACACAAGTGAGAATACGAGGATGCAACTCGATCAACTTCCCTCAAGAATCCGGTCTGCGACAAGGAGATGCGATCTCACCAATACTTTTTAACATTGCTCTGGAAGCAATAATGCGGGAAACACAGCTCAATGGAGCAAATAGCATCTTCACAAGGAACATTCAGGTACTAGCCTTCGCAGATGACATAGTCATAATTGGACGCAAAGCGCAAGATGTAAAAGAAACCTTTTCCAAAATTGTCCAAAGTTCAGCAAAGTTTAATCTACGAGTAAATGACACAAAAACAAAGTATATGATCGTATCAAAACGAGGACAACGACTAGGGCGAAGTATCAGCCTTGACGATCATAGTGTGGAAATTGTAGAAAACTTTATCTATTTAGGGACAATGCTTACTGCAGAAAATAAGATAAAGGACGACATCCATAGACGCATCGTAGCCGCAAATAAAACCTATTTCGCACTACTCCCGGTCCTAAAAAACAAAGAAATTTCAAGACAGTGCAAGGTCAGACTATATAAAACATTAATCCGCCCAGTTCTATGCTATGGGTCTGAGGCTTGGACATTGACCCAACAAACAGAAAATCAACTTAAAATCTTCGAAAGGAAGATCTTAAGAAGAATATTTGGTCCTGTAAGGGTTAACCAGAACGAATGGCGCATTAGGACAAACGAAGAACTTCAAGAAATGTATGACGAAATTAATATAGCTACATACATAAGACTGAATAGACTGCGATGGCTCGGACACGTTGTACGAGCTTCAGAAGATAGAATGCTAGCCAGGATTTTTAATGGTAGACCATCAGGAAGAAGAAGAGTAGGACGACCAAGAAATAGGTGGATAGATGACGTGGTAGCAGATATACGGAAATTTCGTATAACAAATTGGAGAGAGCTAGCAAGACGTAGAGATGACTGGAAGAGGAGACTTCGAGAGGCCCGAGTCCTGCAAGGACTGTAGCGCCATTCAAGAAGAAGAAGAATCGCATTGATATAAATTGAATTTAGAAGCTGGTAAAAAGCTGTAAGCTGGTAAACGTAAAATATTATTACGTTTAAATGATTTACTTGAGTTCTTGACTTGAAATTTGCTTGAAACTCAAGTTGCGTTTTCGGTTCACTTAATTGACTTCAAAATGTTTTGAAATTTTCTTGAGCTGACATTTGACCTTTCCTATTATAACAGAAACTAGCTCCTTATTATAACATAAATATCTTTAAAAAGATTGTATCAAAAGTATACATTCACTGCAGTTTTTTTCTTCTTCTTGTTCCAAGAAAAAAACCACATGTAAAATTTCAAGTATTCAAGTAGCGTTTACATGAGCTTTTTCAAGTCAATCAAAGAAATTTTTGTGATTTACTTGACTCAAGTATATATGAAGTCAGGACGAGTTTACATCCATATTTTGTTACTTGAAAACTACTTCAAGTAAGCATGTAAACGTAATTAGTAATGTTAGTAATGAACGAACTTTGCAATGAACCGGATAAATATAATCGGCCATGTTTTTTGGGGTACATTTGACTACAGCGCCACCAATAATCAAACGAAAATTGACAACACGGAGTTTTATCTCCTTGTATAGCCTCCATGGTTTACCCCCGGTCTACACCAGACATAAATTCTCTCTTGACAATTGCCCCTTCTCTTTCGCTCGCATGCAAAGTTAGAAAGAGAGTCCCCCAAGTTGGCCATGAAAATATCTATCAAGCGATGGCGTTGGCAAGACACCGATTAAGAAAGATTTTTGACATTTGGTAAAACAGAAATGGCGTTTTGTCGATTTGAAGTGTTTTTTTGCGAATGGATGTTTACAATACCTAACCAAATTATTTCAGGACGAGAATAATGAATCAACTGCAAAAGATTACGAACGATTTAGTTCACTTTGCCATTTTTCCCGATCATTTTGGCGCTTTTAAAACAATGTTGCTTCGTTGAAAATTATTTTCAACTGAATTGTCATGACAAAAATTGCCCATAAAAAATCACGATATACAGAAACAAGGTAATGTAATGGAGAAATGTCATTTGAGTGCTGACGTCACTTGGCACGCTCTTCCCATATAAAATCGGAGTTGTGTTGTTGTTTCTACATTAGTGCTGACGTCACTCGGCACGAAATTTCTACGATATTCGAAGCTGTCAGTCTCTGTTACATTACCTTGTTTCTGTATACCGTGACAAAAAATCACGGTATACAGAAACAAGGTAATGTAATGGAGAAATGTCATTTGAGTGCTGACGTCACTTGGCACGCTCTTCCCATATAAAATCGGAGTTGTGTTGTTGTTTCTACATTAGTGCTGACGTCACTCGGCACGGAATTTTTACGATATTCGAAGCTGTCAGTCTCTGTTACATTACCTTGTTTCTGTATACCGTGACAAAAAATGTTCTGTCATATGTCAAAAGAGATATCATACCAGAACACGGTATACAGAAACAAGGTAATGTAATGGAGAAATGTCATTTGAGTGCTGACGTCACTTGGCACGCTCTTCCCATATAAAATCGGAGTTGTGTTGTTGTTTCTACATTAGTGCTGACGTCACTTGGCACGAAATTTCTACGATATTCGAAGCTGTCAGTCTCTGTTACATTACCTGTACACCGTGATACCAGAAGATATATATCTCGTGTAGACCCCGGGTTATATCCTACGTGATATGCCAGATGCAAATGGGCATATTCACACAGTGCACATTCATGGCGCCTAAAACCGGTTTTATAGATGAGAGAGGGAAGGGAGCGGAAGAACTTAACGAAACATTTTTCACGCAAAAGCAAAGGCGTGAAAAATGGCACACATATAAAAAGTTACTTCTATCTCTTGCATTCTTTAGCTCTGTTTTTCTCTAACAAGTAAATTTCATCTGCAATACATTTAAAAGTTCCTGTATAGCATTCGAATTTACTACACTCATTTACGCCCCGTCTGAGTTGCTAGGAGTTTAATAAAACCGGTTTTACTCACCACAATTATGGCAGCGTGTGAATATGCCCAATGGGCATATTCACACAGTGCACATTCATGGCGCCTAAAACCGGTTTTATAGATGAGAAAGGGAAGGGAGCGGAAGAACTTAACGAAACATTTTTCACGCAAAAGCAAACGCGTGAAAACTGGCACACATAAAAGTTACTTCTATCTCTTGCATTCTGTAGCTCTGTTTTTCTCTAACAAGTAAATTTCATCTGCAATACATTTAAATGTTCCTGTATAGCATTCAAATTTACTACACTCATTTACGCCCCGTCTGAGTTGCTAGGAGTTGAATAAAACCCGTTTTACTCACCACAATTATGGCAGCGTGTGAATATGCCCAATGAAAGTAAAGTGTAATGACCAGATTTACACGACACGTTTTTTGCTCAGCCTTGTCAAGAATTCTCTTTTGTGTAAGGGCCGATTCACAACTTAGAATAGAGAACTACAGGAAAGGCCCTCGGGTATAAAATCCGTGTATGGGCATATTCACACGCTGCCATAATTGTGGTGAGTAAAACCGGTTTTATTCAACTCCTAGCAACTCAGACGGGGCGTAAATGAGTGTAGTAAATTTGAATCCTATACAGGAACCTTTAAATGTATTGCAGATGAAATTTACTTGTTAGAGAAAAACAGAGCTAAAGAATGCAAGAGATAGAAGTAACTTTTTATATGTGTGCCAGTTTTCACGCGTTTGCTTTTGCGTGAAAAATGTTTCGTTAAGTTCTTCCGCTCCCTTCCCTCTCTCATCTATAAAACCGGTTTTAGGCGCCATGAATGTGCACTGTGTGAATATGCCCTATGGGAGCGTAGTGAAATCGCTATCAGTCAACTGTCTAATTGGTACAATTTCTTGTTAGTTAACTGTCAAATTTTCCCGCGGCACTTTCTTTAAAACGAGTTTTTCTATAAAATTTATTTACAGAAAAAAAGAGCAATGAAGTGAGCAGTTTGAATTTCACTACGCTAAAATTCTCCGAGGGCCCTTCCTGTAGTTTTGTATTCTAAGATTCACAACGAAGGCTTCTAGCCTCAAGCTTCAAGCTTCAAAAATTTAGGATTATAGGATTTATGTACAATGGGCATATTCACACGGTGCCATAATTGTGGTGAGTAAAACCGGTTTTATTAAACTCCTAGCAACTCAGACGGGGCGTAAATGAGTGTAGTAAATTTGAATGCTATACAGGAACCTTTAAAAGTATTGCAGATGAAATTTTCTTGTTAGAGAAAAACAGAGCTAAAGAATGCAAGAGATAGAAGTAACTTTTTATATGTGTGACAGTTTTCACGCGTTTGCTTTTGCGTGAAAAATGTTTCGTTAAGTTCTTCCGCTCCTTTCCCTCTCTCATCTATAAAACCGGTTTTAGGCGCCATAAATGTGCACTGTGTGAATATGCCCACAGATTCACAATCAAAGCTTCAAGCTGCAAGCTTCAAATGAACTTGAAACTATAGGTGCGTTTCATTTTCATTGGAGTATATACTCCGGAGTAGTTGGGCGCACATCGGCGTAGTTGCAGCTACCCCAGCCCATATTTGGTGTAGCAGTAGTTAAACGTAAATATCAATGAAGTCGCTTTAAATTTTATTAAAACAAATTAAAAAAAAACTGTTTAGACAATAAATGGAGCGTTTCATTTTCTTTGGAGTACTTACGCCGGCGTAGTTAGGCGCACATCAGCGTAGATGCTGCTACACCAGCCCATTCTGTGGGGTAGCAGCATATACTCCGATGTGCGCCCAACTACGCCGGCGTACGTACTCCATTGAAAATGAAACGCTCTATTTATTGTCTAAACAGTTTTTTTAATTTTTTTTTTAATAAAATTTAAAGCTGCTTCATTGATATTTACGTTTAACTACTGCTACACCAAATATGGGCCGGGCCAACTGCAACTACGCCGATGTGCGCCCAACTACTTCGGAGTATGGGGTGCCTTCCATTTAGACACAGAAAAACAATTGTGTCCGACACAGCGTGTCGCTCTGTGTCGTTCTGTGTAAGCCCAAATGGAACACATAAGTTCATGAAAACTCCGCCACGGCGCACTTTCCTCGTTTTTATTTTTGTTTGGCAAGTAAATCGTAAATTTTACGTTGATAATTTCTTTAAATTAATTACCCGACATCTTATAAATGCTGGGAATCTTAAAAATGATACAATATTGTTGTAATTATAAATTAACGATCACATTTCAATTGGCGAGGGTTGGTAGCATTGTCTTAGTTGTGCCCGGCTGTGTCGTTGATGGAACACTTCTGTGTAGGACACAGTGTAACACTGTGTCTCTCTGTGTTTAAATGGAAGGCACCCATGTACTCCAATGAAAATGAAACGCACCTTATAGAAAAAAATTTGAAGCTTGAAGCGTTCATTGTGAATCGGCCCTTACGTGCGTGCCCACCGCTGTAGGTTTATACCATGAAGTTTTAGGTCTGTTCCAATAGAAAACCTGTCCTGTCGTAGCCTGCGAAAAGTGACTTGATTGGTAGGAGAAAATTTAGTCAAAATCCCGAAAAGTGAAGGAACGCTTTCTGGGATGTTTCGTGCAAATGAAGAAGACCATAACCTAAAAATCACTTGTGTCTTCAAAATAATGACATAAAACTATTGAAATTAATAAATTATTTATGAAATTATTCAAAATCTTGTAGTAATGCACCAATCGAAGAAATTATTTTCAGCACATCGTAATCATTTTGGTTTGGCATGACAAGTAACAGCTGTTTTGACATGTTGAAAACGTCGTAAGATTTCACTCCACCTAAAATTCTCCTGCGGTTCTTGGTCGAGGGGAAGTAAAAATGTCCCCGCTTTTCCGAGCATGAGATTCTATTGGAACAGGAATTGGGTGATTTTTTGGTCCCGCGGGATCCGCATTCTCTATTTTTAACGTGCGTAAAAATGCCACATTGCTGTGTTTTTACAGCGTGATGTTTGTGTGTGTGTGTTGTGTTAGCATGGACCTGATCTACACGACACGTTTTTTGCTGCATAAAGCACGAGATTTTGGGAGAGGGAAGCTGTGGGACCGAGAGGGACTGCCATCACGGGTAGACCACTCACAGCAGACGTTTCCTTGGTTTTCTTTTCTCCCTTTTTCGTCATACAAACAAACAAACACACAGCCCCACAAACATCACGCTGTAAAAACACAACACTTCGTCATTTTTAACGCACGTTTAAAACTTCATCGTATAAACCTACAGCGGTGGGCACGCGCGTACCACAAAAGAGAATTCTTGACAAGGCAGAGCAAAAAACGTGTCGTGTAAATCAGGTCATGGTTACATGGCATTCCGAAAAGTATTCTGACCCGACTGAATTCATTCTGAAAATGCTTTTTCTGTCGAAGTTTATATATAGTGTGGTTTTATGGCATTCTCAGAACGTTCTGAGAATGCTTTTCGGAATGGCATGGTCCATGTAACCGTTGACCGGGCCAAAAAGCATTCCGAAAGTATTCTGGTTTCGGAAGCAAAATTTTGTTTGGTTGAGAATAGTTTTCGGAAAGAATGCCATGTAACACCTAACTGGAAAGTGAGGTTATTACCGTTAAAATTGAAGTACATTGGTAATAACCTTAATTTCAAGTTCTTATTACTGTTAAAATGTTATTATTAAAAGTTGTTTTAATAGAAATAACAAAATTTTTTTTTATTGGTTATTTCATTAGAAAAATTATCCATTTTCACAAATTGAATATTCTCCTTTAGAGGTAAACAATCTGAAATGACAGCAAAAATTCATTCTGAGAACCACCATATAAACTTCGACCGAAAGAGCATTTTGAGAATGATTTCAGTCGGAATACTTTTCACCATGCCATGTAACCACGCTAATAGTGGTTCTCAGAATGAATTTTTGCTGTCATTTCAGATTGTTTACCTCTAAATGAGAATATGCAATTTGTGGAAATGGATAATTTTTCTAATGAAACAACCAATCAACGACAAATTTTTGTTAACTCTATTAAAACAACTTTTAATAATAACATTTTAACAGTAACAAGAACTTGAAATTAAGGTTATTAACAATGTAGTTCAATTTTAATGATAATCCCACTTTACAGTTAGGTGTTACATGGCATTCTTTCTGAAAACCATTCTCAACCAAACAAAATTTTGCTTCAGAAACCAGAATACTTTCTGAATGCTTTTTAGCCCGGTCAACGGATACATGGACCATGCCATTCCGAAAAGCATTCTCAGAACGTTCTGAGAATGCTATATAACCACACTATGTGTTTGTATGACGAAAAAGGGAGAAAAGAAAATCAAGAAAACGTCTGCTGTGAGGGGTCTACCCGTGATGGCAGTCCCTCTCGGTCCCTCTCCCAAAAACTCCTGCTTTATGCAGCAAAAAACGTGTCGTGTAGATCAGGTCAATGTGTCACCCCATCATTTCCTTGACCATCATAATGAAAGTATAGGGTGTCACAGGTATAAAATGTTTTGTTTGCTGAATGAAAAACAAGAAAAATTAATGGAGAGATAATTTAGGCCGATCTTTATGCAATATTAGAAGAAATTAAAATGCCCAAAGCCGTAATTTATGTAAATATAAATGAAAACTTCCCTTGTCTTTTTTAATGTTCCAGGACAGAACAGATAAAAAAAACATGGCATTTGTTGGATTTTCATTTTGTAGCAGTTTGTTGTTAAATAAATGTTGGTATTCATAAAATAATCAAGATTAGTAGACTTGTTAACTATTACTGAGTTTCCATGAGAGTTCAACCAGAGTTGAACCCGAGTTATACGTCATGTACTGTGTTTCCATGCAGAGTTTATCCTGAGTTTACTCAGATTAGCGCCCATGGAAACGGGGATTGAGTAAAGTGTCGTTAAATCCAAGTAAACTCAACGAAGCCAGTCCGATTAAGCCGGGTTTTGTATATGTGTGTGTTTCAATATCCTTTACTGCACATATACCAACGGCGACGCAATGTAAAATAAATTTTCTGTCACTTTAACCCAGAACCGTCATGGAAACAGCATCGAGTGATCTTGAGAGAAAAAGCTTTCTGTTTACTTAACGAAAACTCTACCCTGGCTCATGGAAACACAGTAATGGAAACAGAATGAGTTAAGAGTTTTCGTTAAAGATTTTCAACTCTGCTCAACTCAACGAAAATAGGTAGGTTGAATTGAGTTCACGCATGCAACTAAAAACGGCACACTAGCAAAAGTACAAAAACTGAAAATGTCGCGCCTCTTTATATTTAATAAATACTTTTAAAGAAAAATCTATAACAAAATTAATTTATGGAAAAAGATAGAGGAAGACGGAAGGCAGATATGGAAACGCATAGAGTTAATCCTTGAGTTGAAGTGTCATTTCAACTCAACCACAACTCAACTCGACTCCCATGGAAACTCGGTATATAAGAAGTCGGACCCCGGTCCACATGTATTAATGAGTTGTATAAGTTAGCCAAGACATAATTAGAAGTCGGCAAAATCTTTAGCATAAGAACCTTTGTAAAATTTAATGAATGCTTAATAAATTTTTTTCTCTAGAAGTTAAAAAAAAGTTAAATGTTGGTATTTTCCTAAATGGTCACAAACAAGCCTGGTTATGCACAAGGCGTTGCGGGAAATTTTCAGAAAATTAAACTAACAAGTGTTCCATCCGCCAAACTTTTAATTAAAAATGAATTTGGCAGCATTTAATTTCCCAGAGCAGTAAACTGATAAGCAATGGGACTATTCACACGGTGCATATTCATGGCGCCTAAAACCGGTTTTATAGATGAGAGAGGGAAGGGAGCGGAAGAACTTAACGAAACATTTTTCACGCAAAACCAAACGCGTGAAAACTAGCACACATATAAAAAGTTACTTCTATCTCTTGCATTCTTTAGCTCTGTTTTTCTCTAACAAGAAAATTTCATCTGCAATACATTTAAAGGTTCCTGTATAGCATTCAAATTTACTACACTCATTTACGCCCCGTCTGAGTTGCTAGGAGTTTAATAAAACCGGTTTTACTGGGCATATTCACACGCTGCCATAATTGTGGTGAGTAAAACCGGTTTTATTAAACTCCTAGCAACTCAGACGAGGCGTAAATGAGTGTAGTAAATTTGAATGCTATACAGGAACCTTTAAATGTATTGCAGATGAAATTTTCTTGTTAGAGAAAAACAGAGCTAAAGAATGCAAGAGATAGAAGTAACTTTTTATATGTGTGCCAGTTTTCACGCGTTTGCTTTTGCGTGAAAAATGTTTCGTTAAGTTCTTCCGCTCCCTTCCCTCTCTCATCTATAAAACCGGTTTTAGGTGCCATGAATGTGCACTGTGTGAATATGCCTACTCACCACAATTATGGCAGCGTGTGAATATGCCCATTGATGCAAGTTACACTTTCCATCATTTCGTTTATTACCCCCATACACATACCGATTTTTTAGGCAAGAGGTCGCAGGGAAGTATATGTCATGCATATAATTTGCACCCATCGCTGCGACCCCTTGCCTAAAAAATCGGTTTGTGTATGGGGGTAATAAACAAAATGATGGAAAGTGTAACTTGCATCATTGACCTGGAGCGCGTTCAAAAACCTTACTATGGTAAACCACGAGGTAAGCTGTGGTTATGCTGCATGACTTCACTTAACCACGAAAGTTTATGTTTAACCATGAGGGTTTTTGAACGCACCGTGGTTAACTACAGGTTAAAGAAGAAAAAAAATAAAAACAAAATTTTCCATAAAATAGTCCCCGATAATTGCGTCAAATTTTTCATTAATTATTTATTTGCAATAATCCCACAAATCCCACTTTGATTTGTTCATGTGTTTACATTAAAACAACTGTCAGAGAGTTGTTTTCATTCTTCTTCTTCTTAACTATCGTTAACCGTTCTCCCGAGCAGGGTTAAAATTTAACTACACCATGGTTAACCACTAGAGTTTTTGAACGCCAAAAAGCTATGCTCGTGGTTATGTTGTAGTTAACCACGGAGTTTTTGAACGACAAAAGTTTACCATAGTTAACAATGGTTAACCATTGTAAGGTTTTTGAACGCGCTCCTGATCTACACGACACGTTTTTTGCTGCATAAAGCACGAGTTTTTGGGAGAGGGAAGCTGAGGGACCGAGAGAGACTGCCATCACGGGTAGACCCAATGTTACCGCAAGATAAATTTTTAGAGTAGTAAAATCTACTACCTTTTTGAAAAAAGAGGTAGTATATTTTTTGATTTCAAACCAATTTTAAAATACCCCATTAACACTATGAACATTTACCCATATATTTTATCATTAAGAAAGAGTATTTATTTAATTGCCGTATTTACATTGTATATTGCCATAATCAGCGTAAAGTATGTGGGTTTTAATGTGATTTATTAGTTCATCTGCAGCCATAATAAAGCTTACTGTGTGTACCTAAGCAGTTGGGTTTTTCCATTTTTAACCCTATTGAGTTTCGAAAATGCACACTCGGCTGCAGCACTGTAGCACTACAAGGCAGAAACAAAAATACAAAGATTTACGAAAGAAAACTCTCCTACTGCATTTTTTATCTTAGATATTTCATACCAGTGTAATGCTTCAATATGGGATTCGCAGGGTTTGACTCGAGGATTTAAATAAAACAGTTATTTTATTTGGAGACCGTTTATTTTATTAATTGTTCCTCAGCGACAAGGCGTAGAGCTAAAGCCCATTTAGCGCCCTGTAGTCGTTGAGTATTGAACAGTGACTGTGATTTTCATACAAAGTTCCCTTGTATTTATAGTAGGGATTCTTATATACTATCCTTATATACTATTACATATTATCATAACTAGGCCTACTGACTCATATCTATATACATGACTACAATCTAGTTTTCTATATAAACTACCTTAAATTACTATAGTGTGAATCAAAGTGTATGTATAGTTATTTTCTATGAGGTTATACGGGCACCTCACCCCCAACGGTTCACGAGAAAAATTTTCCCTTTCAAGGTAAAATTTTTCATATTATTTATTCGTTCTTAGTCTTCTTTTTCATTTTTCAAATGTCGTTTTCTTTGATTTAACCTTTTACGCTTTCTTTATCCTATCATCTTTCATTATCATTCCTCTTTAATTCTCCTTTACTTATTCTCTCAACAATTCTCATTATTCGGCAGTTTCAATTTTATAGTTTTTCGTGAATAGCTTTAGTTTCTCCAGAAGTAACTCCAAGTTTGCTTGCGGATTATCACCAAGCTTTTTTCTTTACTCAACTTCATAATTACGTGTTCATCTTTTCCATTAGTAGCATTATCTTTCTTCTCTTTCTTTTCTTTTGTTTCCATCTCTTTCTTCTCTTTTGGCCCCTTCTCTTTCTTCTCTTTTGATGCCTTCTCTTTCTGGCCTTTCTTACCTTTCTCTTTTCCCTTTTTGCCCTTTCACTTCTTCTTATCATCATCTGATTCACTCTCGTCACTATCTTCCCTTTTCGATTTTTCCGTCTTATCCCTCTTTGCTTTTCCCTTGGGTCTATAATATTGTAATTTCTTAACGGCAATATTTTCAGCTCTGGTAATCTAATATTAACTTCTTTCTCGTGTACGTTAAGCATTTTTATATGTGCTATCCCTTTTGAAGGAATCAATGAATTAGCAATGAAGACTCCATCCTGAATTTGTTGGCTTAGGACAATGCTATCTTCCTTAATTTGCTGATTGACAGCTTGTAGGATTTGTGATCTTGCTGGAATCGTTATGGTGTCCTGTCGAGGTACATAAGTGGTAATTGGCACTATGATATTCCGATCCTTTACTACTATTGTTAGTGTGAATTTTTCAAAATCAAGTTTGCACTTATTTTCGTACAAAAAGTCTCTTCCTAATATTGCATCCGTACCAATAGCTAAGTCATCAGATACTACGTGCAGTCTCTGCTTAATTTCTTCTCCTTCAATCAAAATTTTCGTTTCAAGCACTCCTATTGTGTACGTATCACTTTCTGTAATGCCTATTAATTTGCATATATCGTACCTATCAATTTGATTATTGTTTATCAAGTTTCTTTTGATTATTGATATGTCTGCTCCTGAATCTATCAAAAATTTTACCGGCTTATCCATGCCTATTATTTTAGCAGTTATATAGTTATTGACACGCTGAAAGTTATATGAAAACATCTTTGCATTTCTGGACCTCGTATTCTCATCTAATATTCTTCGTCCCTCGAACGATGAGCTTCGGGGGCGGTTTGTTCGTTTCCCGAATCGAGTATATTGATTCTTCTTGGGTAATTGTTTGAGTTTATAACCTCTGTTATACCGTTGTTGCGCATAGTGTCCTTGTACATTGCCCTGCCTTTCTCGCTTGTCACTGGGATTATTTCTTGCTGGCTCTGCAAAATTCCTTTTATTGAAGTTTGCAGTTCCTCTATAACTATAATTTTGACTATCATCTTCCCTGTTCCTATTGAATCTCTGATTTCCTAAAGATCCACTTTGAAACTTATTATTGCGATTGCTCTGCCAGTTGTTTCTGTAAAATTCTTCGTTCGCGCTTCTCCTTCTTGGAGCGCTACCATGATAGAACTGTTTGTTAGTATCATTCACTGCTTCTATTTCAGTAGCTATTTTCACAGCCTTACCTAAAGTTTCTGGCATCGCTGCAAATACTGCTGTCTTATAGGGTTCATTTAGACCTGCCTGAAAAGCATTCAGTCCCGATTTGTCGTTAAGAGCATTAATCAGCTTTCGACTATCTTCGCCATGTTCCGTTATTTGTACGTCATTCAGCTGTGCTATTAGATTTTGTACCCTTGTCGCAAAGCTTTGAACTGCTTGATCTCCTTGTTGAATCCTTGACAACTTATTTTGTATACTTAAGGGATTGCGTTTCACCTTAAAATGCGTCTCGAACAATTTTTTGAAACCATCTATGCCTTGCGGAGTACTTGCTCCAATCTTTATTCTAACCTTTTCTGTGATACGTGCTTTCAGCACCAATTGCACCAATTTCTCTCTCTCCGGATCATCTTTTAATGTCTCTCCTATAATTTCAACGATATTGATGAAGTTGGTCAGCTCCTTCTCTTCACCGTCAAAAGTAGGTAACAATTTTAAAATTTGGAATGGATCTAGAGTTCCCATATTGCTGGTTTCCTGTCTATTCAAATCGATAATTGAGTTGGAAGCCTCTAAAGCTCTATTACTCAAGCTATCTTGCTCTTCTTCCGAGCTTGTTTCCTTCTCCTCAGTCGATACCTCGCTCAACTGGAACTTTATTATTTCACCTACTTCCTCGTACACTGCTCTAAATTCTGTCAGTGTATCCTCACTGCTTTCTACAACGTTAATTCGTAGTTCTAGTTCATTTAACTCAACTCTTCTTCTTAATAATCTCTCCGCCGTTCTTAGTTTATATGGCGCCTTTTTTACCTTCGCTTTTATTTTATGGAGTTCTTTCAAAATTTCTACCGCCTCATGCTCTGGCATCTCTCCTTGACTTAATACTGTTGTGCTCTTACTATTGCACTATCTTATCCCATATGTGTATCTATATTTTAGTTTGTTGTTGTTTTTTTTTTTTGACTATTACAAGAAAAAACGCGCATCTTTTTTTGCTGTAAACATTATTTATTTTGCATATCCTTTATCGTATGCTTGGTTCAGTCTTCGGATCTTTAAATTTTTCCTCCAGGTCCTTGTCGTGCAGGGTCGCCATGTAATGCTTCAATATGGGATTCGCAGGGTTTGACTCGAGGATTTAAATAAAACAGTTATTTTATTTGGAGACCGTTTATTTTATTAATTGTTCCTCAGCGACAGAGCGTAGAGCTAAAGCCCATTTAGCGCCCTGTAGTCGTTGAGTATTGAACAGTGACTGTGATTTTCATACAAAGTTCCCTTGTATTTATAGTAGGGATTCTTATATACTATCCTTATATACTATTACATATTATCATAACTAGGCCTACTGACTCATATCTATATACATGACTACAATCTAGTTTTCTATATAAACTACCTTAAATTACTATAGTGTGAATCAAAGTGTATGTATAGTTATTTTCTATGAGGTTATACGGGCACCTCACCAGTGTTCTTCGATGGGCAAATTGGAAGGTATATCATTAAATGTTTTAACTAAGAAGCCTCCACTCAGTACAAATTTGTTCCACATCATAATTAGAGGCTTTAACTATATGCGAAAACGACTTAACCAAATTGGCGATAGATGGGTATGCAGGAGAATTTCCCTTTTCTGGATTTAATATTTGTAAATTTCGTATGCAAAATGAACCAAAGTAACAGAATGGAATGAAAACATGTTTCTGACAGCGAGTAACGAGTGGGCTGCGATCGATTTAGCCATAAATAAAAAATAGTAGAACTATCAAAATAATAGGTAGTAGAATGATAACTTGAGGTAGTAGTGTAGTATATTATCATTTTTTTTTAAAAAGGTAGTAAAACTACTACATATGTAGTAGAACGGTAACGCTGGGTAGACCACTCACAGCAGACGTTTTCTTGATTTTCTTTTCTCCCTTTTTCGTCATGCAAACAAACAAACACACACACACAAACATCACGCTGTAAAAACACAACAATTCGTCATTTTTGACGCACGTTAACCCTAGAATACTATGGCTCGTCAAAATTACGACAGCCAATTCAATTTACGCGGAAAATTTCGACATTATTCGTGAATTTTGATTAAAATATTGTTGAAAAAATGTTCATTTTTTGATAAATAAATAATTATAAAACATTTTATATTACTGCGTTTTTTATGGCAATGTCACATTTCCGCAATATTAAATTTTACACACGATAATAACAACGTATGCTTAAAGGCCGTATCAGAACCTATGCAGCGCTGCAATCACAAGTGTTTCTATTGGCTGATGCTGGTAAAATGACAAGCAAAGCAGCACCAGACCAGCGTGCTGCATTTTCATCTCAAATACTAATTTTGCTGCATATATATGCAGCATTTTTGACGCTTCGTAATGCGGCAAGTGATTTTAAAGAAGGAGACGCGGGATTTTTTTTGTTAAATATATTTAAAAGGACATGGAGGAATAATTGGTAGAATTAGTGAGATTTTTAAATTTTTAATTTGAGGTTTAGCTGTCAAATAAAAAGTGCGCTGCACAGCGGAAACAACTAGTATCTAATACCGACTGCAGCATGTTGCTCTGGTGCTGCTGCTGCACGCTGCATATTTTTAGGTTCTGATACGGCTTAAAAGAGCGATAGTATTCCAGGGTTAAATCTTCATCGTATAAACCACCGACATATATGTAGTTGTGGTATAATGGTATAACCACAATTGGGGCGACGGGCGAAACTACCGTCGCAGCTACTGTCCATATTTATAATGCACACGATTCTTCCAAAGTGCTCAAAATTGTACCGCGACCACGGCGACGAGCGTGACCACTCTATTAAATTTCTACTTCGTCGTCGTCATCTGTCAAAAGTTGTTTTGTGATTTTTGTTTTTCGACATGAAATGATAGTACATTATTATGAGCAGTTTATATAGCGGTTTATAAATGCATGTGTACATATATGCTGAAATGAAATCATTTTTATTACTTCTTTTAGCCGTGAAATGTAAAAAACGATGAAAAAATTTAGTGATTGTAGCTGGCGATATCGCCCTAATTATGTTCACGCGACTTCTTTCGCCACAATAACCCCCATGGCCGTGGTCGTCGCCGTAGTTGTCGCCCCAATTGTGGTTATAGCATAAAGTGGGAACTACAATGTGGCGCTGGCGCTGGCGCTGCCGCTCTTCTTGGCGCTGGCTTTTTCTCTGGCGCGCGCCATGTAGCTGAGTGCAACTACAATGCGTGGCGCTAAGTCATGTCAAAATTTGAAAAACGGATGAAGCGGATTGGTTCTGTTTGAGGCTTAAGTTAGTGGAAATGGGGCAATGCAAAAAAAAATTCATTGGAAATTATTTTTTTTGCAGGAAAAACCAAAAATTGATTAAATACGAATGTTTTTTGGGATACTTTTGACTTCAGCGCCCTCATTTATCAAAATTCCCAACTGGCTGGTGCACTGGCGCGCACCAAAAGTAGAAAGTAGGCAAAAGTGAGCGGCAGCGCAAGCACCACGCGCCAAGGCCAGCTACACATTGTAGTTGCACTTCGGGTGGGCTACGTTTTTTACTTTTGACAGCTTGCGATACAGCGCCAGCACCACGCGCCAGCGCCTCATTGTAGTTCAGCCTTAAACCTACAGCGGTGGGCGCACGCACGTACCACAAAAGAGAATTCTTGACAAGGCAGAGCAAAAAACGTGTCGTGTAAATCAGGTCAATGTTTACGGTTGCCATTGCCGGGGAAAATGCTCGGGGAGACTCCGGGTTAACGGGTTAATTCTAGTTGTCAAATTTTGCTTCTCCCACGTGTAGGAGAAATCGCAGTAAAGAAACAGTTTTGTTGAATATTTTTGGAATATATAATAATTATATATTATAATGGCGAAGTTTCGATCCAAGCTAAAACGCCATACTAAGGGACAAACGTGGACAAAGGGTTTATCATCAACATTGAATCCTAAAAATATGAGAAACAGATTAAAAGCAAAGTCGCGTTTTTTTCAACCGGTATTGAGCGAAGGTATTCCGAATACAAAATTATTTATTCCACTATTAACTAATTTTCTCTATAGCAATAAAATCGAGACAAAATTTGGATGAAAATAAACTTACACTAGCTGTTTTATCTGAACATGATACTCTTATGTCATTTTTACAGAAAGATGATATGCAAACTGTCTCCGATATAGTTTCAAAGTTAGAATTAGAGAATACTGATGATAACATGTCGGTATCAAATTCTTATGCAGAAAGTACTGGTACATGCCTCACGTTTGCTTCGAATTACAGCACTTGTTCGAATCAGAGTTTTAAGAGTTTTTTAACTGGATTTAGAGGTGATTCTGAATCTCAGAAAGAAATGTTGGCTGTTTTGTCGGCTCTAACAGATGTAATAAAAGAACGCGGTGGTGAGGGATGTTCGGAGGAGTATTATATGCTGTTGATAGAAATAATTGAAGCCAACAGAGGGGAAACTGAGACAGCAGCTGCAGTTGCACTATTATCAATTTGTATCAAGTCGGTGCCAGACAATTTTTTAAGGAAGAATTTTTCTAAAACGGCGGAAATATTATTCAGATCATTGGAAACTTGTACTAATACTGATCTACCTGCTGGATTCAAACTGGTAAGTAAAACTAGAATATCTCTTATTTTACAACAATTGTGTTTATAGTTTCTGTAATAAATAAAATCGTCAACTATACTCCTTAAATAATAGGTGGTATTCTCGTTGGCAAGTGACGTGATTACGAGGGGCGCGGTAGAAAAAAACTGTCGACCTCTACCCACGTATCGGGGAAAATGCTACTTCACACGACACCTTGCGAAAATTGGAATACGATGTTTGTCGATCTAGTTGGTAGGAGTCCCTTAGATTGACACTGAGAATATCAATTTAAGGTCGAAGTGACATCGGTCACGTCGCTCGAGAACAAGATTAGGGCTGAATGTAAATAGGATTCTTGTAACTTATTGTTCTTATTAATAGTTGTGTTGAATGAACTACTCGAGTAGTCTCTAGGGAAATTAGACAAAAATATTTTATAACTTTTTCCTGTAAGAGTGACCGTTTTTGAGATATTTTGATTTACCGAGTTTTAAATTTTATGAAACGTCCACTCCTTTCCACGCCGAGTACATGGTGCGTTTTTTCACGTGGTCTCCCCAGTAGGCCTATGCCATATTTGTTTTTATTTGAAAGAAGGGTAAAGGTTTAGTATCCTGCGGCACGATTAGTGGGGGGGAAGGAATTTATAAGGGGGAGGGGGCTAGGTGAACAACTCCTTGAAGTGTGTAAGTGCGGAAATGTCCCGTTATTGCAAAAAAATTAAATAAATTTTTGCTCTGGTTTAGTTTCCTGCGGCATGATTTGTGGCTCGGAAAGGGGTGAAGCTGGGTGGGAGCGGTTGTGCGAACATTCTCTTGAAGTGGGAAACTGCGGAAATGTCCGGTTATTGCGTAAATGTTCCGTCATAATATAATTTTGGCGTAAAAACGTATAAAATGGGCACAAGGAGTATGAATTTCGACAAAATATCCCTAATAAGCCAACTATTAAAAACTATTATTTGCTTTTTATACTTTTACAACTATAAATCATGCTTTACATTCTTCTAAAATTAGGAACTCCCCAGGCGAATCTTAACATTGGGATACATGCGCAAGGATCCACCAAAATCGTCAAATTACCACTAATGTTGGAACTAAAACTGCAAATTCTCTTACAAGCCCTTCTAAATTTAGGAGCTCCTCAGTAGAATCTTAGCTTTGGGTAACATGCGCAAGGATCCACCAAAATCGTCAAATTACCACTAATGTTGGAACTAAAACTGCAAATTCTCTTACAAGCCCTTCTAAAATTAGGAGCTCCTCAGTTGAATCTTAGCATTGGGTAACATGCGCAAGGATCCACCAAAATCGTGAAATTACCACTAATGTTGGAACTAAAACTGCAAATTATCCTATATATTCTGCTGAAACAAAAGGTGCAATAGAAAAATTAAGTACTCCTTGTATGGAATGGGGGCTCTGCCCCCCATACCCCCCGTTTTAAGGTTTTATTTTCCCATTTTGAGGGGCTACAGCCCCCCCCCCCCCTACCCCCGTTTTAAGATTACCTTTTTGGATTTTGGGTAGTGACACCCCCCACCTTTTAAATAAATGTTTTCAATATGGCGGTTAACACTTTTCAGCTAACCGAATTTTCCCAACTTTAAAAATTCATTACTCGAAAACGGTTAAGTGAGCGACAATTTATTTTTTGAAAAATGGATTCTACAGCCCAAAATACATTAATAAAAAAAATTTCAAAAAAATCGGAGGTGGGTCATACTATACTGTAGATTTACCTTGCCGCAGGAAACTAAAGCAGTGCAAAAATGTTTTAATTTCTTCTGCAATAACGGGACATTTCCGCACTTGGATACTTCACACAAATGCTCGCATAACCCCTTCCACCCGAACCCACCCCTTCCCCAGCCTAAAATCGTGCCGCAGGAAACTAAACCAGAGCCGAAAGAAGTTTATTCTTAAAAAATTATGAATTTGCTTATAATTATTCTATTATTTTCTATTTTATAGTGCGTTTCCATAACAGCTTGAAGCGTACTTCAAGTACAAATGTAAATGCAAGCAGCTCGACTGGAGTCGGTCAAAAGGATTTTTCTGATCGGCTCGAATGCTTGTCATGTAAGCCGGGCTTGAAAGCTTGAGCGCTCGATATTGAAAAAAAAGGCTTGGGTAAATTTTCAGATTAACTCCTCCACGCCCAATTTTGATGAAATTTTTACACAAGGTACAGTAAATTATGTACAACTCAGGTATGTTAACAAAAAATGTCGGTCAAGTCCCGTTATCTTGTAATTCTACTTCAAAGTGCCGAAATTTCAAAAATTCAAAATGTAATTATTGCCATATTCACCCTCATTCTGGTTTCCAAACGGAATTGCAATTTTTCGAAAACCGAAAATTTTATATTTCAGTGTACGTTCGGAATAAAAAGTTCGTATTTTCCAGAAATATTTTGCATTCCAGTTTACGAACGGAACCGTAAATTTTCGAATTTTACGAAAAATACCTCCGACAACTTTTTCTTGACGGAAAAGATGGCGCAATAAGGAATTAATGTCATAACTGGGGGTTATTACATGTGTGTAACAAAACTTTTTTGTGTTTTAGTTTTGGGCTATTTTGACCAAGCCATTCCACTTTTACTTGCTTCTGAGAGAAATCGTTGCTCTTTTAAATATTTGGTTTAAACCGTCAGTTCTCGACGCCTAATTCCCTGGTGTTCAATAATATTTAAAATTTAAAATGTAAGCTATTTCATTTCTGTATTTTACTTGGTTATACAAAATTTGATCCTTTAGGGAAAGAGAAACCACAAAATTGATAACGATAAACAAAACTTTATAAGTTGTTAAAAATATCGTTTCTCTCCCACTTAGTCTCATTTTCTGCTTCTCCCAGAAGAAATTAAAAACCACCCACATTCATATTTTAATTTTTTGATAGCTTTGACACATTTGACAGCTGATTTCCAAGTTCGAAACTGGAATTCTTCGTTTGAAACTAGGAATACTAACGAAAGTTCCGTTCGGAACTCATTTTCGGTTGGAAAATATTTCCAATTGAAAACCAGAATAAAGCGGATTATTTCACCAATATTGATGAAATTTACACACATTGTTATTTTAATGTGGACAACTTATTTTTGGGAAAAAAACTTTTTTATTTAACTTTATAATACTTAAATTTAAAAAATGCGATAATTGCCAAAGTACACCACGTTTTTTTATGAAATTTATATATAATGTACATATATCTTTCTCTGTATAATAAATTGGTTTTAAAAAAAAATTGCCTTCTATATACCGTTTTTTTAATGCATTTGTAAAGCACCGCATTCTATGGGAGTATGAAATAGCAACTGTCACATTTGACTTTTAATTATTTTAAAATTTATATATTTCATATATTTCAAAGTGTGAAATTAAATTTTAGCCAATATACAGTGGTACAAAAGTCTAACCGGACAAACGGTTGGTAAATGTTTGACGGGGGTGAAAAGGATGATGCAGTTGGCCTAGCGGGATGCATAATACCACACTTTTCTCCTTATTTTGTTTTATAAAATAATTGCGAAAAACATAAATCAAAATTTATTTCCAAACACTAAAAAAACAACAACAACAAAAATTTCACTCATATTTCTTTCAAACGTCTAACCGGACAAAACAGAAATGATGGCAAAAACAACAACAACAAAAACGGTTTTCCACGGATTTCTTTTGCGTTTCCAAAGCAATCGGTGTGGGGCCTTATTACGATCAGTTCTAGTTGAATTTTTGAACAAGAAAGTTATTATTTTGGAAATATGGCTACTAAAAGATGTCACACTAGTTTTGAAGTGCGTCAATTAATAATAAAACTTTCTTTTGAAGGCAAAACTGTGCGAAATATTAGTGAAATTGTCGGGAGAGGTAAATCCACGGTTCATGACATTATCCAAAAGTACAATATTGAAAATAGAATTGTGAATGCATCTCGCGAAGGTCAAGGAAAAATTTTAAACGAACGCGATGAACGAGCAATTTTGAAAGAGATTAACGCCAACCCATTCAAAAAGGCTAAAGAAATAAACAATTTCGTTCGCGAAAATTTGAAAAAAAATGTGTGTGATGAAACCATAAGAAATGTCCTCCGAAATAACGGATTAAACGGTCGTATTGCACGGAAAAAACCGTTTATTAGCCCTAAGAACAAAAAAGCTCGCGTGAAATTCGCGAAAGAGTATTTATTGAAAAACGAAGATTTTTGGAAAACTGTAATTATGTGTACCGCATGAATATTTTTTTTACTTTTTACCTTTTGAATTTGAAGGTTCTCTTCACCGACGAAAGTAAGTTCAACTTACATGGATCTGATGGAAGGCATTATGTGTGGCGAAGGGCGAACACGGAGTTCAAAATAAAAAATACTCGCGGTACAGTCAAGCACGGAGGTGGGTCAGTGCTGGTATGGGGCTGTATGTCCAGTTCTGGAGTGGGAAACCTGCACTTTATTGATGGAATTATGGACAGATATGTCTATTTAGACATCCTCAAAAAAAACGTCCTACAAAGTGCAGAAAAATTGGGGATAAAGGACAATTTCGCCTTTTATCAAGACAACGACCCCAAGCACACCTCCGATGTGGCGAAGATGTGGCTAATTTTGAAATGCCCTAAACTTCTACAAACTCCCGCACAGTCGCCTGATCTAAACGTAATTGAGCATTTGTGGGAAGAGTTGTCCAGGAGGGTCTATACAAGGACATTTAATTCGAAATCCGAATTAAAAACCGCGTTGCAACAAGAGTGGAATAGCATTGGGGCCGAATACTGTCAAAAACTGGTGGAATCTATGCCCCGTCGCCTCGAAGCTGTTGTGAAATCAAAAGGATACCCTACTAAATACTAATAACATACTTTAGTTTTTGAAAAATCCTTGAAAAATATCTTTTTTTTTATGTTTTTTGCCATCATTTCTGTTTTGTCCGGTTAGACCTTTGAAAGAAATATGAGTGAAATTTTTGTTGTTGTTGTTTTTTTAGTGTTTGGAAATAAATTTTGATTTATGTTTTTCGCAATTATTATATAAAACAAAATAAGGAGAAAAGTGTGGTATCATGCATCCCGCTAGGCCAACTGCATCATCCTTTTCACCCCCCTCAAACATTTACCAACCGTTTGTCCGGTTACACTTTTGTACCACTGTATGAAATATGTATATAAATTTTAAAATAATTAAATGTCAAATGTGACAGTTACTATTTCATACTCCCATAGAATGCGGTGCTTAACAAATGTATTAAAAAAACGGCATTTTTTTTAAAACCAATTTATTATACAGAGAAAGATATACATTATATATAAATTTCATAAAAAAACGTGGTGTACTTTGGCAATTATAGCCTTTTTGAAATTTAAGTATTATAAAGTTAAATAAAAAAGTAACGGTGCATGAGTGCCAATTTTTTTCTAAAAAATAAATTGTCAACATAAAAATATACAATAGCTCTGTTTCTTTACTTTTCATGCCAAAAATGTTCGTGAAAAAACTTGCTCGTGTGGTGGGAGAAATTTCAAGCAAGAAAGAAAAAGTAAAGAAACACATTCGTGCAAATTCTTTATAAAATGAAGAAGAATAAAATGTCATTTTATTTTTTGTTTATATCATTAGAAAAGATTTAATTCAGTGATATAAACTAAAAATAAAAGATTTAATTATTCAGAGATAAAAGCTAAAAAATGAACATTAGTGAAAGAAAAAGGAAGGTAGCATGCGTAGTTTTACGTTTTTCAAATTCACAACTGAAATGCCAGCCACATTTGACATTCGGTAAAACATCCAAGAAAAAATGGCCTACGTACACAAGCAAAATACTTCGTGAAAATTATTGCAATAGGGGAAGCGATGTTATGACGTAATTTCCCCTCATTTTGGCATTTCACGAAAGTAAAGAAACAAAAAACTGTACGTTCGTGCGAATTCTTGATCCCGAAGGATCCCAAACTTGCGTAAAGAAACAAAGCTAATGTGTGTAAATTTCATCAATATTGGTGAAATAATATAGAAATTATGGCCTGTTCAATTTTTGAAATTTCGGTACTTGGAAGTGGAATTACAAGATAACGGGACTTGACCGACACTTTTTATTAACATACCTGAGGTGTACATAATGAACTGTACCTTGTGTAAAAATTTCATCAAAATCGGGCGTGGAGGAGATAATCTGAATATTTACCAAAGGCTTGTAAATATGTCTAAGGCCCGGTTTCATCGACACTGATATATCCATGGATAATAAATGGGCCTTATTGTTGAATTCGCCGGCAGAGAAGTGAATGCGAATCTGACAGGTTCTGATTGTTGAATCCATGGAGGCTATACAAGGAGACAAAACTACGTGTTGTCAATTTTCGTTTGATTATTGGTGGCGCTGTAGTCAAATGTACCCCAAAAAACATGGCCGATTGTATTTATCCGGTTCATGGCAAAGTTCGTTTATTACTAATATATTTTACGTTTACCAGCTTACAGCTGTTTACCAGCTTCTAAATTCAATTTATATCAATGCGATTATTCGTAATTAATCAATTTTTGATGTTTCCAATGAATTTTTATTAATTTCATGTGGGGTACATCGGACAAAGGTGACATCTGTGGCCAAAAATGAACTAGAAGTTTAGTTTCTTCTACCCATCCATTTCCTGTCATTTTCCCCATAAGAGTTTTTCCTCCTTGTATATTCTCCATGGTTGAATCCGCGGCGGGAAAGTGAATGAGAATTTCACAGCCGGAAGTGGAAGTTAAACTAAAAAACCACTTGTTTGGAGTTATGTATCCAATGCGAACTGTCCATTCGATTGTCAATTGAATTTCGAAAATGAAATATGTCACTTCATATGGCAGTTCCGCCCGGCATATTGAACAATCGCAGCGACAAGTGAAAGTGAAACTCTTTAGTGGCGGGAATCCCAAATTCACCGGATTCAACAATCAGGCCCAATATCTTGGATATTTGGTGCGTTTCATCGACCGGGATAATTGATGCCTCCATATTCGAAAGTCTATGTTTTTATCGGACATAGAATTCGAACATAGAGTTAGCTGTTATTGTTTTTCGATATCAGGTGGCGAAGTTGTGGTTATGTTATGACACATAAATTTGGTTTTCTTCGGTGTTTAAGATAAAAGTGGAAATTCTGGAAAGAGTGGAAATTGTTCATAGTAAAGAAATTATGAATTTATGTTTTGTTATAGAAATATATTATATTGTTGCAGTATTACAAAATTTTTTCGTATCGACGTAAAGAAACTATTTATTATATCTCGTCTTTGAGCAAAATCATTCAATGGATACTGTTTTCTGACGAGGGCGCTATTTGTGGATCAGTATCTTTTGGAATAATTTCTACGGGTACATCAGATTCCGGGACTGGTCGGTCTCTTAACATGTTATGTAGAACCGCAGTGGCAACGATATCTACTACATGGTTTTCCACCTTTCGCAGACTTTCTGAAAAGGAATCATCCCAATATAATTAACTTGTAAAAGAGTGATTTCAAAGGACTTACTAACACCCACTACTGGAAAACGTCTTTTCCAGACTCCAATTGTTCCTTCGACAATGAGTCGGGTACGAAGAAATGCTTCTTGATATCGTCGTTTTGCAGGAGTTTCTTGATTCGCTAGTGGCGTCAATAAATACCTTTTACAAGCGTACCCCGAATCTCCTAGGATGACAGAATCACCAAACTCTCTGCTCTGTAGTCGCGTTTTAATGGCCGAAAAATTGAAAATCTTCTGGTCATGATTACTACCAGGTCATCTAAAGGAAGGAAATATAAATATTGATTATTATATGCATAAGAGTAGCTTTAACCATACCAACCGAGCAACAATATCAATAATTTGCATTTCAGCGTCAACAATTTTTTTGTTGTTGTTGTTGTTTTTTAAATTAACTAGTCAAGGACTAGCGGACCTTAAAAGGTCACAATTGGTCCCGGCCTTGCAGCCATATGGACCATAAAACTATGCTAATACAACTTTATTTTGGCCTTAAATTAATCTCGCTTCCAGTGTTTATATAATCCCATGCAAAAGGCCAGAGCAGCGGGGATTTTGTCAAAGCTTAGTTGATTAAAGATGTCTTCCTTCGATTTTTACTATTTGACCCATGCCCAAAGTCCGAGCAGAGGGGACTTCGTCAAGAACTTAGATTCAACTTGATATGCAATTTTAATATTTGTATCACAGGTTTAAAAAAAACAATTTTACACAGATTAAAGTTAAGGCAAAATCACTCGTTCTAGTTACTCATTCCAATGATTTATTCAAGTAACAAAGATAGTACATCAGGCGTTGTTTCATACAGACATGAGATCGGCGGTTCACTTTATGTTGTACCAGGTGATTGTAGCTTGGTTGCCACTCTCAACCAACCACAGATCAAGTCGGTCAGCTGCAACACGTAAGCCAGGACTAACCCATTCCACCCCGTCTATAAATTTTCTAAGATTTTTACGGCTGTCCGCTGAGCCAATTTCAGTGCGATGTTCCACTAAATAAAACCTGGTAACAACTGATTTCTTATCTAAGAGGTCCTTTGTTGCGTTGGTTCTCCGAATTGAAACCCAGTCCTCTGAAATTCTCTGTTTAGCTGCACCTCGTTTAATGAAAGATCTAACCCCAAATCTTTTGGAACGAGGGGAAACTGCTGACGTCATTTATTATCTGTGTTGCGTTTGATTGTCAAGGTGTAAGTGCCATCACAGTGTGGCATCATGCTCCCCTCCACGTGCCACATTGATGGGCAGGTCAGCACACCAGAGGCTCTTTGTGATCTCATCCAAAAGCCAAATTGCCCACTAGGTGTGTCAATAGGGTGCAAAAGACCAACAGGTTAAAGTCCTATGCTGGTTTTCTGCAAATACAATTATGAAACAATGATGAAAAGCCTGGCAGGGCCTTTTTGTATTTCCATCCATATCACATGAGAACGCGATAACTCCTTGCGCCCCTAAACAATTTGTTACCCGTCATATGCTGCTGGAAGGATCTGTATTGGAATTTGCACAAAAAAAGATGACTAATTTGATGTAATATTGAAAGTCCCTAATGAATTGCTATGCTTAGCACCAAGTGCTTTTCTCTGTGCATGTGAGATGCGAAGAACAAGGATGACCGTTATAACATGCCTATGCTGACTCGTTGATCTGTTCTTTTAGGTGGCACTAATTTTTAGGACAAAGTTAAAAACATGTATGACACTAAGATTACAGATAAGATTAAAAAAACAAAAGCTTATAATTTAAAAAATTATGTTAGAATTTTCAGTCTAGTTCGGTTAAATTAATACACAAGATATATCAAAAATAGTACTCGCACTGATTCATTCGTCTCATATGATAAAATATTCGGAGAATATTTTTATTTCCTTGATTCACGTTTCACTAGATAACACACGATGTAAAGATAAGCCATGTGCTTGAGGGTCTAGAAGACCATGATGGATCCACGTTGAAAACCGTTATAAGAAAACGGTTAATTCTTCTATTTCTTATCAAAAAGGCTTTTATCTACCATTTAGGCCAGAGAAAACCTAAATAATCTTTCACTTTTTCAATCCAGACCTCACTGGAAATGATCACGCGGTTAATTTAATTAAGGGGGCCCGCAAAAACGAAATCCAAAAGCTGGACAAAAGAACCGACAAGCCAATCACAGGGTCGGCCGCCACGGTACACGACCGACCCAGTCGACTCCTAAAACCGAACTGAACAATTTTTTTATTAACGTCAAACATAATTTTCGAAATTTCGAACATCATGCATACAAAATGAGGTTATGTTCATCGGATATTTTTACGACCAACTCAACGCAGTCGTATTTCTATCCGACCAAGATATATCCAGGTTGGTGAAATGGATATATCCGGTCTTATTATTATCCCGGTCGATAAAACCGGGCCTAAAAGCAATTTGTGGAAACATGAGGCTTAATTATTAATAAAGAAATAAAAGCGCGATAAAAGAAAGAAATATAATAATAACTTCAAATGTGAACTCAAGAACTCAAGCTAATAGCCGCATATACGCGATCGAGTTCTTGAGATTTTCAAGCTTTCGAGCACTCAAGCTATCATGGAAACGTATGCTGTTAATTTCAATAATTATTATTCTTCAGGCTCTGTCTCTATTTGTATGCTTTCCTCAATCCTCGTCATCATCCTTATCGGGCGTTACATTTAAACAAAATTGACTTTGGCAATTACCCAATATAAACCAACTTTTCTACGGCCGCAGTTTATGCTACAGCCTTTGGTGCAATTACAAAAAATGGTATTTAGGAGAATGTGTGGAGCAAGTGGAAGCAGTTTGAATTGGGTCCAAAATGTTATCCCTGAATGCCTAGCCATATTTGAACTTGGTAATAGACTCGAAATAAATGTTGCTGAGCAGCACTAGAAGATGGCGGAAGAGTAGATAATTGAACAGTTTTTTTGAGCTGTGTAGATCTAATAAAACCTGATTATCTGTGAGCATCAATAGATACTTCTTTTACAGGAGCTTGATACATAGCCAGGAGAAAACGAATTCCATTGTTGAACACCACATCTGGAGAATACTATGTGTTACTAAATATGTCTGCGCAATTTATTAATTCCTATTTTCTTTCGAATAATTTGAAGACATTAATTTTCCCTTTCTTAAAAATTGCTGAAGCAGAGTCGCAACCTGTTACTGCATTTAAAAATAAAACGTGATCGTGACAGGCTTAGTTTTGGAGATGTTGAAATCCCAAACACTGGGATGCTTGTTTGGCGATTTGGAATATGTGGTCATTCCATCGCGTCTTTGGCTAATGTCACGCCTAAGGTGTATAGGGATGGGTCGGCCATTAGTTCAACTTCACCCACTGTCACGGATGGAGAGGTGTTGCACCTCTTATTGGAGATAAGAGAGTACTTGGTTTTGGAGGGGTTGAATTCGACACGATTCTTGCGGCCCCATTCTAGAATGAGTTTGATGTCTTCGTTTATTGAGTTAGACATTAGTTCGTGATCATCAAGACAGGATCTGCCACGTGCTTGTCTTGCATTATCGAAGCTGTAAGAATAATGTAGGGTACCGTCGTCAGCGAAGCTGAGAACTGTGTTGGAGGGGATTGAAAGTAGGTCATTTATAAAGATAAGAAATAGGGCTGGTGATAAAATTGACCCCCGGGGGATCCCCGCAGAGATCGGATAGGGCTCAGATTTGACGCCATCCAATACTACCTCGATTGAACGGCGGGAAAGAAAACTCTCAATCCAGTTCTATAGAAGTGAGTCAACACAAATAGCTTTGAGTTAAGCTAACAAGGCTGAGTGCCATACTCTGTTAAAAGCCTTGGAGATATCCAGTGCAACCAGACCAAACTCACCAAATTGATGCAAACTTCGGTTGAGGTGTTCTGTAAGGCAAACTAAAAGATCGCCAGTGGATCTTTTTTGTCGGAAGCCGTACTGTTGGTCGTCTATAAGTTGGTTGGATTCTAGATATCCCATAAGCTTTTTGTTGATTATTGTCTCCATGGTTTTGGAGAGAATAGAAGTAATTGCTATTGGGCGGTAGTGTGAAGGCTGGGGTCACCTTTTTTCGGTATGGGCTGAACATGTGCAAAGTTTCAGGAGTCAGGATAAACTCCGGAGAAATATGATAGGACAAAAAGTTTGCGCAGAGGTTTAACCAAAGGTGAGTCGCATTTTTTATGAGTATAGGGGCTATATTATCGAAGTTGACGTTTTGAGATATTTCCCAAAGGTTTAGATGTAGTTACAAGTTATGATTTCCGTGGCGCCGATATTTTAATTACGTATTGCGATAAAACACCGCAAAAAAAGATGAAAATGTAAAATAATAAATTTTTCGATATCGCTTCGTTTTTGAGATATCGATATTTGAAGTTTTAGGTATTTTCAAAAACATGCTAAAGCGTTAATCGTTTCCAAATAATACTAATAGGTAAGGGTAATTATTTTTTGGTATTATTTCATTTATCTAGCTATTATTACCTTTAAAAACTGCATATTGACGCTAAAAAAATCATTAAAATTGCTCCAAAGCATTTGCTTTATCCATTTTTGGATATCTAAGGGGAGATGGTATAAAAAATGGACCAATGAATTTTCTGGCAACATCAAGAATCACAGGCCCCTGTGCTGAAAGTCGAGTCGTGATTCGTGACAAGTCGTTTGAGTTGAAGAAAGTGAAGTTTCATTCGAATTACGACTTTCAGCACAGGGGCCTAGAGTGGAAGTGCTAAGTTGAGTTTAGGCCCCTATGCTGAAAGTTGTAATTTTACTGAAACTTTACTTTCTTCAAGTCAAACGACTTGTCAGGAATCACAACTCGACTTTCAGCACAGGGGCCATAATCTGTAAACCTTTCTGAGATCAAAAGAATTAATAAAAGGCGGTCCTCACTTTTTGGTGGTCAGTCATCAGCGGAATGGGGGGAATAACATGTAGCATAACATGCACGTGCCGTAACTATTCCGCACTGATGAAAGTGCGATCACAATCTCCTAGCGGTGGCCACTGGAAACTATCCTATGAGAGAGGATAGGCTAATATGATCGGGCTAGTCCCTTCCAAGTAAGGTTGGCGTGAGGCTAATCACCTCACCCGTAAAAAAGAATTATTACGGAACGAGCAACATGCCTCGGATACTGGAAAAAACGACGATGACCACGGCAACGAAAAAGGCAAAATGTTTTAAGAATTTTCTCATGGAACGTACGAACTCTGTACAGAACTCGAGCTGCACAACATCTAGCCGATACCCTGTCAACATATAAAGCTGACATTACCGCCATTCAGGAGATGCGATGGACAGGGAATGGTGTTTTGCAAAAACCTGAATATGACGTATATTACAGCTGTCATACAAAACACCATGTGCTCGGGGTAGGTTTTATGGTCAGCAAAAGGATGAAGCCTACAATTATCGGCTTAAAGCAATAAACGAAAGGCTATGTACCCTTCGTGTACGAGGCAAATTTAAGAACATCAGCCTCATAAACGTTCACGCACCTAAAGAAAAGTCCCCGGACGATGAAAAAGAAGAATTTTTCGAAGTAGTTGAACGGGAACTTAATGACGGCCCCAGATATGATGTAAAAATCATACTGGGAGATCTGAACGCCAAAGTAAGCCGGGAGCCCGTATACAGGCAATATGTCGGCATGCACAACTTGCACGAGAATACTAATGACAATGGACAGCGAGTTACAGAGATGGCAGCAAGTAAGAACTTGGTCGTTGCAATTACCAGATTTGCGCGAGTTACGTCCTCAAATATATTCTACTATTAATAATAATTATCAATAAGTCAAATAACATAATAATAATTTCAATTTAACAAATATTAGTAAATTCTAAATTCCAAAAAGTCGAGACAATTTCCGTCAGAAATTGTACACCAAAAAATTCCTTTTAGAATTTCTCATGGAAAAACTGTTTCATATTCTCACGGCAAAATCACAGACCTTATGTCAGCAATTTTGCCAAACACCAGAAAACCTTTGTTAAAGAAAAACTTCGCTTCAGTTTCGGCATTCGTACATTTCGGTCTTAATAATTATTATTGCCTTTTTAAATTAAGTTTGTTTTATTTTCAAGTTTGTTTATTTTTTTTGGTAACCGGACGTGTGAAATTTATAAGTGGCGCAGTCGTTGTAGGATCCGGTAACGAACCTTATTAATATTATTGAAAATTAATATCGACGGTTAATCGGTAATCAATTTCAATCCATCGACGGATTATCGGTGAAGGAAATATTATATAAAGTTACGATTAGTGGAAAGTGCCAAGGAAGCTCAAGACAAAGCAACAAGGAGGGAATATCGAAGTTGCTACGAGGGATTTTCTAGGAGACCGAGGGAATATCGATACTTCATTTTCCACCTAAAGGATCGGCGAGTTTCTACTCCTCATACCGGAATCGATCAATAATGAAGGAAGTGATGTTTGCCATTCTGTAAGTCAAATTTTGGATTTTTACTTTCCTATATTTTCTATCATTTCCTTATCCTTTTAAATACAATAAATTTATGAAGAAATATTTTATATAAAATTTAGTAGAAATTTTTATTTTTTTTGAGTGAATAAAAAGTAAAGAAATTGAAATTGAGTGTTTTAAAGTAAATTAAATTTTTAAATCCAGTAAACTAAAAGAGGAGATTTTTTTTTATTTTAATGAGTAAAAAAAGAAAGTAAGGTAAATCGAGAAACTTGTCTTATAATATAAAAGGTGTTAGATTAAATAGTTTGTTTAGGCGTGGTAGCAAAGAAAAGTTAAGCGAATTAGAAGATATATCAGAAGAAAATTTCGAAGACAATTTAAGTGAAGTGAACGATAATTTTGAATCGATTAAAACAGCTGATTTAGGTGAATTTTTAAATATGCCAAATACTTCATCCGTACCCACTGCCGGTGTTAACCCACAGGCCAAAAATTCAAGTGTCTCAGGTGATACCATTGCGATATCAGCGATTGCTGGTGAAGTGTTTAAAACGTTAAGAATTCCTGATGCTGTTAAAGACCTCCCGAGTTTTGACGGAAACCCCGTCTTTTACATGATTTTATCCATAATGTGGAAGAAATTCTGATGCTGTTAGTAAAGTGAACGGAACAGTATACGGTCGTATTTTGATTCGAGCAATTCTTAATAAAGTTTTAAATATGTATAGCACTCCATTAGAATGGAGATGCATAAAGAAGAAGTTAGTGCTTCACTATTCCGATAAGAGGAATGAAACCTCTCTCATTCGTGATTTACACACTCGAAAACAACAAGACAAAACGGTAGAAAAATTCTACAGTCAAATTAACGAGATTCAAGCTACCATGGTCAATCATTTGCAAATTCATCAAACTCAATCAAGCGTAATTGCTGCAAAAGAAAGCTTATTTAGAGAAATGTGTCTTAACGCCTTTTTAACAGGATTACGAGAACCGTTAGGCTCAACAATACGAGAAATGCGTCCCGACTCTTTAGCAGTTGCATTCTCTTTCTGCATTAAAGAGCAAAATATTTTTTACGTTAAAAGTGATCGTACCCATTCCGGTAACAGTTTCCATGGAAAAGATGAACAAAACAAAATACGTCAAATACCACAATTTTATCAAACAAATTATCAAAATAAACCACCCTTTCGAACACATCAGTCCTTTTCACAACAGAGACCTTTTGTACCACAACAAAGGGCCCCTATACAACAGCATTCGTTTTCCCCAAAACAAAGACCCTTTTCTTAACAAACTAGACAACGACCTTTCTCAAACCAGCAAAGACAATTTTTCCCACAACATAGACCTTTTAATGCAAACGTCTTTGGACAAAATCAACAATATCAACCTCAGTTGCCTAAACCAGAGCCGATGAATACCAGCTCAGGTAATACAAACGTTCGCAATCTCCAACCAAACTTTGTTAACAAAGAATTCTCTGCTGTATCTGAAGAGAATCCACAACCCGAACCAAGCTTTGACGACTATGGGCGCGTTTAGGCCGAAGTTAATTTAACTGAGCTAGACAAGTTAACAACGGCATAAACAGCAATTTTTTTAGCGCTGTTAGCTAACTTATTACTGCTTTTTGCCTTAGCTAAAATATAGCACAGCCAAATTGAATTGACGTTTGCTTGTAAATTTTTGTTGTAAGCAAATAATTTAGAAATATTTCAATACACCATGAAGATATTGTTATTATTATTCATTTTTTAGCTTTTTATTATTTGTAAAATGAGAAATATTATTATTTTTGCTTGTTATTAGCTGTAAAATGGCATGCTAGAAACGGTGCTAAGTTCACAGCGCTTATTTACCAGAGTTAAAATAACTCGGGCCTAAACGCGCCCTGTTATGCTAATGATCATTATCATACAAATCTTGATAGGTTCTAAAACCAACACCCTGATAATTATACTCATTATCCACAGGAAGCAATACCTGATCCGGAAGAAGATCTTAATATAGCCGATGTAAATTTTCCAGAATCCGCCTCCCGAATCCAAGCGTATTCATAGACGTAAACAAACATGGCGATTTACTTCGTTACATAAATATCTCATCGCCTTATGGGCGGCCTCTTAAATTCCTAGTTGATACCGGCTCCTCTTCGTCATTTATTAACCCCGAGTTCGTAGACCCTAACAGCATAGTAACCACAAATCCCAAAATAATCGTAACAATATTTAACAAATATAAATTAGAGCATGAGATAATACTACCCAATTTTATCGAGTTTAACAAACCTGGTGAAGCACGATTCTTAATTTTCAAGTTCCATAACTATTTCGATGGCCTTTTAGGCTTAGAAGCTTTAACACCCCTTGGTGCCAAAGTAGATCTAGAGACCCAAAAACTTATAACCAAAAACTCGGAAATCCAATTGCTTGTCAAGCCAAACCTCATGTCTCCAAAGTATATAATTCCGCCTATGTCGAAAGTAGTAGTAAGACTACCAGTCGATATAAAAGATGGAAATATTTATTGCAAAAGTATTGAAGTATCATCTCAGAAGGACTCTACCTATCAAAAGAATGGTACAGCCTGATGGAGGTAATTAACGAGTCCGAGTCCGAACAAATATTGTTGGTAGAACAACCTTTTAAAGTTATGTCCCTTAATTCAAACGATTATATAGAATTCAATCATCATAGCTTAGGAAGCCAATATGTCCCTGCAGATACTGACACAGACATAAGGAAATTGCTCAGAATTTCACATCTAAACACTGAAAAAAAAAGAAAACTGGTGCAAGTATGCAGAAATTTTGAAGATGTGTTCCTTAAAGAAGGTGACACATTAACATTCACCAATAAAATAAAACACTGCATTAAAACCAGTGACGACGTTCCCATTTATACTAAGTCCAATCGTTACCCTTACGTACACAAGGACGAAGCACGAAGACAAATTGAAGATCTCCGAGCCAGGCGTCATCCGCCATGGTTATTCCCCATGGACAGTGTGCCCAACTCAGGGGGTTTCCCCCTAAATTTAGGGGAAAAAACGTAATTGGGGGATTTTTTGGGGGGTAAAAATGTTTAGGGGGTTTTTTAGGGGGATTTATTTTATATTTTATAATATAATGTAATGATCTTTTTTTTAATTTTATTATAACGCTGAAGTTGTTTAATTTTTGACTTGAAATAATTTCATAACTGCAAGAAAATATCATGAAATATTATTAATGACGCTACAGCCCAAATCAGCCTTGGCCTCCTCTAGGGCATTTTTCCTAGTTTGACGGCAGCATATCACCAGTTCCGGATGTTGAGCATTGCCTCTGCGTCAGTCCTCACAGAGTCTATCCATCTCCTCCTAGGTCTGCCTGACTGGTCTATTTTCCGAATATTCTGCTACCATGAGCCGTTTTGGGATACGGTTGTCTTCCATCCTGATTACGTGCCGGCTAGACTAGTTTGTTAATTTTTATAAACGTTGGGAGTTATGCTTCATCAAAAATGTCATACAACTCGCTGTTGTATTTCCTTCGCCATATTTTTTCATCCTCTCTCGTTGGGGCTATTATGCAACTGAGAACTTTTCCCTCAAACCTATTGGCTTGTTCCTCTATGTTCTAGGTCGTAGCCCAAGGCTCCATACCATAGCACAGTACTGGTGGTACATATTACTGTTTTGTAGAGTGAAAGTTTCGTTTTTCTGTGCACAAATCTTGAGGGCAGTATTTGTTTTTAGGTATAAAAGGCTCTATTAGCCAGTAGTATTCGTCTGTCTAGTTATCTCACCCTTTTCCTCGTTTCCTTTTGTAATTGTAGACCCAAAGGTAGGCTGTGTTATCGACTACTTCGACTACTTCTAGGTTGTGTTCGTCGATAGTTATATTTCTTCCCATTCTAAAGCTTAATTTACATATCCGACATTTTTCTGCCGCGCCGCTCTTTTTTAAGATTTCAGCCAATCAGAAGCAATTTCGGTCACGTCATATTGTTTTTGATTGGTTGAAATCTTAAAAAAGAGCGGCGCGGCAGAAAAACGTCGAATGTGTAAATTAAGCTTTAGTCTTCGAGCTCTGGACTATTGCATCACCTTTGTTTTCCCCTCGTTGATGTTCAGGCCTATATGTCCTTTGCCGTCTCTTTGAATTAGACATAAACTTCTTTTGCTGCCGAAAGGACCTTCCCACGATGCTCACGTCAACCGCATATCCAAGTAATTGTACAGACTGTGTCGCTATCGATGCACTTCTCCGGAGTGACGTTTTCCTTATCACCCATTCTAGGGCCACGCCCTAAAGCATTGGGCCAATCTATCCGCTTGGCTAAGACCTTGTCCGACTTCGAACCCTTCTGCTACTGCATTTTGGATCCTTACTTTCGCCAATGAGGTATTGCTATATGCAATATTATTATATAGATAAAAATGTAAGATCCACTGTGTCAGCAATGCCGAATTTTGCATATTGCATACTTACTATAATTTGATAGAAAGAAAATATTTACAGTTCCCACATTCTTACTATTCTACAAAATGTCATAATATTAAGTTTAGGGGGTTTAGCGCTGATTTTAGGGGGTTTTTGACTCACATTTAGGGGGAAATTTTTTTCGGTGTTGGCCACACTGCCCATGGAGCTCTCCCGTGTGGATAGTTCCGAAAAAGCTCGATTCTAGCGGAAAACAAAAATGGCGAATGGTAATTGATTACCGGAAGCTTAACGAAAAGACCGTTAATGATAAATACCCGTTACCCAATATTACAGAGATATTGGATAAACTGGGTAAATGCTTATACTTTACCACCCTAGATTTCGCTGGCGGGTTTCATCAGATTGAAATGAACCCAGAAGATATCCCAAAGACAGGATTCACAGTCGAAGGAGGGCACTATGAATACGTAAGAATGCCCTTCGGACTCAAAAACACACCCGCCACCTTCCAACGCGTTATGGATAGTGTCAAAAGAACTTATAGGGAAAATATGCTTGGTATATCTTGATGATATAATCATCTTTTCTACGTCATTACAAGAACACCTTGAAAATTGTCAGCAGTCTTCCGTCAGCTAAGAGAAGCCAATTTCAAAGTCCAACTGGACAAGTGTGAGTTTCTCCAAAAAGAAATCGCTTTACTTGGGCATATTGTAATTGCAAATGGAGTAAAGCCTAACCCCCAAAAAATTGAGGTTATAAGAAACTTCCCAATCCCTAAGACCCCAAAGGAGATAGAAATTTCTAGGACTCCTTAGATATTATAGGAAGTTTATCAAAGATTTTGCCCAGCTTACAAAACCACTAACGGAATGTTTAAAAAAGGGTAAGAAAATAGATCTAAACCAACGGTGGGCAACCTGCGGCCCGCCAAAAGTTTTTATCCGGCCCGCGAGATGTTTAGAAAAAATTATAAACACATATTTTTCGAGAGGGTTATACCTACGTTATATAAACCTGTTTGAGTTTAGGGCCGAGTGACGGATAGTGTAATTTGCCCCATTAAAGCATCTTTCATTTAAAATGCAGACTAAAAATTTTGTGTTGGGTAGGGCACGATTATAAAATGAGTTGGTAAGAGGCGCCTCTTATTTCTTTTGAGCCAGCACAATTTCATACTTCAAATTAGGCGAGGGGCCATTGTAATGACAAAAACCTGCAAATTAAAAAAAGAAGCTTATATGCATTAAATTGCCTCAGAGTAAGTAAGAAACCTATGCCTCCACAATGTATATTTATATTTTACAATCTCACCTCACCAAATTTCAAGTTGGAACTTTTGCTCCCGCAAAAGGCGTAAGAAATGCTTCTCCAGTACGTATTTACAATCTTGCCTCGTCTCATTTCAAGTTGGAAATTTCACTGCCTCAAAAGAAGTAAGAAATGCCTCTCCAGTTTGTATTTAAAATCTCACCTCGCCTCAGCTCAAATTGGATATTTTACAAAAAAAATAAGAAATGTCTCTCGTATTTACAACCTAACCTACTGCCCCAAAAAAAGTAAGAAAGAAGAAACCCATGTCTCCTTACTACGTATTTACAATCACACCTCGCTTTATTTATTTCGATGCACACTCATATACCAGTAGGACTTTATTTTTGAACCGGGACATTTAAAAAAATTGAGGCCTCAGTAAAACTTACCATCGTGTAAGGGACAACTGCACTGCCTCGTGTAGGTCCGGCTCAATTCTAAAAAAAATACAGCTCACAAGAGGGTGCCAATTGATTACCACGGCCCGCAGAAAAAACGTAACATTTATTCTGGCCCATGTCATAAAAAGGTTGCCCACCCTTGATCTAAACGATCGTTATAGAAAAGCATTCCAATTATGCAGGGAGCTTCTTATGAACGACCCAATCTTACAATACCCTGACTTTTCCAAGCCGTTTATTTTAACCACCGACGCAAGCAATTTTGCGATCGGCGCCGTTCTATCGTATGTTATGCGAGCAGAACTCTGACTAGTTCAGAAATTAACTATTCTACTATAGAAAAAGAACTGCTTGCCATTGTGTGGTCGACGAAATACTTCCGTCCATATTTATTCGGACGAAAATTTACATAGCCACCGATCACAAGCCCCTTCTATGGCTTATGAACCTCAAGGAGCCCAACTCCAAGTTGGTAAGATGGAGGCTAAAACTTGAGGAATACGATTATGATATCGTATATAAAACAAGGGCACCGCGAATTCCAATGCCGACGCCTTAAGTCGCATTGTATTAGAAAATTGAGGTAAATATGAATGAAGCTGAACCAGGCACAAGTGTTGCTACAATCCATTCCGCTGAGGAAAATCTCAACGATGGCATTCATATATCTGAAAGGCCTCTCAACGAATTCAACATTCAACTGATTTTGGAGAAATCCAACAAGAAACCCCCTATTTCTCTGCAAACACTTTTTAGGAATAAACAGCGTTGTACAGTTCATTTACCTGAATACTCGGAACAAATTACACTGTTGTACAGAATCGATTTTGAAATTTTACCTAAGAAAACCCTTTATAGCATTTGTGAAAGACATCAAGAGGTTTCATAATCCAAAATTTTTAACAATTCTATATAAAAATTAAAAAGTTATTTTTTTTTTATTTATTGAAATGTTACAGTAGTATTTACATTTCATAAAACTACAACTAGTTTACACTAACGAGCAGTTTAAATCTGACATATACATTAAAGACAAAAGGAAAACAATATTATACATTATATACAAAATATACAAAATTATTTAATATTCAAAATTCAAAATTATTTAGATTTTAAATGATTGAGGTGCCACCAATTAAATCATGTGGTTTGGTGCGCTTCAATCTACGTATTAGTCCATTCGTATTGGTGAGTTCCATTGCTTCTTGATTTATGTGTTGCCTCAGTTTTCGATCATGGACTCCTGCGTATTCCACAATCGTTTCTGCTACAGTCCTCAGTTTAAGGTCGCGATGGAGGTCAGTATTTCTTATATACCATGGCGCATTCACTATTCCTTTTATTACTTTGTTTTGGAACCGTTGGATAGTTTCTATATTATTTTCAGCGGCACATCCCCACAACTGAATTCCGTATGTCCACACGGGTCTTAATATTTGCTTGTATATAAGCAGTTTATTGTGTATAGATAGAACTGATTTTCTACCAATAAGCCAATATAGTTTTCTAAGTTTGATGTTTAGTTCTTCTCTTTTCTCTGCACCTAAAAGAAATAAAAGCTGGAGTACCTCAAGGAAGTATATTAGGTCCAATGATATATGTACTTACTTTTCACGAATGACCTTCCAGTCCCCTCAAATAGTATAATAGGCACTTTCGCCGACGATACAGTAATACTTGCAATAGAGAAAAGCTAAGTAGAATCAACCCTTATCCTGCAAAACGCGGTAGATACTGTAGTCAATTGGACTAAAAAGTGGCGTATACATCTTAATAGCACTAAATCAGTACACGTTAACTTCACTAACAAAAAAACTCAGCCGCTTCCTATTACCATCTTTGGAATGCAAATCCCGTACTCCAATAATGCAAAATATTTAGGGATGAATCTAGATGCAAAACTTAGGTGGAAAGAGCATATAAAAAAGAAAAGAGAAGAACTAAAAAGTTATTAACAAAAATTGTTAACATTAAAAATTAGATATTTTTTTTGTATGAGTGTATGCAGAATTTCGATTTATAACTTTTCTTTTCATTTTTTGACAAAGTTTCGTGTGAAAAACTTACATAATTAATTATTATAAAAAATTGTTGACAACGTAAACAGTTTTAATTAATTATTCTCTACACGTATATCAAAAACCAAGTAAATTGGACAATATTTTTTTCGTCTCTTTTCAAACTTTAAACATTAATAACTTTTTAATTTGTTTATGAATTTGCGTAAAACTTTGCGAAATATCATATTTCAATACAATGAACCCATTCTGCTTAGTCTCGACCTTAGGTAAAATTCGCTGTACAACTGTGTTATCATAAGCATTTTCAAAAAATATCTCCCATGTAATAAAGTCACTGCAGTGCTTACCGACGACGATACCTTCAAACTAGTCCAAGATGTATACTCGAAATACTTTTCAAGAAATAAAAGCTTCAAATTACTACGATGTATGGAATTGGTTGAAGATGTCATCGAAGAAGATCGACAAGATCAAATAATCTGTAATTATCATTCTCAAAGCAATCATAGAGGCATTGGTGAAACTCTTCTACATAGACAATATTATTTCCCGTTAATGAAACAGCGGATAACAAAAATAATAAATAATTGTGAGAAGTGCAATAATTGTGAGAAGTGAAATACGAAAGAAACCCACCAAAATCAAATATGAAGTCCCTAAAACACCTATTAAACCTTTAGATTATATATAGTATTAACAAGAGACAAGTTTTAACAATATTAGACAAATTTTCAAAATTCGCTTCTGCATACACAGTCCCCGCTAGAACCCGTGTAACAATGGTACAAGCCCTTCAACCCTATATAAGCCTTCACGGCATTCCTCGTAAAATCGTTTCCGATCAAGGGTCAGAATTTACTTCCAGCCTCTTTGCAGATTTTTGCAAACAGTATAAGATCCAACATCATATAACCTCATTCCAGCAAACAAGCAGTAATGGACCGGTAGAACGTTTTCATTCTACCTTAACTGAAATTTACAGAATAATACACGATAAAAGGAGGGAAAAGGAACACGATGATATTATTAATGAAGCAATAACTACTTACAATAATTCTATCCATTCCGTGACTAAGTTAACTCCCTTTGAATTATTTTCCGGGATAACATATAAATTTAATAAGAATATAGAATATACTAATGAACATGAATATCTTAAAAAATTAAATGAATTTCAAGAGAAATTATTTCCAGAAATAAGGAATCTATTAGAACAGAAAGTTGAAATGAATATAAGAAAACTAAACGTTAAAAGAGAAGAACCAAAAGATTTAGAAATAGCTACTATAGTTCATAGAAAGGAATGTAGACGTAATAAATTAAGGAAAAGATTCAGTGAACATAGAATTAAGAAGAACAAGAAAGTAACAGTAGTAACTATAGATAATAAGAAAGTTCATAAAAGCAGGCTAAAGAAAAGGAAAAAAATTCAGGTTAATGACCATGACCGTGACCGGACAGAAACTAGAGTACGAGATCTGACGGGACACAAAACATTGACGATGAGAATCGGACAAGCTAGAACAATACTTGGACACAACAGCTTATTCCACATTGTACGACTCGGAACTTACGAACTAACCATAAACAAATTATCAGAATCATTATACACCTTAAGTAAAGTAGAAGAAATAAGAGGTTCCACAAACATTACTACCCTTAAGCTATTAGATCTAAAGAACAGACTTCAAACCTTTTAGGCATCAGAACCAAAAGAGGCATAATAAATGGGTTAGGTAGTATTATAAAAAGCATTACCGGGAACATGGACGCAGACGATGCCAGCCGTCTAAACAATGAAATTCAAATCATTGACTCAAACCAGTCGACTCTAAAAAATTAAATGAATAGGCAGGTTCAACCAGCAGATGGCAGATAGATTTAATACCATTCCAAATCACATTAATCACCAGCAAAGCTCGATTCAAGAATATCTTACCCACGTACGCCAAGACGTAGCCAATGCAATTAATAGTAACAGAGATATGACAAGATACACACAATTTTTAAATCAAATTAACTACAACATAGATTTATTAAATAATAATCTAGTAAGCTTATCAGAAACCCTAATGTTAGCTCCACTAAACATAATATCCAAACAAATATTAAACTCAGAAGAACTAACACATATCAACCAATATTTAAAAAATCAGTCAATCAAAATTAATTCAGATGAACATGTCTACGAGCTTCTCGATTTACAAGCGAATTACAATATAATTTTTAATGTACAAATACCAATCATTTCTAAAGAACAATATTCCATGCTACATATTATCCCACTCCCAATAAACCAAACTTTAACTATAGACATAAAACCGTATATCATCCACAATACCCAAAAAATCCAATATTTCGACTTACCCTGCCAGAAAATAGAAAATATCTTCTACTGCAAGGAATCTAGATACCAGGAAACAACCAGCGATTCCACATGCATTGGGAAACTTCTTCTAAATAAACCAGCTCAATGTCATTTAATTGAAAGATCAGTAACATCAGAAATCATCCAACCTGAGCCACTCCTGATGAATACACCAGAGACAGTCATCAAGCCCTCATATGGTTCCAGCTTTAATCTAGAAGGGACACATCTTTTACACATAATTATACTGATACTGATTATACCGACGATATGGGTACGTATTGGAACGAAATTCACATATATCCCACCGTCCTACAACAAGTAAACTATTCATCATTGACAGAAGACCTAAGATTGCGGAAACTAAGAATCAACAGCGTCAACGACAGAAGAGAGATAGAACTGTTAGACGTAAAAACGAGGAAAAGGGACATCATAACAACCTCGACGCTGGGAATTAGCAGCATTATTATCATCATTGCACTACTTTGCCTGTACCGTAAGTCATCCAAAAGGGATCATCCAGTCATCTGTAACTAGTGTTGGGTAGGACACGATTATAAAATGAGTTTGTAAGAGGTGCCTCTTTTTTCTTTTGAGCCAGTACAATGTCATACTTCAAATGAGGCGAGGTTCTATTGTAATGCCAAAATGACAAAAACAAGCAGATTAAAAAAAAGAAAGAAAATAAATACCAATGAAGTGAATTTTTACAAGCTTAATTCTAATATTCATTAAACTGCCTTAGAGTAAGTAAGAAATCTATGCCTCCACAATGTACAGCCACGAACAACTAATTAGAAACAGTTTCATAAAAATTGCATTTATACATTTTTTATTTTTTATGTAGCAATCCTGTTAGGAATTCATTATAATATTGTTATTGATTTCCTTCAATCATTATATATTTAAAAAAAATTAAGAGGAGGTGGTGGGAATTCTTTAATTTGATTCCTACATAAAAACTGTATAAATGCAATTTTTATGAAACTGTTTCTAATTAGTTGTCCGTGGCCATATATTTATATTTTGCAATCCCACCTCGCCTAATTTCAAGTTGGAAATTCTGCTACTGCAAAAAAAGTAAGAAATGTCTCACCAGCACAAAATTTTACTCCCTCAAAAAATGTAAGAATTGTCTCTTCAGGACAAAACCTCACTCCCTCGAAAAATGTAAGAAATGTCTCTTCATGACAAAACCTCACTCCCTCGAAAAATGTAAGAATTGTCTCTTCAGGACAAAACCTCATTCCCTCGAAAAATGTAAGAAATATCTCTTCATGACAAAACCTCACTCCCTCGAAAAATGTAAGAATTGTCTCTTCATGACAAAACCTCACTCCCTCGAAAAATGTAAGAAATGTCTCTCCATCCAATTCGTATTTACAATCTCACCACGGCTCAGCTTAAAGTGGATATTTTACTGCCGCAAAAGAAGTGAGAAATGTCTCTCCAGTTCGTGTTTACAATCTCACCTCGACGCAATTCACATTGGAAATTTTACTGTGGCAAAAGAAGTGAGAAATGTCTCTCCAGTTCGTGTTTACAATCTCACCTCGCCGCAATTCACATTGGAAATTTTACTGTGGCAAAAGAAGGAAGAAATGTCTTTCCACTAAGTAATTTACAATCACACCTCGCCGCAATTCACATTGGAAATTTTACTGTGGCAAAAGAAGGAAGAAATGTCTTTCCACTAAGTAATTTACAATCACACCTCGCTTCATTTATCTTGATACACGCTCATATACCAGTAGGACATTATTTTTGAACCGGGACATTTAAAAAAACTGAGGCCTCAGTACAATTTACATCATGTAAGAGACAAATGTACTGCCTCGTGTAAGTCCGGCTCAACACTATCTGTAGCATTTCTCAAGGTCCACCAGAAGAACCCACAGCAGGAAGACGTAAAATGCAGCTCTTGTGGCCCTTCCTGCATTCAAGGAGGGAGGAGTTAGGTCCTCAAATATATATTCTACTATTAATAATCTTATATATTAATAGGCAAACAAAAAGTTTGTACACGCTAAGGCTTTTTTGTTCGTGGGCCGATTTCGTTTAAATTTTCAGAAAATGTTCTTTTTATGGCATAGCTTTGTAATAAGGAATTTCAACGAAATCGATTCACGAATAAAAAAGTTATAGCGATTTTAATTTTTCGAATTTTAAAAAGCCGTTGGAAAATTTGATTTTTTTGTGAGCATCAACGTAGAGCTGAGTACCCTACGATTGACACAAATGCCGTTTCAGTGAAGTGAATGAGAAACAGAGAAAACAAGCGTTTGTGTGGATTTTTGGCGGCATAACTGACATAAAAAAACTCGGTCACTTTGTGCGTGCATTTTTTTATACTCTTTTGTGTATAGTATTTTTGTAATGTAAGTTTTGTAATATTTTTGTAAGTGCAAAGTGATCGAATACATTTATTATTTGAATTGAATTTAAAGAGGCAAGTTGCGACGTTATTTTTTTCAATATTTTAATTTTGATGCTTTAAGTGATTTTCTTTTAATTTTACTTTGTAGTTTTTTGTTTTTATTGCTTATTAATAATTTGTTTGTATTTTTGAAATGCCAAGTCAACGGCGAAATGCCAAGTCAGGGTGAATTTTATTTAGTAATTTTTTGGTGACCCAATTTCGGTAACGGGCGTCCCTACTAGTAATTATCAATAAGTCAAATAACATAATAATAATTTCAATTTAACAAATATTAGTAAATTCTAAATTCCAAAAAGTCGAGACAATTTCCGTCAGAAATTGTACACCAAAAAATTCCTTTTAGATTTTCTCATGGAAAAACTGTTTCATATTCACACGCAAAATCACAGACCTTATGTCACCAATTTTGCCAAACACCAGAAAACCTTTGTTAAAGAAAAACTTCACTTCAATTTCGGAATTCGTACATTTCGGTCTTAATAAATATTATTGTCTTTTTAAGTTAAAAGTTTGTTTTATTTTCAAGTTTCTTTATTAAAACGTTTTTATTAGCTCGCTTTCTTGTCCGGTACAAATTTTGCAATTGATTTGTTGAATACTTCCGCTTATCCTATCATGCTGAAATTTTGCACACAGCTTTATCTCCGATGACAATGCAACATAGTATACTCAATATACCATTAAATCCATGGCGGCCGCCTCCAGAGGGTAAATTAACATTTTCTTCACAACCCCCTCGACATGGGAATCAAATGAAAGGGTATAATAAGTAGAATACAATAAACTAACTACAACACCTTCGACATGGAAATCAAATGAAAGGGTATAATAAGTAGAATACTATAAGCAATATAGTATACTCAATATACCGTTAGGTCCATGGCAGCCGTCTCAAGAGGCAGATTAAAATTTTCTTCACAACCCCCTCGACATGGGAATCAAATGAAAGGTTATGATAAGTAGTATGCAATAAGCAATATAGAATACTCAATATGCCGTTAGATCCATGGCGGCCGTCTCAAGAGGGCGAAATACCATTTTCTTCACAATACCCTCGACATGGGCATCAAATGAAAGGTTATGATAAGTAGTATGCAATAAGCAATATAGAATACTCAATATGCCGTTAGATCCATGGCGGCCGTCGAGAGGGCGAAATACCATTTTCTTCACAACACCCTCGAAATGGGAATCAAATGAAAGGGTATGATAAGTAGAATACAATAAGCAATATAGAATACTCAATATACCGTTAGATCCATGGCGGCCGTCTCATGAGAGCGGATTAGCATTTTCTTCACAACACCCTCGACACGGGAATCAAATGAAAGGGTATGATAAGTTGAATACAATAGTATACTCAATATACCGTTAGATCCATGGCGGCCTTCTCATGAGGGCGGATTACCATTTTCTCCACAACCCCCGCGACATGGGAATCAAATGAAAGGGTATGATAAGTAGAATACAATAAGAAATTTAGAATACTCAATATACCGTTAGATCCATGGCGGCCGTCTCTAGACGGCGAAATACAATTTTCTTCACAACACCCTCGAAATGGGAATCAAATGAAAGGGTATGATAAGTAGTATGAAATAAGCAATATAGAATACTCAATATACCGTTAGATCCATGGCGACCGTCTCAAGAGGGCGAAATACCATTTTCTTCAAAACACCCTCGACATGGGAATCAAATGAAAGAGTATGATAAGTAGAATATAATAAGCAATATAGAATACTCAATATACCGTTAGATCCATGGCGGTCGTCTCAAGAGGGCGGATTAATATTTTCTTGACAACCTCCTCGACATGGGAATCAAATTAAAGGGTATGATAAGTAGAATACAATAAGCAATATAGAATACTCAATATACCGTTAGATCCATGGCGGCCGTCTCATGAGAGCGGATTACCATTTTCTTCAAAACACCCTCGACATGGGACTCAAATTAAAGGGTATGATAAGTAGAATACAATAAGCAATATAATATACTCAATATACCGTTAGATCCATCGCGGCCGTCTCAAGAGGGCGGATTACCATTTTCTTCAAAACACCCTCGACATGGGAATCAAATTAAAGGGTATGATAAGTAGAATACAATAAGCAATATAGTATACTCAATATACCGTTAGATCCATCGCGGCCGTCTCAAGAGGGCGGATTACCACTTTCTTCACAATACCCTCGACTTGGGTATTAAATGAAAGAGTATGAAAAGTAGAATACAATAAGCAATATAGTATACTCAATGTACAGTTAGATCCATGGCGGTCGTCTCAAGAGGGCGGAATTCCTTTTTCTTCACAACACCCTCAACATGGGTGTCAAATAAAAAGGAATGATAAGTAGAATAAAATAAGCGATATGACGTTATTCAAAGTTCAATATGGAAACCAAGCCAAAATGACAGATTACATATTACTTTACAACCCCCTCAACATGGGTATACGTCGGTTGGGCATTTGCGCTTTTATTCATTTCACAAAACAGCGAAATCAAACGCACGTACACCAAACCAACTCTTCTCAGTATTACCAATAAGCCCTTACAAATGTACTTAAAAATCTACTTCTCAGAGTAAGTACTTGCGATTTTCCCTACTGGGTCGCTTTCCTGGCCGTGTGTGTGTGTATGTTTGTCAAATTTTGAAATCGATTTTAATCTAACGATTTTCTCAAACAGAAAAAAGGTTAATAAAGCGGTTATTGAAGTGTAGTGTAGTGTGTGTTAGAAAAGAGATCAACTGTAAAATATTATATTGGTAAGTGCTTATAATTTCCAGTGTCACATATATAGTATTTTATCACGGTTATATTTTATTAGTAGGTAGAATAGTCCATTAGTGACAATTTCTCTAGAAAAAATTTTGGAATTTCTCTAGAAAATTTTAAGATATGTAGGTGCTTTAGTAGAGAGGAAGAAAGAAGCGAAAAATTGTGATTACATTGGTATGTGCTTGTAGTATATTTGTCAAATTTTGAAATCGATTTTAAACTAACGATTTTATTCAAACAGAAAAAATTTCACACACAAAACTTAAAAAGCAAAAAATAAATACTTGAATAAAAAAAAACTTTTTAATATAAAACGTTTTTAAAACGAACTAAAAAGTATAAAATAAAGTCTCCTAGCCCCATTCAGATTTATAACCCCAGACATATTCCAAACACCATACAGATAGTCCTGAAAATTTGTAATTGTGAATTTGTAATAGCTATGAAAATATTTGTAAGATTTAAAACGAAAAAACGTGGGGCGCATGCATGATTGATGCGAATGATTTCTCAACCCAGCTATAAACAATACTAAAGAGTGTAGAGTAGCTGGGTTGAGAAATCATTCGCATCAATCATGCATGCGCCCCACGTTTTTTCGTTTTAAATCTTACAAATATTTTCATAGCTATTACAAATTCACAATTACAAATTTTCAGGACTATCTGTATGGTGTTTGGAATATGTCTGGGGTTATAAATCTGAATGGGGCTAGGAGACTTTATTTTATACTTTTTAGTTCGTTTTAAAAACGTTTGATATTAAAAAGTTTTTTTTTATTCAAGTATTTTTTTTGGTAACCGGACGTGTAAAATTTATAAGTCGCGTAAAGATATCCATAAAGCCACCTGCATATCTCCTGATGGAGCGACTCACAATCAAATAGACCATGTGTTGATAGCCTGCCGCCACATTTCGGGTTTGATGACGGTACGAACATAGAAATATAAACTAACATGGAACGGCTGTATCGTGTAAAAACCCTGTACGTGAGCGACCACATTCAAGGTAGCTTGTTTAAAAGTACAGCAATAGTGTGGACAAGTGGGACACAAATTGCCGAACTGTCAGGGGTAGCTTCTTGAGTGAATGGTGGAGTTCCAAGTCAATATCCGGGGGGCATACATTTTATGCCAGGAATTTTATTCGCCCCTCTTTTAAAACGTCCCCCTTATTATTTCTTCATATTTTGGCCTGCACTGCCACTACTACCGAGTGAACTCAAACACATCAGGAATTGTGGTAAGCTTAATCTGGCTTACAGCCATTCCGTGTTTAGTTTTTATTTATATGGGTACGAACGTACCGATGTGCCAACTTCGACTCGGATCACTATCTTGTTGGTATGGTGCATCGAGAGCGCATTACAACGCTGAAAAGTTTTGTATCCGCTGATTAGGCTCGAATCAACACAGCTGCACTACGCAATGAATTGGCCAGAAACAGCTACGGTCAGGTGTTGGAACTCGCGCTCAGAATAGCACGTCCTGGGGATAAGATGCCCGGCGTCGACGAGAGCTGGACCGCCTTAAAAATACTGTCATTAGTACTGCTGATTCCATCTTAGGCAGAAGTCGTAGAGATCGGAACTACTGGTTCGATAATGAATAGCTGGCAACTGAACGTAAGAATGCTGCGTACCGAGCAATGCAGCAGTCTCAGAGAACACGAGCACGCGAAGAGAAATATAAAGAGCTCAGAAAAGAAGAAAAGAGAATTCACAGACAAAAAAGGAAGCCTGGGAGAAAAATCTTGTTTGTGAACTATAACAGTACAGAGAGGGACGGCCGCACCAGACGCGGGAGTTCTACCGAAGAGTACGCGGTATGATGCAATTCACATCACGTTGCACATACTGTAAAGACAAAGAAGGGAATCTGATCACCGATAGGCATAAAATGGCTGCAATTTTAATTTTTTTTCGCAAACTGCCAATTTTTGCCGTATAAAGCGAAATTTTTTTTTTAAATTTCAACCACGTATTTATAGCATCAAAGTAGATCTTTTCCCTAATTTTTATCAAAATCCGACTATTTTCCCGTTATTTATTGCATTTTTTGTAAACTAAAACAAAATTTCATACATTTTGGTTTTTTGAGGTTAGGATTCATTTTTAAAGTATTTATACCGAATCAGTTCGATAGTCTTATCATTCACGAGTATTTTCCAATTTTTTTTATTGTTCTACGACCAACAGAACTGGAGAAATTAAAAAAATAGTGCAGCAATGCACTCAAAATGCATCAAAAATTGACATTTATGCAATTTTCTCGTGCAGCACAGGGCCGATTTTGCAGACATTTTTTTTTTCGCTTTATCTTAACATATGTAAAGAAAAAAAAACAAAAAAAATCCAACTTCCCAACTACATCACTATCATATGACAATTTCCCTCTACTAACAGCTAATAGTATTCTACTTGTCATACCTTTTCATTTGATACCCATGCGGGGGTCGTCGCGGAACACAATTGCAAAATTCGGCCGCCATCTTGGGACATCACCAATCGCTTTCTCGTATCCAGAAACCTCGAGGTATAAATTTTCAATTGTTAATATTGAATTTTTTCAATTGTTAATATTCCCTGAACTGGAAGGACCATGACTACGATTAGAATCCAGTAGAAAATCGTTCTCACCTGCAAATTTATAAGGACGTATTATATTATTTTCATGGATATTTTCTAACCTATATTTTCTAAATTTGGGATCTTCCTTATGGCGGAGAGATTTATAGTTTTTTATAAAACCTAAAGGTCTATTCTCAATATAACTTCCACGATTTTTATTTCTTCTCTCTATATCCTGTTTCTTTTTTCTTTCTATTCTTTGTTTAATGATTTCGTGTTCGACTTTACAGTCTTGGACTTCCGTAGGAGTACACTTTATAGTAGAGTGGTAGGTATTATTATAAAAAATAATGACATTAAGAATTTGCGTTTTGATTGGTTGTTTATTTTCTAGATGTAAAACTCTAATTTTTTCTGTGATTGTGTTTATTTAACCTTTCAATATCGGAATTTCCGGTGTGGTTGTTTATGTTGTAATGTGAAAGGAAATATTTTCCTTTTTGCAGAACTCCTCAACATTGTTAGATTTAAATTCATTGTCGAAAACAAATTTTTTCACTTTTCCTCGAATTGAAAGTTTTTCAACAATTGTTCGACTGTTTCTGTCTTCTAAATGGAAACTAGTTGCGAATCTCGAAAATTTATCGTTTGCTGTTGACATACACATCGACATGCACAATTTGAAACTGTGAAACCAATTTTTTTTCTTATGGATTTCGGTCGTATTTTCCTAATTATCACAATTATTTATTATTTTCCAAATATGTGTTTTAAGGTCAGGGTGGTAAATTTTTGCTTTCATTCCTTCATAAGTTGGTATAATTCCCCAATGTCCCACTTCATTTTTGTGAAACAGTGCAAAATATAAATAAAAACTATTTTTAACTGAAAATGAAAAGACCGTATCAAAAAACTTGTTTTTTTTCTTAAAAATATTATCTTAAATGATTTAAGTTTTTTTTCAAAACTTCAGTTAAGTATAATTAAGTTTTTATTCCAATTACGGTAAGAAAAAATAAGTTAACTTAGCTGCTTTTTTTTATTTTATAGTATGTAATTCCTCTTCACTGTCGCTTTCAAAATCGGGATGAATGTTTCTTTTGTCTTGTTTTACATAATCTAACTAAATTCATGGTACTCTGCATCTATATACTAAAGCAGTGAAAGGAGATCATCTTTCTTATTTTTATTAATTGCAATTGGTCCATCATAGCATCTTGGAATTTCTGAAATTTTCTCGCAGTTCATTCCTCTTTTAGTTATTAAAAGCGTTTTAAATTCTTCATCCTCATCAAAAGAATTTTTGTATAGAATTTTACCGTAGTTCTTATTGTAGGGCAACCATTTAACTTGATTCCAACTAAATAGATTGCAATCAATATCCTTTTTACGAAAAGTAAATTTGGTTTTTGCCATTAATCCAAAATTTAGAAACTTTTCTTGGATCATGTCAACCACATGGAATTTTCTTTTTTCACCAACAGACCGAATAAATTGAGACCAATCACGTGGGTGGTGTATTTTCATATTAGTTTTTTTTCTTTTTTTCTCAATTAAGGCGTGATCAATATCACACTCCATGTGCGTATGCACGCCCCGTTTTAAACCAATTATTATGTTGATGTCTTGCACTTCCAATTTTTTGACGAAAAGTTGATATTTGACTCATAAGAAATGTGCCCTTTTTTTCAAATCGTTTCTCGAGCTTCTTCCGAGATTTTAAAATTTAAAAAAAAAAACGTGATTTTTAGGAAAAAAAAATCCATTTTTGACTAATACCTCTTAAACGGTAAGTGTTATCATAAAATAGTATTTGCAGAGTTTGTAGATTGTGCGATTATCTACAAAAAAAGATATTACACGTTTTCCCGTACGAATTGTCATTCATGAGATATCGCCGTTTTAAAGATTTAAAATACTTATTTGCGACTTGTATATAGCTCATCAGACGTTCAATAAATCCTTTGTTGGACTACGTGGCTAATTTTTTCAGGGGTGATTCTTGGATGTATTTGGAGAAAAAAATTGTTCTAGAGACGGGGGCTATCCCCACTATCCACTACAATACAGGGTGTTTACGAAAAAAAAATTTATTTTTTTACAATTAACTTAAACTTCAATTACTCCTGGACTAATTATCGTAAAGCAACAAAATTAAGCTCATATTTTAGGTAAATGTGTATTATTTTATTTGATATAAAGATCAATAAGTTGAGTGATTCCGTTTAGAAGATATGTAGTTTTAAAGTATGAGCGAAATGCTCAAAAACGAAGAATATTGGGATTTTGCTCACATTTTCATTTTAAACAAATCGCATTTATTCCAATTGTCCAATTTAGGTTTCCGAAATTTTATGCCCATTCCTAAAAAAATTTATAATCAAAATTGAGCTGATACTTCATAATGAAAAAATACAGGCTTCCTCACTACAAAATTTAACATATTTTCTTTTAGAGAGTACTCTAGAATTAAACATAAATCTTAATAAACTAACCTCTGAAAATTTGCGAATATTTTGATAACGATATTGGATTAGGAAACTTTCCATAATATAGACTGTGCAGAGTCAAATGTGATTCGAAGTATAACTGTGATGTGTGCTTGCGGGAGTAATGACTCTTATAAGCTGGAAATTATAGTATATGCCCCTTTACTTCGGCAATTTTGTCTTCAGTTATTTTGTGCGAAGGAATAGTTTTTCCTCTATTATCAGAAAATTGCTCTGTTTCATTTGACTTTAGTTTTTTTTGGACAACTGATTTTATGAAATTATCAGTTTCACCAAGTGTATATTGAAAGCACTTTTGGCATACACCAATTTTCGTCCCATTGACGCTAACATGATAACGGTATGAATATTTTCTGCTTTTTGATTTAAAGTTTTCCGCCATAATTCGTTTCGCTGGTTGAATTTCAATCAAACCTCCGATATATAATACGCGTCGTTTGTATTCTCACAGAGACCAATAGACATCGAAAACATTTTTTTGTTGTTCATAATTCAATTTGCCGCTACATTTATTACGACAGGTTTCTAACGCAATACATTTTCGTTCATTGACGACCTTATTTGTTCTTGTTTTATATGCCAGACCGCAGTTTCTCTTATTTTTTATTTCATTTCGAATCTTTGATTTCGAAGATGTTGGAGCATTCATATTATTTTCCTATCCTTCACAGATTTCAAACTCTATTTCCGCTGCCATACGTTCTATTTCCGAGTCAGAATCCATTATACTTGGTAAATTTTTTGGGTCTCCCACGCTGTCATCGCTATCAAACCCTACTTCATAGTTTAAATTATCGTCGGTTTCCATATAGTACAGTCATTTGGTAGTTTTACCTGGAAAGTTTTCCGGGAGTTTTGAAAATTTGTTATTTTATAGATTTCGATGTGCTCTTTCCGAATTTCAACTTTGCCACCTCGTATCTTTGCCGCTCGCGCCGCCATGTTGGAAAAATGGCGCCAAAAAGCAGTTTTTTGACAATATCCCCTTTCCGGCTCACTTTACGATAAAAACACTTATATACAAAATGAAACTAGAGAAAATTTCCTACAATTTATGCAATAACCTTTTTTTTCGTAAAGTCAATAGTTTTGGCGTACGAGCGCCACAAACCCTTATACATCTACGCCAACCCGTCACATTTAATTTTACCTGAAATCTACAGGGTGTACTACGAAAAGTTACAAAGAGGCAGGCTGTGGATAGGTTATGGATAGACGAACAAAAAATCGTAGGGGTGGGAGGAGGAAGTCGTAACGGTTTAGCCGCTAGGGTGTTTTGCAGTTTTTTTTAGAGGTTTACATATCACCCTGTATTTTTGTAACCCTATGACCTATTTTCATGAGTAAAGTATCAGTCTACGTAGAATACTCCCACCTATCTAAAACTGTAAAAGTCAAGGTTCTACTCTATCAACTTCTAGAGTAATGAGTCATCAAAGTCAAAATTTCGGTTTTTTTAACCAAAATTTCAACTAAAACCACTCTTTTCTCCAAAACATACGTATAGGTACCTGGAAAGTTTTCCGGGAGTTTTGAAAATTTGTAATTTTATAGATTTCGAGGTGCTCTTTCCGAATTTCAACTTTGCCACCTCGTATCTTTGCCGCTCGCGCCGCCCTGTTGGAAAAATGACGCCTAAAAGCAGTTTTTTGACAATTTCTCCTTTCCGACTCACAGAAAATTTCCTACAATTTATGTCGCCGCAAAGTGTAGTTCAACACGCCTTATGGTCAAAAAACTCATTTCCACACCACCTTGAGGTAGAGTAAGCAGCGCGTTTTTTTATCGTGGTATCCCCAGTAGGCCTAATCCACATGCAATTCGTTGTTCCAAAATTGTGCCAGTTTATCTTTTCATCTCCGATAACTCCAGTAATGTTAAAAGTAAGAAAAGTATGTCTTTAAACAACTATAGATATGCATGCTTCACAGCATCAGCATATAAAAGTAAATTTAATATTGCGTCACTACCACCAACAGAAGCCGCAGCACGACAACATTCGTTCCGAACCTATCACCAGGTTCAGCAGTGGTATGGGAATGCACAAAATGCAGAGCAATGGGGATGGAAAAGAAATAAGAACGGGCTAATTCCTGTCACCACACTCGAGCTCCCAGCTCCGGAACGCTTGTTAAAACTTATTTCTTGCAAATGCAAGAAGAGATGTCAGAAAGCCTGTGGATGCAGAAAGGCTGGGTTAAAGTGCTCCGTTATATGCACGAATCGTAGTGGTACGTGTGATAACTCGCAAGTTCCATTACAAGATAGCGATGAAGAGGAAGAAACGGAGACTATTTTCGGGCAAACTTTCGATAAAATTGGTAATCCGATCGCGGATGATGTGGAAAAAATTTCGGTTTCGATAGGTACTAAACACAATGAACTCGCAACACCTGGTCCATCAAAAACAGCGAAGCGAAGGAGAATGCGCTAAATTTTGGAACAACGAATTGCATGTGGATTAGGCCTACTGGGGATACCACGATCCTGGGGATCCACGATCCAAAACCTATCCACAGCCGGCCGCTTTGAAAACTTAACGGTATACACCCTTTATAGATGGAAGCATATGCAGAACTTTTGTTATAACTTCCCCGTTTGCATTGCTCCAAAATCTACCAAACCAACCCTAATTCAATAAATGACAACATCAAATTATTCGCAAGAAAATTCTCTACAAAAAAGCTCTAAGGCATTTTTTATGTAAAATCAATAATAAAAAAGTTATAGCGCTTTAAAGCTCATCACCCCTAAAATTTTCGTCATTTTTCGTCCATATCTTTTTTATTATTAATATTACGGCAAAACATTATTCACGAAAGTTGTAGATAATTTGATTATCTAAAAAAAATATTTTTACAAAAACTCACGGATTTTTACAAAAACTCACATTTCACCACTCAAAACAAGATGGCGGCCGAACGTCACTCCTCGGATCTCGAAAACTCGGTTTTATACTCCCAACCAACCCCTTTACACATTCCAAAAAAAAATTGCTGTTTTCAGAAAATGTTCAGCGAATGTACCATTTGACTGGACTAAATATGTTATAAATATTGGGAATTGGGAATTTATCGCTGATCGTCATTTCATTCAATTTGCGGTAGTCGATTACTATCCGACATTTACTTATTTCAGAATTATCCGTTTTCTTTGGAACTAACCAAAGAGGGGAATTGCTTTTTCTAATAGGTTTGTTCCCGTACTTTCTGCATTCTGCCACTTACTGCAAGTTGCTTATTGAGAGGTGGGGATGAAGTACAGAAAGTACAGGAACATGTTTCTGCAGGTTTCTGCAGTTTTAACACGGGAATGGCAGTTCTGACATTGCCATATTTTAAATATCTAAGCTGCAGCAGGTTACACCAGCTCGTAGCTACTGCAGGTTTCTGCTTCTTACTGCAGGGTGGGGAAATGAGTATGGCGGCTGCAGTAAAAGTACGGGAACAGAATTCTGTTAAGTAATTCGAAGCAACTGACAGATTCTGTACTTTATGCAGGTACGGGAACAGACCTAATAATTCCCTGTGTAAGCATCTCGGATATTTGCTTTTCAATTTCTTTCTCAAGAATCTGAGGATACCTTTGAATAAATAGGATTATCGGTCGTTGTGATAATTGAGGAGCGCCAGAACAAAAACCGATAAATCCCATTTTGACATTATTTTTGTTTATGATGGCAATTGGTTGGTTTCGTACATATTTATAACCATCGTTCATCGAACCTGTTCAGAAACGGCTAAATCTGCTTCAAAAACCTTCCCAAAATCACAGACCTGAACATAAACCGATAAATCCATTGAGGGTGTCAACATTAGTATTCCTTCAGCAGCAGCAGAACCGGTTTTACAACTTAATCTAGGTCTATACTGGTATTCTTTCATCGCGAGTAACGTTGTTGTCTTTACGCGGAGATATCTACGCGCGTTTCTATAATTATATTTGCTATCCACGAGTAATAAGAGTAAGCAGAAGCACATTGTGTATGGGTTAAGTTTTTACGCCGAATTTTTCTGGTGAACATGTTACTACACTAACCTCTTATGTTCTTTCTATACCTCTCTCATAAAAAACCGTTTCTGCTGCTGCTGAAGGAATACTAGTGTAGATTGGGCAAAGGGTATCCAATTATATCCAATGATATATCAAATTAGTCTGATTAAAAACCGATAAATCCATTTTGTTTTTTATAATACCTCAACAGGTGCAGCACAGAGGAATGTGGCATTTAGGTTTCCACACTGTGTTATCAACACCAATAAATTGGTAAACTTCGTTCACCTCTAAATTATAAAGCCATAGACTTGCACAGATTTTTTCAATTTCCCAAAAAAAACTTAAATGTGATATATCGGTTTTTGTTCCGACGCTCCTCAATTTCATTCCGAATTTCATGAGTGAAAGAAAAGTTATCACCTTCCTTGAAAAAAAGTTCTTCAAAATTCTTTAATAAATTAGTGATTGAGGTGTATTCTTCTTTATTCAAGTGACTTAATTTTAATTTATTATAAAAGGTTGTGTCATAACCTTCTGGGATGATTATTTCATTTATTTGGTATAGATGACTATCGTCAAAAGGTATTCTGTTTTTCTTTAGTTCTAATTGTCCATGTTGTAGGTTTACATGCCCTTTCATTGCATATATTAGATTGTGCCCAATAATTGCATCATTTTTTTAAGGGATGTACTGTCCACGATATTGTGCCTTTAATCGAGAATTCTTTCGGGATTGGGGTAACTATTTCATGATCAATTTTATTGGTGCTATCGATAGTGGTGTTATTATGTAATTTTTTCGAAACGTTGAGGCTTTATTATACAGGTTTCTGAGCCTGTATCGAGAAGACATCTGATTTTTTCGTTACCTACAGTAAGTGTTACTATGGGCAGTGCGGGTTTGGAGGCCCTACAGGAAAATTTTGTTCAATATTGCCAATTTCCATTGGTTCCGTATTGTTGTTGTCGGGAAGATTATTGTGATTAAAATTACTATTAACGTAATTCCTACTCCTATTAGAAAAATTAGGTTTACCAGAGTTGCTATTTATAATCCTACGAGTTGAATTACTATTTCCTTGGTAATTTGATGTATTACTGTTATATTGCCTATTAAAATTGTTATGGTCATTATTAGTATTTCGAGAATTTGTGCTATTTATGCTTTGTCTGCAATTATTATTATTAAAATTGTCATTAAAAGATCTAGAGTTACTTTGTTGTCCGTATGGGTTATTACATTTATCAGAACTACTTATCTGATATTTATTTTGTCTGTTATAATCCCTACTACTTCTAAAATTGTTTTTCATTTTTTTATGATCGAAAGCAATAGCTCTTTCATCATCAAGTAGTTTTAATTCGGAGAATCTATTGTATATTTCAATTAAAGTCGAATTCTTGTCAATAGTACCACGAACTAAACTATCTATTTTTTCCATAAGGATTCCTACTAGATGCCTATCATTGTTAGAGGGAGAATAAATTACAGGGCTATCTCTTTCACTTTCAAAATTGTATAACTCATTTAACTTGTAATTTACTGTTCTAAGTATTTTAAATAATTCTCTTAAAGTTCCTACCTTAACGTTATGGCATTCATTTTGTTGAGCCCTCGCTGGCCTTCAATTTACATTGTATAAAGGGTTTTTTTAAAGGGTTTTACAACATTCCTCCCCTCCCCTCTAAAATTTAAAAATCTAGAAGATATCGCTTAACATTTTTAAGCGTAAAATTGTATATAAAAATTCTAACAATATGATAAATCTTATATGGTTTTATGGCTATATAAAGTAATACAACTAATGGAAATCTAGTCGTTTAATTTGGAAATCTTAAGGAGATCGCTTAACATTATTAAACGTAAAATTGTATATAAGAATTCTATGATAAATGTTATATATGACTATTATAACAATATTCTAGTATAAAATAATACAGTTAATGAAAATTTTGATAGGACTTATAGTACAGTCAAATCTATATATATAAAAATGAATGTGTGTATGTATGTATGTCCATATGTATGGATGTATGTATGTTCGCTATAGCCTCCTACACCGTGCAACCGATCTTAATGAAAATTTAACCATGTGCTATTTACATTAACACGTTCAGTGCCAGCGCGGCTAATCAAGAAAACGCCTGTGGCCAGCTTGAAAAAGCTCATTTCTAGCCCCGGACGCGGACCCGCGTCGTTGGCCATACGCCTCATTTTTCACTGATTATACTTGTTAATTTTATTTTTCATTAATGTTTAGCAAATACAACTTCATTTTTTTTAAATGTTTATTATATATTTGTTACGAAAAAAGGTAGTTTTAAAATAGTTACATTTTTTATAACAGTCAACTTTTTGATTGAAAGGTTATTTATTGCAAACTTTTAATTAAAAAAAGAACATAAAATAATAAAGAAAGTATAAAAAGCTTTTTTGTTTAGAGTTCCTGTAATGTACAGTAATGTGCCTTACAGAAGCATTCGGGGCAGTACCCAGGTTGATTTGCGCACATTTTACATTCAAAAATTGTATCACTTCTTTTTTTGTTTTTTGTACAGACATATTTCTCCTTTACTATTTTTTTTCAATATTTTGCTTATTTCATGTGATGGGGCTTCTCTTTTTCTTTTTTTTTCTGTACTTTGTGGTGTAAACATTGGGCGCATCCAGCGCACTCAGCAGCTGAGCAGCGGCTAAGTGCTGAGCTCATTGGATGGCTAGCTGAACTAAGCAGCTTAGCTCAGCGGCTGGCAAATTTCTCAGCGTAAAAATTTTATGCTAAGTAACTCAGCGGTAGTGAATTGACGTTATATAAATTGAAAAAAAAATTTAACTGTCAAAATAAATTCTAACTCAGCTATCCCATCCAACCGACACCCACAGCTGAGTTACTTTTTACGCTGTGCTGTTCAGCTAAGCGGCTTTTTCGCTGAGTGCGCTGGATGCACCCATTGGTTTTGTGGGCTGACCAATAAGAGCATAAATTACTTTTAGTCGGTAGTCATAGAGACTAAGTCTATTTGGACTATACTTATTGTATAAAAGGAAAGAATTCATAAGCATTTGTAAAATAAGGTGGATCCCGACTTTTTTATACCATCGCATGGTTTTTTTTCACAACTGTAATAAGCCTGCAGTTGATCTTGTAAATCAATGCCGCTCATAAATTTGTTATAAAGAGCGACTGCATTCGGCTTTTCAACCGTCGCACAGTGGGGCAAATAGCACATTTTTTGGACAAACGATAATTCCCAAGCCTGGAGTTAATGAAACTTAAAATTTTTTTTTAAACTATTCGTTATAAAATTGCCTTTAATTCTAGCGAGCCCGAATTTTGAAATTTCAAAATTAAAGATGGCTAATCCAATATGGCGGACATAAATTTTGTAAGTAAATTAAAGTTCTACACTATTATAGTAATTATCCATGAACAAACTGTGACCGTTGTTCAGGTAATTTTCCATGAGGTTCATAACAACTTTTTCTCCGTGCCCAGCTCCTCCAAGAGTCTCGGATTTGCCAGAATATATTATATTTTTCAAAATTAAATCATTAGGTTCAGTCAATAAATAGAATTTGACTCCATACTTGTGACGTTTGTGTTTTATATACACTCTAAAGAATAAACGTCCACGCCAGAGCATCACACTTTCGTCGATGCATACATTTCTACCTGGGTAGTACAACGTTTTTGTCCGTTCGTTGAAATAATCAATTATAGGCCTTACTTTATGTAACCTATCCGTAGGAGTGGGATCATTAGGCCCTGGGTTTCTTGAAAAATGAAGACATCTAAGAATTAGGGAAACCTAGCCCATGTAACACCCAAAACCTAGGTTGAATAGCGGTGCTCTTTTCCAATAATCAGTCATTCTTGCGGCTTTTATAGTTCCAGTTTGAAACAACAATCCAAAAAATACCCTTAGTTCTTGAACTTCTATATCTTTCCAGGCAGTTATACGGGAATGTTCACGCACACCCCCTTTTAAAAAAATGTTTGCCGCATAGGCATTTGTTTCTTTCACTATCAGGTCCTGAATACTTTCAAAATACAAATTGAAATAATCAATAGGCTCCTGGCCTGCTAGCAGTTCGCTTCCAAAAAATTGAGCAAACAAAGCCAAACTTACCAACGCAACACTTGTTTTTAAATACGTATTGAAGAAGAAATGACGTTCGAATTTATTATATATTTAAAAATTAATAGTTAATTTACATTTATTTAATATTTTTATAATGATTTAAATTCAAAAAAACCCTCAAATTACCAGTAAAACAACTAGACGTTCGTAGCCGAAGCAACAAGTAAAATAAGCTCCAAATAACCTATAAAAGCTTTCAATCCTGAAACCGAAAGCGCCAACTAAATCACTAGACTATCCTGGAATGCCAACCACAACCCTGATCATATAAGCCAATTGCCGGGTTTACAAATCCACGAACAAAATCCACAGGATCCAGACGCGGGGCCGCGTCGACGGCCACAGCGGTTAGTTGCATTGGACGCGGAGCCGCGTCGCTGGCACTGAACGTGTTAAAACTTAGAACATAGGCTATTTTATTACTTTCTAAAGCCACTCCTAGATGGCGCTGTCATGGAGAGCATCGTTGAAAATAATCGCAGCTTTGAATTTTTGCATGAAGGTCCGTGGGGGTCTCTTATGATGCACCTCGAAGCCCGATTTTCGAAATTCAAAATGGCCGCCGAAATATGACCGAAATTCAAAATTGCTGCAGAAATATGGATGAATTTGCCAATTTTATTCCGATTCCAATGAAAGTGGGTATCTAGGGGTTTTTAATGTCGCAAACAACGAATTTGTGGTCAAAACTTATAAATTCAAAATGGCTGCACCAATATGGCCGACGAGTTTGCGAATTGAGTGTTTTTAAGGTAGAAAATAACGAATTTATGATCAAAACTTATTCAAAATTGTGGGGCCAATATGGCGAAGGAATTTTGCCAAATAAGTGTCATTTCCCGGTTAGCTGTATGTATGTAGGTTGTTCAAGAGTTGAAAAATCGGAAAATCTTGACATCCTAGCTACGAATGGAAAAACATTGAATATAGTGTATCCTGAAGCTCTCTAAGCAATCGGTTCAGAATTGATCAACAAGGTTTTTTTGGAAAGATGGTAAGAAGAAACGGAAATATGGGATGATTTATGTATAATGGATAAGAAGGAAAGAAACCCGTCACCTCTGAATTTTTAGGTATAAGTCTAGGATTCTACAATACGGGAAGAGGCTGGTATCTGGGAACGTTCATGGTTTAACAGAATACACAGGCAATTTTGGGCAAAATGTATTTTGAATCTAATGACTCCAACTTTTATAGGAATAGTTGGTTTTTCGTTAATGGTTAAGAAGAGTTGAATTTTGAAGGTTTGGATTGATTTTAAATGTTTAAGCGTTGGGTGCAGCGAGGCGCACCGGGTCCCAGCTATCCAAAATACAGAAAATAAGCGGTTCATTGAGACACTTCATCTCTGTATGAAAATTCATATCTCGAAAAATGCCATGTCAATGGATGGTTTTTATTGTCTCGATCAAAATGTCAGATCCCTAATAGTTTCACATTTTGTTATTTGGAATCAAAAAATACCAAAACATTGCCTTTTTCAAACTCTCCTACTATATTTAAAATTCATATCACCTGATAACTACTATTGGCTTATGGGTGCAGCATAGGCGCACCGCGTCCCAGCTAGTTATACATAAAAGGGAGTGAACGCTGCATCAAATCAGGTATTTTTGCTTTTTTAATATGTTGTTTATAATGGAAAGGCAATGTTAAATCCAAGTTTTCGGCCTCGGCAGATGACCGGGTCATTGTCAAAAATGAAGAAAATCTCGAAATTTTAGGCCTTTTTTCAGTTTTTGTCGATTTTGACCTGAAAGGACTGGTTTTTCATCAAAGATTATTATATTCATTTTTGAAGTTGGTTAAATTTGCAACAATTTGAGGCCAGAACGATTTTTGAGAAAAATGTTTCCCTTGGGGGTTTTAGTTTTAATGATGTAGTATGAATTATATATTATATATTAAATATTATATATTAAATATTATATATTAAATATTATATATTGAATATTATATATTAAATATTATATATTAAATGTTATATATTGAATATTATATATTTAATATTATATATTAAGTATCGTGTATTATGGACTATGTAGTGTACTACGTACTATGAGCTATGTACTAATTATTATGTATTAATTATTATGTTCTATGTGCTATGTATTATGAATTATGTAGTATGTACTATGTACTATGCACTATGTACTATGCACTATGTACTATGCACTATGTATTATGTACTATGTACTACACACTATTTACTATGTAATGTATATTATGCACTATTTACTATGTACTATATACTATATACTATGTACTATGTATTATGTTCTATGTACTATGTACAATGCATTATGTATTATATACTATGTACTATTTACTATGCACTATGTACTGTATATTATGCACTATTTACTATGTACTATATACTATGTATTATGTTCTATGTACTATGTACTATGTTCTATGTACTATGTACAATGCATTATGTATTATATACTATGTAATATTTACTATGAACTATGTACTGTATATTATGCTTATTTACTATGTACTATATACTATGTATTATGTACTATGTACTATGTACTATGTTATATGTACTATGTACAATGCATTATGTATTATATACTATGTACTATTTACTATGCACTATGTACTGTATATTATGCTTATTGAAGTGAAAACTTCTATAGGCACGTTGGGCACTTTTTGGCCTGGGGAAAAAACTAAAAACTCGCGTCACGCGCACTTTTTGTGTGCCATCACGCGCACGTACCATCACGAGAGAAAAAGTTTTCTTTGGGGGTTTTAGTTTTAATTATGTAGTATGAATTATATATTATATATTAAATATTATATATTAAATATTATATATTAAATATTATATATTGAATATTATATATTTAATATTATATATTAAGTATTGTGTATTATGGACTATGTAGTGTACTACGTACTATGAGCTATGTACTAATTATTATGTATTAATTATTATGTTCTATGTGCTATGTATTATGAATTATGTAGTATGTACTATGTACTATGCACTATGTACTATGCACTATGTACTATGCACTATGTATTATGTACTATGTACTACACACTATTTACTATGTACTGTATATTATGCACTATTTACTATGTACTATATACTATGTACTATGTACTATTTACAATGCATTATGTATTATATACTATGTACTATTTAGTATGCACTATGTACTGTATATTATGCACTATTTACTATGTACTATATACTATGTATTATGTCCTCTGTACTATGTACAATGCATTATGTATTATATGTACTATTTACTATGCACTATGTACTGTATATTATGCACTATTTACTATGTACTATATACTATGTATTATGTACTATGTACTATGTACTATGTTCTATGTACTATGTACAATGCATTATGTATTATATACTATGTACTATTTACTATGCACTATGTACTGTATACTATGCTTATTTACTATGTACTATATACTATGTATTATGTACTATGTATTATGTCCTATGTACTATGTACAATGCATTATGTATTATATACTATGTACTATTTACTATGCACTATGTACTGTATATTATGCACTATTTATTATGTACTATATACTATGTATTATGTACTATGTACTATGTTCTATGTACTATGTACTATGTACAATGCATTATGTATTATATACTATGTACTATTTACTATGCACTATGTACTGTATATTATGCTTATTTACTATGTACTATATACTATGTATTATGTACTATGTACTATGTACTATGTACTATGTAATATGTACTATGTACTATGTACTATGTACTATGTACTATGTACTATGTACTATGAACTATGTACTATGTACTATGTTCTATGTACTATGTACAATGCAATATGTATTATATACTCTGTACTATTTACTATGTACTATGTACTGAATATTATGCTTATATACTATATACTATGTTCTATGTACTATGTACAATTCATTATGTATTATATACTATGTACTATTTACTATGCAATATGTACTGTATATTATGCTTATTTACTATGTACTATATACTATGTATTGTGTACTATGTACTATGTACTATGTACTATGTTCTATGTACTATGTATAATGCATTATGTATTATATACTATGTACCATTTACTATGTACTATTTACAATGTATGCACTGTATACTATCCACTATGTACTATGGCCATAGAAATCCACACATTTGAAAATTAGTATGTGGGTATAAAGTTTAATCGTGCATTTCCGAAGCTTGGTTTAGCCTTCCACGCGACTCATCGGATACCAAAAATGTATGTACATCGTTCATTATATTTATAGGAAGTGAGTAACTACTTTTGACTGCATTAAATTAGTTATCCTAAATTGATGTTAAAATGTCTGTATCCATCAATCTTTCTCATTGTAATATTAAGATTGATTTGAAAATGTAGACTGGCCGGCCATAGAAGTTTTCACTTCCAACGTGTGGTCCTACGCACACTCATATTTTTTTGTAAAAAAAAATTTTAATTCAATATTGTTATGGAGATAATAAAAAAATTAAAGATTAAGTTAAAAATGTCGTTAAAACTTTTTAAATAACATTAATAATTCATATATTGACTACTTCAAATTTTGCTGATTTATTTTGAGGCACCCTGTAAACAAATTGAACTTTTTTTTATCAATTAAAAGGTAATAATGTCAATATTTAATTCCCAAAGTTTCATTATGATATCTTTAACACAACAAAAGTTACAGATTTTTGATAGCCAACAAATCGTTTTGGCCCACTGTGCGGTGTCGACTATAATAGATACTTTCGTATCAAAGGAGTGGGAGATCTTTGCTTGATTTGAAACAAGGGCATTGATAGTCTTTTCGATGTGCTCTGAATCCTCACTGTCCATTACCCCGAAGAGATACTTTTGGGCCTTTCCTACGACTTCTAATAATCCTCGCTTCTGTCGATTCGCTTTGTGGGATAGGCAATCAAAATATTTGTTTACCTTGGAGCAGAAGCTGGTGACATATACAAGCGTACATGCATTGCATTCAGCGGCTCCCTGATATGCGGAGATTTTCCACTGACACATAATTGCATGGTTGCGTTCCGTCCCGGCTCTCCCGGATAGACCAAAAATCTGAATAACGAGTCGCATGTGTTTGTTGTGTATGCTTGTGTGTCCTATGTCGAATGCGGCAATGCAGAAAAAGTTGAAAGTAGCCCGACATTTGCGTGGCATGCGGAACATTCACGGAATATTTCGTCAGGTCGCATTTGAATACACACACTTATATATTATCTGTCAACGAATGCAACGCATGTACGCTTGGATATGTCACCAGCTAGAGTCCCTCAAGACGTTTGCAGTGGTTTTCGAGTAGGTTTGTATCCATGTTGATTGTAGAAATGTTCAGGTAGAGAAAGAATTTCCAGTCAGCGGTTGATTGATGCACTTTTCCAAAATTTTCGAAATACACCCCCGTATTCGATGTTAGCGGCGTCACGGAGTGCCGTTGGGCGGTACCTTAATAATGAGTACCGTAAGAGGCCTGGAACGCAAAGTAAGATTATTACTTAGCGAAGGGCTTTGAGAAGATTATTACAGTGGTCGACATTCATATGCGTGCATCTTAAAATTTATAATAAATTGTGCTCCCCACCGTAGAATTTTTCTAAGAATTTCCTTTTCTCCTTATTTTTGGAATTACTATTTATGAGGAATAACCGACAGTGAAAATTATGAAACTAACCGTACTATTTTGAAAGAAAAAGCGAAAATTGTGACCTCAGTTTGAGCTGGGACATTCGTACGAGCGCATCGAGGATTAATTGAGGCAAAATTCAAAGATTTTCTGGAAAATCTATTTTAAATAACATTAAAGAATTTTCGGTAAATGTGTGTGTACAATATATTTTGCAATAGTATGTGAGTGCTGTTTTTGCAGCAATGCCTTCTGGGAAGCGCTTAAATGAAGCGGAGCAGCTTGCTATCAAGTTGTTAAAAGAAGAAGACTACTCCAATAGGAAAATTGCAAGTAAAATTGGTCGGTCTGAATGTGCAATCAGGAATTTCTTGAAAAAAGGCAATAACTATGGCATTAAGGGTCCAACAAAGGGCAATACAAAATTATCCTAGCGTGAAAAAGGCAAAATTCGCCACGAGGCAAGGACAAATCGGCTATCTTCAAGGCAAATTAAGGACAAACTAGAGCTTGATGTAACACCTCGTCACATTGCACGTGTTTTAAGCACTTCAACAAACATAAAATGGAAGAAACTTAAAGGAAAGCCACGGTTAACTTCCGTTCATCGAGAGAAAAGACTGCAATACGCCAAAAAGTACATGTCTTGGACATCCGAATGGGAAAAAGTAATTTTTTTCTGATGAAAAGAAGTTTAATTTGAATGGCCCAGATTGTTACAGTTGCTACTGGCATAATTTGAATAAACACGACGTTGTCAGATCGAAGCGTAATTTCGGTGGTGGTAGCGTTATGGTTTGGGGTGCATTCACCTGTAAAGAAAAGCTTCCAATCTGCTTCATAACTAGTCGGATGAACTCCCTTATGTACACAGATCTCTTGGAAGATGTTTTGATCAGTCATCTAGATAGTTGCGACGAGGAAGATGTAGTTTTCCAGCAGGATAATGCATCCATCCATGCTTCGAGACAAACCAAAGGTTGGCTTTCGGAAAAAAAATATTCCCACACGCGGGCCAGTCAGCGTGTAGTCCTGACTGTAATCCCATTGAGAACCGTTGGGGTATTCTCGCTGGCAAGGTGTATGCAAATGGACGTCAGTACAATAGCGTAAATGCCTTAAAAGCAGCCATTCGCACATGCTGGTCTGAAATTAGCTCGGATTGTCTAAAAAATCTAATTAATTCAATGCCCAGCAGAATTTTTAGTGTTATTCATAGTAAAGGAGGCCACACTAAGTATTAAATAACAAAAACTGCCAAAAATATGAACTAATTCATTTGTTTTATTTAAAAATAACAAGTGCGTTCATATGAATGTCTAACCATTAATTAGAATTTTTTTTTTTAAATACACCAACAAAATTTTTTTGCCAAAAATGAATTAAAATCCTTTCTTACCAAAGAAACATAATATATTTCTTATAAAAATATTAATTTTGTTTTTTTTTCAAGAAAATTCTCAAAAAAATGTAGTGCGATCATACGAATGTCTGTATGAACGACTTTAAATTTTTTCCTATCTTTATTGTGGAGGTTTCAGCAGAGTTAGCTTTAACAATTTCGTAGGGGCCTTCGAAAAGTGGAGTCAATTTTTTGTTTGATTTGACCTTTGATTCCATAAGGACAAATTCACCAGTAACAAAGTTGGTGGGTTTGGTGCCATGGTCGTATGATTCTTTCGCCTTTTGCTTAGCCTTCAATAGGTTTTCGCAGATGGCCGGGAATCCATTTTGCAATCTGGCTTTCAGCTCGCTAACATAGTCGTCGTAGTTATATATAGGTTCGCATGATCTAGTTATAGAAGAGGCCAGTTCGGGTTTGTATACGAAAAGAGCTTCGTAAGGCGAATAGTTTGTTGACGTGTGAGGAGTGGTATTATAACAAAAGACCGCATAGTCAATCCATAAATCCCAATTAGTGGGGTCTTTGCTGGCATAACAACTAAGGTAGTCGCCCAGTGTCCGGTGACTACGCTCTAGCGAATCGTTAGGTTGCGGATGGTACGGGGTGGTTTGTAGCTTGTGGATCTTGAGAAGTCGGCAAGTGCGCTTAAATACGTCGCTGAGAAAGTTACTGCCTCGATCCGTGAGAAGGGATTTTGGTATTCCGAAGATGCACACGTGTGGGCTTCTTGGTTCGGAATTGGAATGGCCATGACAAATTTTGTCAGGTCATCCTGGAAACTGAGTATTTATTTGTTTCGATTTTCGGACTCGGGAAGAGGTACTATGTCTAGAGCCACTTTCTCAAGCGGGGTCCTGGATGTAGTAGTAATTTTCATGGGGATTTTAGTTTTAAGGCCGATTTTGTTTTTCTTGCAAATTTCGCAGGACTCAATGTACTCTTTAACGTCTTTGGATATGGTTTTCCAGGTGAATTTTTCGTTTATCCGCTTTAGGGTATGGTTTATTCCTTGGTGCCCTCTGATAACGTTATCGTGGTACTTTGTAAGAACGCGTGAGATTTCTGAAGGATCTGTTAATTCTATAATGGATGGTGTAGCATTGTCTATTTGTAATGATGATGGATTTGGCAAGACAGAAGTGGGAGCTAAGCCTTGGTGTTGGGATCGTGTGACCACGAAAGTGTCAGCCGCAGGCAGTCGTGATAGAGCATCGGCGTTAGCGGTGAGCTTTCCTTTTCGGTGTACGACGTCAAAATCATATTCTTCTAGTTTGATTCTCCACCTCATTATCCTAGAGCTAGGATTCTTGAGATTAAAGATCCAAACCAGGGGTTTATGATCGGTAACGACGGTGATTTTTCTCCCGTACACATAGCGGCGGAAACGAATGACAGCCCAACGACCGCTGGCGCTTCTTTCTCGATTGTCGAATAGTTTTTCTCTGCCTTGTTGAGAGTGCGACTAGCGTAAGCTATTGGGAGATCGACGTTTCCGTCGTCGGGACGCTGAGAGAGAACTGCTGCAATGGCCCTGTTGCTGGCATCTGTGGTTACAAAGAACCTTTTGGAGAAATCCGGGTACTGGAGGATTGAAGACTTGGAAAATTGATAAACTGGAACGCGTTAAAAACTGATGAAGGAACTGGCACACTGATGAACTGCTACGCAAAAACTTCAAACTGATCAAACTGAAAAATTTATGAACTGGAACGCATTAAAAACTGATGAAGGACTGGCACTGATGTACTGGAATTCCACCTTGCTGCCACCAAATGTTGAGCCCTCGCTAGCCTCGGCGTCAGATAGTGGAAGGTGATTCAATTTACATTGTATAAAGGTTTTTTTTAAAGGGGTTTACAACAATTTATCAACTCGGCATAGTCCTAACGAGGACGGAAATGAAGCTTTAACTCGGTTTTTGCTGAGTCCCAATCAAGTTCCTCTCCTAACCGTTGGACGCACCTCTTCGCTTCTCCTACTATTTTTTCGTTTAAGATGATCCGAAGGGCATATTTCTGGAGACCGTGGCACAGTGGCGAGAAATGCCAGTGTTCCACCCATATTACTGTAGAGGTCGTAAATTTTAAGATATAGATACATTTTTTTTTAAATGTTCATCTTGAATTTACCTATCGATCCCTCTAGCCGGATTTTGAAATTTGATTTCTTATTTTTTGTAATTTATAATAAAAAATCTAATTTTTATTAAAAAATACTTTTTTTTCTATTAAATTTATACTAACTAAAATCTTCGTCTAATTTTTTTATTTTCGGTCATGTAGGGGTGGTTTTAACCCTTTAGGATCATCCCTTATAATAAATTTGGAGTTCCCCGAAGAACCTCAAAGCGAACGGAAGCAAAACACAAGTGTAAAAAGTGACAGTGATATAATTATTAAAAGCCATAATGTCATCTGTTTCAGATGGCATTATAAACCTCTATCCCGAATCGATTGATCCGGGGATATTTAAAGTGATAGTTAAATCTAACAGCTTAACACTTATCAGTAGAATTAAAATTGGTAAGACAATCACTCAAATCTTCGATGAATATAAAACGTTCTTAAATGAGATAAAAAAAAGTAAGTAGAAATACCGTTATTGTGGAAACAATCAGAGCCTACGTCGGCAGCAAAATAGCGCTAAACGATACTCTGAAACAGCACGATTACAACGCGTACATACCGATTAATTTCACCACAAGATCTGCAATAATTAAAGGAATTGACCTCGACATAGATGAAAAGTCGCTAATAAACGAAATAGAAACCCAGACAAAAATCCACTCATTACAAAGACTAGAAAAAAGAACAAAAGACGAAAATGGTAAAACAAAATGGGAAGATTCCACAGCCATTAAAATAAATTTCTACGGGAATAAAACACCGCAGTATGTCTTTCTTTATAAAGTGCGTATACCATGCGATACTTAGAGCCGGTTTAGACGGTGCGCTCCAGCGCATGTGCCTCACGAACTTTGTGGATAAAGGGAGAAGTGGGGTGGTACCTCTCATCATCCCTACTTCTCCCTTCATCGTCAAAGCTCGTGAGGCACATGCCCTGGAGCGCACCGTCTAAACCGGCTCTTACATTCAACCAACAAAGCAGTGTTACAAATGCTTCAAATATGTATGGACATACAACGAAAAATTGTCGGAGCCTGGAAGTATGCATCAACTGCAGTGAAAACCCCAAACATGACAAATGCACTAAACCTGCCAAATGTAGTAACTGCAAAGAAGCTCACATAGCAATACATAAATATTGCCCTGAAAAATTAAGGCAAAGAGAAATTAATGAAACCATGGCGTTAAGAAATCTTTGTTATCTTGAAGCAGCACTTGAAAACCCAAGAAAAATGAATAACTTATATTCTAGAATAACAAATAACAGATTTATAGATCTAGATAGCGACGAAGAATTTCCCACACTACCATCTCCTATGTCCTATTCATCTCTAGTTCCCATTGAACGCAAAACTCAAAAAAATCAAAAAACCAACGGAACACAGCGCTCACGATCTACATCAATAAAAAGAAAAAGAGAAACCAACACTGATCAAGCAAACGAGAACTTGAAAAAAATCAACACAGTAACAAAAGAAAACATAACTCATACTAAAACCATCAACCCTATAACTGCAACGACAGCAAACGAAAACCTTGATACAACAACATCAAATATAATACCAAACCCAAAAATGCCAATTTTAACACTTCCCATCAACATAACAAACACACCAATACAAAGAGTAAGTGAGGATCAAGCATCAACCCGATCAGACCAGTCAGCAAATAGTAAAAAATCAAAAGGAAAACCAAAAAGAAAATGGTAGATAACAACTTAAATTCCAATACCAATCAAACAAACTCCTTCATATTACAATGGAACCTAAATGGTTTATTTTCCAAACTGCCAGAACTCCAAATATTAATTAATGAGACTAACCCTCTCATAATATCCTTACAAGAGACTAGATTACAGCCACAACAACACTTTCATTTAAGAAACTATACAATAGAAAGAAATGACTATAACGGTGGGGGGAACACCTGCGGGGGCACCCTCATTGCAATAAAAAATAATATTTCATATGAACCACTTCCACTACAAACAAACTATCAAACTATAGCAATCAAAATCAATTACCCAATAAAAACTACAATCTGCAATATATATATATCTTCCAAATGCACAACAGCATATAAAGAACTAAATAATATCATCACACAATTGCCAAAACCAAATCTTCTATTAGGCGATTTCAATGCGGACAATACCCTGTGGGGATCTGAACGCACATTCTACAGAGGAAAAATATTAGAAGGTTTAATACACCAACATAATATCGGAATTATAAACAAACCAAACTCACCCACTCATTTCACTACATTCACCGGGAAATTAAGTACAATTGACCTAACACTAAGTATAAATCATCAGTTAAACAGATTCAAATGGAGCACACTCTCTGACCTACACAATAGCGACCACTTTCCTATACAAATACAACACGACAAACATAAAATCCATGAAACCAGAAGACCCAAATGGATTATCAAAAAAGCCAATTGGCAACAATTCAAACAATTAGTTAAATTAGAAAATAAACCATACAATATCGACCAAGAATGCGAATATATCTCAAACCAAATAATAAAAGCAGCTTTAAAAACTATCCCGAAAACCCCCCAATTTTCAACGAGACCAATAGTCCCTTGGTGGAACAATGACATAAATAACGCAGTAAAAAATAGAAGAAAAACACAGAATAAATATAAAAAGAAACCCACAACAACCAACTTCATCAACTTCCAAAAAACTAAAGCAATTGCTCGACGACTTATCAGAAAAGCGAAAAGAGAATCATGGATAAATTTCGTACAGAACATCAACTTTCTAACACCTATACCAACAATATGGAACAACATAGGAAAAATAAACTGTCAAGCAAAAACAAATAACATCGAATACATCAACATTAACAACAACATCACAAGTAATAAAAAGGAAATAGCAGAATTAATTGCTAAACACTATGCTAAAATCACCTCTACACAAAACTACGAAGAACTTTAGAAAATACAAAACTGACACCGAAAACATTCACATAGATTTCATCAAGGATAACACTGAACCCTACAATCAAAAAATAACATTAAGCGAACTAAAGAATGTCCTCAAATTATGTAAAGAATCAGCACCCGGACTGGACGATATCCACTATGATATGATAAAAAATCTCGATTGCAAAGCATTAAATCAGATATTAACTTTCTACAACAACATTTTTATAACACAAAGACTCCCGAAAAAGTTTAAAATATCTCTCGCAATCCCCATATCAAAACCAGGACGAGACCGAACCAGGTCGACAATACAAGGTTAATTTCTCTAACTTCGTGTTTATCCAAGATACTTGAAAAAATTGTAACAAACAGACTTACCTGGTTCCTAAACAATAGAGAAATAATAACACCATCTCAATGCGCCTTTCTAAATACCACTCGACCATCGATTGCGCAGTAATGCTGCAGCAACAAATTCTACAAGTCTTCACAAATAAAGAACACGTAGTCGCTGTATCTCTGGATATTAAAAAAGCATATGACACAACCTGGAAACATCGCGTACTATCTACAATAGCTGTGTTCCATAATTCGAGCAAAGTACTCGCAAGCAGTTGGCCTACTCGTTCCTACTTCTCAACAAAGGCATGAGTATAGAGAGAAAGCCAACTGCTTGCGAGCACTTTGCTCGAATTTTGGAACACAGGTATTGAAAGAAGTTGGCCTCAAAGGACATCTAGCAGAATACATCAGGAACTTTCTAAGCGAACGAAAATTCACAGTTCTAATTAATGATATTCAATCCAATGAACACAAAATGGAAAATGGCTTACCTCAAGGCTCCGTATTAAGTGTTTCACTATTCCTTATATCAATCAACAACATTACAAATAACTGCACTGAACAAGTAAAAGCACTCCTCTATGCAGATGATTTCGTAATATACATGAGACACAAATCGACAACTCTCATACAAGAAAAACTACAAGAAACGCTTAACAACTTACAAAATTGGTCCAGGAAAACAGGTTTTGCTTTTACACCCAAAAAAACAACAGCTATCCATTTTACAAATAAATATAAAATTACAAACCCGAGGATCACAATTGGAAACAGTGAAATAATATATAAAAACGAAATTAAGATATTAGGGATAACTTTTGACAGGAAAATCACAAGGAAAGCGCACCTAACAAACGTAAAAAATAAATGTACCCAAAACATGAACATCTTAAAAAGCCTCGCCAACACCCAATGGGGAACAAATAGATACTCCCTCCTCAAAATATATAAATCAATAATTTTACCTATCATTGACTAGGGGACAATAGTATATAACAGCGCTAATAATAAAGACCTAAAACAGCTAAATACTATTCAAAATACAGCAATACGAATCGCTACAGGAGCTTTCAGAACCACTCCAGTAAAAAGTATGGAGGTAGACGCTGACATTATCCCGCTAAAATTCCGAAGAGAGATCCTTCAATCCAATTACCTCTTAAAAATTAGGAGCTTACCATCTCACCTTAATTACAAGATAGTACAGTCGCAGGAAATTTTAAACCCCCCAAATAACAAACATTCAAAAAATTTACTATACAACCGATTCAATACAACAATCCAATCCATAAACTACAAAAAACCGACGATGCCATTTCAGATACTGCAACCGAAACACCCACATTGGGTTACAAAAACTACTCAAACTATAAAAACATTAGCCGAAAGGAAAAAAGAGGATACTAACCCAGCAATATATAGAGCAGAATTTCTGGAAAAACTGAACAAATATAGTAAATACACACAAATATATACTGATGGGCCCAAAACAGAGGACAGCGCAGGGTTCGCAATAATTATAGACGGTAATACCACGAAAACCAGAATCCCACCCAATAACACTAGTTTTGATGCCGAACTACACGCTATTCAACATGCAATAGACATGGTACTTTCCAATAACCACATTAAAAAATCTATAATTATCACTGACTCCTTGAGTTCACTAAATGCAATAGAAAACAACTTCAGCAAAAATATAATGATATGGAAAATAATAGATCTACTCACCAAACCCTACTACAAAAAAAAATTATTAAATTCCTCTGGATTCCAAGCCATGTTGGAATTAAAGGAAATGAACTAGAAGATGCGGCAGCCAAAGAGGTTTTAAGGGGAGGTTCTCCTGCTCAGGATAAAAAAAATCGAATTTTTTTTGTTTACGTTTTTTACATCCTTAACATGTCTAGAATAGGTCCCCAGAGCGATTTTGAAGTTACTCAATTTTGGTGGTGCTAAGCATAGCAATTCATTACGGACTTTCAATACTACATCAAATTAGTCATCTTTTTTCTGCAAATTCCAATACAGATCCTTCCAGCAGCATATGACGGGTAACAAATTGTTCATGGGCGCAAGGAGTTATCGCGTTCTCATGTGTTATGGATGGAAATACAAAAAGCGCTGCCAGGCTTTTCATCATTGTTTCATAATTGTATTTGCAGAAAACCAGCATAGGACTTTAACCTGTTGGTCTTTTGCACCCTATCGACACACCTAGTGGGCAATTTGGCTTTTGGATGAGATCACAAAGAGCCCCAGGTGTGCTGACCTGCCCATCAATGTGGCACGTGGAGGGGAGCATGATGCCACACTGTTATGGCATGTGCAAATCACCAACACTTACACCTTGACAATCAAACTCAACACAGATAATAGATGACGTCAGCAGTTTTCCCTCGTTGCAAGATATTTGGGGTTAGATCTTTCATTGAACGTGGTGCAGCTAAAGGAGTGAATTTCAGAGGACCGAGTGTCAATCGGAGAACCAACGCAACAAAGAACCTTTAAGATAAGAAATCATTTGTTACCAAGTTTTATTTAGTGGAACATCGCACTGAAATCGGCTCAGCCGACAACCGTAAGAATCTTAGAAAATTTATAGACGGCGTTGAGTGTGTTAGACCCAGCTTACGTGTTGCGGCTGACCGATTTGAGCTGTGGCTGGTTGAGAGAGTGGCAACCAAGCTACAATAACCTGGTACAACATAAAGTGAACTGCTGATCTCATATCCGTGTGAAACAACACCTGATGTACTATCCTTGTTACTTGAATATCATTGGAATGAGTAACTAGAACGAGTGACTTTGCCTTAACTTTAATCTGTGTAAAATTTTTTAAACCTGTGATACCAATATTAATACGAGTGACTGCATATTAAGTTGAATCTAAGTTCTTGACGAAGTCCCCTCTGCTCGGACTTTGAGCATGGGTCAAATTGTAAAAATCGAAGGAAGACATCTTTAATCAACTAAGCTTTGACAAAATCCCCGCTGCTCTGGCCTTTTGCATGGGATTATTTAAACACTGGAAGCGAGAGTAATTTAAGGCCAAAATAAAGTTGTATTAGCATAGTTTTATGGTCCATATGGCTGCAAGGCCGGGACCAATTGTGACCTTTTAAGGTCCGCTAGTCCTTGACTAGTTAATCTAAAAAACAACAACAACAACAACAATTTTCAATAAAGTTACAGCTCATTGAAGGCGAGCGTGCACTATATAGTCCATGAAAATATTACTCGTCTCCAAACTTTAAACGCGTTTTTCTCGAAACTACCTTTTCAAATGTTTGCGACCCGATGTCTCGAAAACCGCTTATCGGATCGCCTTGAAATTTTGAGGACTTTTAGTGCACCATATTTGTGGTACCTTGACCCTTGATTATTAAAAACGGTTAATAATACATAATTTTTCAAGCCGGTCAAAGTAACAAAAAACAAGCGAAAATGAAGGTTCAAATTTCGCAGTTGTACTATTTGAATTTGTAGCTACATATTTTCTTGAATAAGGGTCAAGGTACCCTAAATACATTGAACTAAGTGGTACTTGCACGGTTTTTGTATCCGATGAGATTACGAGCCTCTAGGATGTCGCAAAGTTATTTGTGCGCGGCGCGCACGGCTACACTGAAATTTGAAGGGAGCCGCCATTTTGTTTTTGTTTTTTTTTTGAAAAAAATGATTTTAATAGTTTTATATCAAACAAACATTATGCAAAAAACCGCATTTTGATATTTTATTTCTATGTATCAGAAAAAATTTCTGAAAATCACCCATTTTCATGGCCTGAGCAGGAGAACCTCCCCTTAAACAACACAATCAATAAAAACTTTCCACCATCACATCAATCTGCTAAAATAAAAAACTCATCAAAGCCCAATGGAATATCGAATGGTTACAAAATTCACACCAATTATTTAGGGGGCGGGGCATCCATAAATTACGTGAGGTGATTTTGGCGATTTTTTACCCCCCCCCCCTCCCCCCTTGGTGAGATGTCGTGAGATTTGGCTCGACCCCCTCCCCCCGCCCTCAATCTCACGTGAGATTTTTAAAATTTTAAAAAATTTGTAGGATTTACACTATTATGCGTATTTTTAGTGTAAATACCGTAATCTGTACTTGATTACGTTGGATTTATTTAAAAAAACATAATTTGTGTTGAAGAACAGTACCACAAAATCATAACAGCACCAACTCGGCATACACCCACTCGCAGGTGATTCTGCCTATCCTTTGGAAACCAACCTCATGGTGCCTTACAGGGATAATGATTTCTTAACAAAAGAACAGAAAAATTTCAATTCTAGTTTGAGCTCAACTCGTGTATTAGTAGAGCAACCATATGGAATATGTATAAAAAAAAATTAGAATTTTACAATATATTGACATACGAAGGTTGACTTTGGCATCCACTGATTCGTTTTTAGAGAGTAACGACTTGACTGTTTGAATAGTAATGGTAGAGCCATTTATGACTGGAGATATACAAACTTCGGAGCCTTCTTCTATAGATGTCATCTTTGGGTAAAAAACCTGTGACTGAATGACCCAGGGGGGTTATCCGTTATAGATACAAGCCCACATAAATCAATAATATAAAGTTCTCGTGGGAATATTCATTTTAGTGCACAAATTCTATGCGCATCTTATTTCTAAGATGCGATATAATAAAAATAGTTCAGCATAAAAGTATCAAAACTTCTAAGAATCGTTATCTTTTCTTTCCCACAATTTTCGTGCACAAATCCCACGCGCATCTTATTCTAGGACGCGAAACAAAAGAAGACGATATTAAAATAATAGAAAAAGCAGTCTGAGTGTATCCGTCGGAGATAATTCATCTATCTAACCATTTTACATTTTTTGAATAAAGTTATCTTTTTAAGTTTCAATCATATTTCCTTTTTGTTTTTATTTCCCTTCGCAAACGTTCCTATCGTTAATGCATCTTATTTCTAAGATGCGATATAATAAAAATAGTTCAGCATAAAAGTATCAAAACTTCTAAGAATCGTTATCTTTTCTTTCCCACAATTTTCGTGCACAAATCCCACGCGCATCTTATTCTAGGACGCGAAACAAAAGAAGACGATATTAAAATAATAGAAAAAGCAGTCTGAGTGTGTCCGTCGGAGATAATTCATCTATCTAACCATTTTACATTTTTTGAATAAAGTTATCTTTTTAAGTTTCAATCATATTTCCTTTTTGTTTTTATTTCCCTTCGCAAACGTTCCTATCGTTAATGTTATCCTGGAATGCGATTCGAAAGTCATGAAATTCGGAAATAAGAAAATGGTTCCACCAATGCGAATTCCAATTAAATTTGTCCGCCTGTTATCGGATTTCAGTCCACGAGTAAAGCCATTGCCGCATGCGCTGCATTTATTTGTTTGTTTTAAAATATTCTAAAAACTTCAAATATTCTTGAAACAATTTATTGTTCGCATCAAAATGTCAAATTAAGTTAATAAATGAAGTTGGTTGGCTGAAAATAATTTCTTTTCGAAGATTTATAAGGCATCGCTACAAGCTTCCGTTTGCTTCCTACTTTCGTATCGCCTTAGAAAAGCGGAGTCTGAAGTCACATCCAGCTTCTCAAATTGACGTTTGAGCCGCCTGTACATCAGGATACAGATTCAAGATGTGCGGATCTGTTAGACTTCCATTCTTCACAACTCTCGATAATGATAACAAAAGCTTTTCAAAATCTATCTTGGCCTATAGTAGGTATGTCAGAGCAGATGGTCGTCGATTCAAAATTCGAGTCCTGTAAGATGCTTAGATAACTAATTATGTCGCCTGGTGCAAATGTCTGCTTTTTGTAGTGACAATGCACCGCAGATAGCATGTGTTTTGACTGATGTAAAAAGAGTCGATTCTTAATATAATCTCTATGATTGCAGTAGGATTGGTTAAATTATGCACTTGAGATACTTAGGAGGGCATTAGGTTCCAGGTTTGGGCTTCTAGGCCTTTTTGTTTTGTTTAAGCTTAGACCCCCACACTAGTTCATCGTAGGGTCGCAATCTGTCCAAAAATTGTCGTATAAGTCAATGCATACATTACTTTCGCAGTTTTTCCCAGACCATTGTATAAAATGATAAGAATTTTTCATCACGTCATACACTCTTCATTCCCAGATATTTAAATTATTTTCTTTATTTTTTTTTGGATGTTCCAGTCGGATGGTATTTAAAACAGTGAACAAATACAGTGTAAACGGCAGTGCAAAATTTTTATACCCAATTGCTATTGAGTCGAAATATAGTAATAGTATCACGTATACTTTTTATGTAATGGATTCATTATTCCTTCTCTATTTGCAATATGTATTGATAAAACCATGTTCATCTGATACTGCACCAAGATTTTCATGAATGAAATCTAATTGCGGGTCCAAAAGGACGATTTTAAAGATTTTCTCATTTACAGATATTGTACTTAAAATTGAAAAAACAAAAAAATATTAAGAAATATTGCAAAAAAAATTACAGAAAAAATACTTGAATAAAAAAAAACTTTTTAATATAAAACGTTTTTAAAACGAACTAAAAAGTATAAAATAAAGTCTCCTAGCCCCATACAGATTTATAACCCCATACATATTCCTAACACCATACATATAGTCCTGAAAATTTGTAATTGTGAATTTGTAATAGCTATGAAAATATTTGTAAGATTTAAAACGAAAAAACGTGGGGCGCATGTATGATTGATGCGAATGATTTCTCAACGCAGCTACTCTACACTCCGTAGTATTGTTTATAGCTGGGTTGAGAAATCATTCACATCAATCATACATGCGCCTCACGTTTTTTCGTTTTAAATCTTACAAATATTTTCATAGCTATTACAAATTCACAATTACAAATTTTCAGGACTATATGTATGGTGTTAGGAATATGTATGGGGTTATAAATCTGTATGGGGCTAGGAGACTTTATTTTATACTTTTTAGTTCGTTTTAAAAACGTTTTATATTAAAAAGTTTTTTTTATTCAAGTATTTATTTTCTGCTTTTTACTTTTGTGTGTGAAATTTTGCAATCAATTTTGAACATCTTGATGATATTATGGCAGATGCATCCGGAAAGATGTTACCTAAATCTAGGGAAAATCGCAAGTACTTACTCTGAGAAGTAGATTTTTAAGTGCGTATCCTCTTGAGATGACCGCCATGGATCTAACGCCATAGCTATTGAGTATACTATATTACTTATTGAATTCTACTTATAATACCCTTTCATTTGATTGCCATGTCGAGGGTGTTGTGAAGAAAGTGGTAATCCGCCGCCGTGGATCTAACGGTATTTAGAGCATACTATATTGCTTATTGTATTCTACTTATAATACCTTTTCATTTGACAATCATGTCAAGGGGGTTGTGAAGACAATGGTATTCCGCCCTCTTGGGACGCCCGCCATGGATCTGACGGTATATTGAGTATACTATATCGCTTATTCTATTATACTTATCATACCCTTTCATTTAATACCCATGTCGAGGGTATTCCGAAGAAAATGGTAATCCGCCCTCTTGAGGCGGCCGCCGTGGATCTAACGATATAATGAGTACCCTATATCTTATTGTATTCTACTTATCATACCCTTTCATTTGATTCCCACGTCGAGGGGGTTGTGAAGAAAATGGTAATCCGTCCTCTTGAGGCGGCCGCCATTGATCTGACGGTATATTGAGTATACTGTATTGCTTATTGTATTCTACTTATAATACCCTTTCATTTGATTCCCATGTCGAGGGTGTTGTGAAGAAGGTGGTAATCCGCCCTCTTGAGGCGGCCGCCATGGATCTAACGGTATTTAGAGCATACTATATTGCTTATTGTATTCTACTTATAATTCACTTTCATTTGACTATCATGCCAAGGGGGTTGTGAAGACAATGGTAATTCGCACTCATGAGACGGCAGCCATGGATCTAACGGCATATTGAGTATACTATATTGCTTATTGTATTTACTTATAATAACGTTTCATTTGATACCCATGTCGAAGGGGTTGTGAAGAAAATGTTAATCCGTGGTTTTGAGACGGCCGCCATGGATCTAACGGTATATTGAGTATACTATATTGCATTGTCATCGGAGATATAGGTGGGTGCAAACTTTCAGCATGATAGGATAACCGGAAGTATTCGAAAAATCATTTGTAAAATTTGTTCCGTGAAGAAAACAGTAATCCGTCCTCTTGAGACGCCCGCCATGGTTCTAACGGTATATTGAGTATACTATATTGCATTGTCATCGGGGATAAAGCTGTATGCAAATTTTCAGCATGATAGGATAACCGGAAGTATTCAAAAAATCGATTGCAAGATTTGTACAGACAAACAGACAGACAAGAAAGCGACCTAATAAAAACGTTTTAAAATCGAAAAATACCCATTTTGAGGGCTAAAAAAACCCTAAAAAGTGGGCTTCTCGGTAGAAAATCGGTAGACTTTATAACCCCTTATTAAGAAGCCTAAAAAGAAGCTCTCTGCCAATTTTCAACCTTTACCTAATTATTTCCGCTATATCGCCTTTTTCGGTTTAATTTACCTGTACTATTAATTTAACCCAGTTTTCTCGCGATTTTACACTGTTTCTTGCGGGAAAAAAATTACGTGATATTTGCGGACAACAAAAAAAATAATAAATTTATCAATTTGACCAACACTCTTGGTCATTATTCATAATGATCGGTCCATATTAATACTGCCCGGTTAATCAAGGTGCGCGTAACTTATACAGGGTGTATACCCTTAAGTTAACAAAGCGGCCGGCTGTCGATAGGTTTCGATAGACGAACCAAAAATCGTATTGGGGGGGGGGTGTAAATCGTAACGGTTTAGCAGCTAGGGCGTTTTGAAGTTTTTTTGGTCGAGTTTTACATATCACCCTGTATTTTTGTAACCCTATGAGCTATTTTCATGAATAAGGTATCAGTGTACGAAGAACCTATCTTAAACTGTAAAAGTCAAGGGTCTACCCTATCAACTACCAGAGAACAACAAACTTGCTAATAACTTCAAAAGTAAAGGCCGTAGCATAAAAATTGTCCAGACATTATTGATAGGAAATTGTGCAAGCTTTCCAATTTTGCAAAAAAAAAAATTAGTTAACTAGGTATTTTACGAAGAAAAAGGTGGTTTTAGTTGAATTTTAGTTAAAAAAACATAATTTTGACTGATGGCTCATTGCTCTGGAAGTTGATAGGGTAGAACCTTGACTTTTACAGTTTTATGAACAACAATGGATGAAGCACCATAATAGCTTTGTTCGTTTACTCCACACGGGATCCCGCGGGATCCCGAGATTTGAGACGTTTTGAAGTATTTACATGAGAGGGAGTGAGAGAGAAATAGCAAAATTTGTGCCCGCGGGATCCCGTGTGGCGTAAACGAACAAAGCTAATATAAGACGAAAATATAAAATAAAATTTTTCGATATCGCGGTTAGTTTCCCAAAGGTTTCTAGTTATATCAAAGTTACGATTTCCGTGGCGCCGATATTTTAATTATGAATATCGATAAAACACCCCAAAATAAGACGAAAATGTAAAATATTTTTTTTTCGATATCTGTCTTCGTCTGGGGGCTGGAGGGAATTGAGTGTGCAAAACGTGAGGACCTTCTTCTTCTTCTTTAACGGCTCTACAACCGGGATCCGGTCCTGGCCTCTCGCAACTGTTCTCTCCACCGGTCCTGATTCTGAGCCGATGTCATCCAGTTTGGCATCCCTAAGCCCTGAGCGTCCTGGTCTACGCCATCCTTCCAGCGGAAATTGGGTTTCCCTCCCCTTACCGCAGAGAACTTTCCGAGCAGGCTCATCTTCACTCATACGAGCTCGATGTCCTGCCCACCGGAGTCTACCGAGCTTTATTTTCTTCACAACATTTACGTCGCGATAGCGCTCGTATCTCATCATTGTAGAGTCTCCGGAGTCGTCGTTCTTCACATATGGGGCCAACAATCCTCCGAAATATTTTCCTCTCGAATACCGCCAAGAGGTTAGAGTGCTTTTTGCTAAGAACCCAAGTTACCTTCAAAGCTTCGGTAAATCGTTCCCCCAGTCAATAAAATTTTGTTAAAAACTTAAATTTGACAAAATTGACTGGTGAGAACGATCCCGTCAGCATTCCTCCGATTTCTTAAATCAAACAAAACAGGAAATGCTTACAAAAGCATTTCCTGCAAAAAATTCAATTCCGATTTCCAACAAACAGGAAATGCTTATAAAAGCATTTCCTGCTAATTTTATTGCTTAGGACAGCAATAAAAATAAGGTAATTGAAGTAATTTTAAGCATTTTATATTTTAGTCTTAAGCCCAAATTAAAAGCATAAAGACGACTCTAAAGAGATCGTCACGGATTTTATTATTTTTTGTAAAATAAATTTAAATAATACAAATTTGAATGATTTTATTTGGTAAATCCTACATAAATATAACTGGCGCAGTCGAAAAGTAAACCGAATGGATCATCCTAAGATAAGTTCCCGGTAGTTTTTTTTAATTCGAAAATGTTTTTAAATTAGTGCAAATTAGTGCAAAGTTGGTGAATTTAATTAATTAGAGAGATAGTACACAGTTCAGTGATCCAGTGAGAATTAAAATAGTGCAAAAAAAAACACAAGAACTTCCTAAGAAGGATCGGTAAAGTGAAAAGTTTTTACCAAAGAAAACGAAATATAATAATAAATAAGTGTACTCGCATATGAAAGATAAGCTACACCAAGCATTTGATAATAATCGCAACACAAATCGCGAAATGGCTAATGAACAACAATTATCAATATTGTTGCAATCGATCCAACAACAGCAGGAGCAAATCACACAACTAAGGGAACAATTGCAACAACAGGCGGCACAACAACAGCTGATGCTACAAAATCAATAACCGGTGCCACAAAATCACAATCACTTCGAATTAACATCTGACCAAGTTCTAAAACATTTTCGGCGTCTAAGACCGTTTAACGGGAAGGATGACTACGGCCTAATGGATTTCATCAAGTCAGTGGATGATGCAACTCAACTTTGCAGCAACGACACACAGTGGCGAGAAATGCCAGAGTTCCACCCAAATTACTCTAGAGTTCGTAAATTTTAAGTTATTGACACAATTTTTTTTTAAAATGTTCATCTTGAATTTACCTATCGATCCCTCTAACCGGATTTTGAAATTTGATTTCTTATTTTTTGTAATGTATGTATAATAAAAAATCTAATTTTTACTAAAAAATACTTTTTTTCTATTAAATTTATTCTAACGGGCCGTAAATTTGAGTTTTCGTAACAAACTTTTTTTTAAAATCTTCGTTTATAATCAAGATGAACATTTTTACAAAAAAAAATCTCAATATCTTAAAATTTACGACCTCGAGAGTAATTTGGGTGGAACACTGGCATTTCTCGCCAAGAAAATCAAACCCTACATGTTTTTTGGGTCGCTGATCACGAAAATATGGGCGTCACCCTTAAAAATGCAAAAAACACCCCTTTTAAGGGTTTTCGATATAATTTCAATAATAATGAAAAATGCTCCAATGAAATACACTTTTTTCAATATTTATTTATACTAAATCAAGCTAAACTTTATGATAAGGGATAATCCTAAAGCGTTAAAACCACCCCTATATGACTGAAAATATTTTTTTAAGTTTATGCCAAATAATTTGTTCTGCTTTTTGCTTGAAATTGGGTTAAATAAGTATTATCAACCAAAAATTAATTATTTTCAACCCTAAATTTTATTAGCATCTACGGAAATAAATTTTTTTTCAATGTATTTTTTGTTCTGTTTCCATTTAGGAGGGTTTATCCCCCTTAAGAAGGGGGTAAGAATAAATTTCCCAAATTTTTTATAATATTTCATTAAAAATAAAATTTGAATGCAAACAAAAAATTGAAATTTACCTTTTAATTTAGTTTTACCCCCTCAAGGGGTGATAATAATATATTCTTGGCTGATAATACCTATTCAACTAAATTTCAAACAAAAAATAGAAAACAAAAATGGATTTTTCAGTGCAATTCTTAATTTCAATCACCAGCAAAGTGGTTTGCCAGTGGAATATAGCTCGCACAGCCACACTGATGGTAATCAATAATTGCTCGTCAAGAGTTGAACCAGTTGACCATTCCATTAAATTGTAGGTACAGTGGTTGTGACCTTGTTTTCTTTATACTGAGTATTTTGCAAACATCTTGGAACTTTTCTGATTATAAGTTCTTAGTCTGGGCGTGAAGTAATTCTCGTGTGATACAAAATCTAATTGTTAATTTCTTCATCTGCAACAAAAACGGCTTTTTGGTTTGGTATATCAAAGACCCGTCTATTTTCTGAAGCAATCTTTGATAACCAAAATGTGATTGCTACCCTTTCCTGTCTTTTGGAACGGTCAAGTGATGATCATATTTCGCTCTAATGTCGCCCATTACAATTTACTGTTGCATTGTTTTTCGTGGTTTGTTCGCTGAACCAGTTGCTCCATTACAAATTCCAATTATGGCAACACTGCGAGTATAAATATTAAATTATATTCTCGACCATATTGTTGATTTCTGAATGAACTCCGCAGCCTCATTCATAAAATTCGGGAAGAAGATCCGTCATCTTACTTCGGAATTCACAAAGTTCTATCCCATTTTTACACGACTGCCCCAAAAAAAGGAGTGTAATGTGTTTAGGTTTGTTGTGTGTATGTACGTTGTTTTCTACCACCATAACTTCTAAACCCCTGAACGGATTTAGATGACTGGGGTACCGTTCGAATCGTTTAATGAGTCTGAGTAACATAGGCTAGGTTAATTTTTAAAAAAAAACAATATGGCGGCCGTCAGACGCAATTTACATAACGCCCAATTTAATTTTTTGTCTGATTGGGTCAATATGGGTATCAAACGAAAGGTAAAATTGAGACGATTTCAAATATATATAACACTCAATAGATATGTGTTAAATGATCGCGAATTTTAAGCTTAAATAAAATTAAATTACTCAAAACGTCTTTTATTAACCCATCACCATGAATGAACACTTAATAGTTAAGCCTAGTATGCTGTTGAGGCGAAATTAAAATTCCCTAAACAAACGCTATGTAACACGACTGCCCCAAAAAGGAGTGTAATGTTTTCAGGATTCATGTATGTATGTTTGTATGTTTCTTTGTTCCACCATAACTTCTAAACGCCTGAACGGATTTAGATCGCTGGAGTACCGTTAGAATCGTTTAGTGAGCCCGAGTAACATAGGCTTTAATTTTAAAAAAAACAGTATGGCGGCCGTCAGACCCAATTTACGTCACACCCGATTTATTTTTTTCTTCTTCTGATCGGGTCAATATGGGTATCAAATGAAAGGTCTCATTGAGACGATTTCTGCCTAATCTATCAGCGTGTCTAAATTTAGATAGAATAAATCAAACTTCGATAACTTTACTTTTGCATTAAAACTGTATCTCAATAGTTGTAAGTGCTATAATAATAAGAAGTAAAATAAAATCACTTAATAAAAACTACATTGGTTTACGAATTATAATCACTAAAATATCATAAAATAAAAAACAAAATAATTAAAAAATTAAAAAACACGACGCCGAATTAAAAAATGAACTAAAAAGTCAAAAACAAGTTTTAAGTACTAATGTAAGACAGAAACAAGGTAGAAGATATCTTATTTATTTTTTTAAGTATCACACAACTATCGTATATGTATAATCTGTATTTTTGCAGCCGGGGTACAAAATGTTACGAGAATAAGTACAATTAAAACTGTACCCGACTGAAAAAATACAGATTATACATATACGATAGTTGTGTGATACTTAACAAAATAAATAAAATATCTTCTACCTTGTTTCTGTCTTACATTAGTACTTAAAACTTGTTTTTGACTTTTGAGTTAATTTTTTAATTCGGCGTCGTGTTTTTTAATTTTTTAATTATTTTTTTCGATAATCTCGAGTGCTGTCGGACTGCAATTCACTTTTTTTAGTTCATTCGTAGTTCATTTTTCAGAATTTCTGTGACATTTTTTTAGATTGCTACGGCTTTGATTTTATTACAATATTATGCTTATAAAATATTAGTTTATGTTTTAATTAATTTTATTTTCAGATTATCAGTTGTATGTCTACTTTATTAAGAGCTCAAGAATATTCAAAATGGAATTACTCTTTCAACCTTCGTTATATAGATATACTATTAATGTTTACAGTTCATACAAAAGCCAAGGTATTTTCAATTAAAGAAAAAAATCAGTTAATATTAACATTTTTCTAGATCAGAAAAACAGCTCAACGTTCAGTAGCTGCAATTATGCATGGATCTTCTTTTATGTTAAAAAAAGGGGAATTTGTTAATTTAAGCGAACCCAAACAAATGTTGGTTAATGACAAATTACAAGTGGGATTCCATCCAGCAGGATCTCGAATATTAACATTTTGCCTAAATCAATTAAAGCCCGATTTAATAACAAATTCACAGACTATGGTACTATACACTTTAGAATTACTTTTAATAACAATAAGCCGTTTCAAAGGTGAAGATATAAAAGCAATATCTGAAACTCTTCTATCTATCATGACGACGCCCAACGTTTTATTGCGTACGAAAAGCATGCAAATTTTCCATAATCTATTTGCTTCTAGAACGAGTAATGTAAATGCTACTCTTTGTTATAAACTGATTTATGCCTTATACGATTATCGTCCGGACACATCTGATCAGCGGCAGTCATTAGCATGGGTAACTGTTTTAAAAGAAGGCTATATTCATCTCTCTTTATTGGATCTAAATTTGTGCATAAGCTCTCTACCAAAATTTTGTGAAATCTGTATTATTGATTTGTGGAGCTCTGGAAGCTCGGAAATAATCTCTGGAGTATATTATTCACTAAAGGACGTACTAACTGAATGTGTGAAATTAGCATGCAAATCTGATGATTTGGGGGATATGTATAGCACAAATATTGTTAAAATAATAGAGATAATCTCAAAATCATTATCTTCTCCATTTAATGATATAGCCAAGCATGCTATCTTGCTGTTTTCAACTTTACTAGAAGCCGCAACTCCTTACTACAAGTATATTTTATTTAATACTAATCATTTTGCAGCTGATTCATTTATAATTTTAGTAAAATACTGGTTCCATCAATATCAACAATATGTAGCAGATATGATACTAGTGGACCTCTGCAAGTACAAATTGAGCATTCAATTATTGCTGCGATTAAATCACTTGGACCTGAGCTTGTGCTCGAAGCAATTCCGTTAGTAAATAGGAATGATGAAATTTTGATAGAGAGGACTTGGCTACTGCCACTTTTAAGAGAAGGAATTGCTGGGTCTACTATTGAATTTTTCGCTAACTACATCTTGCCTTTGGCCTCTAAATGCAATAAAATATGGCAAGAATGCAAGAATAAAAATATGATGTCGACTTCACACACTTACGAACTTCTTTGCTGTCAACTTTGGGGCCTGTTTCCAGCATTTTGCAAAAAACCAAAAGATATTGGACGTTTCAATTTAATTGCCAAAACACTTGGAATGGCTTTAGATGAGAATCCGGAATATCATGCGCCAATTTTAGATGGTTTTATTAAACTTATTTCAGAAGGCGATGAAGCTGTTAATCGCGAGCTGAATAAGTATTCCAAAAATTTTCTTCCACGGCTATTTAACATCTATATAAAAAAGGCAAATGGTACATATGAAGCCAACATCAGAGAGAAAACATTAGTTGTTATAAAGGTAAGTTAGTAATAGTACAAGATCCGGCTGCAAATTTCTGCACTCATCTGTTTTTTACTCAAAATGCAATTTTTATTGATAGTTTTAAGTAGAGAAATATATTTATGCCGGTTGCCTATAAAAATATGGCCGCAAGTATGTTTAAGCCAGGTGTAAGCTCTGTTAAATAAATATCTACGTTCATAACGTATCCTATTGAGTTTTATATCAAATTAAAGCTAATTTTTTTCTTTACACGATACAATAGGGTTGCCTCTGTCAAAGTGGCCGCAAATAGGGGTTGCCAGCCCTAAAAAAATTTAAAAAAAAAAATATATTTCCAAATACTTGCTGGCAACCCCTATTTGCGGCCACTTTGACAGAGGCAACCCTATTCTATCGTATAAAGAAAAAAATTAGCTTTAATTTGATATATAACTCAATAGGATACGTTATGAACGTATATATTTAACAGAGCTTACACCTGGCTTAAACATACTTGCGGCCATATTTTTATAGGCAACCCGGCATAAATATATTTCTCTACTTAAAACTATCAATAAAAATTGCATTTTGAGTAAAAAACAGATGAGTGCAGAAATTTGCAGCCGGATCTTAGGCTATAATACTTAATTGAATTACGTCAATTCATTCAAAACCTTTACTTGAGATCATCTTTAGGGTAATAATTTGATTTGATCAACTCTTATTGTGGAATGATGCCTTTTAGCCTTAGGAATTTGTAGCATAGCAATAACGAATGTCCTTTTGAATAAGAATTATACAAATACTAGTCGGGCCCCTGCACAATTATGCAGAGTATATATTACTTTAATTATCCCAAAGCCCACAGTGGTTATTCCTCAAACCGTAACTTCCTGTTTTGGATAATTTCGAACTTGAATTTTAAATCGCTTTAGCACGGTTCAAGAAGGAAGAGTTCTCTCCTGGTTTATTGTTTTAATTACATTAAAACTTCTTTATAAACCAAGTTCTCAGTGACAATTCCTTGACCACTTAAAACATCAATTTTACAATCGCTGTATACAACTGACCGTACGTAAAACATGGCTCCGGCAGAAAAAGACCAACTTTTTCGAATGTTTGACCTTATGACTTACTTATTGTCATTGCATAGGTACGCTACACTGCAAATCTCAGTTTTTTGGAGTGTGTTATATTAACACGCTTAAAGTGTGTTATTGTGACGTCATCCATTTGATTAACATTGTAGTCACTTTTCACACACTTAAAACGTGTAAAAAGTGACTACAATGTTAATCAAATGTTAATAACACACTTCAAAAAGCTGAGATTTGCAGTGTAGGCGCAGAGGAAATTGATGACGCTTGAAATTAAATAAAAGAGCGGGGTCATTTGATGTATCCAAGGAAATTCGTGGGATAAAGTGAATCTTGCCTCTTTGAAATCCTGTAAGACACTCGGCTTGGATTACATTCGCGCGAAAGTTTGGTTCCAATTACACAAACCATTCTTAATAGAAAGGTTTCGTAGTAACAAAACTATGCAACCTTTTTTAAATTTGACTTATGTGCGGCATAACCGGATGGGTTCAAAGTATTAAGAAATTCTACTGGAAAGTTTACTTATGCTTGGTTAAAAAAAAACTATCGTCATCTATTACCATGGAATCGATTGAATAGTATGATACTTCTTCCGCGCTCATTCTAGCAAGAACAGATTCATTTATTACATGGACGTGATAATTTTTATAACATAAAACTGCTCTTAGAAATACTATGAATTTCTTGCGTTGTGAAAGTTTCACCAAACCCACCAGTAACAAAATTTTTCGACATAAATTTAGAGCGAATTAAAATACTATTAGTATTTTTAATTCTTTCTGGACATTCAACAGTAGAATTGCCAACTTTGAGAACCCAACTTGAAAAATCTTAATCAACTAAAGCTCTCATAATCTATAACTTAAACCTGAACAATATGTACATTCCTTGCACAAATCATCTAAGCTGAATTTTTACGGTATAAAATTATTACAATAATCTTGAATGGCAGCATTGAAAAATGCTTAAGATTGCCTACGAACACAACCGGTAGAATTTGTAATATTTTGGCTATCATTTCCATTCATCACTTGCATTTCATTAGTTTGTCTCGATGCCCTCTTTTTAGCGATTTCTTCGCGATGTTGTTCGTAATAATTTCTATTTTGCGTGCTTCTCTTCATTTTAAAAATTCAAATAACCACAATAAGTCACTTTTGCAGAATTTTTTTGCGCTTTTTTTGATCATCTCTTATGACGTTTAGAAAAGATTCGACGATTTTCATATATTTCATTCAAGAGCAAGTAAACAAACTCTTTCAAGTTTTTCGAAAGGAAAAAACCATGGTACTTAAACTTCATGTAAAATGCAAGGAATTATTTTTCCGAGGCTGCATTTACTTATTAGAATAAATATTTAAATGTTCTTGCAAATAAACAAAACCATTGTAAAACCAAATTAAAGAAGATTGTACTTAATATCAGAAACTTCACTTTTGAGTTATCCCAAATATTTCATTAAACACCATTATATCCGTTGAATGCACTGAAAAATTAAAATTATTGGTAGCATATATTCTTACCTGGTGTACCATCGTATACCATGCAAAATTGCAAAGAAATCGGTGCAGTAGTTTTCACGTGAAAATTTAAAAACAATTTATTTCCTAATAAAATTTCATAAATCCAGTGACGTCACACCATAAAAGCTCTCGATTTCGAAACGTAGGTTGTTTCCATATACTGGCTGCAGCAATAAAAACTTTACATTCAAAATTATTTTTTACCTTTTAGTTCATTTTAAAATAAAGCGTATTTTTTAGTTTTTTTAATTACTACCAATGTCGAGTAGTAAGCTTGGTTCGAAGGAAAGAATCGAAGACCCAACCGTCTAGATTAGCTGGAGACAGCCCGTCGGAGTGTTTAGCCTGGCGTCCAATAATACCGTCAACATCATCATCAAAATTTTCCAGTACCCCCCAGATGAACAGTTCGTCCAATGATGATATCATCAAGCCACACAAAATTTGCAATCGTTATAACAATAGAACGTGCAACGTGAACTTTTGGACTCTTGGGATACTGGTCTAAGGTAGCACGGTGTGCGGACGTCCGAAGCGTGCTGCCGTTAGCCACTTAAACACGCACCGGCTCAAATAGCAATAAATATAAATCCGATAAAACACAAAAAGTTCTGTCATGCCGGTCTTATAATTGAAAGTTAAAGTTCAACAAAAAATCAATTAATTAATACAAAATAAAATAGAACTAAGTGGACAAAAACAATTTTTTTATGTCGTGTTTAAGAAGCTGACGAAGCAACGATCATAGGAAGTTCAAAGGCGAATACATTCTGATTCAAAGAATACCACTGATACCAACCGAGTTGCCGTTTCAATTAAAGCGTGTCCAGTTTCCTGTTCGTTTTGCATTTGCAAATTCACAACTTTTATTTTTCCCCATATTAATAATTGAAAGCTAAAGCAAAAAAGTGTTTCTAATTTGTTGTCCTGTTAAATTTTGACGGCAAATCGAATACCTCCTCCCTCCTCTTAAAAATAATTTTGAAAAATGTATGATGGTGGCTTTATTTAAGGGACAGCAATAGCAATAAAATAATGAAACCTTACCGGGATCGCTACATGAAAACCTAAAAACATATATATATGCAATTTGTATGGGACTGTTTCTAATTAGTTGTCCGTAGCTGTTGGTAGGTAGTACATCATGTTGGTAGGTAGGTAGTAGGTAGTACATCATATTGTTGATGGTTTTTAGGTTTTTTTCTCGGAAGGTAACAACCACTGAAAAGAATTATAAAATATATGACAGAGAACTTCTGTGGATGCATCAAAGAGTGAAACACTTCAGGCTTCTTTTGGAAGGACGAGAATTTAGTATATTTACGGTCCACAAACCGCTTACCTTCGCTTTTAAACAAAAATTCGAAAAAGCATCACCATGTCAACTTCGAGAGCTTGACCTCATCGGCCAGTTCTCAACGGACATGCCTAACATTAAAGGTCGAACAACGTAGCAGATCTATTATTCAGAAATAAGGAAACCAATGTAACAACAGAGACAATGAAATCCTTGTCCGAAATTTTTTTTATCCGAAGTCCCCCGCACCCTCAAAGATCAGGAGTGGGCGTGAATAATGGTAACCCCCATTTTTTCACGGATTCTGATTCTCCGAATAGAAGTATCAAACATTTGTTAATTTTTTTATCCTAAGCTTCCCTGTGTTCCCAAATGGAAGATTTTTGGGGATAATTTTATTTTTTGATAATTTTTGGGGTTGCAGGGGGGCTTCGGATAGATATTAGCAAATTTTGATGTTAATGTTTTGATGTTGGCTTTATTTGGTACTTTTCGTCATAAGCTTATGTGAAAAATGTACCAAATCAAGCCAATTTTTACATCAAAATTTGCTAATATCTTCAAAAATATAGGCCGTAACACAATAATAGTCCGGACATTATTCATAGCAAATTTTCCAAAAATATAGGGTGATATGCAAAACTCTAAAAACAAACTTCAAATCTAAACGGCTAAACCGTTACGAGTTTTGTTCGTCTATCCAAAACTTATCCACAGCCGTTGTAAACTTAACGGATACAACCTGTATACATACATACATACTTTAGTCAACTTATGTTATTGTTGTTATATACTCCGATCACTAATTTTATTTTTTTATCGTTGCAGCTATTTTTATCAATTTTTACACATTCTGTTTTGCAAGAGCTGTTTTTTGTTGCGTTTAACAAGTTGAAATCAATCCGAGCCGATTCATTTGAAAGTGATGCTTTACAGGATGTTTGCAGCTCATTGGTTATTTATTCAACTGAAGATAAAATTAGAAGGTTTTTTGAAGAATTCATTGTTCCCGTTTTAAAAAACGATAAAAATAATATTGTTGCAAAAAATGCTCAAAATTTAAAGCGACAACAACAAAAGACATATGAGTAAATATTAAATTGGTAGATCAATTTTAAAAATCTAATCACTTTATTTTAGGTTGTTAAAAAATATTCTTACACAGGATAAAACAGAGTGCATATTGTTTTTCGAAAAGAACTCAAGCTCCATACAAAAATTACTCTTCCAAGTTTTAAACTCGAGTTGTGCAATCTGTCAGGCTAGCCGATTAAAGTATGATGATATATTCTGGTTATCATTTTATGTATACAATTTTTATTTTTATTAAGGTGTTTACAAATATTAATTGAAAGCAAAAAAGACAATCCTTCAAAGAACAAGTTAATTGTGAAAGTAATCCCAGAAGTAATTTTAAATTTGAAAATTCTCGCTACCAAAAATGAAAATATTGCCCAAGAGCTTTTGATCCTTTTTGGCCATTTTTATCAGGTAATTCTTTAAATACAACTCGATTTTATAAAAGATATTTTAATGATTTATTATAGGAAATTGAAAATTTGGATGAATACTTAGATATTTTGTTAGCTGGTTTAGGAGGGGACGAAGTTTTAATAACAAACACGATATTGGCACTCCGTCATATTATTTATTGTTTTGGAAATAATTTGAAAACAAAAGCGCTGGAATTTATACTGCAGCAAATTACTTCATGTTTAAGTACCAAAAGTCGCCCGCAAGCAGAAGCTGCTATAGTGTTTCTTATTACTTTTGTTAAAGTACTTCCCTCTCAATTTACCGTCGTCTATATGGATGTAATAGTGAGTATATTTGAAATAATTTTATGTATAAAAATTGTATTCTATATTCTAAAGGATTTTTAAAAAAAAAACTTGATCGTATTACACTTTATTTTCTTGTAAATCTGCATCTGCAGACTAGTTTTTTGATAGTGGCATGTTTGAGTTGACTATTTCTTGAAATAACCCAAAATCGGCAGTTAAGAATCTTCATAAAGATAAAATATATTTTATAAAAGAGAATTTAAACATTTTCCAGACACAAAATAACAATTTGACCTAAGCGTTAGTCTTTCAATTAGGCATCCCAAAATAAGCCGAAAATGTAAAATATTCGAAGTTTCCAGTTTTACATAATGTCTACAAGTATATCATTCATCAAGCTTAATGTGATAACAATATCCGCGGCGCCGCGTTTTGGGGATGAATCTCGATAAAGCATCCCTAATTAACACGAAAATATTAAAAAAAAATTTACGATTTCTCGCTTTTTTTTCTTTTTTTCAACTGACTTCAAAAAGGAGTTTATTTTTCACGATATAGTACAATTATAATATATGTACGTTTAGTAATATTACACTGCCATGTAATACTTGCAACTGACTTCAACAGTCTTCAAAAGTGATTCTTAATCCATTCTGATTGGATTTTTTTTCTTGTGTGAGGTACTGGGTCCATAGGTACTGCGGCCATTCATTTGGCCTATTGTACTACACCCCTACACCTTCATATTTTTAGGCCAGACCGTTAGAACAAGTTCAGCAGTCTGCCTAGTGGCTTCTCGCTTAGACTTGAATAATCGAGCAGAGACTCCTCGAATAAAGAAACCCTGCTCCTCGCTATTGCGGGGCATTCACAGAGGACGTGGAGAGCAGACTCATTATCCTCCAGGCAAAGCCTGCAGGTGGGGTCCTCCGCCTTTCCTATCCTCCATAAGTGGTAATTTAGGGCGCAGTGTAATCAGGTAATCAACCCAACAATTGTCCTGACATCATTCCTACTGCGCCCTAACAGTTCCTTGGCCGTATTAGGAGACGGCCCAGGAAGGAACCGCTTAGAGTTGGCCAGTGCAGGCGCGGACCTCCAGCGTTCAGTATGTTTCATCAAAGTCCGATCGGCTAAGGCCCTTCGCAGCCAGCTGGTAGGTGCTCCGATAGCCGGCTCCGGACCGATGAATGTAATGTGAGAGCCCCGTTTAGCTATGGCATCCGCTTTTTCATTGCCTTTGAAGCCCCGATGACCCGGGACCCAGGCAAGAGTAACTTGGTTGAGAACGCCCAGATCACCAAGAGCACGTTGGCAGTCCCAAACTAATTTAGACTTGGTCCTACGGGACCTTATCGCCCTAATTGCCGCTTGGCTATCAGAGGAGATAAAAATGATTGGATTAATGTTGTAAAGAATTACAAACCATTATGTCATCCTTCATCACGGGATTGGTTTTCTTCTGAAGTCGGGTTTTGAAAATTTATTTTTTAGTTGATATATACAATAATATTCGAGATTAGAATTGCAATATGGGTTATTATATGTGAAACACGGAGTCTGAATGATTGCATGTTTACTGTTTAACTTTCAAATACAGACTGACTCCCATAGCAGAGTTCTTACTCCTAGTTATATCTACATACATCTACTACATCTCCCCATTTTTATTTATTTATTCTTATTATTGTTTTTTTTCTTTTTTATTTTATAATTTAAATGAAAATGAAATGAATGAAAATGAAGTAGGTGACATTTTCAAAATTTTTATAATTCAACTCCCTAACTTCAAATTCATTCTCTCTTATAATTAGTTACAAATTCATTCCCTCTTATAATTAGTTACAAATTCATTCTCTCTTATAAATTAGTTACAAATTCATTCTCTCTTTATAATTAGTTCATTCTTCCCTATTTGTGTTCTTAAGTTCTACCTTCTACTATCTTATCCACCATGCTTGTGTTAACTCAAATGACCTCTATGTTTATTGCCTTGGTCTAAGGAAATACGTGTTTCTTCTATTTACTGATCCATCTTCTTTTTGTACCAAGTATGATCTTGGAGAGTTATGCTTCGTCTCTATTTCCCCTTTCTTCCAAATATGTCCTTCCTTTACCCAGATTTTGTCTTTCTCTTTATATTCTGTAACATGTCGTTTTGTTCTTTGATTATAGTATTTTTCATTTCTCATATTGTTAAATAACACCTGTTTATGGAGCTTTTCTAGGGTAGGCGATCTATATAATGTATTCTTTTGTGGTATTAATGTCCTACGTTTCCTGCCCATTAACGCTTCACTCGGCGACATGCTAGTACCTTTTATGGGTGTGTTATTGTATTCTAATAATAAATACCACAATTCTTGATTTGTTTCATATGCAGCTCGCAGCAGCATTTTTGCTATTCGAACTGATCGTTCCGCTAGTCCATTTGATTGGGGATATTTGGGGCTTGTGGTTATCAAGGTGATGTCGTAGCTTTTCATAAATTTCTTAAATTCAAATGAGTTGAATGGCATGTTGTCAGCAACTACTGTTTTTGGTATTCCATGTGTTTGAAAAACTCCTTTTAGCTTGCATATTATGGTAAGTGCTGTCTTGGAATAGGAATAATTTCTATATATTTGGTTAAGTAGTCTGTGACTACCAGATAATTTTTCTTCGAATACTCAGCTACGTGCATTCCAATTTTGTTAAATGGTATGGTCGGAATCTCATGTGCTTGGTATGGCTCACGAACATTTGATGCTCTATATTTTTGGCAAAAATTGCATTTTGCTATTTTATTTTCTATAGCTTCATCTAACCCAGGCCAATATATTGAACATCTAGCCCTTGCTTTCGTTTTTTCTACTCCTAAGTGTGGCTTATGAAGAATATTAAGGATTTCATCCCGTATCGAGACCGGTATTAATATCCTTCTTCTTCTTTCTTCTTTAACGGCTCTACAACCGGGATCCGGTCCTGGCCTCTCGCAACTGTTCTCTCCACCGGTCCCGATTCTGAGCCGATGTCATCCAGTTTGGCATCCCTATGCTCTGAGCGTCCTGGTCTACGCCATCCTTCCAGCGGAGGTTGGGTCTCCCTCGCTGTCGCACCCCATAAGTCTTACCGCAGAGAACTTTCCGAGCTATCCTATCATTAAGAAATATTATGTTATTGCCTATGATTAAATCATTTCTCATTTTCCAATAATATCTAATATTATGCTGGATTCTATTTTTACTCTCAGGCCATCCCTCGGTTAAAATTTTCTTTAATTCTCTTAGAAACTGGATCCTTTTCTGTTTCTTCTTTAATTTTTTCTGCTATCTCGTCTGAGGTATTGATTGAATGAATAACACAATTCAAATCTGGAATTTCTTCTATTCTTTCATCAGCTGGATGTCTCGACAAAAGATCTGCTACATGCATATCCTTCCCTGGACAATACTTTAATTTTTAGAGATGCCGCGAATAGTTGTTATAGCGAATAGTCGAATACCGATTAACCGCCATTCCCTATGGCGAATAGTCGAATAACTCGCCATTATTATTCGACATAAAAAAAGGAATATAAAAAATAATTTATTTGTTATTAAATAATAATATCACGCTTGTAATAGTCTTGAACTTACCAATCATTTATTTGTTACTGTAATCTAAAATTTTACTAAGGTTATGAGAAAATAAAACAATGAAGTTAAAGAAATCAGTCTCATATTATACAGATTTTACATTTTTAAATGCTGGCAACCCTTTTCTTGTATCTATTTTACGGGGAATACCCCGTTTTGTATAACCCAGCGTTTAGGGGATTTTCCGCCCAATCGATTTCGCTTATGTTTAGGTTGGGCGGCACGCATTTGTTTGTCATTCGTGATGAGCTTGCTTGAGAACAAGTGCTTAAGCTAAGTAAGATATTCTTGATTAAAAATTTCAATAAAATTAAAGACTGAAATAGTTAAAGTGTAACTTAAAAAGAAAAACAATCATGCCAAATCCCGGGAAAAAATCTCATGTTTGGCGTTATTTTGAGGAGGAAGAAAACAGTGCAAAATGTATTTTGTGTGGTGCAAAATTAAGTAGAGCAGCAAAAAAAGCAGGAACAACAGCCTTGCAGAATCATTTGAAATTCAAACACCCAGGTTTTTATTTTTTTATTTACTTATACAGTTTTACCATTCATTTAAGTAGTATTGTGATTGTGAGTTTTGTAATAATTTGAATAATTGCCGCTACGTACGTTTCTGACTAAGGGTTCCTTGTTCGCAGATGAGTATGTTCAAATTTATGGAAGCTTAAGTCAAGCTCAAGATAATGCGCCCGCAGAAACATCTCCAGGTACCTCCGAATCCACCCGGATATCCAGTCAGCCTTTGGTGCAACCGTCTCTGCAACAAGTATTCGAAAAAAAGAAGCTCTGGGACATCAACGACTCTCGTGCAAAAAAGTACCATTACTTGATTGGCGAAATGATCGCTGTAGACAATGAGCCACTTTCCATTGTCGATCATCATATGGGATTTAAACGTCTGATTAATAATGCATTGCCGCCATACACTATTCCTGGCAGGACGTACTTCACTGAGAAAATCATTCCAGATATGTATGAGAGAGTGGTTAGCAAACTAAAGAGGGAGTTAGAAACGGCTGAAGATATAGCATTTACCACCGATCTTTGGACTTGTTCAGTAAATAATGCCGCATTTCTGAGTTGCACAGGACACTGGATATCAGAAAACTTTAAACTGAATCATGCCGTTCTAAACATGGTGCATTTTCCTGAATCACACACATCAGAAAATATCAAAAGAGAACTGTTAGAATGTGTAACGAAATGGGAAATACCCATCACTAAAATTCGAGCGATTGTTCACGATAATGGCGCGAATATGGTTAAAGGAGTAAGGGAAACTCTACTTCCTTCAGAGCGTTGCTACATACATACTCTCCAGCTGGTGATAAATGATGCATTAAAAAGCAGTCTCCCAATAACAGAAATTCTGACTAGTGCCCGCCGCATTGTGACACATTTCAACCACTCGGGATATACAAAACTTGAAAGTATTCAATCTGAGCTCGGACTGCCTAAACATAAACTTATTCAAGATATTCAAACTCGCTGGAACTCAACATATTACCTACTGGAGCGTCTACTTGAACAAAAAAGAGCAATTTCAGTGTATATCTCAGAATCAAGGAGCGTGAATTTTGAAAATTTAACCAGCGACCAGTGGGAGATTATAGAAGAACTGTTAAAGCTCTTAAAACCTTTCCAAGAGATAACAAAAATAACGAGTTCCACATATGCACCTATATCAGATGTGATACCTACAACAGTTTCATTATCCAGATACCTAATGAAAGATGCGCTGATTCAACAAACTGAACACGTTGATTATTTTAGAAAGACGTTAATAGAAAATATGCAAGCCCGTTTTAACTTGGAGGATATGTGCTTTAACAAGACATATTACTTGTCGACATTTTTAGATCCCCGCTACAAGAACTTTTTCTTTGACGCTGGCCAAGCTAAACGGGTCCGTAGAGTTGCGCTCAGAGAAGGTCTTAGACTTTCCTTAGACGACGAAAATGATGATTCGGATCCAGAAATAGCATCCAAAAAAACTCGTTTAGACAATGAAAGTGGTAATGCCGATTCAGAAACACATAAACTATTTTGGGGATGTTTTGAAGAATCTACGACAGAGCAGCCTTCTGAAGAGCAACCCAAGAATGCCACTGCTGAAGAAATCGCCCACTACCTCGCTTTAGCAAAGGCTGACAGAAGTATAAACCCATATGAATGGTGGGCTTTGAGTACCAATAAGAATGGTTTCCCCATTTTAAGTAAGCTTGCTAAACGACACTTAATCACACCAGCAAGCTCTGTTTATTCAGAAAGACTCTTTTCTGAGGCAGGTTTGATTTATGAAGAAAAGCGCAACCGACTTGATCCCAATCGTGCAGAAAAACTAGTTTTTTTGCACCACAATCTGCCTCTTTTGGACTTTAAATATTAATTAAAAAGCCCACTTAATTAACTTCAACATGACATGACTGATTTTTGCCTAACTTTTTATATTAATGATATTAACTAATACTGAAGTGTGTTTTGTTTTTTAAGTTTAATTAAAGTTGGATTAATTTGAAGTCTATAGTTTTTGTTGTTCATTAAAAGTTTATTTTTAGACAACTATTCGCCGAATGTCGAATAATGCTAGCTATTATTCGGTATTCGACGAATAACAAAAAAATGTCGAGTAATGACGAATACCGAATAATAGCGAGTATTCGCGGCATCTCTATTAATTTTATATCATATTTAGACAATTTTACCATCATTCGCTGCAGTCTAGCATTCGGTATCTTACCAATATCCTTTTGAAATATTCCTAATAAGGGCTTATGGTCAGTGATCACTTCAATAGTTCTTCCATAGATAAAAAAGTGTAGTTTTGTACAAGCAAAGACAATAGCCAACAGTTCTTTCTCTATTTGTGCATAGGATTGCTCAGTTCCTGATAAACTCCTAGAAATAAAGTAAACTGGTATTTTTTCTTGTATCATGCATGCTCCTAAACCATATTTTGATGCATCCGCCTGTATAGTTATTGCCGCTTTGTCGTTAAACGGTTTCAGGATGGGGGCTGTTTTGATGAGATCCTTGATTTTCTGAAAACATTGTGAATGATTTTCTGTCCACTTGAAGACTATTTTTTCTTTTAACAGTTGTCTTAATGTGTGTGATATCTCAGCTAAATTCAGAAGAAAGTTTCGAACATAGTTGATGGTTCCTAAAATTTTTTGCAGTTCTTTTCTTGATGTTGGTTCTCTTATATCGTCTATAGCTCTTATTCTCTCTGGATCACACGAGTTATATTTATGTGGGATTTATTAAATAAAATCACTCAAATTAAATATTATTTAAATTTATTTTATAAAAAATAATTAAATCCGTGACGATCTCTTTCGAGTCGTCTTAATGCTTTTAATGCGGTCTTAAGACTAAAATATAAAATGCTTAAAATTACTTCAATTACCTTTTTTTTATTGCTGTTCTAAGCAATAAAATTGGATTATGAATTTTATTAGCAGGAAATGCTTTTATAAGCATTTCCTGTTTTTTGGAAATCGGAATTGAATTTTTTGTAGGAAATGCTTTTGTAAGCATTTCCTGTTTTGTTTGATTTAAGAAATCGGAGGAATGCTGACGGGATCGTTCTCACCAGCCAATTTTGTCAAATTTAAGTTTTTAACAAATTCTTCAAATTCTATTGACTGGGGGGAACGATTTACCGAAGCTTCTAAGGTAACTCCTCCATCACCAAATTGATTATTCTCCTGAATAATCTTAATTCTTAACTTCCGATAATGGATACATATGATTAATGCTATTATTATAATTAACGAAATGCTTCCTATTCCTAGACTATAATTAATTACTTTATGAAATTTTAATTCCTTTATTTCATTTATGTTACTAACTTGTTTAAGGGATATTTCTTCAAAGTTTATTATTTCATTTTTCATTGATACATTTTCAAATTGTGGTAAAACAAACCTTTCGGTAAATTCTGTTATTCTATTATAAAATTTTTTGTATCTATGTTAATTGAACAATTGACGAAATTGATTACAAAATTTCCATACAAAGTGAGCTTTCTTTCGTCACATGAACTTTGAAAAGATTTGTTTTTTACATTATTTATAACTAGTAAATCATTTTCTATTTCTATTAATTCATCTTCAGGACTTTTGATTACTCTACAATTGTTTTTGAATATACAACTTTTACTAAGTTTCAATTCTTTCAAATTTTTATTGCTTTGATATGTGTATATTTTACCTTTAACTTCTATTACATACTCTAATTCTTCCTCAATTTGCTCTCCTTTTGAATTGGAGATAGGAATTATTAGTTTTTTGTTTGTTTTTACAATCCCTGTAGGAATCTTTATGGCCAAAATAATAGTGTCGTTCCTAAATTTTGCTACTCCTGCTCTAATGTTGCTCAATTTATTTAGATCAATATTATACTGGGTAATCTCTTGTTCACTTAATATATTTGGGTCTACTAAACCTAATCTAGCTGATATTATATTGTCTTGGATTTGGCTTATTTGCTCCTTCAAAATGTTAATTCTTAACTGTTGTTCTAAGATAACTTCTCTTTCTGACAGAATTCTTTCAAAATCTTTTATTTCTCCTATCTCTTTCATAATTTTACTTCTATCAGATTCTAAAATGTCTTTCAATAAGCTAAATGAGTAGTTAAAATTTTCATTTATTTTTATTTGTTCGTTGACAGTATCTATTATCTTGTGGTTGTTTTCGTCTGTAATTTGTAAATGTTCCTCAATATCCTGTCTGTCGTTTTCGTCCAGTGTTCCAAAAAGCCATTTGAGTCCAGTTCCTACTATGTTTATCAAACCTCTTTTAGCTCGATTAGGAAGTAACGTTAGTGTTTTAGATTTGATTGACTTAATTTGTTCTAATAAAGAGTTCTTAGCCGGGACTAGTAAAATTTAAATTTTCTATGTTATATTCTAAATTATTAATAATATTTGTTATTTCATGAGGGTGTATAATATGAAGCACTAAATCAAACTTATCAACAATTTCTACTGCATCTATTTTTATTGTTGCAAATCCGTTATCAGCATGAATTTTTTCAATTGTTAATATTCCCTGAACTGGAAGGACCATGACTACGATCAGAATCCAGTAGAAAATCGTTCTCACCTGCAAATTTATAAGGACGTTTTATATTATTTTCATGGATATTTTCTAACCTATATTTTCTAAATTTGGGCTCTTCCTTATGGCGGAGAGATTTATAGTTTTTTATAAAACCTAAAGGTCGATTCTCAATATAACTCACGATTTTTATTTCTTCCCTCTATAACCTGTTTCTTTTTTCTTTCTATTCTTTGTTTAATGATTTCGTGTTCGACTTTACAGTCTTGGACTTCCGTAGGATTACACTTTATAGTAGAGTGGTAGGTATTATTATATAAAATAATGGCATTAAGAATTTGCGTTTTGATTGGCTGTTTATTTTCTAGATTTAAAACTCTAATTTTTTCTGTGATTGTGGTATTTAGCCTTTCAATATCGGAATTTCCGGTGTGATTGTTTGGCTTGGTAATGTGAAAGGAAATATTTTCCTTTTTGCAGAACTCCTCAACATTATTAGATTTAAATTCATTGTCGAAAACAAACTTTTTCACTTTACCTCGAATTGAAATAAAATGCCTAAGTTTTTCAACAATTGTTCGACTGTTTCTGTCTTCTAAATGGAAGCTAGTTGCGAATTTCGAAAATTTATCAATAAAATTGATAAAGGATTGTTTGCTGTTGACATACACATCAACATGCACAATTTCGTTTGTTGTTGAGGGTGTCTCTGTGTAACTAAATTTTTTTCTTATTGGGTTTCGGTCGTATTTTCCTAAAGAGCATATATCACAATTATTTATTATTTTCCAAATATGTGTTTTAAGGTCAGGGTGGTAAATTTTTGCTTTCATTCCTTCATAAGTTGGTATAATTCCCGAATGTCCCACTTCATTTTTGTGAAAGAGTGCTATTTGTCTTTTTAGTCTGTCTTCATCTTCTATATCTATTGCAAGGTTGGTGCATTTAAAAAAATTAAAAATGTTTCGATTTGGGAACAAAAGTATTAGTTTCTGTTGTAATTGGTTATATTCGCGATCGCTTAAAATAGTGTGGACTCCTATAACACTTTTATTTACTATATGTCTTCTTAAAATGTTAGCGATATGATTATTTTCTAAATCGTTTTTGTCGATATAGATTCTTTTATTTCTAAAAATTGTTTCATATTCTCTATCCTTCCTTTCTACGAATAATATTTGTGTTTTAAACCTATTAACGACAGTGTCAAGTATGGGGATGTGAATTTCATTTTCATCAATGTTGTTTTCCATTGACCTAATTGAAATTTCTTCAGAAATTTCGTTTTCTTCATTTATTTGCCTCTCCAATATAGGCATTTCTCGATTTTCATCGATATTTTGAAATTCGTCGTCCTCTCTTTGGAGTATGGGCATATCGATATATTCGTTCGAAGTTTCTTCGTTTATTTCTCTTTCTAATACAGGCATTTCTCGATTTTCATCGATATTTTGAAATTCGCCGCCCTCTCTTTGGAGTATGGGCATATCAATATATTCATTCAAAGTTTCAGTCACATTAATTTCGTTCGTTTCTACATTTACTCTACTGAGAAAGTCTGCAATTCTGTTCTCTTTTCCTTTAATAAAATCAAGTTTAATATTATACTCGCCTAACTGTATCAGCCACCTTTGAAGTCGAGGGTTTATATCTTTACCTGCATGTTTACTGTATAACCATTCTACTGGTTGGTGGTCTGTTAATAATTCAAATTCTCTTCCAAAAAGATAAGGGCGATAGTATTTAACACCCCAAACTACTGCTAACAGTTCTTTTTCTGTTGTGGAGTAGTTTTGTTCGTGACTATTTAATGTGCGGGAAGCATAGGAAATAGGATGACCGTCTTGGGTTAAGACAGCTCCTATGGCGAAGTCACTAGCGTCCGTAATAAGCTTGAAGGTCTTATTAAAATCGGGATACCTTAAGATTGGATGATTAGTTATTAGGTCTTTCAATTTCTCGTAGCCCGCTATGAAACTGGGGTCATTTGTATTCACTCGAGCATTTTTCTTTAAATATTTTGTTAGGGGAAGAGCAATATTGGCATAGTTCTTTATAAACTTTCGGTAAAATCCAGTAACTCCTAGAAATGATTTGATTTGCTTTTGAGTAGCTGGAAGTTTCAGATTTTGTATTACTTTGATTTTATTTGGGTTTGGTCGTACACCTTGAGGTGTTAGAATGTGTCCGAGGTATTCAGTTTCTTTTGATAGAAAATTACATTTATCAATTTGTATTTTTAATTTTGCCTCTCTTAATTTGGAAAATATTTTTCGGATACTAAGGATATGTTCTTCAAGAGATGTACTGAATATCAGTATGTCATCTAGGTAAACTACACAGATTTCATTTATGTAGTCCCTGAGAACTGAATTCATTAACCTCTGAAAGGTTGACGGGGCATTCTTTAATCCAAAAGGCATTCTGACGTATTCATAATGCCCATTTGGAGTAGAGAATGCTGTTTTCTTTATATCCTCTTCTCTTACCAGAATTTGGTGGAGCCCTTCGCTAAGTCTATTGTGGTGAAGTACTGAGCTTTTCCCAATTTGTTCAATATGTTATCAATATTGGGAATTGGAAATTTATCGCTGATCGCCACTTCATTCAATTTGCGGTAGTCGATTACTATCCGCCATTTACTTATGCCCGAATTATCCGTTTTCTTTGGAACTATCCAAAGAGGGGAATTATAAGGGGAGTTGCTTTTTCTAATAATTCCCTGTGTAAGCATCTCGGATTTCTTTCTCATGAATCTGACGATACCTATATATCTTGAATAAATAGGATTATCGGTCGTTGTGATAATTTCATGCCGAATTTCATGAGTGAAAGAAAGGTTATCACCTTCCTTGAAAAATAGTTCTTCAAACTTCTTTAATAAATTAGTGATTGAGGTGTATTCTTCTTTATTCAAGTGATTTAATTTTAATTTATTATAAAAACTTGTATCATAACCTTCTGGGATCATTATTTCATTTATTTGGTATAGATGACTATCGTCAAAAGGTATTGTTTTTTCCTTTAGTTCTAATTGTCCATGTTCTAGGTTTACATGCCCTTTCATTGCATATATTAGATTGTGCCCAATAATTGCATCATATTTTCTTTTTAAGGGATGTACTTTCCACGATATGGTTCCTTTAATCGAGAATTCTTTCGGGATTGGGGTAACTATTTCATGATCTATTTTATTGGTGCTATCAATAGTGCTGTAGAAGAAAGGATTTAATAATTTTACCTCTTTAATTTTTTCGAAACGTTGAGGTTTTATTATACAGGTTACTGAGCCTGTATCGAGAAGACATCTGATTTTTTCGTCACCTACAGTAAGTGTTACTATGGGCAGTCCTGGTTTGGAGGCCCTACAGGAAAATTTTGTTCAATATTGCCAATTTCCATTAGTTCCGTATTGTTGTTGTTGGGAAGATTATCGTGATTAAAATTACTATTAACGTAATTCCTACTCCTATTAGAGAAATTATTACCAGAGTTGTTATCTATAATCCTACGAGTTGAATTATTATTTCTTTGGTAATTTGATGTATTATTGTTATATTGCCTATTAAAATTGCTATGGTTATTATTAGTATTTCGAGAATTTGTGCTATTTATGCTTTGTCTGCAATGATTATTATTAAAATTGTCATTAAAAGATCTAGAGTTACTTTGTTGTCCTCCGTATGGGTTATTATATTTATCAGAACTACTTATCTGATATTTATTTTGTCTGTTATAATCCCTACTACTTCTAAAATTGTTTTTCATTTTTTTATGATCGAAAGCAATAGCTCTTTCATCATCAAGTAGTTTTAATTCGGAGAATCTATTGTATATTTCAATTAAAGTCGAGTTCTTGTCAATATTCTCACGAACTAAACTATCTATTTTTTCCATAAGGATTCCTACTAGATGCCTATCATTGTTAGAGGGAGAATAAATTACAGGGCTATCTCTTTCACTTTCAAAATTGTATAACTCATTTAACTTGTAATTTACTGTTCTAAGTATCTTAAATAATTCTCTTAAAGTTCCTACCTTAACATTACGGCATTCATTTATCAATTCTGCATAGTCCTTACGAGGACGGAAATGAAGCTTCAACTCGGTTTTTGCTGATTCCCAATCAAGTTCCTCTCCTAACCGTTGAATGCACCTCTTCGCTTCTCCTACTATTTTTTCGTTTAAGATGATCCGAAGGGCATATTCCTGGAGACCGTCCCGGTGAACGGTCTTAAACGCCGAAAATGTTTTAGAACTTGGTCAGATGTTAATTCGAAGTGATTGTGATTTTGTGGCACCGGTTGTTGATTCTGTAGCATTAGCTGTTGTTGTGCCGCTTGTTGTTGCAATTGTTCCCTTATGCCCGGTTTCACAGTGTCGATTTGAGCTTTCGCTCAGCTGAACCTGAGCAGTAATTTTGAGCTTTAGCTCAAGTCAAAACTGTTTCACAGTTTGTTTTTGTGCTCAGTTCAGCTGAACTTAGTTAACTGGATTTTGCAGGACACTGTGGTTGAATCAGTTGGGGAAATTTTTGCTTTTGGTTGATAAATTGTGTGATTTTTCTAGTTTTTAATCTTTAGTTGTAAGGATTTTTGAAAAGGATATGGCCGTTTATTACTATAAGAACGAGTACGACGTCGGTAAATTGACCCCTGTCACCCACCCATTTTGCACCAACCTAGCTGTCGGAGACTTGGAATTTATATTAAGTAGTTTATATTCTTCCATCCTACAAATTTTCATGCGCCACATCGATGACATTTTTTCAATAAGAAGATGACTACTCGTTGGTGTCGGAGAGCTCGGACATATCATGGTACAATAATACAGGTAGGCTCATAAGGAAAACCTCTGTTTCCATCTTGAAAAGCTTTTACGCCTTTTACATTAGAAAATAAAGCTTTTTTCCTTTGTGAGAAAAGATCTGAGTGACGTCACGGGACCCTTATGAGATTTTCCTTGTAATTGTTGTACGATGGGACTTATAATCCCATTTAGTAATAGAATGAGTTGCAATCGAGTTTGCCCACATCAAAGATCAAAGCACTTTTTCGTCTCCAGCTCTTAGACTATATTAGCAGAAGTTTTCAGCAATTCTGGCGGGATGCCGTCTTCTTCAGCAGCTTTACCATTGCCTATTGCATAAATTGCGGTTGCTATTTCTGTCTTAGATGGTGCACGAGTGGTGATTCTTATTTGCTCTGCATTGTTAAGTTTTCTTCAGGTTCCTGTGAAAATCAAGTATTCAGAGCGGCAAATAAATTATCTCTCCATATTCGTACTCTTTACGGCATGTTTGTAGTAGAATGCTCTCTTTTTTTACAATTGAAAAATCCAAATTATAACTAGAATCAATAAATAAACACAAGTTCACTGTGACTTCTCTAAAATTAATGACATTTCTCTCACTTATATCCTGAGCTTTGGCTTAAGTGCCCAAATTTAGTCACTCAGTTCAAGTAAATTTTGAACCAAGTTCATCACTTGAACCACTACTGTGAAACAGTAAAATAAGTTGAGCGAAAGCTTAAGGCTGAGCGAAAGCTTAAGTGAACACTGTGAAACCGGGCATTAGTTGTGTGATTTGCTCCTGCTGTTGCTGGATCGATTGCAACAATATTGATAATTGCTGTTCATTAGCCATTTCGCGATTTGTGTTGCGATTATTATCAAATGCTTGGTGTAGCTTATCTTTCATATATGCGAGTACACTTATTTATTATTAAATTTTGTTTTCTTTGGTAAAAATTTTTCACTTTACCGATCCTTCTTAAGAAGTTTGATTGTGTTTTTTTTTGCACTATTTTAATTCTCACTGGATCACTGAACTGTACTATCTCTCTAACTAAATAAATTCACCAACACTAATCTTAATTAAGTATTCAATTGACCGGAATTTGCACTAATTTAGAAAAAAAATTCGATTTTAAAAAACTACCAAGAACTTATCTTAGGATAAGTTTATTTCACTGCGGTGATCGGTTCGGTTTACTTTTCGACTGCGCCAGTTATATTTATATGGGATTTATTAAATAAAATCACTCAAATTAAATATTATTTAAATTTATTTTATAAAAAATAATTAAATCCGTGACGATCTCTTTAGAGTCGTCTTAATGCTTTTAATGCGGTCTTAAGACTAAAATATAAAATGCTTAAAATTACTTCAATTACCTTTTTTTATTGCTGTTCTAAGCAATAAAATTGGATTATGAATTTTATTAGCAGGAAATGCTTTTATAAGCATTTCCTGTTTTTTGGAAATCGGAATTGAATTTTTTGTAGGAAATGCTTTTGTAAGCATTTCCTGTTTTGTTTGATTTAAGAAATCGGAGGAATGCTGACGGGATCGTTCTCACCAGCCAATTTTGTCAAATTTAAGTTTTTAACAAATTCTTCAAATTCTATTGACTGGGGGGAACGATTTACCGAAGCTTCTAAGGTAACTCACGCTATTTCTTTTTCTGATATTATATGACCTAAAAATCTGACTTCATGAACTTTAAATTGTACCTTGTCTTTGTTAAATTTTATGTTGTTCTGTTTCGCCCTCTCGATGACTTTTCGTAGAATCACATCGTGTTCTGCTTCTGTTCGAGCCGCTATTAAAATGTCATCTATATAGATTACAACTCCATCAATATCTTTGAAATTTATTTCATTTGCTGCTTGAAAAATTTCAGGTGCTGTTCGTATGCCGAAAGGCAATCTTTTAAATTTGTACAGTCCAAAGGGTGTAGCAAACGTGCATAGTTTACTTGATGCTTCACTTAGCTCTATTTGCCAATATCCGTCTTTGAGATCGAGAACAGTGAAATATGTTTTACCAACTAATTTTGGTGTAATTTCATCAAACGAAGGGATTGGATGATTAATAGGTTTAATTGCTTCATTCAGTGGCCTTGGATCCAAGCAAATACGGATTTTTTTGTTTTGTTTTTCCACGATCACTATCTGCGAGATCCATTCAGAAGGACTTGTTGATTTTTCTATAACGTTAAGTTTCTCCAATCTCAATAACTCATTTTTTACCGCCTCTCTATTTTTGTAATGGGATTCTCCTTGCGCATTTTGCTACAGCTTCTACACCATCTTTGACTTCAATATGTAATTCTTTCACGAAGCTACCTAATCCTTCAAAAATTTCCTTATTTTGTGTTACCAATTCATCTTTTGAAATGCATTCCTGAATATTTTCTACTCTTTTTATTAAATTTAAATTTGTGCATGAACTTAACCCTAATATTGGTACTGTACCCTCTCTAACTATAATAAATCTTAGATTTACTGATTTATTTTTAACTTTACATTGTACTGTGCATTCACCTACCGTATTTAACTTATTCTCACCATATCCTAGCAGCTTTATTTTTGTTTTGTTATATTCTTTCATTCTTAATTTTTCGATGATGACTAAGGGTAACACATCCACATCTGATCCTGAATCCAGTTTGCATAGTATTTTCTGATTATTGATTTCAACTTCTTCAAACCATGACTCCATTTTAGTAATACTGTCGACTTCAATTGATTCGAGATAAAATTCATCTGGATCAACGTATTCTTCCCCATGATTTTCAACTTGAACTTCCCGTATTTGTTTTCTGCTCTGTGTTTTGGAACCGCATGCTGCAGCGAAGTGATTATACTTTCCACATCTTTTACACTTCTGGCGGTACGCTGGACACGAGTTTTTATTGTGAGTTAGTAAACAATAATTACATTTATTATATCTGTTGTTTTTATCTACTATATTTCCTATACTTTCTGATTTTTCCGTAAAATTAAAATTATTATACTTATTGCTATTATTATTATTCATATGCGATTGAATATTCTTGTTTGACTTAGCTATAATGTCCAACGATGAGAATTCTCTTGTCATTCGCTGCACTTGCACTTTCGTCACCTCTGATGCTCGTGCTATCTCGACCGCTTTGTCTAGTGTTAGATTGTCCTTTTCTAATAAAATTTTCTGCACATTTCTATCCTTAATTCCCTGCACGATTCTATCGCGAACCATCCTGTCCTCCTGACCTTCATATTCACACGTTTTGACTAATTTCTTGAGATCCACCAAGAAATCGTCAAAAGGTTCTCCTTCTTCTTGTTTCCTGTTTAGGAATAAAAAACTTTCGTATACCTGATTTTTCTTCGGGGCACAGAAATTTTTGAACGCTTGCACTACACAGTCATATTTTTTTCTTTCATCTTGTGAGAGGTTGAATGTGTTGAAAATTTCTACGCCTTCTGGTCCAACTGTATTCAGAAATATCGCCACTTTTACAGTTTCTGCTTTCTTCTCTAATTCCGATGCAGTGAAGAATATTTCGAAGTTCTGCCAAAACACGCGCCAATTTTCAGCTAAGTTGCTCCCTGTGAGCTTTAGGCCTTCAACTTTCCGTATGTAATCCATTGAGACCCAGATTAATTTTGTATTTTTCGGTGGTCTTCCTACGAGATTTTTGCTGATTTTTCCAATTTTTTTTTACTTCCTTTTTTGCAATTCCCATGAATGCCGTAATTGTATTTATTAATTTTTCTTTCTTTATTTGTCGTGTTCACTTTCTGTATATTGCTAAACTAACTCCGATTTAACTATTTCATATTTTTGTTTTTCGCACTATTATTTTGTATCCACAATAACCTCTTTCTCACTTTCCGATTTTTTACTTTACCGACTGCGCCATGTAATATGGGTTATTATATGTGAAACACGGAGTCTGAATGATTGCATGTTTACTGTTTAACTTTCAAATACAGACTGACTCCCATAGCAGAGTTCTAACTCCTAGTTATATCTACATACATCTACTACAAGAATATAATAGGTATTGCACAAATCAAATTCAAAATAGTTTTCATACATACATACATACAGACTACAGCTTAGTTTATTCGAAATTTACAATTCCTACATTATTTCACTTACATTACTTCAACTTACAAGTCACTTCAGATATGTAACAGCTAATTAAATACTCTACCTTACTGTAACGTAAACTTAGATCATTCCAGGTTTTTTTTACAGCTAATGAAATTAGTGATTGTACTCTTAAATAATTTCATATATTTTTACCGATTATATTCTACTCTAGTTTTATACTGATTTCACCTACATTTTAGTTTCAGAAAGGAAAGTGTAGGGTCCATGTCTTTTACAGGGATTATGGGTTTCCAGTTTTGTTCAAGTGACGCAAAAACCGTGAATCTAATATGAGCCGTGTAGTCCATTCAAAACCATTGGGGTTGGGGCGGGGGGGTTCCAATATAACACCCTTAAGAAAATCGAACCCTACAAGGATGTTGGGTCGCTGATCACGAATATCGGGGTCCCGCGGTCCTAAAATATGGGCGTCACCCTTAAAATCGCAAAAAAACACTCCTTTTTAAGGGGTTTTCGCGATAATTTCAATAATAATGAAAAATAATCCGATAAAATGCACTTTTTTCAATAATTATTTGCGAAGATGGTTGATTTATACTAAAGCAAGCTAAACTTTATGTTAAGGGAAGGGTTAAAACCACCCCTAAATCGACTGAAAATAAAAAAATTTGTAAAATCTTTTTTTCAAGTTTATACTTCAAATACGATTGTATACGTATTGTCAGGCAAAAATAAATTATTTTCAACCCTTAAGGGGTTAAAACCCCCACAATTTGAAAAATCAACTTTAAATAAAAAAATTTGTGCTTTTTGCTTGAAATTGGGTTGCATAGGTTTTATCAGACAAAAATTAAATATTTTCAACCCTTAAAGGGGGTAAAACTACCCGATTAAAGTTGATTTTTTTTTCCTGTTTTTCGCTTGAAATTGGGTTGAATAGGTATTAGGTCTGTATGTTTGAAAAAACTTTTTACTTTTAGTAAAAAGTTTTTACTTGATAGCTGTTTGTTTTAGATGTCGAGTAAAAGCTTTACATTTCCCCTCTTACTATTTTTTACACGAGCTCTTGATCAGAAGTAAATTCTAGTAAACTCAGATGACATTGCGTTTTGTTGTGAAATTGTGAAAAATACTACTGTTAAACGTTTCGCCCGGAACACTTCGAAAGATACAATAAATTTTTACTTGACTTTTACTCGAGAACTGTTTGTTTGAATTCCCCACTTCTTTACTATTTTTTACTTGACAGCAGTTAACGAATTTTTACTGGATTTTTACTTGACTTTCAAACATACAGACCTATTATCAGCCAAAAATTAATTATTTTTAACAATTAAGAAGATAAAACTACCCCTAACTACACTACTAATTTTTTTTGCAGTGAAATTTTAATTTTGATGAAATATTATTAAAACATTTGGAAAATTTTATTGTAACCCCTTTTTTAAAGGATGAATGGGTTCTCTAGGGCAAAAGCAGATAGGCTAAAAAATATCAAGGCGGAGAGGGTGGCGGCGGCGGGCGTGTGGTGGAAGAAAAAAAATTTTTTGCAAATTTTTTTATTTATAGTTGATTTTTCAAATTGTGGGTGTAGTTTTAACCCCTTAAGGGTTGAAAATAATTTATTTTTGCCTGACAATACGTATACAATCATATTTGAAGCATAAACTTGAAAGAAAATTTTTACAATTTTTTTATTTTCATTCGATTTAGGGGTGGTTTGAACCCTTTAGGATCATCCCTCATCATAAAGTTTAGCTTGATTTAGTAAAAATCAACCCCCTTTGCAAATAATTATTGAAAAAAGTGCATTTTATCGGATTTTTTTCATTATTATTGAAATTATCGCGAAAAACCTTTAAAAAGGAGTGTTTTTTGCGATTTTAAGGATGACGCCCATATTTTAGGACCGCGGGACCACGATTTTCGTGATCAGCGACCCAAAATCCTTGTAGGGTTCGATTTTCTTAACGGTGTTATGTTGGAACACCCAAACGCGCGTTTTGAATGGACTAGTGTTTTTTTAATGAACTTCCCCATACAAATCTGAAAACCCAGGTTTATCGAGGTCTTTATCCAGGTTTTGGGAAATTTGAAAATTTCCCTTTCTTTTTGGGAATGTAGCATACTTAACGGCTGTCGGAAAAACGTCATTTAAAATAAAAACAACAGGGAAGTGACGAGAGCAAATTTGTAGGCATGAGGAAACAAATAATTTATTTTTTAGAAACTTATTTATTATTTTCTAGAGGGGAATTCGTGTAACAGTTGTTAACTGACACGCAACTTCGGTATAATTTTAATATATTTAAAGCACTAAAGATGGCGCTTAGTATAATGAAATCGATCGAAGAACTATATAAAAAAACACGGCTATGATCTTTTGTCTCAACGATAATTAGCCTGTATCCACTTACAATTTTCGTTTCTATACCATATCTCTCCCTTTCTTTAAAAACATCTTCGCTTGATGTTGTATTTCTGTCGTAGTAACTCCTAACTTACATTATCATAAATAGCTCCACAGCCTGCTATTGGTCTCGGCTTCCTGCAACATCCTCCTCCAGAATTGTCTTTAAGTCTCCAATTTCTTTTACCTAGGGTTCGTAGATCTTCTACGCTATCTGTATATCTCTCTTTTGGACGTCCCGTGCCTCTGTGTTCGTCTGGTCTCTTGTTCATAATAATTTTTGTTATGGTGTCATCACTGCTACGTTCAACATGTTCTGCCCATGGAATTCTGTTAATTTTTATAGTTTTTATGATGTTTGGATCTTTATACAACTGATACAGTTCGTGATTGTATCTTCTCCAAACACCGTTTTCGTTGATTCCTCCATATATTGTCCGCAGAATTTTTCTTTCAAAGCACCCAAGGAAGTGTTCTTCGTTACTTCTTAATGTCCAAGTTTCGGATCCATACAGTAGTATTGGCCTTGTAAGGGTTCTGTATAGTTTAACTTTAGTCCTCCTTGGTATGTTCCTTGTTAAGAAGTGTTGACGTAGCCCAAAGTAGCATCTATTTCCCAGCGCCAATCTCCTTATGACTTCTGTCGTCGTATCGCTATCTTTTGAGATTAGCGTCCCTAAGTATATAAATTCTTTTACACCTTCGATGTTATATGTATCAATTGTCATATTCTGGCGATCATTCTGTCTTTTAGAGATGCACATATATTTCGTTTTCTCTTCATTAATTGCGATATGAGGGCTTCTTTCGTTGCTATGGTGGATCTGGCTAGTATTACGGTGTCGTCAGCGTATGCCAATAGTTGTACCGGCTTGTTGAAAATACTGCCACGGTGTTAAATAGTAAGCACGATAGGGCATCTCCTTGTCTTAGTCCTAATTTGGGGTAGCCACACAATGATTCTATGAAAGCATAGAACTCGAAATATACAAATGCCGTACAGGGGGGATAAATTTGCAGAAATTAAAAAATTCGTCTGGTTTCCTGTATCATTTTTTTTGTAGGGGAGTAGGTTCTAGGAGCTTATTTTTTTTTATAATATATCAATATGAGAATTGCCGTACAAGAATGTTTTGTCGGAAAGGCACCCCTCCGGATGGATTATTCAACTTACCTGTGCGGCCAAAAGTACCGCGCAAAAGTGACGGCATAGTGCCTAAAGTTCGCGGCTCATTTATTATTATTATTTATTGAGCAATATTTGTACAAAAGAGTAATTCTTAAATTAGTACTGTAAAAAGTGGTAAGGAAATACTTAAAATGTGGAATTAACATTAGAGCTAAAACTAAGATATATGTATAATCGTGAAATTCATAAAAAACAAAGGATAAGAAAGAAAAGTAAAATAAAAAAAGAGAGAAAAAAAATTAAACAAAATTATTATAAAAGAGAGGAGGAAAAAAAAAAGAAAAGTTAGATTTGAAATTTGAGAGGAGAATGACAAGAGTGCAAGCAAATTGAGATGGTATTCGCATTCTAAGACGGTCTGCCCGTGAGGTATTCAAAAAGACGCCTTTTGAAAACACAGCTTGATTCAATAAATGGGAGAGAATTCCAAAGCAGAGCTGCATAAACAAAGTATGAACGTTGGCCTAACAAAGAACGAAACCGAGGAATAATTACATTGTTATTTCTACGCGATCGCGAAAGCTGGAGGAATTCGGAAAGGTAGGAAGGTTTTCGCCGTGTAAGTATATCGTGAAAGAATCTCAGCAACCTCAAGTCTTTATAGGTCTTTAAGGAACATCCCAAGACATTGTTCACAAAAGGCGTAGTGTGGTCATACCGACGTAGGTTATAAATAAATCGTATGCAATCATTGTATGCCACTTCAATTTTCCGAGCACAAGAAGCGTCCAATGAGGGAAAGACTAAGTAGTCATGCATTAGATGGGGCAGGAGTAGCGCTTTTGCGAAGCGCAAACGAAGGGCACAAGTCATCAAGTTTCCATACAGACGGAGTTTCCTGAGAAAACAATAAGCTTTACTCACTATATAACGTATGTGGTCACAACAGGTCATATCGTGGCTAAGAATTACTCTGAGATTTTTAGCGCCATCAACACGCTGAATAGGATTGCCATTTAATATGACTTTGGCAAAAACAGGACTAGGGTTTACAGAGTGAGCGAAAACCAGATATTGTGACTTGTATGGATTGAGTGATAGGCGATTTACCGAAGCCCATTAAAGAACATTTTGTAAGTCCTCGGTAAGTTTCCGCACTCCTGACACCATTTGATCCTTAGGCATAGAGAGGTACAGCTGAACATCAGCGGCTTACATGTGGATTTTGGAATTGTTTACTACTGCGGGAAGGTCATTAATGAATATACTGAATAAAAAAGATCCAAGAATTGAACCTTCCAGAACACCACAGCAGAGGATGGTTGAGGTTGAAGCACGATTATGCAGCATTACCTGTTGCGAACGGCTACTTAAGAAACTATGCATAAGCTTGAGAGCAGACGAAGAGAAACTAAACTGTGTGTGTGGAGTTTTTCGAGAAGTAGGGAGTGGCCAACATTATCAAAAGCCTTGGAAAAGTCTAGCAGTGCAAGATAGCAGATTTGATTCCCATTTAAGTAATTCCAAAAGTAATTTTCAAATTTTCCAAAAATCACTTTTCGGCCAAAAAATCACTAACTATTGTGTCATTGGGGTAAGCAATAATCTTTTGTATAAATAGAACAAAAAACATTTCTCAATAATTAGTTTCTGAGTCATTTGTTGACCAAAAACTGATTTAAACTTTGACCTTGAATAACTTCGAAAGGGTTAAGTTGTCGAAAAAATGACAAAAGGCTTTTTTGTAGACAATAACGTTTCGTATTGACTGATAAAAATTTTTTTTCGAATAAACCAGTTTTTGAGTGATGTTTTCGCCAAAAAGTGATTTTTGGAAACTTTGACCTTGAATGACTTTGAAAGGGTTAATCGGGTCAACATCTTGTAAGAACTAAAGTCGTAGAGAATTTCATTGTCAACATTTAGGGCCTTTGTACGGGGTTGTACGATTTATAGAAACCGAGATACAAGGAAAACACATTAAAACCGCTATATTTCCGGCGGCCATTATGTTTTTTTTGTGATTCCGAAATTGTTTTCTTAAAAAGTCCCAGAGAAGCTGTGGACCAATTTTCAGCCATTTCCGAATTTTGTCTCCTTTCGTGCGTTTTTTTTGCTAATTTCCCCGGACAATTTTTACGCTAGGGCCTTTAGTTTTGAAGTTAAATTACCAGTCATCGCTGAGCTTCAAAATTTTGCACGAAGGTCCGGGGGTCTCCCTTGATGGACGTTGAAGCCCGATTTTCGAAATTCAAAATGGCCGTCGAAATATTACCGAAATTCAAAATGCCCACCCAAATATGGTCAGTGACATTGCAGATGAGAACGCAGGGGCCAGGGAATTGCCAGACATGTAATTTTTCTACATTATATTACACTAGTCGGGCCCCTGCACAATTGTGCAGAGTATATATTATTTTAATTATCCCAAAGCCGTAATGGTAATTCCTCAAACCGTAACTTCCTGTTTTGGATCATTTCGAACTTGAATTTAATTTTTAGCTATCTCGTGGTTTATTTTTTTAATTACATTAAAACTTCTTTATAAACCAAGTTCTCAGTGACAATTCCTTGCGGGGTAACTTCCTGTTTTAGACCACTTGAAATATAAATTTTACAATCGCTGTATACAACTGACCGTACGTAAAACATGGTTCCGGAAGAAAAAGACCAACTTTTTCGAATGTTTGACCTTGTGACTTATGACTTATTTATTGTCATTGCATACGCTTGGCGCAGGGGAAATTGATGACGCTTGGAATTAAATGGAAGAGCAGGGTCGTTTGATGTATCCAAGGAAATTCGTAGGATAAAGCGAATCTTGCCTCTTTGAGATCATGTAAGACACTCGACTTGGATTACATTCGCGCGAAAGTCGCGAATAGCTAATCTGGTTCCATTACACAAACCATTCAGAAAGGTTTCGTAGTAACAAAACTATGCATCCTTTTTTTTAAATTTAACTTATGTGGGGGCACACCATAGAAATATAAACTAACATGGAACGGCTGTGTCGTGTAAAAACCCTGTACGTGAGCGACCACTCTAAAGGGAGCTTGTTTAAAAAGACAGCAATAATGTGCACAAGTGGGACACAAATTACCGACTGTTTGGGGTAGCTTCTTGAGTGAATGGTGGCGTGCCAAGTCAATATCCGGGGGGCATAGATTTTATGCCAGGAATTTTAATCGGTCCGCTTTTAAAACTTCCCTCTTATTATTTCTGCATATTTTGGCCTGCACTGCCTTACCACTACTACCGATTGAACTCAAACTCATCAGGAATTGTGGTACGATTAATCTGGCTTACAGCCATTCCGTGTTTAGTTTATATTTCTATGGGGCACACCGAATGGGTTCCAAGTATTAAGAAATTCTACTGGAAAGTTTACTTGGTAAAAAAAAACTATCGTCATCTATTACCGTGACGTGATAATTTTTGGGACATAAAACTGTTCTTTTAGATACATATACTAAGGCCATCTTGCGTTGTGAAAGCTTCTCCAACCCACCAGTAACATTATTTTTCGAGATAAATTTAGAGGGAATTAAAATACTAGGCTGAGTATTCAACATTCAACAGTAGAATTGCCAGCTTTGAGAACCCAACTTGAAAAATCTTAATCAACTAAAGCTCTCATAATCTATAACTTAAACTTGAACAATATGTTCATTCCTTGCACAAATCAACTAAGCTACATTTTTGCGGTATAAAATTATTACAATAATCTTGAATGGCAGCCTTGAAAAATGCTTTAGGTTGCCTACGAACACAACCGGTAGAATTTATAGCATTTTGGCTTTCGTTTCCATTCTTCACTTTCAGTTCATTAGTTTGTCTCGATGTCCTCTTTTTAGCAATTTCTTTGCGATGTTGTTCGTAATAGTCTCTATTATGTGTGCTTCTCTTCATTTTAAAAATTCAAATAACCGCAATAAGTCACTTTTGCACAATTTGTTTGCACTTTTTTTGATTATCCCTTATGACGTATTTCATTCATTCAAGAGCAAATAAACAAACTCTTTCAAGCTTTTCGAAAGGAAAAAACCATGGTACAAATACTTCATGTAAAATGCAAGGAATTATTTTTTCGAGGCTGCATTTACTTATTAGAACAAAAATTGAAATGTTTAAAAGAAGATTGTACTTAATAAGAGAGACTTTTGAGTTATCCCATATATTTCATTCAACACCATTATATCCGTTGAATGCAATTATTGGTAGCATATATTCTTACCTGGTGTACCATCGTATACCATGCAAAATTGCAATGAAATCGGTGCAGTAGTTTTAAAAACAATTTATTTCCCAAAAAATTTCATAAATCGGCTACCAGTCTAACTTACGTTGAGAGAATATTAGAGAATAAGAGTGAACTTTCAAAGCCTTCCATAAGTATAGGCATAGACAAATAAAAGGAAAGATATTCCATTTCATACAAGAAAAGTGTTGAGTTTGAATCAAAATACTTAGTTGTAAAGTTGGCAGAAAGTTTCAAATGTCAAAATTAGGTGGCAAGCTGTTTTTTTTTAACCTAGCAATCTAAGACCGTCTTTTGTTATTGATGACAGCTGAAACTTTTATTCCTGGTATTAATTTGTGAATATTTGGAAATACAAGTTGCATTATACCTAAGTTGGACTTGTTTACTTGGACTTCCCAATCCTAATTATTAACAGGTTATGGGCCCAGGACGTCGTTGGAAGGGAAAGTAAACAGTCAAATTGGAGCAAGTACGTGTCGAGCAGTAAGGTGAATTGGCAAGTTCGGTTCACACGTCAGGCGAGCAGAAACGTTTCGCAGCAAGTCGACAACGACACAACAAACAAGAAAGCAACCTCGCAGATCGTCTGAATAAAATCGTCGTGAAAATACAAAACTGAAAATTGTCCAAATTGTAAGAACAGTCACACTCAAGACTTAAGTCACGTGATCATGGATACAGTCAAGTCACAGTTGGTGACGTTGAGTCAGGACTCTCACGGAGAAGTCAACTATGTGCCATGGAGACTAAAATTGAATGTTGTTATGAAAACAAAGAAATTGTTCGATATTGCGACCGGAATTAAACTCAGACCAGACGGAGCAGACGATAACGTAGACGTTAGAGCATGGATTGAAAAGGACTTAGAATCTCAACAGCTCATTGTTTTGAATGTGAGCGACCAAATAGCATATAAAATTGCAAACTGTCAGACAGCAAATCAAATGCTGGAAAAATTAGTTAGACTGTATGGCACAAAGACTGATATGACGTTAGAGATATTGAGAAGACAATTTTTCAATTACACTTTTGATGAGAATAAGTCAGCGGTGGAGAACTGTATGGAACTGTTGTCTATAGGTGAACAATTATCGACTGAAAATGATCCTGTTCGTGATTCCTGGATGATGACGAGGATTTTGAGTATGCTGCCTTCTCGACTGGCTCATTTTGGCACATCATGGGACAACGTAACTGGTGCTGATAAAAACACGTCAACACTGATTGAGCGACTTCGAATGGAGGATGAGAGACAGCAGAACCAGGGCAACGGACAGGACTCGACCTCGATGAATGCATTGTTTACAAAACGAAACAACAAGAAGCAGCAAACAAAACCGGAAAACAAAAATGGAAAAGGGGATTCAGTCTGCTACAAGTGTGGAAACAAAGGCCATTTCAAGAAGAACTGCACAAACAAGCCATGTGCGAAGTATCTTGCACACTGCAGGAAAAATTATGCCTGCAACTCGTGCGGACAAAAAGGTCACTTTGCAAAAGAGTGCACGCAACGAGGAAACAATAACAAAGAGACACGTGAGAAACCAAATGCATGGGTAACTGTGAGCCTGAAGACGTCGGACCTGGACAGCAGCTCGGACCACCTGGAGGACAAGATGACAACCTGGTACCAAGACAGTGGCGCGAGTCAGCACATGACGTCGCACCGCGACTGGTTCACCGAATTCAACGAACTGAAGAGTCCTGTGTCAATCCTGCTTGGTGATTCGACTGAGATAGATGGCGCTGCGGTTGGAACAGTGGAACTTGAGGCATTTGATGGGAGCAAGTGGCACCCAGTCATCCTGAAGGACGTTTTATATGCCCCAGACCTGAAGTTCAACCTGTTCTCAGTTAGTCATATGCTCGATCAAGGGTATGTGATGAGATCAGACAAGGAAAAAGCTGAGTTTCTCACGGCGGACAGAAAAACGACTGTTGGTGTAGCAAAGAGACATGGCAACCTTTTTCAAATGATGTTGAGACATGTAGAGCAACCCCCTGGCATGGCAGCAATTTCGATCAGAACGTGGCACGAGAGGATGGCACACCAGAATGTCAAGTACGTGAGAGATGTATTGCAGAGAAGAGGTATTAAGTTCGTCGATGACTGGAAAGACTATTTATGTGAAGGATGTACTTTTGGCAAACAACACTGCAACTCCCACCCTACGAATGAGAAGAAAGCTGAACAACTGCTGGACCTTGTACATGTGGACATGGGTGAGGAGAGAACACCCTCCATAGGTGGCGCAAAGTACTTCTTACTCTTCAAAGACGACTATACACATTTTCGAACAGTTTACTTCATGAAGAACAAGAGCGAGGCTCCTGAGAAGCTGAAGTTGTTCGTAAAGATGGCCGAAAACCAATTTGGAAAGAAAATAAAATGTCTGCGTTCTGACAATGGAAAGGAGATAAGAAATGCTGCAACTGAAAAGCTCTTGACTGATTTGGGAATCTTCCACACCTACACAAATCCATACACGCCACAGCAGAATGGAAGAATTGAACGTGAGATGAGAACCATAGTGGAGGCTGCACGCTCAGCCCTAACTGCAGCCGATCTACCGGAGAGACTGTGGGCGGAGGCAGTTTCATATGCTGTTTTCACAATTAATCAGACAGGAACGAGCAATGTGAAAGGAAAAAGTCCTGCAGAACTGTGGTTTGGTAGGCAAATAGATCTGAATAAGTTGAAGATATTCGGATGTGAGTGCCACATTTTGCTACCACCACACAAACGACGCAAGTTTGGCAAGAAGAATGAACGAGGCTACTTGGTTGGTTACGACTTCGACTCACCGACTTATCGGGTGTATGTTCCAGGTCGCCGTGACATCATCAGTGAGGCAAACGTTACGTTCAATGAAGAACATGAACGGAGCATGACTGAAGTTGAGACCAAGGTGCAGGAAGTGAAAGATGAGGCTGTGCAAGAACCGAAAGAGGAAGTTGAAACTGACCAGACGTCCGATGAAGAAGACGGTGAGGAGGACGGGCGAAAGCCCAAGAGTGAGGACACTAGTGAAGAGGGTGAGAGGACACCCCCCAAGTCCCCAAACAAGAGACCAGTTCGTGCAACGAGAGGAGTACCGCCAAAGTGGTTTGGCAACATTATATCTTGGTATGGCAGAGTTGAAGGACACACAGACATGGCGTTCATAGGTGAGGGAAGAGACATCCCGGTGTCTCAGGCCCTGAAGGATCCAAAGTGGAGTAGCGCAATGCAAGATGAGTATAATTCGTTGGTTGACAGGCAGACTTGGAGGCTGGTACCTCGTCCTGAGGGAGTGAAGCCACTCTCATGCAAGTGGGTCCTGACAGAAAAATCAGATGGGAGACTGAAGGCGAGACTGGTGGCTCGAGGCTTTGAACAGCAGAAGGGCATCGACTACGAAGAGACATTTAGTCCAGTGGCAAGTTACGCATCGATTCGACTCATCTTGAGCCACGTCGCTTCGGAGAAGTGGAAGTTGATATCTTTTGACGTGAAGACTGCGTTCTTGTACGGCAAGCTGGAGGAGACTATACACATGGAGCAGCCAGAAGGTTTTGAGGATGGGTCAGACAAGGTATGTGAGCTACACAAAAGCCTTTACGGTCTGAAACAGGCACCAAAGCAATGGAACACGGAAGTGACTAAGGCGTTCGAGCAAATTGGTCTGGAGAGTTCAGATGATGACCCGAGTGTGTTCTACAACAAATTAAAAACAATCATGGTTGCATTGTTTGTGGATGATGGACTGGTGGCCGGAGAGGATGAAAAAGAAGTTATTGATCTACTGAAACTGATTGGAAAGAAGTTCGAGATCACCCACAGCAAGAAAATTCAAGACAAGTTTACATATCTCGGCATGGAGCTGAAGATAGACAGCAAAGGTATTTTCGTTAATCAGCCTAAATACACACAAAAGATCCTGAAGAGAATGGAGATGGAAGCGTGCAACCCTGCACCAACCCCCATTGAGCCTGGCATGGTGACAAAATCGACGGATCTGGTGAACGACGAAAGCGTGCCTGCTGGTACCCCTTACCGTGAGGCTATTGGTAGCCTGCTCTACTTGGCGACAATCTCGAGGCCTGACATCAGCTACGCGGTGAATTATCTGAGCAGACATTGCTGTAATCCAAAGAAGAGTCACTGGAAAATGACGAAGCGAATATTTCAGTACATGAGAGCAACACCTGAAGCAGGGATCTACTTTGATGGAGACAGGAAAATAAAAGTGTACACAGATGCTGATTTTGGAGGAGAACAAGAGACTATGAGATCGACGAGTGGAGGCTTGATCTACAGCGGCGGACCAGTTGTTTGGTATTCCCTCAGGCAGAAGGTAGTGGCGACATCGACTGCAGAGGCTGAATACAGAGCAGCTTATCAAGTGATCGACGAGGTGAGCTGGTTGAAGAGACTGGCATTGGAGCTGGGCATCCTGAAAGAAGATCACCCGTTCCCGTTGTACGTCGACAACAAATCTGCAGTTCAAATGTTGCAGAACACCCACGAGGGGAAATTGAACAAGGGAAAGAAGCACATTGAAATTTTGAGAAAATTTATTAAGTATCATACCAAAGAAACTGTTTTGGTTGAACATATTGAAGGCAAGAAGCAAATTGCAGATATCTTTACTAAATCTTTAAATAGAGTTTCTTTTGAGTTGAATCGTTCATTTTTGATTAAGGAGGAGTGTTGAGTTTGAATCAAAATACTTAGTTGTAAAGTTGGGAGAAAGTTTCAAATGTCAAAATTAGGTGGCAAGCTGTTTTTTTTAACCTAGCAATCTAAGACCGTCTTTTGTTATTGATGACAGCTGAAACTTTTATTCCTGGTATTAATTTGTGAACATTTGGAAATACAAGTTGCATTATACCTAAGTTGGACTTGTTTACTTGGACTTCCCAATCCTAATTATTAACAAAAAGTGTGCACGTTCCTGTTCAGAGAGCTTTCCTATTTCCTCCATTTAAGCTTCCTCCAAGCGAAAGCTGCCCCCGCTAAATATTTATTTTCGGTGGCACTGTCAAGATATTTGAGTAAATCGTATCTGAAGAGAGTAAATGGAAAGGCATGGGAGCATGGTTCTTGTAGAGCTATTCGCGTTTGCGCTTCTTTTTTTACAGGTTTTCTCATTTATGAAATATCGGCATGTACGAATGTGTATATTGTATTCTAGGTAAATTTTATTAAAGGGATTTGTTGGCGGAAATAAATGTAAATAAGAAGGAAGCTATTACATGTACATACATTGTTTGATTTTTTGTTTAAATGACAAAAATCAATTACATATTTTTAGAAGTTTGAATATTTTGTTTTTTCAGGTCTGACTTTTCGGTTTCTACTACTTTGCAAAAGCTAGTAAAATCGTGAGTTTTGTGCGAATTTTGATTTTGTTTTGATTTATAACAATGATTTCCGCGATGTGTTTATTTTGCAGATTTGGGAAAGTATTATTTTGATCAAAGATTCACAAGCAAATTATCGCGTTTTACAAGGATTTCAAGATGTAAAATATCATATCATGAACAAATTTAAAAATATGAAAAGTGGAAATTATTGCTTTATGGGTATTTGTGGCCATTCTCACTTAATAGTGCAGCCAATACAAGAATTCTATCTTAGGCACTAGAGAAAAAATCCAAATTGAATTTTTTTTATCTTTATTATAATGTTCTACTGACATCCTGGAAAGTATCCTAGTTTCAGCGGTCACATTTTCTTTTATTGGGGTAAATTTTAACTTGACGCAATTAATATCGACAACCATTTTATTCGTAAAACGTGCGGGAAAGTTTCGATGTCCCTCTTATACTAGTATATTGTTGAAAATAAATACTCCCTTCCACAACACCGCAGAGGTAGAGTATTAAGCGCGTTTATTTTAAAGTGGTTTCCCCACTAATTAAGCCTAATCCACAAAAAAAATTCGGCGTTACATCCCTTACAGGCATTTACGCTACTACTCCTAAGAATTTGAGGTAACAACTTTCCCTTTTATGATTTTATAATTTTTTCCTTGGATTAGTTTTTAAATGAGTTCTTATCTTTAAATTGAAGTGAATGCCACAAACAAAATTCTCTAAGAAGAATGAGGATCAAATAATTTAAGATTTGTTTGTGGTGATCGTAACATTCATTTTACCTAACCAGTGGGAAAAATCAGATTTTTTACATATTGTTTCCATACAAAGTTCAATTATTTTGCTTTTTAAACCTTTTATTTCAGTCGTATTTTGAATAAAAGTGAAGATTTTTACAAATATTAAAAAAATAATCTGTAGGATTTTTAAGTGCAGCAAAATCGGTACTTTTTGAATAATTTTTAAAATAAATAAAACTTCCCGAAGGTTTTGAATACTTAACAGTTTCGTTTTGGGTTTCTCATAATCTTGTGGCATAACAAACACTTTTCCTTTTTTGACAAGCGGTCAATTATGAACCCCACAAAATACCTTAAAGAAGTTTCTTCGACAGAAATCGAATCTTCATTTGCCCCATATTCCAACAAATCAATTGACTGGATTATATTGCTAACTTCGTGACCCTCATTAGTGACATCACCAATCTACAGTAAAAATACATGATAGTCATTATTATTTATTGTTTTGCCATCACTAAATGAGTCAATAGCTATAAATTGCTGACTATCTTCGTCACAATTCTTCCTATGGGAAGATATAGACAAAATTTTCATCATCATCATAAATAGCTCCACAGCCTGTTATTGGCCTTGGCTTCTGGCAACATCCTCCTCCAGAACTGTCTGTCCCTGGCTTGGAGTCTCCAATTTCTTATACCTAGGGTTCGTAAATCCTCCTCTACGCTATCTGTATATATCTTTTTTGGACGTCCTGTGCCTCTGTATCCGTCTGGTCTCTTGTTCATAATAATTTTTGTTATGCTGTCATCACTGCTACGTTCAACATGTCCTGCCCATCGAATTCTGCTAATTTTTTATGATGTTTGGATCTTTATACAACTGATACAGTTCGTGATTGTATCTTCTCCTCCAAACACCATTTTCGTTCACTCCTCCATATATTGTGCGCAGGATTTTTCTTTCAAAGCACCTCAGAAGGTGTTCTTCATTACTTCTTAGTGTCCAGGTTTCGGATCCATACAGTAGTATTGGCCTTATAAGGGTTCTGTATAGTTTAACTTTAGTCCTCCTTGATATGTTCCTTGTTAAGAAGTGTAGCTCAAAATAGCATCTATTTCCCAGCGCCAATCTCCTTATGACTTCTGCCGTCGTGTCGTTATCTTTTGAGATTAGCGTCCCTAAGTATATAAATTATTTTACACCTTCGATGTTATATGTATCAATGGTCATATTCTGGCGATCATTCCGTCTTTTAGAGATGCACATATATTTAGTTTTCTCTTCATTAATTGCTAGTCCTAATTTCTTTGCTGCTGTTTCTAGCGATATGAAGGCTTCTTTCATTGCTATGCTGGATCTGGCTAGTATTACGATGACGTCAGCGTATGCCAATAGTTGTACCGACTTGTTAAAAATACTGCCCGCGGTGTTAATTCCTGCGTCTCATCACTTTTTCCATAGCTACGTTAAATAGTAAGCACGATAGGGCATCTCCTTGTCTTAGTCCTACTGTGGCGTTGAATGGTTCTGACAGCTCTCCTTCAATTCTTATTCTGCATATGACCTCTTTCATTGTCATTTTGGTCAAATCTACGAGGTGTTTGCGAAATTTTAAATACTCCATAGCTTTATATAATTCTTCACGTTTTATTTTATCATAGGCGTTTCTGGAGTCTATGAATAGAGAATGTATGGTTATATTAAATTCATTTGCCTTTTCTAGGACCTGCCTAAGGGACAAAATTTTGTTCGATATAATTTTGCAAATGATACTATAGAAATTATATGAATACTCCAATTCCAAAACTGCTTTCTTCCATTTTGAAAAACCAGTGAGGTAGTGGCGGTTTTGGTCTCTGGACAGGCTCCTTTAACGAATCTGTTACCCATTTCATAGTAAAACTTGCTAAATGTATGTCCACCAAGCTTTAAAACTGAAAAAAGTTGACCAGTTTGGTTAAAGAAGTTTGTTTAGAGGTTGAAGCCGCTATTGCTTTACTGATTTTTAAAAATGGAAGGAAGCCGTTTTGGAATTGGAGTATTCATATAAAGATGGGTTGTTACTGAAGCCCCCTCTTGATCGTACTAAGGAAAGTAGGTTTTCAATTGGGTCTTGGGTAAATTTCGATGTCACAACGAAATGTTTATTGGGAAACTCGTTTAATATTTAATCAATTGGTTTATCGGTGGCAAAACAACTAATAATAAATTTCCAATTAGAAAATAAAGCTTGGACCATAACAACAGACATACTTTGCTGGTTCTTTATTTCTAAAATCACCTGTATCTACAAAATCAACCATTTCATCTGTTACCTGATCATATGTTAACTCTCTTTTAATATTAATTTCATCGAATATTAACACAGTTTGCCTCATTTCTACATCCCAATATGAAACAATATTCTAAAGGTTTTCTGTAATCGTGTTATTAAAACCAAGTTGAATATGTTTAATTAGTTGCCAACGATGCAAAGAGGTCAGAGATGGTAAATTTATGTTTAAATAATCTTTAAAATACCTGTAAGTTGTAGGAGATTTGTAATGGAAATTCAAAGCTAACGATCTTCCTTCATAACTCCATTTTTTTTTATTTTTTTTGTTAGAAAGTATCATAGTGCAAAAAGTTTTTGAATTTTTAGTCACATATCGCTGTTTGCATTGATACTGGCACAACTCAAAAAATTTCAAATTTCGTTTTATTGTATAGAATATCTGCATTATCTGTCTACTTTCATCCTGTAAAATGACGTATTCTTAATTCTGCAAGTTTTTATCAGATAGCGCCTTGATGCTTGAATGAAATTTTCTGAAATAACGGCACAACTCAAAAAAAGGTGGTGAAATCTAAGTTTTTTGTGTAATTTTATAAATTTATCGAAAAGCACAATAATTAATTAATAATTGCATCACAATAACAAAAATAACTCATAATAACTAACTAATAAAAATAAATAAAGTTTCTATTATTCAGCATTTTTCCATAACGTAAATCTTAAAAATTCTCTCCTGTAAATTTGCACTTTTTTGAGTTATATGGAGCGGAGCAATTAAAGAAGTTAGCAGTCTTTTGACTATACTACTGAGATAGTTATTTCGACATATCCTTCCTTCAAGGTTCACCTTCTTAGTTCTATTTTCTTTGCTGCTGCTCTTCAACTTTTCTATAAGTTTTTTATATTTATTTAATAAATTTTTATATTTTGAGCGGTAGAAATTTACCGATTTGGTCGACCGAAGTTGTTACCTCAAATTCTTAGGAGTAGTAGCGTGAATAGCAAATTGGAGAATTGCTTTTAAAAATACAATTTTATGTCAGATTTACTCAACGAAGACTAAATAAATGCCTGTAAGGGATGTAACGCCGAAATTTTTTTTGTGGATTAGGCTTCCTGGGGAAATCACTTTAAAATAAACGCGCTTAATACTCTACCTCTGCGGTGTTGTGGAAGGGAGTATTTATTTTCAACAATATACTAGTATAAGAGGGACATCGAAACTTTCCCGCACGTTTTACGAATAAAATGGTTGTCGATATTAATTGCGTCAAGTTAAAATTTACCCCAATAAAAGAAAACGTGACCGCTGAAACTAGGATACTTTCCAGGATGTCAGTAGACCTTTATAATAAAGATAAAAAAATTCAAGTTATTTGGATTTTTTTTCTAGTGCCTAAGATAGAATTCTTGTATTGGCTGCACTATTAAGTGAGAATGGCCACAAATACCCATAAAGCAATAATTTCCACTTTTCATATTTTTAAATTTGTTCATGATATGATATTTTACATCTTGAAATCCTTGTAAAACGCGATAATTTGCTTGTGAATCTTTGATCAAAATAATACTTTCCCAAATGTGCAAAATAAACACATCGCGGAAATCATTGTTATAAATCAAAACAAAATCAAAATTCGCACAAAACTCACGATTTTACCAACTTTTGCAAAGTATAGATGAAACCGAAAAGTCAGACCTGAAAAAACAAAATATTCAAACTTCTAAAAATGTAATTGATTTTTGTCATTTAAACAAAAAATCAAACAATATATTTAATAGCTTCCTTTTTATTTACATTTATTTCCGCCAACAAATCCCATTGATAAAATTTACCTAGAATACAATATGTATACACATTCGTACATGCTGATATTTCATAAATGAGAAAACCTGTAAAAAAAGAAGCGCAAACGCGAACAGCTCTACAAGAACCATGCTCCCATGCATCGCTAACGCTTTCCTTTCCATTTACTCTGTTCAGATACGATTTACTCAAATATCTTGACAGTGCCACCGAAAATAAACATTTAGCGGGGGCAGCTTTCGCTTGGAGGAAGCTTAAATGGAGGAAATAGGAAAGCTCTCTGAACAGGAACGTGCACACTTTTCTTGTATTAAATGGAATATCTTTCCTTTTATTTGTCTATGGTATAGATGATATATATTCTATTTTCATTGTTTCAATATGGAAAAAAGCTTGTCTTTTGTCTTTGTCTTTCAGGCTACGGGCATTGAAAGAGCAAATTTTAAAGCCACTATACCTAGAACTGAAAATTCTAAGTAGTGTCTCTACCTTGTTATTGCAGCTGGAATACAAATGCATCACGGGTATTCAAATTCGCGAATCAAGCAGTGTTGGCAAAATGCACGACGAATATGGCAATTAACAATTATTGGTATAAAGGAGCGCATCTTTAAATTCAAGGACCACCACAAATAAATATTAAATTAAAAATATATACGAAAAAATATACCCGCGCGTCGCATTCCACTCAAATGCACAATACTATCAAAAAATGAAATTAAAACAGATAGGTAAACAAAGAATAGAAAACAAGTTAAAAAAAGAAATTTGTAATAAACAACACTAACATAATACTCCTAAGCAATCATACCCTTGCGCTTTGCGGCTCCAACGATTCTACAGACGGACACTCCAACTCAGCAAGATCACGTACAGTGAAAGGGGATCTTATTTCCTATGAGCAACCCGTACAAGGCTATGTGTAGAGTTCCATTCTTCGCATCCTCAGTGCAGCACTCAGCAATTTGTTGTTGTGCGGTGAGAGGCTTTCATTTATACAGTGGCTCACAGTGAAAATCGTCCACCTTACGAGTAAGAGGAATTAAGTAGTTTTTTTCATCTAGCTCTCAACAAATCCAAATAAGAATTTAGATAACTAAGTTTTTCATTTATTTTCTTCAAAATAATAACGAAAAATTATGAAATTAATCAATAACAAAAACGGGAAAAATTCAAATTTCCGGAAAGGTCATATTTCTATCTCACAATGAAAATCGTCCATAACACTCAATACTAAGAAATGTCGGCCATAACACTCAATACTAAGAAAGTTGGTCCTCCTTATGCTGTAATTACTGCTAGAAGCCTGTTCGGCATTGAATTTACTAATTTTTAGTATACTTAGGATTAATTCTAGCCCATTCCTGCTTGAGTACACTTTCAAGGTCTTTCTGCGAGGTAATATTGTCTTACAAATGCTCGTGCCCGGTGTATCCCATAAATTCTATTAACATTCAAGTTAGGGATTGAGGAGGAACGGGGAAAACTGTTTTACAATTGTATATCAGCCAATAGCGTTCAACGTCTGAGGTATGCTTAGGGCCATTATACTGATAGAATGCAAACCCAGCAGTAATACTTAGAAGTTGCGCACTCTGGTGCACATTTCTCTTTAGAATATCAAGCTAAACCATTGCATCCACTGTTCCTCGGATGAACTCAAGGTTGCCAGTGCCATTTGCCGCCATACACCTCCATACGATACCAAACAACCGAGTATAGCAATTCGTTCTTTAGTAGTCTCTCATTATAAGGCGGGCAAGTCACAGAGAAATGGCAGAGATTGTTGGAAAAAGTCGAACAACTGTCCAATATATTATTAAAAGGTGTGAAGAAAGTGGTAGAATAGCAAGCAAGCCAAAAAACAGTACCAGAAAAGTATTTCCCACCAATCTGCCATTTCTCTTTGACTTTTGCCCGCCTTATAATGAGAGACTACTAAAGAACGAATTGCAATACTCGGTTGTTTGGTATCGTATGGAGGTGTATGGCGGCAAATGGCACTGGCAACCTTGAGTTCATCCGAGGAACAGTGGATGCAATGGTTTAGCTTGATATTCTAAAGAGAAATGTGCACCAGAGTGCGCAACTTCTAAGTATTACTGCTGGGTTTGCATTCTATCAGTATAATGGCCCTAAGCATACCTCAGACGTTGAACGCTATTGGCTGATATACAATTGTAAAACAGTTTTCCCCGTTCCTCCTCAATCCCTAACTTGAATGTTAATAGAATTTATGGGATACACCGGGCAGGAGCATTTGTAAGACAATATTACCTCGCAGAAAGACCTTGAAAGTGTACTCAAGCAGGAATGGGCTAGAATTAATCCTAAGTATACTAAAAATTAGTAAATTCAATGCCGAACAGGCTTCTAGCAGTAATTACAGCATAAGGAGGACCAACTTTCTTAGTATTGAGTGTTATGGCCGACATTTCTTAGTATTGAGTGTTATGGACGATTTTCATTGTGAGATAGAAATATGACCTTTCCGGAAATTTGAATTTTTCCCGTTTTTGTTATTGATTAATTTCATAATTTTTCGTTATTATTTTGAAGAAAATAAATGAAAAACTTAGTTATCTAAATTCTTATTTGGATTTGTTGAGAGCTAGATGAAAAAAACTACTTAATTCCTCTTACTCGTAAGGTGGACGATTTTCACTGTGAGCCACTGTACATCTCCACCTCCTTATTTCAATAGCTCTGCTACGATGTTATCTTTGCCCGGAGATTTGTTTTTTTTTGTGTTTTTTCACTGCGTCTTGTACGTTTTCTAATGTAGGCATGTCCCCCGCTAGTTCTGACGTGCAAAGGGCAAAAGACCTATCTGCAAAAAGCTGGTTTCGAGAAAAACGCGATCAAAGTTTTCAAAATATATGAAACTGAACTCAAATAAAGTAACTGTTCAAAGTGATAACTTTTAATTAAAAAGTACAATCAGTCTGAACTTTTTTTTAAGGATAAATATGAATATTTTATATCAAAAAATGCATACAAAGCCATTTTGACCTATAATGCATATAGGTCATTTTTCTTTTGCACGGCAGAGTTCTTCTGCTGGTTCCATGTTTTCTGTTAAGGTTTGCTCCTCATCTCGAGCTAGCAGTTCTTTGAAGTGTTCACACCATCTAGTTAGTTAGTTCTTTGGTACTTAAGATCTCCCCATCCTTATTTTTGCACAGTTATTTTGGGCTTGAAACTGACTCGGTGCTTATTTACCTTTTTATATAAGCCATGTTTTTTTAATGAACTATAGTTCTTCCCCATACAAATATGAAAACCCAGGTTTTATCGAGGTCTTTATCCAGGTTTTGGGAAATTTCAAAATTTCCATTTCTTTTCGGAATGTAGCATACTTACCGGCTGTCGGAAAAACGTCATTTAAAATAAAAACAACAGGGAAGTGAAGAGAGCATGAGGAAACAAATAATTTATTTTTTAGAAACTTATTTATTATTTTCTAGAGGGGAATTCGTGTAACAGTTGTTTACTGACACGCAACTTCGGATTAATTTTAATATATTTAAAGAAGACCTGTCATTTAAAAAAACACGGCTGTAGTTTCCTGCCATCGTTTCGGTTGTTCTTTTCTTCTATTTTTGACATTTCGTTTTCCCAGTACTCCCTTTTATTCGTCTTGTGCACTCTTTTTTCCCCTGCCTTCTTTTTTCTTTGTATGTTTCAACTGCATTTCTCGTTCTGTGTTTCTGTATTATTACTTGATGCTATATTCCTTTCCTGCGTTATTCGTGCACAATCATTGCCGAACCATTCATTTCTTCTTTCACGGGGATCTTAGAGTATTTGATGCTGATTCTTTGATTAGGGTTTTCAAGTTACTCCATTTAACTTCTATGTCTTCGGCGTTGTGATTATTTGCATTTATGGGTCTTAACTTTTTTTCCCTGTGGCAGGGGCGCACAGAGCCTTCTGGGGGCCCGGGGCAAAATATAATTAGAGGCCACCTCTCCCAACCACAAAAAATTTGGTTACGAAGAATATTGAACAGGTAATCAAAATGTATTGTTAGCTTTACATTAGTAGTAGGCTAGTCGGCGAGAAGGAAAAAATGATAAAAAATCAATTATCGGCCCATAGGCGAGATTATTGTTGGAATCGCTTCGTTTTAGGGTGTAGTTAAACACCCTAAGTTTGCCCACAATTTGGTTGACCACATAACTTTTTAATTAACTTATTGTGAATAAAATAGGCACTTTTTTATATTTCTTTCAATAGCTCCGTTCCTGGGGTGGAAGCACGTAAGTTGTTTCAATCGACCTCTTCATACAAAAATTCTGATTCTGATGAATTTGCAAAAGTGGTGTAATCCACAATTTAATCTGGTTGCGGGTTTGGTGTAATATACATTCCTTACATTATGAACTTTCAATACAATAGTGGAGTAAGCTACTTTTTGCCTTAAAAAACATAACATAACTGTTGGACAGAACAAATATAACGAAGTAATAGAGAAAAAAGGGTGTAAGCTGACTACACCGGTGGTTTACATCGTCTGGAGTTAACACCACTTTTGCACTAATAGCCTCAATTATAAACTGATCTTAAAAAAAGTGGCAGCATTGTTAATTAAGTTTAAAAAAAATTAGATCGTTAATTACACAAAAACTAATGATCTTGTTGAATCTTTTTGTAGATGCCGGGACTACATAAACACCATCTTCAAGAATTTGCAGCCTTCTATGTGCAGTTGCTGTCCTTTAAACAAATAGTGAAAATAACATGTTTTGAAAACTTTGGAAGCTATTTGCAAGATCACGCTTGAACCTAGCGACCTCTAACAGGGCTTTTTTGTTAGGGAATTTCATAACGAAGAACTTTCCCAGTGCATATGTTATACATTGATTATATACTAAGTAGATATGGACAAACGCGAGTGAAATGAACATCCAGCTACGGCGCTACGAGCTTCGTGCGCTGGCATCGCAGGGTTTTGTTTTCATCTATATGGTTAGTTTCCGAAATAAACTTTTTCTTGTTTATGGAAAAGCCCTTCGCGCATTTAAGAAGCTGCGGCCATTGATTATGCTGGCTCGGGATCTAAAAATAGATTCCTATGTGCCTGTACACACGGGTGGTCACCGCGACCTTTCAACACGAAATTTACTGGTGCGGGGAGCGTTCGGGTGGGAAGGAAGTGCGTCTCGATTTGAAAGCGACTCACGTTCGCTTTTCTGACCAGCTGACTGTTTCAATTTCATTTTGGGTTTGTTTATTAGTCAGTCCTAGAACTATCTAAATCATCCTAGAACAGAAAAGTACAGGCTTTGGCGTTCATTAGTTTTAAAACTTGTTATTTTTTGTCCGAGAGTATTCTAGTTTGGTGTTCATTAAGTTGTTCTAAAGTGTTCTAAGTTTTACTTTTTGGTTCTAGATTTTTCTCAGGACAGTTTTGGACAAGAGTTTTTTGTTGTTGTTTTTTCTTAGTTTTGACAGATGTGTATATGAAATTATGAGAACAGAAAATGTAGAACAAAAAAGTACAAAAAAGCGTTCATTAGATTTTTTGTTCTAAGTTGTTCTAAAGTGTTTGACGTTGAATTGCTTGCTGTTCTATTCTATTCTGTTCTGTCCGGTTCTGAAAACTAATAAACAAACCTTTTGTATCACCTTACTGTTCCATTTTATTTTCGTTTCACCCGTATTGGGAGCAAACGTGCGATAGGACAATTTTCAGGCTTCAGTTTTGTTGCACAGATTTTTTACTAAAATTAATTATGTTCAGGTAATCACAGTTTATAAAAATTTATGTCACTTTTATGAAAATCACAAACTTTGTTCCCGTACCGTATGTTCCACCTATCATAAAAACCACTGGACACAAAGCGAAACGTGTAAACAAATATTCGCTTTTTCGTTCGCTTTGTCGCGCCTCAAAGCGACCTGTGTGAACAGGCACTATGCGATTATTCCTATTGTTTTGTTTTTGATTTCGTGGCCGATGGGTGAAATTTGACAATGGGGGAATGAAATGAATGGGCGAGACAACTTTAATCGGAAATTTGGCATCAAGCATTTTTTATTATGCTGAGAAAAATGAAATGGCTTTTAAGGGATTATTTAATTTTTTTTAGCGAAAAATGTGACAAATTTTTAGATTTTTTTCTCAGGTATTTTAATTCGTAGAAACTTGAGATTTTTATGGATAATTGTACATGAAAAGTTTTCATACACAATAAAAGAATTTTGCCGTTCTTTTCGATTTCTTGTTTATTACAATAACTCCAAGACTAATCTTCACAATAATTTCAAAAGACACCTCTAATTCAAAATACACAATTCGTTTAGTTCAATAAGTTTAAATATTCAATTAATCCGAGATTCAATATTATATCAAATAATGGCTGAGTTCGCCCTTTAAAACTATCATTTCAAATTTCTAGAAACTATATATTCTACTTCACTTTCCTTTAAAAACAAATTAATTTCTTTAAAATTCACCACCTTCACCTTGACTCTTAACTATTTATGCACTGTACCGTCTAGATTTCAAATATGATTCCGAGATATGATTCCTATTAGATTTCTTTAGATTTCCACCCTCGCGAACCGAGATTTCTACTTGACTCATAAATCTTTCAACCCGTGTCGCCGTTTTTAACTACCGAGAATTAGAATTTTCTAGTCACTTTTCAGTTATTTTCCCAGTTTCATTTTCCGTTCAACCTTTGTTTTTCCCTCTTGATATACCGAATAAGTACATATATTTGTCTCTACTTCTTTCTCTCAATCGTGAGTTTCTATATTCGGTCTCCACAGGTGGTTCGTCTCTCCGGTAGCGACGTTTTAGTGCGTTAATACGTGATCAACCAAAGTGTCAAAGTGACAATGGTAAATATGTATAAACAAGTGAAGTGTTATTATTATAGAAATTACAGAGGTGCTTCTGATTAACTTTGGTTAAACTTAAAATAGTTTATAAGGTAAGTTAACATTAAGAATATTTCGTACTGTCTATCCGAATGACCTAATATCTATCCTTTCCTACAACTAATATAACTAGTAAATAAATATAAGATATAACCTCAATTTCCTCACATATTCTACTTTTCTAATTTTATTGTTAAAAATACTAATTTATTATGTTTTCCTTTTAGCTGTCTTCGAAGTCTCTTCCGGTGTGGAACGTCATCCAATTGGCATCAGATAAGTATACTTCTTTATTTGATATTTGGTTTCTTTGTGGTTTGTTTTGTTTCTTTTTAGGTGATGTAGCCAAGTATTCAACATGCTCCCCGCCTTGAAACCACCGGTTTCAATGTTTATAATGTTTGATGTCATCTCGAGTATATGGCTTCTATGGAATATTGTCTTTAGGCTGTGGTTAATCTGTAACAAGGGTGCAGTTAGTTCAAAAAGATTAAGATTAATACATTTTTGTTTATTTTAGGGACGATAATAATTAACATGAAGTCAATGCATGGGAAAACTTGTTTAATTTATGGATTTGTGGACTGGTTTATCTGGATAGGAAATAGGTAAGGGACAGATTTTTGTTATGGGTCGTTTAATGACGTTGTGTTGTGTCCTCAGTGTGACTACCCTTATTAAATCGTCTTTCCCTGGATGAGTGTCGATAATTCTTCCCATTAACCATTGTGAAGGGGGTAATCGATCGTCTTTAATTAGGACTAATTCGTCCATTTCTACGTTAGGACGTCCATTTAGCCACTTAGGGCGCTGCTGCAGACGGCGTAGATAATCACTGCTCCAACGAGCCCAGAATGTGTGAAATAATTTCTGCACATAGCGATATCTATCCAAATGGCTTATGTTGCTTTCCAATACTGTGGGTTCTGGTGGCATAAGTAGTGGTCCTCCAACCAAAAAATGACCTGGTGTTAAAGCTTTGATATCTTGTGGATCTTGTGACATTTCTGTTAATGGCCTAGAATTCAAACTGGCTTCGATTTGGGTTAGAAGGATTGTAAATTCTTCGAAGGTTAGCAGGGCATTACTAATCACTCTTTTCAGATGCGTCTTCACCGACTTCACTCCACTTTCCCACAAGCCTCCAAAATGGGGTGACTAGGGTGGGATGAAGTGCCACTTTATGCCTTGATTTTCTATCGCTTGCGCAATCTCACTTTCTTGTTGTTGGACCATTTCGAATTTGTACCGAGTCAAGATCGAATTTGCCCCGATAAAGTTGGAACTGCAATCGCTGTAGATATCGGTACATAATCCTCTTCTTGATACAAATCTCCGAAAGGCGGCTAAGAATCCAGGTGTGGACAAATCGCTTACGACCTCCAGATGAATCGCCTTAATAGCCATGCATACGAACACGGCGATGTAACCTTTGTAGCTTCTCACACCTTTGCCTTTGGAGCTTTTTAGGTCAAATGGACCGCAATAGTCTACTCCACAATGAGCGAACGGGCGTGCCTGCTGCACTCTACATCCTGGTAGATCCGCCATTAGCTGTGTCCTTGTTTGAGCAGTCTGTCGGAAACAATTAATGCATCGATGGATGAATTTTCGAACTGCGTTTCTAGCATTAATGATCCAATACTTCCTATGGAGAAGCGACAGCATAAGTTGGGAACCGCCATGCATCGATTTGTGATGCACATCCTTGATGATCAGTTTGGTCAGATGATTCCTTTCAGGAAGAATAATAGGGTGTCGCTCATCATATGGAATTAACGCGTTCTTCAGTCTACCTCCAACTCTGATCAGTCCATGGTCGTCCAAGAATGGGTTCAGTTTGAGTAAGCTGCTTTTGTTCGGGATTTGGGTTTGAGATTGCAAGGCAGTGATTTCAGAGCTAAAATGTTCTCTTTGGGCCATTTGTATCCAAAGAGTTTGAGCTTTTCGGAGTTCTTCGGTGGTCAAATAAGTTCCCGTTTTGGTATGCGGACAATTCTTCACATTAGAAATCCAGCGTTGGCAGTAAGCTGTGACTCGTATGAGCCTTGACAGTGACGAGAACCTCTCCAAGAAGTCGTTGTTTTCACCTGTTTGCACATGAAGTGCTGCTATCTTCTTGCGAAGTCCAATTGCGGTTTCAGTGTCGCATGAGTTAGGCCACGATTCCTTTGGTTCTTTCAGCCATTGAGGTCCTTGCCACCAAAGCGCGTGTTCCTTTAATTGTTCGGGTGTCGTGCCTCTGCTGGCACAATCCGCAGGATTTGACTCTGATGGTACGTGCTTCCATAAATTCTCTCCCAATAATTGCTGGATGTTGGACACTCTGTTGCCAATAAAGGTCTCCCAATTCGATGGATGTTTCTTGAGCCAGGCTAATACAATTTTCGAATCTGTCCACGCATACGTATCATATATATTTAGCTGAAGATCTTTCTTCACTTGCACCATTAATTTTGCTAACAATGTTGCTCCGCACAATTCTAATTTCGGCAACGAGATTGTCTTTATAGGGGCCACTTTGGTCTTAGCTGATATCAGATGAATGTTGACCTCGCCATTGGTTTGTTGAACTCTCGCGTAGACTGCTGCTGCGTACGCCTTCATAGATGCGTCGCAAAATCCATGGAGGTCCATTCTGACTGCTGTAGGTCCGGTTTGAATCCAGCGTGGAATTTGGATACGTTCCAAGGCTAAAAGACTCTCGATAACGTGTCCAGTGGGCCTCAAGATTTGATGGAATCTCCTCATCCCATTGTATTCCTGCTAGCCATAGTGCCTGTATGAGGATCTTCGCCTGTATTGTCACCGGTGACAGCCATCCAATGGGATCAAAAAGTTTCGCGACATCTGACAAAACCGTGCGCTTTGTCCATGTTGCAGGTTTGGTTTCCACTTGAAATTTGTACCATAAACAGTCGGTAGACGGGCTCCAGAATATTCCTAGCGTCTTGATGGCCTCGGACTTGATGGGTACTGTTAGTTTCACTGGTGGATGCCCATTTTCTCAGCTGTAAGCCGCCGCTTTCTAGTAGACAGTGAATTTGGTGTTGTTTGATTCCAGCTTCTTCAGGACTGTCAGCTCCGGAAATTAAGTCGTCGACATAGAATTCAGTAAGCACCGCTTCCGCTCCGATAGGGTAGTTGACGTACTCGTCCTTGGCTAATTGATGCATCGTCCGAATCGCCAGATACGGGGCGCTTTTGGTTACAAATGTTACAGTGCTCAGCCTGTAGTCTCGAAAGGGTTGATCTGGCGCCTCTCGCCAAATTATGCGTTGGTAGTCGGTGTCCTCTGGATGCATCCGGATTTGACGATACATTTTGTGGATATCAGCCGTAAGGGCTACTTTGTACTTTCTCCATCGCATAAAAATAGCAAATAACGATTCTTGGATAGTGGGTCCTTTAAGAAGTATGTCGTTCAACGATCTTCCATTACTAGTCGGTCGCGATGCGTCAAAAACTACGCGAACCTTCGTACTAGTGCTGCTTAACTTCAATACTGCATGGTGAGGTAAATACGCGCAATTGAAGTAACTGTCATTGTTTTCGTCTCGCTGCATGAAGGTGGTCTCTGTGTTATTGACGGGTTCCATGTGATTAAGATCTAAGTACTCTTTCAAACACTTCTGGTATTCGTCTTTCAGGAAAGGATCTTGACTAAACCGTTTCTCCAATTGAATCATTCTAACGATGGCCATATTCCTGGATGCTCCTAGTTTCACGGGGTGGGTTTCGAAAGGTAGGCGGACTTGATATCTCCCATCATCACTGCGTTTATAAGTCTCAATGAAATGTTGTTCACAACGCTCTTCTTCCTTTGTCAGTTGGTTGGTGACAGGCACTTCCTCTAATTCCCAAAATCGTTTTAAATCCCAGGCCAGGTTTAAGTTGACGTGAAATGTTTTCATGTTCGAAGTCTCACAAACGCGTGAAGATGTTTGACCTGAAAGAATCCATCCAAATATGGTTTGCTGACCAACTGGAGTCCCAGGCTTTCCTTTTCGTAGTCCATCCTCGATGATGAAGGGATAAACGTCAGCACCTAATAGGATATCTACTGTTCCTGGTCGATCGAAGGGGGGATCGGCAAGCGGTAGACCTTCTAAGTGTTTCCAATTGTCCTTCTTTATTCGTTGATTGGGCAAGACATTTGTGACCTTTGTCACAATAAAGGCCTCTATTTGGACACTATTACCTTCCAGGTCTCTTGGAGTTAGTACCAGTCTTGTTCGTGAGCTGATTTTGCCGATAGGTATGTTATCCAATCCATAGACATTGAAATCTATCTTCTCTCGAGTTAAGCCCAGAGATTGCACCACACGCTCCGTGACAAATGAGGCTTGTGACCCCGGATCTATAAGAGCTCGGCACACTTCACTTCGTCCATCTGCTGATGAAATCGTAACTAAGACTGTAGCTAAGAGAACATGCTCTGATCTGAACGGCTGATTGACCAAGAAGGACTGGGTTATAGAAGGCTCGGCACCACTATTGTTGGATATGTTGGCTGGTGTCACGAAGACATGTTTAGGCGATTGTCCCGATTCAACATTTCTGTCTTTATTTTCTGCACTCTGCTCCTTATGCAACGTTGTATGATGGGCCTTTTTACAGATGAAGCACTTTGCCTTGCTTGGGCACCTAGCGGCCAAATGACCTGTTCCTAAACAATTCAGGCAAAGACCTTTGGATCTAATCAGATCTAATTTCATTTGATGATCATAGCCTAAGTATTTTGGGCATTGTCGAAGGACATGACTTTCATGGCAAATCTGGCATGACGGTCCAGTAACGACGTGAAAGGTTTGAGGCCTCCGCCAAGACCGGTCCTGTTGGCTTGCGGGTTTCTGTTCTGTTGGTGGAGGTCTCCTTTTAGGTGTGATTGCCTCCAAGGTCCGAAAACGGGCCTCCAAAAATGTCCTGAGTTCATCCCATGACGGAAGTTCTACTTTTGACCCCAGCGACTGTTCCCATAACGCTGATGTTTCATATGGCAACCGTTGCCCAATAAGATATACGACGATAGGGTCCCAAGAGGATGTTTCAACATCAAGATTTTGAAGCGCAGCGAGGCTTTCAGAAGTTTTGTCTAACAGGCCTTTGATAGCATTGGCAGATTCAAGTTTCACTACGGGTTGGCCAAATAAAACGTCTAGCTGAGCCTTCACCAAAATTCTTTTGTTTTCGTACCGGGCTACTAAAGTGTTCCAAGCGCGTTCGTAATTCGCGGCGGTAATGCGAGTATTATTTAGAAGATTTTTAGCTTCTCCGGACAGGTGTGCTTTCAGATATTGCATTTTATGCACAGGCGACACATTGTCGTTGTTGTGTACTAGGGATAAAAACATATCATAGAAAGGGGTCCACGATAAGTAATCACCAGAAAAAGTTGGGAGCGTTATCTTCGGTAGCCTAGTATCATCATTTCGCGAATGAACATGGACAATCCTCATTTTTCTATCTTCATCTACTTTGACCGTAGTTTCCTTGCTGGGGTGATCACGTTCGAATTCCGTTAAAATTTTCGTATGCGCGTCAATGTAGAATTCTTCAAATTTCGAATATACTTCGTCTAGGAAATAACTTTCAGTTTTCTGTTCGTCGTCGGTAGCGTCCAAAACAATCTCTTGATGGCGTTTTTTGAAATCCTTCCAATAATCTCCTAGACCAGTGGTTCTTAACCTTTTTAGTCTCGCGGCCTACCAAATAATTCAAAATTTGTTTGTGACCCCCATTTTTTTTTAATAATAATTTATATTTATTAAATTACCTATAATAAATTTATTTTTTTATTATTCTTTTATTTTTTTTATATATTAAATATAAAACATGACTTTATGAATTCATTATCTATTTAAACACCATTCAAACTTCTCAATTAATAAAAATTCATTAATTTTTAGCAATAAATGAAAGAAGAAACATTTAAAAATTCATAGAAAAAACAAAAATATTCAAAAATAATTTTATTGCGATATCTGCTGCTGAATAACCTCAAACCTTAATTAATTTGTTCAATCGCGGTTCAATTGTTTGTAATAGCTGCGATCCATTGGGCGATTTTTTCTACTCGCAAATACTTACGAGTACATCACCAATGAAACACGATTTTTGATAATTACCAGTAAAATGTATTTGCCCAAAAAAAGAGCAAGGGTAGTTGCGAGTAGCTCGCAGCAGTTTTGAGTAGCTTACCAGTCTCAATGGATCGCAGCTTATGCTATCCGCATGATAGCATCTAATCGCAATCGTTTTCATATCCACCATAGTTGAGAAACCTTTTTATCACAAATATGTACTAGCGAAAGGCGGCAAATTTTGGTGTGCTGCTGAAAACAAGGTGGGATTTTCTGCATTAATTTGTATCCAAAATTGGGACATATATTTAGTTTTGAAACGAAATTTCAAATTACAATCATTTATTAATTCATTAATTCATTATTAATGTATATTCATCAGCTATACACTATTTGCTCGCTTGGATTTTTTCTCTCTTGAACTCCTGCTAAAAAATCAAATTAGGCATAACTATTATCAAAAAAAAACACTCCAAAAGTGGTGTTATGTTGTTCTTTCCTTTCCGTTCGTTCGTCTTTTTCAAAATTTCCCAAAAGCTCTCGCTTTCGTTCGTCTTCATTCCTTTCGGTTCTTTCTGATGTGGACCACTGACAAAACCCATACAAAAAAGTGGCACCAAAAACTATTGTTGTCTCGTCCCCCCGTTAAAATCCTATGAATTTTAATCGGTTTTAAAATAAAAAAAACAGTTCAGTGCATGTCAGCGATATCGACATAATTAGAAAAGAAATAGACAGGTATAGAGTTTTTTCTTCTTTCTCTCATTTTCGTTATTTTTAAAAGTTCGTTAAACAGAGGGAAAGAACCCTCACATATTTAAAAAAAATACATTTATTTAACGAAAAAACTGCTACTTAATAAAAAATAATGATGGAAAATTATTTCTATCAATTATAACATACATCTTATTACTTATTTTATTTTCCTCTAAATTCGAAAAAAAATTGTTGTTTACATAGAAAAGGTCTTCTTCTGGAGAAAAATGGTGCCATTGAAAGTTGCCAATTAGCAGTCCATATCTATATGTCAGTGATGTGAACACTTCCATATGAAGTGTGCAGCATTAAACTCGCAGACTGAAAGAACGAACGAAAGAGAACGAAGTTATGTGATTCAGCCCTTAGAATTACTTTGGCATTTATTTTTTCTGCACTAACAAAGTAATACGTACAGCAATTTTCTTTTTCTTGTATTCTGAAGGAAATTTTGCATAATTTGGCGGCCCCCCGCAAATCTTCTTACGGACCCCCAGGGGGCCGCGGCCCACCTGTTAAGAATCACTGTCCTAGACCGTCTAAACGAGTTTTGTAATATACTCTTTTCGCGCGCCGATCTTCGCCATCTTTACGGTAATTACGCATGAAATTTTCCGCGTCACTTATAACTAAATGTTGTAATTTAATTAAGTCCTCCATGCTTACGGACTTGATTGTAATAATATATATAAATTATGGAACGAACTCACCCAAGCAATTCCTTTGACCCTGTTGACCTTTGTTAGGTAATGGACTCCGACCTTATATTTCTCTCCAATTCCTGACACAAATTTGCCACCTTCAAATTATTTCTCTTTCACAAATTTATCAATAACAATCTCAGTCACGTTTAAGTGTTTAAATATAAGCGTATGCGCACTAAATATATTCACTACACGAGCTAACGTACACCGTTAATTAACGTTCGCTTAATATCTAGATTTCACTATAATTCACAACTGGCTTCAAGGTGACCTTAGGCACATATGCTCAAACACTATTTTTCAAACTGTATTTCCGCGATTTCTAATAATTATGCCGCGAGATCCGGCTCGAAGGACCATGAAAAGTTTTCATACACAATAAAAGAATTTTGCCGTTCTTTTCGATTTCTTGTTTATTACAATAACTCCAAGACTAATCTTCACAATAATTTCAAAAGACACCTCTAATTCAAAATACACAATTCGTTTAGTTCAATAAGTTTAAATATTCAATTAATCCGAGATTCAATATTATATCAAATAATGGCTGAGTTCGCCCTTTAAAACTATCATTTCAAATTTCTAGAAACTATATATTCTACTTCACTTTCCTTTAAAAACAAATTAATTTCTTTAAAATTCACCACCTTCACCTTGACTCTTAACTATTTATGCACTGTACCGCCTAGATTTCAAATATGATTCCGAGATATGATTCCTATTAGATTTCTTTAGATTTCCACCCTCGCGAACTGAGATTTCTACTTGACTCATAAATCTTTCAACCCGTGTCGCCGTTTTTAACTACCGAGAATTAGAATTTTCTAGTCACTTTTCAGTTATTTTCCCAGTTTCATTTTCCGTTCAACCTTTGTTTTTCCTTCTTGATATACCGAATAAGTACATATATTTGTCTCTACTTCTTTCTCTCAATCGTGAGTTTCTATATTCGGTCTCCACAGGTGGTTCGTCTCTCCGGTAGCGATGTTTTAGTGCGTTAATACGTGATCAACCAAAGTGTCAAAGTGACAATGGTAAATATGTATAAACAAGTGAAGTGTTATTATTATAGGTTGCAGAAATTACAGAGGTGCTTCTGATTAACTTTGGTTAAACTTAAAATAGTTTATAAGGTAAGTTAACATTAAGAATATTTCGTACTGTCTATCCGAATGACCTAATATCTATCCTTTCCTACAACTAATATAACTAGTAAATAAATATAAGATATAACCTCAATTTCCTCACATATTCTACTTTTCTAATTTTATTGTTAAAAATACTAATTTATTATGTTTTCCTTTTAGCTGTCTTCGAAGTCTCTTCCGGTGTGGAACGTCATCCAATTGGCATCAGATAAGTATACTTCTTTATTTGATATTTGGTTGCTTTGTGGTTTGTTTTGTTTCTTTTTAGGTGATGTAGCCAAGTATTCAACAGTACATATTAGGATTGAGATATATAAAAAAATTTTATTTTTGAATTTTTTTTATGTGGCATGGTCAAGCTAAAGAATCTCTCTTTGTAACACTAGTCCGTCATGTCGTTCAAGTCATGGTGTAATGTCTAGTACTAAGTTTGATCTGATGGATAGAAGAGAAGGAATAGGTTAGAGGAGCGTGAGGAGACGTGGATGAACCTTGCGTTTGAACTCTGCTGGGTTCAGCAACACAGACTGTGGAAGGCAGTTCCACAATCGAGTTGTTATTTATATTTATATCTATTCTCTTTATAAACGAACTTCTAAACCGTAATGGCGCGAACACGAGGTCTGCAGTGAGCGGGGGGTGAGAGGAGTTGGCTAGTATTGTGTTGCGGGAATAAAGTTGTCAGTGGAGCAGTCTCTATGGTAATAGCGGTAAAACTTAATGAGGGCTGATGCATTCCTAAGGTGGCTTAAAGGATCTATGGAGGAGAAAGGTACGGTCTTGCACCTTCTCCAGCCAAAGTAGTTTTGGGACGAGTTATATTCAAAGCGGGGTGGAATATAGGACTTGTAAATTGCAGCCAGGGCAGCTGGCTGAAGGAGGAACTTGCATCTCTTGAGGAATCCTAGGCAGGCATTGATAAGTTTTGTTGGCGATTTGGAATTTGTGATTATTCCATCGCAGATCTGAAGATAAAATTAAGTCTAAGATGCAGCGCCTGCCCTAGTGTAGAGCGAGTGGAGCGGTCGCTCTAGGCGCCAGGTGGCAAGGGGCACCAAAATGTATGTAAAAACAATTTCGAGCGAAAAATAAAATGTTGATGACGCCTTTTGCAACAAAAGTTAATTTTTGAAAAATTTGGTTATTATTATTTATTTACCACTAGCTTTCGCCCGCAATCTCGTCCGCGTCGATTTTGCAGTCTGGGAAAATTTGGTACGAATGCAGAACTTCGCCCAAAACATTTTCTCATTTTTTCCAAAAAAGGTCCTTAGTTTTACAAAATTTGGCGCCCATTGTCCAGCTCAAAAACCCACACTTTGGGGCCTCTTTGGGGTAAATACATTCCGGCTTGAGACGAACATCGGCAACCATTTTTAATGTTATGTTTTTATCGTGGCGACACTACTAACACTGGTTTGATTCTCAAAAGGGCCACTGCTGCTTCTTGTTTTCGTATTTCGTCACCTCGTATTGTAGCTCTGTGCAGCTTGAACAGATACCGCCCGCACGGCACTGAAAATCAAAAATCTGCATAATATACAGGGTGTTTCAGACTTATATGCTAATCCGTTAAGGGGCGATCCCTGGGAATATTTGGAGAAAAAAATTGTCCTACGAAGGGGGCCTATCCACTGAGATACAGGGTGTTTACGAAAATATCATATTGACATATTAGGGCTTGTTTTTTTAGGTAATTCAGTACTCTTCAATTCGGTATAACGTACAGAAACTTGAGTGGCTCCGTTTAGAAGATATGTTGGTTTAAAATCGATATTTTGCATCTGAACCATCCAAAATTATTTGTTTTTTTAGCATTTTTCTCGGAAATATCCATTATTAACCTTTTTTTCGTTTCTGATGCACCAAACAATTACCTAAAAAATTTACATACACAAGAATGACTTAGGTCTCATGGTACATTCATCTCAGACAACGAACATGCAGTATTGTAAAACTAGCTTCTTCGATCGACATCGTTTTTACTTCAGAGAGTAATGTTGCAGCAATCTAGGTCTAGTTATTTTCACGTATTTTGGCTAATATAAGATTGATTTAGAAAGCTTGCCAGCGCCGCATGGTGCGTCTTCATAAAATAAAATATACACCATTTACACCCCTATTGACACTGTTGATGATGCGTTGGTAGACTTCTTTTTGTTCATTAGGTTTATTGTGTTTTTCGATATAGTATAGGTTTTTAAGTTTAAATTATATTTTTTCAAGCCAAAATTCAATTTCTTAAAGTTCAAATTCATTTTTTTGAAAATTTAAATTCAATTTCTTAAAGTTCAAATTAAATATATTAAATGTTAAAATTATCAAGTGTTCACTCTATCAGGCTCTCCTTCGATTATCGGTTCAAGTTTTGGGTCTGACCCACTTGTCCGAACAGAGTAAAAAGGTAGCCTAAGCACTCCGATTAGCGGCCTTAAAATCCGATTAGCTGCTCCCGAGCTTTGAGGTCTACAATTGGAATGATAACAAAAGTTCCCACTCGCTTTCCTACGATGATTGGGTCAAGTTTTCGGTCTGAGCCGATAGTCGAATACGATAGCCCGATCCGCGGAACGAAAAAGTAGCCTAAAACATTCCCAATACTACTAAATCTTCCCGTGAAAGTCCCGTCGCAATCGGATTAGTTTCCGAGATTAGCCCGGACAAACAGGCATCGTAAAACAAAGATGAATAGTAGATTTTCTAGAAATTCTTAAAATTATTATTTCGAAAACTAAGACACTTTAACTGAGATGATATTTAGTTATTGTATGAGCTAGTCTATCAACCCTTCAAGGGATATCGTTGACTTCTGGGACACTTTGTATACATAAGATAAACTGAAATACAATTTTTGTGATGTGAAAGCGTTGACCAAAGGGCGTCGAAGGACAATCTCGGTCTACCCTCATCAAGGGCTAGGCCGGCGCTGCTAAGATGTTTAGAGATGAATCAGCCATTAGATTCTTTTTGCCCGCTGAGATAAAGGGAAGGACGGTGCAGGTTTTTGTAGAGATAAGACGGTACTTTGATTTGGTTGCGTTGAATTTGACAAGATTCTTGCGGCCGCCATCAAGAATGAGTTCAATGTCCTGTTAATAGAGTTGGACTGAGGGTACAAAAAAAATTACCTTTGAATCAAAAAAATACATTAAAAACGAATGAAAATATTGTAGATATACATATGTATTATAGGACTTATGGACATATGTTGTTTAATGGTAGGTCCACATGAAAGAGGCTTTTGTCGGTAGTTCTTTGTGTTTAAAAACATGCCTAGTAACAGACGATCTCGCAATCAGTCATTAAATCGGTTCAATAATAAAGTCATTAATAATTAAGGTGTCACTTCCGCATGTCAGCGAAAAGTTCTTGCAATAATTCAGTGACCCACCTGGATTATTGGGAAATTGTAAAGTGCACCAACTCCTAAGTATGTCATCAAGTAGTATATAAGTCGAATAGAATTTAAGTTAAGGATCAGTATTTAATAAAGTACTAAAACCATCGTTACATTCTTTTCCCTTTCAAACCGCTACCTAAATCGTTGAAGTTTTGCGGTCTTCAACAATCCAACGTTTTACAATCCATTACTCTCATCCTGAGTTAAACATTGGTCCTTCGATCCATAAAACAGAACCCCCTATCCAACTCTCACAGTAATACCTAAACGGTGTCCCAAAAGAATATAAAAATTGTGCCCCCACCAGTGGTTAGCACAAAAATACTTAAAACGTGTGTAATTAAAACTCTCCGCGTATTCAAACACAAAAAAAAGTATCATTTTTAAACATAAAAACAAAAACAAACCGAAGCCATCAATAACCTACGACAATGGCAACCACCATCGATAAACTCACCTCGTCTCAAGTTACAATTGCGGAATCTTTGGCTAAAACATTGGAATTAAAAGGAAAAGAGCCGATACCCAGGAGAACACGGGCCTACATACAAAAGCACCAGCAGGAAATAGGCAACCTTTGGAATATCTTTGAAGAACAGCATCAAGAAATCCAGGCATTAAACGAACCAAATCACAACTATTTTCTGAAGAACTACTACAACCAGGCCCTAAGTATAAAACAGAAAATATTATCAAAGCTGGAGGCATATGCGATGGCGCTTGCTGAAACATCTGATTCCATGTCAACAAAGGCAAACGAACCGATTGAACAAAAAGCTGACAACGCAGGCAATAATGAAAATGCTGTGCGACTCAAAAGAGCATACATACGTATGGAGTCACTGCAGAAACAGATTACGAAATTAATGCAAAATATAGAAATGAGTAATGCAGGGATTGAATTGCATTCAAAAAATCTAACTCAAGATTGGAGGCAATTGGAATCCCTATATGAGGAAATAATGATATTCAACAACAACAAAGACCTGACAAATTTTAACAACCAATTTGATGCGTTAAGAAACGCACATATGGAAGTTCTTACCAAGCTTCATGAAAAGGTATCAACAGCTGCTAGCAGACCTACAGAAAGTGATGTGCGACTTCCTCGTCTTAATATACCAATATTCGAAGGTAAATATGAAGGCTGGACTGCTTTTCACGACATTTTTCGTAGGCTTATTCATGAAAATAAACGATTAGCCAATGTCGAGAAAATGCATTACCTGAAAACCAACTTAAGAGGCGAAGCGGCTAGACTTCTAAATCATTTGGAAACGTCTGATAGCAACTATACAATTGCTTGGGAGATAATAAAAGAAAGATATGAAAATAAAAGAAAGTTATTTTCGGTGCATATACAAGCATTACTTGCGTTGCCAAAATTGGAAATGGAATCAACAAATGGAGTAAAGAGAATCCATGATACAATGAAAGAGAGCCTTCATAGTATAGGAAATCTTGGTGTGGGTACCAGCTCCTGGGCTCCAATTATCATTCATTTAATTATTCAAAAATTTGACTACGAAACTTTGAAGCAATACGAGCAGTCACATACCAGCGCAAGAGACATTCCAACATTCGACAATTTTTAGAAATTTCTTACCAACAGATTTCAATCCCTAGAAGCAGTGGGAGAAACAAAGACCCGAGGAATTGTCCAAATGCAGAGCAGACGAGTTGAAAAATATAAGCCACTCAACGTAAGAAATCACGTAACAACAGCCGAATCAAAATGCCGATACTGCCACAACACACATGTCATCTACAATTGCCCAGAGTTCTTGTCTCTAGATGTATTACAACGTATAGAAGCAGTGAAAAGAAATAATTTATGCAAAAACTGCATAAATCATACTATGAACGAAAAATGCCACAGCCACCGTAGCTGCAGTATATGCAAAAAGCAGCACCATACCCTCCTGCATCAACCACCACCCCAAAACTTGGAAAAATTAAGAAAGGTTCACGTGCAGAATACAACAGCCTTCCAAGATAATGAAGTTTTACTGGCTACGTCTTTAGTCAAGGCAACATCTCGTAACGGAAAGCAAGAATTCCTACGTGTGTTGATAGACACTGGATCACAAGCCTCCTGCATTACAGAACAAGCAGCACAAATGTTATTGTTACCTAGAACGAAAACATGTGTCAAGCTAACAGGATTAGGAGCTACAGAAGCATCCACAGCCCTAGGAAAGGTAGATGTTCAAATCCAACCAAGGTTTCCATCTGACTTTCAAATGAACATTGAAGCGTTAATTTTGCCAAAATTAACAAAGAGACTACCAAACACTAATCCAGCGATCTCCATCCCATGGAAAAATTGCATACTAGCTGATCCATCGTTCAATCAACCAGGCCCCATAGATATGATAATAGGAGCAGATGTGCACACCACAATAATTTCAATTGAAATCAAAAAATCAAGGAGCATACTAGCACAAAACACAGAACTTGGATGGGTCATTTCTGGAAAGGTACCGTACAGCAGTAATAATATTAAGGTTGTTATGGTGATATCGAGAAACCAGCTTGATAATCAAATTAAACGCTTCTGGGAGATTGAAGAAGCAACCGATGATCAGAACATCAAACCAGATAACGATATATGTGAACAGCACTTCAAAAAGAACGCATGTTCGTGAGGCAGATGGAAGATACACCGTTCAAATTCCATTTATAGAACCAATGCAACCTCTGGGAGATTCAAAAAAGCAAGCTGTAGCCCGGTTATTACAAAACGAGAGAAAATTCCTAACCAATAAACATTTAGAACAGGAATATAAAAAATTCATGACAGAATACCTGGACTTAAACATATGGAGTTGATTAAAAATTCAGACAAGTTCTCAGATGAAGCGTATTACATTCCGCACCACGCTGTAATAAAAAATAACAGCACAACTACCAAGTTACGGGTAGTATTCGATGCGTCGGCCAAAACAACAACTGGTGTAAGCCTTAATGACAATATGTTGGCAGGATCTAAACTACAGCCAGACCTATCCTACATTTTACTACGTTGGCGGAAACATCTATATGTATTTACAGCAGATATCGAGAAAATGTACCGCCAAATTAAACTGGCAAAACCGGATCAAAACTACCATAGAATCCTTTGGAGATTCAATCCAACTGAACCAATTAAGGAATACAGATTAACAACGGTAACTTATGGAACAACTTCGGCTCCATATCTAGCCGTTAAAACAATACAACAAGTTGCAATAGACGAAAGGGAAAAGTACCCTCAAGCCAGTAAAACTATATTTCAAGATTTCTATGTAGACGATGTTATGTCGGGAGCTAATACACTAGAAGAAGTCAGAAGCTTACAAACCGATCTGATGAAATTATTGAATTCAGGTGGGTTTAAATTAAGGAAATGGACAATCAATCATCAACAAATCTTAAGGAGTATACCAAATGATCTACGAGAAAAAGGGATTCTGACTATTCATAAAGATGACACCATTAAAACGCTCGGCATACATTGGAATCCAACATCAGACACCTTTCATTTTAAGGTAAATGTGAAAACGACTGAAAAGGTTACAAAAAGAATAATGCTATCTAAGATAGCCCAAATTTTTGATCCACTTGGCTGGATTACCCCCGTCACACTACGAGCAAAAATCATGATCCAAGAATTATGGAAATCAGGGATTTCATGGGATGAAGCTCCCACCTCCAAGTTAACATCAGATTGGCAGCGTTATCAAGAAAAATTGCCCAAGTTAGAAGAATTAAAAATTCAAAGATGGATAAACCACGACACAAGATCAAGTGAAATAGAACTTCATGGTTTTAGTGACACATCTGAAAGTGAATATGCGGCTGTCATTTATTGCAAAACCACAGCATCAACAGGGACTTCATCAGTTCACTTGATCACAGCCAAATCTAAGGTTGCACAGATTAAATCAAAACTAACAATCCCACGACTGGAATTATGTGGAGCAGAGCTACTAAGTAAATTGATGAACCAAACCGTTAAAGCATTAGAGCTTCCACAACAACCAACAATATACCTTTGGTCAGACTCCATGATAACCATTGCACGGATAAAGGGATCACTGAACAAACAGAAAGAATTCGAATCAAATAGGATCATGAAAATATTATCTGTGACCAACCCAACCCAATGGAACTACATTAAGAGTGATGAAAATCCTGCGGACTGTGCATCACGCGGCATGAATCCTGACCAAATCAAAGACCACTGCCTCTGGTGGAATGGGCCATCCTGGCTTAAGTTAAATAAAAATGCATGGCCAAGTACTGTTCTACAAACAATTCGCGAGCCTATAGATACTACGGAAACCTGTGTGCTTGTGACAACAAAAACAATATTAACGGACCCATCTATCTTTGATCGATTCTCCACATTACGAAGATGCATACGAGTTATGTAGTATTGCAATCGATTTATTGATAGCTGCAGAAGATTGAACATACCGATGTCAAGAAGTCTGACTACGGATGAACTACTTCAAGCACAAACACGCATAATAAAGTGCGAGCAGGGACACGGCTTTTCTGAAGAAATCCAAATGCTACAAAGGAAGAAACCAGTTCCGGTCAAAAGCAAACTTCTATCATTAAGTCCATTCCTTGATGATGAAAATATACTTCGAGTTGGAGGTCGGTTAAACCAATCAGCACTTCCATACGATGAACGACATCCGATAATTATACCACAAAAATCACACCTTACAAACCTTATCATTAAGGAAGCACATCTTAAGACCCTTCATGGAGGTAACCAGCAAACATTAGCGTACATACGAGGACGATATTGGATATTGCACGCCAGAAATACTGTTAAAAGACATCTTAATAGTTGCACCATATGCTTCCGCATTAAGGCAAAAACTTGTCAACAGATAATGGGGAACCTTCCTTCACCAAGAGTGGTTCCATCGCTCCCATTCACGCACACCGGAATAGATTACGCAGGTCCCATTCAGTTGAAAGCATCCAAGGTAGCAAGGTCCAAAATATATAAGGGATACATTGCGTTATTTATTTGCCTATCTACCAAGGCAGTACACATAGAAGTTGTCAGCGACCTAACACCTGGACACTTTTTGATGGGACGAGCACCATTAACTCCGCCAAAGGCAGAAGGTGAGGAGAAAACATATAGTCACTTGACAAGCTAACAAACAAACTCAGTGAAGACTTTTGGAATATATGGTCGCATGAGTATTTATCACATCTTCAGCAGAAACCAAAATGGTGGAAAGAGAAAGATAATTTAAAGATAAATGAATTAGTACTCATTAAGGACGAACAGATGCCGTCTTCGAAATGGAAACTGGGAAGAATTATAGCAATACATCCTGGAAATGATGAAAAAATACGTGTTGTGACCTTGCGCTGTGGAAATAACACAGTGTTAAAACGACCTGTGACAAAGTTGTGTAGAATATACGAGACTCCTGTCGATGAAAAAGAGCAAAAGCGAGAGCAGCAAGAGAGAAATACCCCTCAACCAACTACAATTAATGTCTCGCAAACGTCTGTTAGTAGGAAAAGAAGATACGAACTTCCAGAGACGTGCCTTAATCCTGATCTTGTTAAAAAGAGATATATCCACGAAATCGAAAAAGCTAAAAGAAGTGTCAAGTCGCGAAGATCCAGTATCAAAATTCGGCCAGTAACAGGGTATAGCGACCTGGTTCCAATCGAAAAACAGCGACTCGCCAAGGAGAAATATGAAGATATGAAGGCAACAATAAGTCAGACGAAACCAACAAGCCCAAGGGCAAGAGCGCATCAATCATCGGTATGGAATACAACGATAACTTGCCTGAGCCTTCTCTCGACACTAGCAGTAGCGAAGGGAGCATATACAATAACCCACCCTCAGCCTGGGCTATATATCGAAGACATGGGTAAATTAAATTTAAGGCGAGGGATTCTTCGAGTTGAGCTGACGTTGCCGTTAAATGTAAATACAGATGTCAGGGTAAAAAATGTAATCCAACAGATGCAAGAGGTATGCACGGCAGCTCAAAGAAGCTCTGCAGAGATCCACTGCGAAGCATTGGTTCGCCATCTGAAAACTCAAGGAGAGGATCTATTACGTGAGATAGACGTGTTAAATGAAAATAATCATACCCGCAACAAAAGAGGATTGCTAGGCAAGGCATTAACCTACGTTTTGGGTGTAAACGACGAAGTTTACGCAGACATATCGACCCTACAACAGAATCAGCAAATGCTTCAGCAAACATCGCTACATCAATCTTCAATCATGTTAACTACAATATCACACCTCAACGACATGGAAGCAAGGGTCACAGACAAAATCAACTCATTCACGGAAAAATTAAATCAAGCACTGATCGAAATCAATACTGTTCAAGGATGGTTTACAAAAATCAATACAAATATGATAAACCTTCATGTCCTGACAGCGTATCAGATCGCAACAAATGTCTTAGATGAATTAGAAAGACAATATAATAAATTAATTGCCATTACAATGAGAAGAGGTAGTGTAGTAGAGATACTACAACTAAACAAGTTACGATCTATAATAAAGGATGCCTCCGCTAAACTTCCAAGCAATCTCTATATTGCCGATACACCTGAGCAAAGAACCAACCTAGAGAAAAATGAGACGACCATCACTATACTTGGATACTTCAACATTGTCGAGGTAGATCAATATACGTTAGTGAAGGTTACACCAATTCCATGGAGGTTAGAGAATAATACATTCCTGATAGCTGACATCCCAAACAACATTCTTGCGGTCAATTACAATAAGCAGACATACTTCGAATTGCCTGACTATGTTTACCAACAGCCATCAGTAATATAGAAGACAATACAAATTGTGTTGTGGATGAAATCTACGATCGTCCGTTTAAACATCATTGCCCAATTAAAATACTTCAGGTACCAACCATCTTGTGGAAATAATTGTATATGATCAACACCTGGCTGTTCATTACAATGGCCCCAGTTGCAGCCGCGGTGGTATGCAACGGCACCCGAATCGATGTTGGACTAAATGAAACCGGAGTTATTCAAATAACAAAGGACTGTGTCATTAAAACAAAGTGGAACACCATCTTACCAGAATTCATTGACAGTACTCATGTAAGATCTTCACTGAATAAGCCTCTGGGTTTAGAACTACCGAATACAACCGAACTCATTAAGAAACCAGAAGTACTACTTTCGGAACACATCCTAAGACCATCTGACCAACTGCTAGGAGCTATTAAGGAGCAAGAACTTCTGCATGAACCTGAGCTCAAACACGCTGCACACTATTGGACATCATGCACTCTCTACAACTGTCGCAGTAACTATATCCGTAATTATAGTCATCCTTCTAGCTATATTTAAGAAGAGAAACAAGAAGGGAGCTCGTCAATACATTCACCAACATGACTTCGTGTTAAAAACGCCGTCGACTCCTCACATCACGAGCAAACACAACACGTATTCCGCGGAGGGGGAGAATGTTTAAAAACATGCCTAGTAACAGACGATCTCGCAATCAGTCATTAAATCGGTTCAATAATAAAGTCATTAATAATTAAGGTGTCACTTCCGCATGTCAGCGAAAAGTTCTTGCAATAATTCAGTGACCTGGATTATTGGGAAATTGTAAAGTGCACCAACTCCTAAGTATGTCATCAAGTAGTATATAAGTCGAATAGAATTTAAGTTAAGGATCAGTATTTAATAAAGTACTAAAATCATCGTTACATTCTTTTCCCTTTCAAACCGCTACCTAAATCGTTGAAGTTTTGCGGTCTTCAACAATCCAACCTTTTACAATCCATTACTCTCATCCTGAGTTAAACATTTTGAAGTTTGAATGAAACGGCCGACGAAATGCCTGTGCGGACAATGTCGACGGAATGTTTGTGTCCACTTTTTCCAGCGGCTTGGCAGCGTCTTTCCTTTGTTTATGTGGGCCATAGGGCTCACATGACCAACTACCCAGTATGATGAATATTGAATATTACGAATAAATATTAAAATAGCTGACAATTTCTAGAAATGCATCTTTCAATTATTGGTTAATTTCTAGTACTTCTGTAACACCATACTCCCTTTTGGAAGTTGGTCGGCAAGGAATTGTATCCCTCATATTGCTTATAACTACACAATATGTCCACATCTACAACTTTCTTCTTTGATCTCGTTGCAACCTTCACATCAGAATTCCAACTTGTTTGCAATCTTTTTGTCACCACAAAACAAGTGAGTTTTTGTGTCGCGGAACTCGCCATTAGTTATGGGTTTTCACGGCAGTATTTTTATTTCCAATTCTTGGATTGTTTTCATTAAATTTGAAAATTTGATGCTATCGAAAGTAAGCAAGGGGGTGTTTTTATTGAAGCTACCATAAATAATGAATGGGTAATGGCGTGGGATATATGTATATGTATGTAGATGTATAAAGACATTTTTTAAACACCGAACTACGTAGAATCGATATAATATCAAATAAAATTAAACGAAAACACACCTTAATGATTCTACTCGCAATTTATTGGAATATAAAAAAAAATATTTCATATTCTCAATAATAAAAACCCGAATGCATTTCGATTCGATTTACAAATCATCATCAGCAATCACGACTGAAGTAACTAAAATTTGCGTTGATCCATAGTAGGCATTAAACGATTTGAAACGGTCCGGTGTTATAGGAGAGAGAACAACACCGACTCGATGTTGCCATTGTCCAAATTAACGGTGTTATTGGTTTTGTGGATATAGCACTTTCTCTCGTCACGCACACATCTTATCAACTTTACGTCAATAGAAATATTCAAATGCATTTTCTCTATGGCGTGAGCTGCAAATGCCGATTTTGTTACTTGCCTCTGTGTTATACACTTCTCATGTTCGCTGAATCTTTTCCTAATTGAACGTCTCGTTTGACCAATGTCGGTGTTGTTCTCTCTCCTATAAAACCGGACCGTTTCAAATCGTTTAATGCCTACTATGGATCAACGCAAATTTTAGTTACTTCAGTCGTGATTGCTGATGATGATTTGTAAATCGAATCGAAATGCATTCGGGTTTTTATTATTGAGAATATGAAATATTTTTTTTTATATTCCAATAAATTGCGAGTAGAATCATTAAGGTGTGTTTTTGTTTAATTTTATTTGATATGTAGATGTATATTCCAAAATTCTTAGAATTTTGAGTAATTATTTACTTTATCACCCCACCGCCCAGGGGTTGTATAGGGGGTTAACCTAAACACATTCCCTTTTGGAATTAGCCGTCGGTCACCCGTTGAAAAGTTATTCTGGGTTAAAATTTTGCAAAAATCACTTTTTTATAAGTATTTTTTTCAAAAATAGCGGTTCAATAAGCAGTCATTTTACTAACGACTTTGACTCTGGATTGCACGGCCCAAGCACTCCCCCACCTCAACTTCTACCCCATTCTCGGAGTAGGGCCCGACCATTTTGGTGTTGCGCCCAGAGCGGAGGGCGGGGCGATAAAGTAAACAATCACCCTTAATACAAACATTTAAAAAAAATTTCAAAATCGGAACTGTTTATTCCTTCATTCATTCGACTTCTCTTGAGAAATATGAAGTAGGCTTTTGAACTAAAATTTTGATTTTTTTTATGGTTTTTTTATTGTAAACAAATATATTCAAATTTACCCAACTAATCACTCAAATTTTCTCTATAATCAATAATAAAATCAATAACAAAAGTTTGAATTTTTGTTAAAAAAAACCTAATTAATTTTTCTCAAAATGGAAAAAAAACACGATGATTAATTTCCCATTACATGTGCATCTCCATTCATCATCTTCTTCATTGTTAAATTTTAGCCACCGACCAAGAAATCGTATTTTCCAACAACAACAAAACAACAAAACAAAAGGAATACGCGCACAGCAGTGTTGGGCATTAATCAATTAAATTTTCAATCAATTAATTAATAGACTAAAAAATTAATTGCGATTAATTTAATTGCAGTTAAAATTAATTGCAATTGAAATATTAATTGCACCCCACAATTAATTTATTTGGATTAATCCGTGTTAATTGTATATAGCAACTAAATCAATTGCAATTAATTTTAACTGCAATTAAATTAATCGCAATTAATTTTTTAGTCAATTAATTAAAGACAATTAAAACTAACAATTAATCCTCTTCAATTTTATGTGAACTTGATTTAAGGGTTCCAAATGACGAATTTGTGGTTAAAATCTGAAAATTCAAAATGGCGGACTAACTTTGGCAATTATGTTCCGACTGTACTGAAAATCAGCTTCTGGGGGCTTTAAGGGTTCCAAATGACGAATTTGTGGTTAAAATTTGAAAATTCAAAAAGGCGGACTAATTTTTGTAATTGTGTTCCGATTGTACTGAAAACCAGTATCTGGGCGCTTTAAGGCTTCCAAATGACAAATTTGTGGTTAAAATTTGAAAATTCAAAATGGCGGACTAATTTTTGTAATTGTGTTCCGATTGTACTGAAAATCAGTATCTGGGGGCTTTAAGGGTTCCAAATGACGAATTTGTGGTTAAAATTTGAAAATTCAAAATGGCGGACTAATTTTTGTAATTGTGTTCCGATTGTACTGAAAATCAGTATCTGGGGGCTTTAAGGGTTCCAAATGACAAATTTGTGGTTAAAATTTGAAAATTCAAAATGGCGGACTAATTTTTGTAATTGTGTTCCGATTGTACTGAAAATCAGTATCTGGGGGCTTTAAGGGTTCCAAATGACGAATTTGTGGTTAAAATTTGAAAATTCAAAATGGCGGACTAATTTTTGTAATTGTGTTCCGATTGTACTGAAAATCAGTATCTGGGGGCTTTAAGGGTTCCAAATGACAAATTTGTGGTTAAAATTTGAAAATTCAAAATGGCGGACTAATTTTTGTAATTGTGTTCCGATTGTACTGAAAATCAGTATCTGGGGGCTTTAAGGGTAAATGACAAATTTGTGGTTAAAATTTGAAAATTCAAAATGGCGGACTAATTTTTGTAATTGTGTTCCGATTGTACTGAAAATCAGTATCTGGGGGCTTTAAGGGTTCCAAATGACGAATTTGTGGTTAAAATTTGAAAATTCAAAATGGCGGACTAACTTTGGCAATTGTGTTCCGACTGTACTGAAAATCAGTTTCTGGGGGCTTTAAGGGTTCCAAATGACGAATTTGTGGTTAAAATTTGAAAATTCAAAATGGCGGACTAACTTTGGCAATTGTGTTCCGACTGTACTGAAAATCAGTTTCTGGGGGCTTTAAAGGTTCCAAATGACGAATTTGTGGTTAAAATTTGAAAATTCAAAATGGCGGACTAATTTTTGTAATTGTGTTCCGATTGTACTGAAAATCAGTATCTGGGGGCTTAAAGGGTTCCAAATGACGAATTTGTGATTAAAATTTGAAAATTCAAAATGGCGGTTTTGTAAACAATTGTTAGCTACATAGTATAATCTCACGAAAATATGTCAGGTCCACACTCTTATTCATGCTGTAATCTTTGTTTTGGGGAGGGGAGGCAGTCCATACAATAAATTAAACATTAAATAATCCAAAAAATATTATTACATTCTGAAAAAAAAATAAAGGATTATGCTAATTCAAGATTTGAAAATGGGCTTTTGACGGTGATGGACATTATACGTTTGGAGTCACGTCCGGAGGAGTGTGACTTCAGATGGATATTGCCCATGGTTCTCTTCTGAAATGTCATTGACCCAGGTTTTATTTGTTTACCCAGATGCCAGGCCCTTCCCGTATTGGAGAATCTTTCCCAAAAACCTTGTTGATAAATTCTGACCCGATTGCAGCTTCAGGATACTATGTTCAATGTTCTTCCATTTGGAGCTGAGATGTGAAGATTTTCAGATTTTCCAACTCTTGGACAACCTACATACAGTTGAAGTAGGGAGAAACACCGTTTAATAATATCGAGACCAACAAATTGCCCTTGGCCATATTTTAACAAATTTGATAAATAAGGCTGTTCCGGAACACAATTGGCCAAATTCGTCCCCCATATTGGCGCGGCCATTTTGAATTTATAAGTTTTGATCATAAATTCGTTATTTGCTATCTTAAAAGACCCCAGATACCGATTTTCATTGGAATCGGAAGACAATTGGCAAATTAGTCGGCCATATTGGCGCGGCCATTTAGAATTCATAAGTCTTGATCATAAATTCGTTATTTGTTACCTTAGAAAACCGCCGATACCGATTTTCATTGGGATCGGAACACAATTGGCAAATTCGTCGGCCATATTGGCGCGGCCATTTTGAATTTATGTCCTGATCATAAATTCGTTATTTGCTATCTTAAAAAACCCCAAATACCGATTTTCATTGGAATCGGAAGACAATTGGCAAATTCGTCGGCCATATTGGCGCGGCCATTTTGAATTTATAAGTTCTGATCATAAATTCGTTATTTGATACCTTAAAAACCTCCAGATACCGATTTTCATGGAAATCGGTACACAATTGGCAAATTTGGGTGGCCATTTTGAACTTCGGTCATTTTGTGCCGGCCATTTTGAATTTCGAAAATCGGGCTTCGAGGTGCATCATGGGAGACCCACACGGACCTTCGTGCAAAATTTCGAAGCTCTGCGATCACTGGTGCGACACTACGCTTTTCATACAATAATAAGTTTTAATTGTTAGTTTTTAATCAAATCCATTAAAAAGATTAACAATTGATTAATTGTTAATTGTGGAAACTCACGACTAACAATTAATTAATTGTTAATTGCGAGTTTTCACAATTACAATTAATTAATTGTTAATTGCGAGTTTTCACAATTACAATTAATTAATTGTTAATTGCAATAGATGTGATTAACAATTAATTAATTGTTAATTTTTAATTGTCCAACAATTAAATTTTGCCCAACACTGGCGCACAGGAATCTATTTTTAGATCCAAAACTTCTGGCTTTTCTTCCAACATGCGTGAAGGGCTTTGTAATGCTTTTTAAAATTCAAGCGCAAACCGGCTTTTTTCAAGTTTTACTTAAAATTAACAAAATTGAAATTTTTTTGTATTTTATAATTATTATGCACGTATAAGGAAATAATATTAATTAATTAATATTGAAAACCAATTCCCATTGATTTTAGAGGCTTACAACAGAAATTCGCAGCCCCCCTACTTAAAACTGTACAACTATCGCCATCTAGTATCGTAGCTGGACAAATGTTTGTCCATATCTACTTACTCAATAATCAATGTGTTATACTAAAAGTTAGCAGGAACGGAGCTATTGAAAGAAATATAAAAAAGTGCCTATTTTATTCACAATGAGTTAATTAAAAAGTTATGCGGTCAACCAAATTGTGGACAAACTTAGGGTGTTTAACTACACCCTAAAAAGAAGCGATTCCAACAATAATCTCACCGATGGGCCAAAATTGCAATAATAATGCCTCACCGACTAGCCTATAGGGTTTGTACTGTTTGTAACAATATGCATGCAGTAATAAGGATTTACTTGTTATCTTCGTCGGCTATATAAAGAAGATTAATAATTTATTTTTATTAGAACCAAAGGAAATACGACAGAGAATAAATTAATATAATTGAACTTTTCTGGCCTTTTTTTGACTGAAGTGCTGGATGATGTCTTCATAATCTAAAGAAGCGGCTTTCTCATGCTCGATGGGCAGTCTTAAAAAGTGATTTAAGCGATCTTCAGTATAGCATAGTAGATTGAAGTCGGGTTTGTATTAAAAGAAGTTTACTGAAGGCTCTTTTCCCAGACGCCTATGATGGTGTCAAAACCAATAGTAACCTGAGAGCAACACATACTTCAGGCAAAAAGTTTTCGTAGTCATGTTCAAATATCAAATTGATTTGCACACTGTTAATGACAAATAAAAATTTGCTGTCAGAAATCTATACAAATACCATTTGATAGTATTTTGACGAAAAGCCTTGAATCGATTAGAACTCATATAAAACTGCATTTCAGTCTTCCCACCGTTGGGGGCCCCCTCGAAAACGGCCCGGGGCATATTGCCCCGGTTTCCTCGGCTCTATGCCCCCTTGCCCTGTGGTTTCTTCTTTCGTTTACGGTCGATATTCTGCTTCTGATTCTCGTCCCAATCATATAATGGTCAGAGTCGAGGTTTGCACCACGATATGATCTGACATCTAATACTTCTGAACAGTGACGCGCATCTATAAGTATATGATCAATTGAGTTTTGCGTTCTTCCATCCTTGGATCTCCAGGTTACCTTATGTATATCTTACCGCTGGAATCTTGTGTCTGCGATCACCATATTATTCATCATTGCAAAACTGATCAGTCTCATACCGTTTTCATTTGTTTCGACGTGTAGACTAAATACTCCTATTGTTGGTCGGTATGCCCTTTCATGGCCGATTTTTGCATTTGCATCTCCAGTTTTTTAGCTTTCTATCTAAGGTTTCATAGAATACATCTTTCACTTCTTCTAGTGCATCTTCAATCGGGTCATGCATATTTACTACTAACTAATTGCTCCTTTAATCCCTCATGAGACATAGGGCGGAAACAGTTGCCCTCCAGCGGACTCTGTTTTGCACGACAGCTCTCAGCTCTGGCCGGGATCTCCCGGTTGTTACGGCCTCTGAAAATAGGGTTCTCCTCCACGTTGTTTTAGGTCTTCCGACTCGACGGGATCCTTGCGGATTCCAGTCAAGGGCCTGTTTGGCTAGATTATCGTCTTCGCGTCGCAAGCTGTGGCCAATCCAATTCCATTTCCTTCGCCTGATTTGGTCGTCTATCCTTTCTTGGCGGGCACGGCGCCATAGTTCTTCATTTGAAATTCTATCTTGCCAGCGGATTTTTAGGATACGACGTAGGCATCTGTTGATGAAAACTTGTAGGGGCCCCGTGATGAATTGGGTGACTTTCCATGTTTCGCACCCGTACAAAAGAACTGCCTTAACGTTGGAGTTGAACAGCTGCAATTTGGTGTTAATTGAGATCTCCTTCGATCTCCATATGTGAAACAGGCATGCATATGCGCTTCTTGCTTTATTTATTCTGGAACTGACGTCTTCTTCTGTACCGCCGTTTTCGGTAATAATACTACCGAGGTAACAGAATTTATCTACCAGTTCCACGTTGCGGTTATTTAGCGTTGTTCGTTCAAGGGTGGGCCAAGTCAATAATGCACGTTGCGCGAGCAAATGACTTCTTCAGCAATTGGAAGTCTGTAGCTGAATAAGTCATTTGCTCGCGCAACGTGCATTATTGACTTGGCCCGGTGTTTGCATTTATCAGCATTTCTTTGGTTTTAGTCGGATTTAACCTTAAGCCTGCCGTGCTACTTTCTGTTGCCAAATTGTTTACAATGTTTTTGAGGTCCTGGTGTCTGTGGGCCAGCAAACAGATATCATCCGCGTAGTCGAGGTCCTTAAGGCGGTCTAACAATTCCCATTGTATGCCACCTGTTCTAGTATCTAGAGCGCTGACAAGGATGTCGTTTATTACTATAAGAAATAGTAATGGCGAAAGTAGGCATCCTTGCCGTACTCCTGAGCTCACTTCAAAGCTGTCGGATAGTTTTCTATTGTGAAGAACTCTGCATCTGGAATTGTTGTACAGAGTTTTAACAATTCTATTATTTTATTCGGCAGTCCACGTTACCGTAGAGCTCGCCATATAAAGCTCCTATTAACCGAGTCGAACGCTTTCTCATAGTCTACGAAAGCAAGGTAAAGGGGGATCGGAATTCAGTAGACTGCTCCACTATGATTCTCAAGGTGTTAATGTGGTCTATGCAGGAGCGGCCTTTTCTGAATCTAGCCTGCTGTCTTCTAAGCGTTCGATCTACCGCCTCTCTTATCCTTGATAATATGCAGGACAAGATTTTGCCCACAGTAGATAATAGACAGATGCCTCTCCAGTTGTCACATATTGTTAAGTCCCCCTTTTTTGGTATTTTGACTATGATACCTTCCGCCCAATCCTCCGGAAAGGTTCAGGTGTTCCACGCTATTTCCAGGATTGGCTGTAGCGCATCTGCTATGAGGCTTGAGTCGGCTTTCAACAATTCTGGTGGGATGCCATCTTTTCCAGCTGCTTTACCATTGGCCATTGCATAAATTGCGGTTACTATTTCAGTCTTGGATGGGGCACGAGTGGTGATTCTTATTGGCTGTGCATCGTTGCTGTTTTCCTGAGGTTCCTGTGCAAATGAACCATTCAGGGCGGCGAAGAAGTAATCTCTCCATCTTTGGAGTTGCTCCTCGTCGCTGCACAGCAGCCTTCCATCCGCACTCTTTACGGCATGCTTTTTAGTAGAGTGCTTTCCCGAGAGCTGTTTAGGAATTTGGTACAGCACTTTACTGTTGCCTGTGTTTGCCGCGTTTTCCGCTTTTTCTGCGAGCTCATTTATCTGCCGCCTTTTATCACGCCGGACACTTCTCTTTACCTCCCGGTGTAATTGGGAGTATTCCCGTTCAAGTTGTTGACGTTTTTCCCGGTCGCTTGTAGAATTCACGTTATTTTTGAGGGCCATTCTGCGTTCAATTTTTTGCCAGGTTGTGTCCGAATCCAGTGTTGCTGGTGTCTTTGGACATAACCAATGCTTGTTTCCGCTGCTGTTATTATAGCGCCCTTTGTTGTGCTCCACAGCTCTTCAATATTTGTGTCGTCAGAAACGGTTTGCTGGTTTAAGATTTGTTGCAGTTTGCCAGCAAATTCTCGCCTTTTGGTGCTCTCCCGCAGAAGGTCTACGTTAAACCGTCTACAGTTTATGGCATCGCTTTGGACGTTTCTGATTGCCGCGATTTTTAGGCGGATAGTTGCTACTACCAAATGGTGGTCACCTCCAGTGTCTGCTCCCTTAAAACTCCTGACATCCTCCAGAATAGTTCGCCATCTGCGACTGACGGCCACGTGATCTCTATGATTTCTCGTTCTACCATCGGGCGATACCCAGGTCTGCTTGTGTATCTTCTTGTGACAAAAGTAAGTTCCACCTACCATGAGTTGATGGGAACTACAGAAGTCAAGGAAAAGTTCACCATTTTTATTGGTATCTTGGCTTAGGCCTTGATTTCCAATTGCGTTTTCAAGGCCGGTGTTGTTGGGCCGATCTGTGCGTTTAAGTCACCCATCAAAACAATGATGTCTCCCCTTGGAATAGAGCGAAAAACCTCATTCAGTCGCATATAGAACTCGTCTTTGATGTCATTGTCTGCGTCTTCAGTCGGAGCGTAGCATTGGAGTACTTCTTAGTCTGGTACGTAGGCGCACGGTAATAATCCTCTCAGAAACTGGTGACCAGCTAATGAGGCTGGACCTGGCTTCCTTGATGAGTATTACGCCAACGCCATTCCTACGATTTTCAGTTTCGTTTCTCCCAGAATATAAGGGCTCACCGTTTGGGCAGAGATGTTCCCCCGCATCGGGCCATCTGGTCTCGCTGAGTCCTATGACCTTGATTTTACAGCAGTTCATCTCGTTGAGGACTTCATCCAGCCGTCCATCAGCAAGCATCGTTCTCACATTCCATGATCCGATTCGTGTCCTGGTTCGAAAAGCAAAGGTCGTCGTCGTGTTGTCCATCCGGTTCCGAGGCATTGTTTGCCGATTCGTAGCAATTATGTGTTTTATGGGAGCGGGTTGCTAACCCTCAGCCTCAACTTAAAACTCTGTTTTGTGGCGCAGAGAACTCGCCATTCGACCGTCACCCGTTAGCTCCTTCCGAAGAAGTACCCCAGGGGGCACCACGGGGAGGTGGGATTAGTGACTCTTCTCGGGTTTTGGCAGAAGTGACAAATCGTGTGCCACCACCTTCCGAGGTCTTTGTTAACCGTTCGCATATTTATTACGGAGTAATTAAAGACTACAGTACTTAAAAAATCGGATTTAATTCTATCACTCGAATTGTTAATTGCGCAGTTATCCGAAATATGTCTTTAGGCCTACCCTAAATGGGAACTGAAGTGAACCATGTATGAGAGTGACCAAAATGGAAGTGAAGTGGAAGTTTAATTTCGAAATGTCATTTAGAGAAGTAACCGTGCAGTAAAAACCGCACAAGAATTAAACAAAAGTTAAGAAAGTGAGGTTGTTCACTTGCTCCACTCCTTATGAACTTTTTATTTTGGTTTATATGTCAATTTTGAAAGAAGTTACGTCTACTTCACTTCGTAGGCCTTTTCTGGCGAGCTACTTAGGCGGCTCTCACACTGAGGCAACACGCAATAAGAAATATCGGTCGCTTTTCAACATGCACTGGGTATCGCCAAAAATAATGTTGCCGCACCAGCAATATTTTTCGCTCGAGTTGCTCTAAAATCTGAGTCCTCTAATTTAGTTCAATGTAAAATATGCGTTACCGATAACATTGCGTGTTACCTATTGCTTGTTGCCTCAGTGTGAGAGCCGTCTTAAGTTTTATATTGCACCTTAAGTGGACCTTCAAATGCACAGGTTAATACTACATTTTTTATACATTCTTTTTACAGATGAAATCTCTTTCATCTATGTCTCCAGATACGAAAAAGTATTGCCGAATACAAATTGGCTATCTACTAAAAAAATTGTGCAAGAAGTTTACTGTGGAGGATATCATTAAGCTTGTTCCAGGAAATGATGAAGTAATTCATAGGCGTTTGAAAAAAATACGAAAAGAATTAAAACGAGAAGGACGAAATGTAAACAATTCAAAAGACACGGAAGAATCAGAAGACGAAACTGATAATTTGGAGAAGAAGAGTAAAACGTAATAATAAGTATTACTAAAGTTGAATTGAAAATATTGTATGGTTCATTATTTCAGAATTGATGATATCCTCGCGGATTCTGATTCGGAAGATTTTGACAGTGAAGGCAACGAAGATAATAATTTAAAAAAACAAACCAAGAATGTTAAAAGTGGTAATTTGTACATACAGGAAGGTGCAGAAGAAATTGTAGATTTTACAGACACAAAATCAGTTGCTAATATTTTGAGTAAGTTTTTTTTTAATTTTGTCCTAAATTAATTTTAAAATATTTTAGCAAAAAAAAAGGCTATTGAGATGCGTTCATCGAAAAATAAGAAAAAGGATATAAATCGTGGATTTAAAACTTCTCCAGATGGTAGATTAATAATTAGCGATGATAACTTTCATAGTGAGTCATATGATGAAGATGAAATTGAAGGTAAACTGGGTATCGCTACTCAGTTAAGCAAAGATACTAGTGATGAAGGTAGTATTTGCCTGCACATTATTAAGTTATTTTCTATTTGTTAAAATTTAGATAATGATTTATCGTCAAACCAACCTGGCAAACAGGGCGTGGCGAAAACAAAAAATAAGAATTCAACTTATACAGAAGGTGGGAAGGGAATTCATCGCCTTGTCGGAATTTCCAAAAATAATAAGAAAAAATCAGCAACTATTTCCAAAAAAGTAAAGGGCGATGTGAAGAAAAAGGAAAAATTGGATCCTTATGCGTATATCGCCTTAAGCAGAAATATTTTAAATAAAAGGTAATTTTGATATAACAAAGAGTGAATCGCAACTCCTGTTTTTTCTTTGTAGGAAAAAAACACAAAAAATTAACAAGAATGCGTAATTAACAGGTAGTTTCGGATAAATGAAAATGAAGAGAAAGCAAGAGAAATTAAGTTATTATTTATATTGCCCTGCAATAAAATTACTATTAAAAAAAGTTATTTTAAAAAAATTCTCTTTGTCTAATCCTTATAAGATTTCACACGGCTTATTTCTAGCTGGACAATAGAGGGATAAATATAGCAATATCAAGACAAGGCACTGCTAATTTAGTCATAAATGATTATAAATCTGTTTATATGAAATTATTATCACACAATACGTACGGTGCTCTAAAAAAAATCGAAAATCGAACAGTACTTACACTTTACTAAAACTCGCGGTAAAACAATTGAAGTCCGTCGACTCGCGGCGATGCCCAATAGTGAACTGAGCTCTCAGGTTCCTAACATTGGTTCCTTTTCTCCTGTTATATCTACTCCTTCACTAATTACATATAACCCTAATAGTCTAAAAGCTAGTGACCTCGACAACATACCCATTTGAATAAAGCTGGAAATTTGCTAAATGTTTGTTTAGGTCCTCCCAAGGAAGAAATAACCGGTATGGCTAAACGGGGGCGGTGGGGTGAGCGCCCTTAAATTTTTGAAAATGGCGTAAAGATGAACATTTTTCCTCATTTGAATAAAGCTCAAATTTTCAGGAATGATAGTTCGTACTATCCTAATAACGAAAATAAAACAGCCATACCGCTGAGGCGGTGGAAAAAAGGGGCCATACCGGGTCAAAGGATACAGTTTTGGGGGAAATTGTATTCATTAGTCCATTCAAACCGCGCTTTTGGTTGTCGAAACATAATACCGTTTTGAAGCTCTTTCCCTATATGTTTGTTGGGTCGCTGATTACGAATATTCGGGGTCCCGCAGCCCATCACTCGGCGTCACTCTTAAACATGCAAAAACATATCTCTGTGGTGTTTGCGATAATTTCAATAATCAAAATTAATCCAATAAAATTCACCGCCGCGAGAAGACGATCCTCTTAATACCGCTACCCACGGTATACAGAAACAAGGTAATGGAGAAATGTCATTTGAGTGCTGACGTCACTTGGCACGCTCTTCCCATATAAAATCGGATTTGTAACGGTCGGTTATCGAAAATTTCTCCTTATAAATTATCCCCCATCTCGCGGAAATTTCCGAAATTATTAATCAAGGCACTTCCCGAAAAAAAATTTAAATCAAAAAAGTTTGGAATGCAGTAGGCGAGAAAACAAAAAAAAATTTCTTGGAATGAAAAAAAATATAAAATTTTGACAGTTCCGTTTTAAGGCCGGGCCACACATATCCGCACCGCACGACGGCCGTGTGTTGGACAACACACGGAGAAAAAGTAAACAAGTGAAATCTTATCAGTCAGTCCCCACTCCGTCTCCGTGTCCGCACTACGTCAAATTTTACTTGTTTAATTTCTCTTCGTGTGTTGCCCAACACACGGCCGTCATGCGGTGCGGACGCGGTGCGGATATGTGTGGCCCGGGCTTTAGAAGTTGCCGGAGTAAGATCCCTTTTTGTTTTGGTGCTGGAGAGTTCCGCATTAGAAGTTGCCGGAGTAAGATCCCTTTTTGTTTTGGTGCTGGAGAGTTCCGCATTAGAAGTTGCCGGAGTAAGATCCCTTTTTGTTTTGGTGCTGGAGAGTTCCGCATTAGAAGTTGCCGGAGTAAGATCCCTTTTTGTTTTGGTGCTGGAGAGTTCCGCATTAGAAGTTGCCGGAGTAAGATCCCTTTTGTTTTGGTGCTGGAGAGTTCCGCATTAGAAGTTGCCGGAGTAAGATCCCTTTTTGTTTTGGTGCTGGAGAGTTCCGTTTTAGAAGTTGCCGGATATTTACCCAGTGTTGGCCGGGATCCCCGAGTGCTGAACTGGAGTGCAAAGATCAGACGAATTGAAAACAACCGAACGAAAGAAAACAGTGCATTGATAGGAATTACAATTTATTGTGGCTGTGTAGTGTGCAAGCAGTGGAGGCGTTCATCCCTTTTGAGGTGTTCCTGACGTAAGGTCGGAAACTATTTTCAAGAGACTTAGCACAGGTAATAACACCGCAGAGACGTTTGTCGTCAAGAGCTCACCTGGAGAGAGGGACGTGAGCATCGGAGGTTTCTGACCCGCTGTGAGATGAAGTAATCTGACTAAGATTGCATGTTACATATATTAATTAACGCATATTTAATTACCATCTTTTACTATATTACTTAGATATTTATACATTTGGATTATTTAACCTATTATATAACACATTTACACATTCTTTTGATTACATATTATGCACACATTTTTAATCATTGATGAGCGCAGGTCCGTAATATGGAGATTTTTGTCGTAGTTAGTTATAGTTAACTACCTCACACTGGTATCGTATTTGCTTCTTATCTACTTGTCATCTACACTATATTATGAACTACATTGGAAATTGTTTAACTTTATTTATCTTAACCCTATATGTATACTTTGTCATTATATTGAGAACCACCACTAACTAATTAATACACCAAACCCAATATTGTGGAAACAAACGTTTACCTACTTCACATTAGCACGTTTTGGGGGTGCAAACAGGTACTCGACGGTTCTAATTGAACAAATTGCCCGTAAATATTCTTAGTTTTTTTGCGATTGCCGGGAACGTCTTGCAATCGTGCCCGACGAGAAGTTGTTTGTTTTATAATAACAAGACAAAGGCGTATAGTTCGGTAACATCGTTTTGGCCAA